>JAQPPZ010003279.1:0-600000 GCA_028583015.1 Wollemia nobilis
GATAGACTAAAGGGATGAATTGGAAGGTAGTCCATAGGTCAGTCCTGATGCAGCACTTCTTCCAGATGCAATAGTGCAAAAAAAATATTTTCTCATTACTACTCTTCTAGGGAATCTTCAGTCTTAGCCTCATTCTCAGCTCCATCTTAATCAATACATGTTGCTTTAACTTTTTGAGGTGTTATTTATAACCAATTTTTCTATTTGATTGAGGAGTGGGCACCACTTTCAAAACTATAGTGGATATCTTTCTAGGGATTGTGCAAAATGATACCTAAACCTAAAGCCTTAATCCATTGGGTAATGGGTCACAATAAAACATAGAGGAGGACACAAAGTACAAGGGAGAGTGCTTCAAAATCGACATGCTTTCTAAAAGTTGTCCTTGCACTTTTATCTTGGGTCACCATGGTACAAAATAATGTTACTTGGCTATGTGCTTACTGCACCCTTATTTAGCTGCTAGCCTATTTACACAAAATTGTAGTGCAATTGGTATGCCATAACCAATGGTCCTCCTTGGGAATTATCCATTGAACCTGCAATGGTTGGACCAAATTCTAGTGAACTTGAGGTGCCTTTTGTAGTTCGACTGGCACTAACCTAGGGCTCCCAAGCCATAGTGTACCCACAACTTGGAGATCCTATTGAGTGATAATTTTTTACAATTGCAAAATCACCATCACAGTCAAGGTATTGTTAGAAAACCCTCTCTTGCAAAGAAATTCAAAATTTCTCCAAGGTTCTTGCTTGCTTAAGTATTTAAAATGTGCTTGATTGTTTGTAAAAATATGAAAATGTGTTGAAATACCTTAGAGGTGCAAGTAACTGTTAACAAGGGGCCTGTGGTTTAGTATTGATTTGATTTGCAATAATTTTGTTGCTCATGTGATTGTTAAAAATGTGTATTTATTGATCCACCATCTACTTTGAAATAATGATTCCAAAACGGTGATTTAATCCATTTTATCTCAAATTGTTTAAGTAGATTTTATCTTCTTTTGTTAAGCTTTGTTTGAGCATGAAATAAAATGACTAAATCTAACTTTGAAATGTGAATCCGGAACGGTGATTTAATTCATTTTATCTTCTTTGTTAAACAAATTTTATCTTGCTTTGTTAACCAAAATTTATCTTGTTTTGTTAAGATTTTTTTGAGCATGAAATAAAATGACTAAATCTAACTTTGAAATGTGAATCCCATAATAGTGATTTAATTCATTTTATATTCTTTGTGAAATAGATTTTATCTTATTTTGTTAACTGATTTTATCTTGCTTTATTAAATAAATTTAAAATGATAGAACTTGTGGGGTGCAAGAATTTTATTTTAGCATCTTAGGAAGTGCTCTAATTGAATGTGTCCAAATAATTTTATATTTTAGCCTTAAAGAAATAATTATTTGGATATTTAAATTACTTCAAAACCTAAATTTTAATGTATAAAATATAACCTTTCTAGGGTTTTGAGTGTTTGATGAAGCTTAAAGAAAATAAAATGGAAAATAAATAAAAACAAAAGCTAAGGTTAGAGGAAAAATGACAAAAAAAACTGAAATAATATGGAAACGAAGTGCGAAAAAAGCGATCAAAGTGAGCTACTATAAACTAATCCTTCCTATTCTGCAGAAAATAGAAGATCATGAATCCTATAATAAAACCAGGTTAGACCTACATCCACACAATCTAAATTTGGTTAAGTGCAAGAGTCTAAGGAATAAAAGCATGCATTAAAAACATTAAATGATGCTACCATATCAATGCATAAAACATCATCGAATGAACTCAATACATGTAGGAGAAAAATTTGCAATAAAAATTATGTTCAAAACCTTCTTTGGTTGCATACAAGGTGAGAAAATTTGTTTGGTAATAGCTTCCAATCCTTCCAATCCTCTTCATACCTTTTGCTCTAAAAAATTCCAACCTCACTCTCTCCATTTCGATGGCCATTTAAAATTTTCCAATAAGACCCTTCGTTTATTTTCCAACATTTGGTTTTCTTTCTGCTCGTTCATTTTCTTTTCCTCTACCAATGTAACTGACATGGAGCAGTTACTATTATTTGCTTCAAAAACTCTTGGTCAAAAACTTTTGGTAACGCTAGTCTGGCTGTTTCTCGATACAATACGTCCATATGGTTGTTCTCCTTTCGTATGATGTCGTGTTTCTGGCTCACAGGACTGGTAGTTACTGCCTCGTCATCTGTCATTATTAACAGCTTGCTGATTTCTTTCCGCTGCCAGACGTGTTTGTTCCATCCATTCTTCTACCATGCGGATTTCTCCTTCTTCCGGGTTAGCATTATTGTTATCCAGGTGTTCGACTACATCCTCCAGGTGTCTACTGGTCAGATTTGGGCATGTAACGTCATTTCTTGGATGGGCGGGCACCAGTGGAATCCGTTCCGTACTTCCATCAATTCGTCGGATTATTATGCAATCATCCAAGTAGTGAAACCTCTCCCCTTCTTGTGCCTGTTGATCAAGTTCATTTTGATTGGGCTGTTGTTGTCTTTGGTGCCCTCTGTTTTGGTGGGGTCGTCTTGCTCTTGGGCCTCTTCCTCGGCCTCTGTCATTTCCTGCAACTGCCCTCTCTTGATCCCTTTGTTCTAGATTGAGATTTCTATCCCAATTTCCTCTTCCGCGGACCTGGTTACCGCGTCCTCGACCTCTTTCCGATCGAATCTCCCTAGTGTTGGGTTGCCTTACTCCCAGCTGCCTGAGATTCGGTCGGTCCCTCAGTCGTTCCTGACGACGTCTTCGGTTCCTACGAGCTCGCTGAGGCGGACCTATTGGTCTGTTCTCAGGAGCACGTAGTAATGGGTTGGCTTGGACTAAGTTCTCAGATGGTCCTTGCGGTCCAACCTGAGAACCAGTCGACCTATGGGTAGCCGGAGGGGAATTTCTTCCTCTCGAGCTACCGGGATGGAGGTCAACCACGCTCCTCCCTTGGTCAGGTGCTCTCGGAATTCCTGACGGTCTTCCGAGAGTACCTAAGTTATCTCTACTACGGGCTTCGTTTATCAGTTGTGCTCTTGTTTCTGGTGGATGGTGTAAATGTGCAGGTGTTAGTTGGTGCAAGATTCTCAGTCTCCTATCGGCCCTTATCAGCCTTCGTCTCCATCTAGTTTCCTCAAAGTGTCGTTGCATGGCACAATGAGTTAAGTTTTCCTGATACTCTTCTGAAAAGACTGAATCGGTGCTTGAGTCATTTCCTTCTCCTGCCGTGTTCATTGGCCATTCTGAGGTTTCTTGAACCCGTTGCTGCAATCTTCTTACTTCTCTTCTATGTTGTCGTAAGTCAAGTGCAGCCATCCGATACCTGGCTACCTCTTCCCGTTCTGTTGGACGTCTCATGGCTCCTACATATGGTGTTCTCCATGCACGAGGTGGTGGTACTTCTGGCATCATGTCCTCATTCAATCCTCCGTTGTACTCGTCTTGTGGACTCAGTGAAGCATCATCTTCAATTACATGTGCAGTTTCTATAAATCTGACACCTGCTTGTCGACTGCGAACTTCATCTCTCTGTCTCCTACGATCCGGGTTAGGACTGGCATATGGTATATCAAGAATCTGTGGTAGGTTTTCGTCACTACTTGACTCCTCCCACCAACCTCCGGTTTTTGGTTTTTCTGGTACTGTCTCGATATCCTTCCATATGATTGCTGCCATTTCCTCCCTGCTCATCTGATGTTTGGCAGTCGAACTTTGTCCTACTTCCCATACCCTAGGTCTTTCTAGAGATTCTCTCATCTCTTGATGGTTCACTGACTTCGAGCTTGAGGACTCTTCTGAATTAAGCATGATTTTTAATGTGGGTGAAGAACTCCTAGAGCGTGCATCTGTTGCTATTGCTTTTCCCCTTCTATTTTCAACTGGGCTTACAGTATCTTCCTGCTCTTCTTCTGCTAAGGAAAATAGACTACTTTCCGAAGAGTTACCTGTTGCACTTCCTCTTAGTTCTCCTTGTTCTAGTTCTACCCATTCCGCTTGACGTGCTTCATGTCGTTCATTCACTCGTTGCATGGTTGTGTCCAACTCCTGAATCACCTATTCCCACAGTTGGTTATTGTATTGTCTCAGAGTTTCATATTCTTCTTGCAACCTTTGTGTCTCCAATCACATTCATTGCAGAAGTCTAGCTCCTTCTTCTTCTTCTTCTTCTTCTTCTTCTTCGAAACTTCTTGTAGAGCGACCTCCGTCAGAGCTTGGAGTCGGTCTTCCTCATTGTCATTTGGAAATTGAACGTGTAACTGCAACCTTCGCTGCTCTCCTTCCCTTCGTTCAATTGTTGGTCCTCCTTCAGTCCCAAATAACCAATCCAGGTTATGAGTTTCCTCCTCTCGAACAACATTACTCTGCTCGTCATTTTCAGGAGATTGTATGCCTGGATTTACTTCTCCTATCCTTGTTCCGGAAGTTCCTGATTGCTCCAAGTTGATCATATTCACCTGAGCATGTGGCTTATATACCTTCAACTTAGAACCATTGATTACCTCAGGGCATAGTGTTCCATCCAGTTTTCTCAGTTTCACTGCCCCATTCTCGAGTACTTCCTCCACCTGGAAGGGTCCAAGCCACAGGGTTTTCAATTTCCCTGGCTTGAGTTCTCTCTTACCATTGTATTTGAGAACTAGTTCACCAGCTTTGAGATCCATCTTCCGGAGATGCTTATCATGCCAAAATTTCCTTCTTTTCTGTGCGATCTCCGTTGCCCATTGTGCCATTACCCTCTTTTCATCCAACTGTACCAATGTTGTCAGTCGCTCTTGAATGCTTTCCTCGTCATTCAACCGATTGTTGACTGCTACCCTTAAACTTGGTACAAGGAATTCAACTGGTACTACTGCCTCCTGTCCGTACATCAGTTGAAAGGGTGTGTGGTTCGTGGTGGGCTTGAAAGTGGTTCTGTATGCCCATAGTACTGCTGGTAACCGTTCTTCCCAGTCGGCTCCTTCTACTCCGCATGTCTTATACATGATTGAAACCAGAATTTTATTTATTGCTTTCACCTGCCCATTTGCTCTGGGGTAATACGGACTTGACAAGGAGTGAAAATTTCTGAATTCTTTCATCAAGTTCTGAATAATTGCATTCACAAAATGGCCTCCTCTGTCACTTGTCAATTGTAGAGGTATCCCGAACCTTGTAATCACTTGTTCGTACAAAAAGCGAGTCGTACTTTTTGTCGAGTTGTCCGGTAAAGCTCTTGCTTCTACCCATTTTGTGAGGTACTCTATGGCAACTACGATATATCGGCATTTCCTTCTTCGACTTGTTTTTAAAGGACCTACAAAATCCAGTCCCCATCTCTCAAAGAGTTCCTGAGGTTGTGATGGATGTAATGGCATGAAGTCTCTTTTCAATGGCTTCCATGTTCTCTGACACGTATCACATGCTGCCACAAAATTCTTTGCATCGTGAAAGAGGGTGGGCCACCATAGGCCTGCCAACAGTACTTTCTTGGTTGTCGCATCTGGTCCCATGTGTCCTGCCAATCCCTCATGTGTCTCCTTCAAGGTTTGTTGTACTTCATCCTCCATTATGCATCTTCGCAATATGTGGTCCTCCCCCATCTTGTAAAGCAATCCTGCAATCAAGGTGAAGGGTGCTGATTTCGTAATCACCTTTCTCCGCTCAGCTACTGTCAACTCCTTTGGCAGCTCTCCTGTCGACAAGTATTCCCCTATATGCTTGTACCATCCTGGTATTGCATTAATCATAAACAACTGGGCATCGGGGAATTCGTCTGGTATTCCTCCCTCTACAGGTTCTCCGGAGTGAATCCTTGACAATTGGTCCGCTATTACGTGTTTCTTCCCTGGTCTTACTACCACTCTAAACACGAACTCCTGCAGGGTGATGAGCCATCGACTCACTCGTCCGTAGATTGTTGGTTTATTGATCAAGTACAACAGGGCCTGATGATCCACATAGAAAGCAAAGGGGTTAGCTAATAAATAGTGTCTATATTTTTGTACCGCATACACCATTCCCAGTGCTTCTCGCTCTGTTGTGTTGTAATTCTTCTCGGCTCTTGACAATAGCCGACTTGCAAAGTATATGGGCTGATCTAGCCCGAATTGGCCTTCTTGTGCCAATGCACATCCAATGGCAAAGTTTGAGGCATCAACATGCACATGGAATTCCTTCTCCCAGTCTGGGTAAACTAGGATAGGTGCTTTCACCAAGTGCCCTTTCAATCCCTCAAACGCTCCCTGGTGCTCCTCTGTCCATTTGAATGGAACACCCTTACGCGTAAGTGCGTCTAGTGGATGAGATGTCAGTGCATAGTTCCGGATAAACCTCCTGTAATATCCGACTGTCCCTAAAAAGGTTTTGACCGAGCTCACATCATGTGGCTCCTCCATTAGCAATATTACCCGTATCTTATCCGGGTCGGGTTTCAAACCCTCTTGGCATACTATATGCCCCAGCAGCTTCCCGTATGGCACCGATAAGACACATTTGTTTGGGTTCAATGATATTCGTGCTTTCTTGCACAATCCCATACATTCTTCTAAGGCTTTTAAATGCTCTTGTGTCCTGCCATACAGTGACCAATCATCCAGGAAGGCTTTGAAGTTCCCTGTGGACATCTTATCAAAAATATATAAGATGATCCTTTGAAAAGTAGTTGGTGCATTGCATAATCCAAATGGCATGCGGTTATAAGCGTATATCCCATTCTCCACAACAAAGGTGGTCTTCAACTTGTCTTCCTCCGCTATGCTAATCTGGTTGTATCCCGAGAATCCATCCAAAAATGAATATATCTCATGGCCGGCTACTTCTTCCAGTATGGAGTCTGTGAAGGGGATCGGGAAGGGATCCTTTATGGTTACGACATTCAAACTTCTAAAATCCACACAGATTCGGATTTTATCTACTTCTCTCTTTAGGGTAATCACGATCGGTGAAACCCACTCACTTGTCGTAACCTTGAAGATAATGCTTGCATCCAACATCTTCTCAATTTCGGCATTCACCCTTGCTGCGTATTTGGGATTCATTCTGTAAGGTCGCCTTCTTACAGGTTGTGCACCTTCAATCAGAGGAATCTTGTGTACGCAGAGTTCCGGTGGTACTCCCTTCAAGTCCTTGTATGTCCAAGCAAAGACATCCTTATAGTCCAGAAAAATCTTGAATGTTGCTGCTTTTAGGACTGGATCCCAATCATCTCCACATTTGATCATCTTTTCTTCGCCATTTTCTCCCAAGTTTACCTGAATCATTTTAGGACCTTCATATTTGATAGATTCAGGGTCATTTGTTGCCTTCAGTGCAGCGATGGGGTGGGCTGGTTTATCTTCAATAATTGCCTCCCCCATCGTAAATTCTGCAAAATTCTTGGGAAATGTCCACTTCTCCCTTTCCTTATCCTTCTCTGTTGTTGTCTGTCTTCTATTGCTAATTCCCTTTTCAGGTTCTTGTATCTCATCCTTTTGAATCTCCTTTTCTGCATCTATGCAAAAACATTGGGGAGAGAATATCTCGTAGTCTTCCAACTGCCAATGTAGTAAGCCTTTGTCCTGGTCATACTCATCTTCCGTGCAGTCTTCAAGGTGCAACACTCCTTCCTCATCTGGTTCATACCCTGTCTCACCATCTGATGAAGAGGATCCTGAATCATCTGAAGTGGCTATGTCTTGACTCACTGTTTGATTCTTCAGATTGATTATATACTTGTGTTGTCCCTGCTTGAAGGATAGACGTTCTTTCTCCCAATTATGGTTGACTTTTGTTGTTCTCAACCATCCTCGTCCTAGCAATGCATCATATGCGGGTTTTTGCATAGCAATGACAACAAAATCCAAGATGAAGTCCTGCTCTGCTATGCGTACCTTCTGATTCATCAAGATGCCTATTGTTTCAATGCCATATTGATCAACGCCATATAATTTGAAATTTGGAGATCGTAAGGCGGGTTGCCCAATAATCCGCCATGTCTTCTCCGGCATCACATTCACACTAGACCCTCCATCCACAATTACCTGATTCAGTCTATGGTCCAAAACCTCCATCTGGACTATAGCTGGCCTCCTCCCGGCTTCAATCATCAGGATTGTCGGATCGATGAATTGTCCTTGCTTGATAGTTGCTACCTGTCGAGTTTCATCCTTCTTCTTGATGACTTCCCCGATCGTAGCATACAACTCAGGTACTATACTAAACAGGTTGGCGACCTTCATTTCCACCTTCGTGTTTAGTACCTCTGTTACCAAGCCTTCTACTGATGCCTTCTTGGTGATCTCCGGTCTCTTCAATACTTTCTCCAGAACTAGTTGATCCTGCTTCTCCTTTGCTAGTTCTGTTTTGATTAGTTCTTGGGCTTCCTGCCATCGTTCTTTCTCCTTGGCAGGATTTGGGTATTGTTCCATCTTCTTGGTCTATGCTCTTGTTACAGCCAAGACTTCATTATCTACCTCTATCACCTCTCCAATGCCAATGAGGTTGATATTCTGAGTTCCACTGGTACTTGCCTTGTTCGGACAATTGGCTTCCTTGTGGTTTCCTGGACCACACCATTTACACATTTGAGTGGTATTATTACCACTGTTATTACCTGCATTCTGGGGTTTGGAACAATTCTTCGCAAAATGGCCCCATTCCTGACAATTCCGACATTGAATAATCGATCGACCATCAGAGTCATATTGTAGTCGACTCTAGCCTCCTTGTCTTCCTCCTCGACGACTATTCCTATATCCTCCACTAGTGGCTCCTTGTCCATTCCTTGGCGTATTTGGCTGCTCCTCCTATTGTATAGCCAATGTCTGATGCCTCTTGCTTTTCAGATTGAATGGACAATCGACTACAGGATGTCCGGCTATCTCACATATGTTACAGTATGCATTCTTTGGACAATTGACATTTGAATGTCCTTCTGTCTTGCAGTCTGAGCACCAAATCTCTTTCCGATCCTTGCGGCCTTCTCCTTTCGCTTCCTTTAGAATTTTGTCAAATTCTCTCCGAAAGGTGTGGATTGTGCTCTGAACTTTATCTTCCGCATCACTGTCTGAATCTTCATTATGCTTTAAGTAACCTCCGATACCTGCGGTTGTTTGTTTGCCTTCACTTTCAAAGTTCTTGGCCTTCTCCAGTGCTTCCGCGTATGTTGAGGATGGTACTGCCTTCATCTTCTTCTTGAATTTTGGTAGTAGCCCATCCAAAAACCACCGCTTTATCATACCATCGGCAGGTGTCATCTCCATTTTATCTGTCAATTGTTTCAATCTTCTATTGTAATTCTTGACATCCTCATCCGGTTTTTGCTTAGTGACACAAATTTCTGTGATGATGTCAGTGTCATCTCTCAATGGTCGGAATTCTTCTATGAATGCAGTCTTCAAATCCTCCCATTGTGTAAATGCTTGCGTACTTTGTCTTTTCAAGTACCAGTCTATCGCCATGCCTCGCAATGTGGCTGGGAATAGTTGCAACCATTGTGTGTCTTGTGTGACCCCATTTGCTCCCCAAATGGTAATGCAAGTTCCCACATGCCGAGATGGGTCCTCCTTTCCTTCACCTGAAAAAGGTGGGCATTTCTGTTGTATTGTTCTATTGGCGGGATTTGCCATAGTATTTGTTCTGTTGGTTGGACTCCCTAGTGTTGGTGGTTGTGGAGTTCGATTTGGTTGTCTATCTGTTGTTGATGGTGCAAAATTATACTCAAATAGCCTTCTACCCGACTCCAATTGGTCTCTACTTCGCGACCTCCTTCGCGAATACACCAAACGTGGCTCCGGTCTTCCTCCCCACGAACCTCCGCGTAGTTGTCCTGATACAAGGTTCCCTCCTTCAGTATCCTCTGGCCAACTCTCCCTCGTTGGTTCTGGTGTTACCGTCCAGTTCTCAATGATGGGCTCTTCCTCAACTATTTGTTCTTCCTCGTTTTCTGCAGTCACCAACAATGTTTCAATGCTTGGATTATCCTCGTCTTCTAGGTTCCAGACTCTCTCCACTTCGGGTGAGAGACTTTTGTTGCCTCTTGTGTCCTTAAGTTCGCCAGTCATGCACTTCTTCTTACCGGTATTTGATTTCTGCTTTGTAACCTGGAATCAGTCATTCACCTCTTACACCTATCACTTGCGTCTCTAGACTCTGAGTTCAATTAGGCAACGACGCCAAATGTAGACAGGGGTGAGTACATTCCCGAGGTAAGGGATGATGACAATCAGGATGACCAGTTACAGACCTTAGGTATTATGTATTTCAATGGCCAAGTCTAGACGTCTGAGTGCAGTTGTCTAGACGTCAAGGCTAGACGTCCTGAACTAGCCGTCACAGGCTAGACGTCTGGATACTTCAGGTTAGATGTCTACAGGCTAGGAATAGACGTCTATAGGTCTAGACGTCTGGGCACTCGGTTTAAACGTCTACAAGTTAGACGTCTAAAACTGGGTTAGACGTCTAAGGGCTACGTGAGACGTCAAGCACAGGGGGGTAGACGTCTGGTACAGAGTTAGACGTCATAGGATGTCTGAGACCAGGTTAGACGTCTAGTACGAGAGGCTAGACGGCTAACCGTCTGACGGTTGGTCTAGACGTCAAAGACAAGACGTCTGCAATCTTCTCTTTCCAGTCTTCTGTACCTGCAATGATAACACTTGGATTCTCCCCCTGTTGTTGCACAAAACCTGCAAGTAAGCATCAAAATAACCCTGCAACATTGCCACTTAGTGCCATCTGCAACACAACCTGCAATCACTTAGAACCCTCACAACATCACCATACACACAGAACAACCATTCCGTACAAGAGCATTGGCATTATGAGCAGAATGATGATATGTTTACAATTTTGAAGGGGGTATATATAGGAGGGCGAAGTAGTTACTGCAACTACTTCGCTCCCAACCGCCCAACCGTCTTAACCACTTGTTAGACGTCTTAATGCTAAACTAGACGTCTAAACACTAACCAGACGTCTTAACAAACTAGACGTCTAACCTGCCTAGTTAGCCGACTAACACAATGACGGCTACTTTTGTCTTTTAGTGCTCATTGTACGTAATCAAGCTTTTGCATTCATTGGCTGATTTTACAAAATCATAAGACCAAATAACATACCAAAAATGTTATATACAATCAAAATTGATGGACATTATTCTCAGCCAGTTCTTCATGGTTTATCTTGCTTAGAACTGTTGTCTACATATTTTTCTACAACAAATAGAATAAGGTGGAAACAGTTCAGATCATCTATCTACATCAATGATAATCAACTACAATCACATGCACAATGATTACACAGTCTACATAACAATGGCTGAATGGCAATATTATTATCAGCAATAATACATGCCTGGTAATAATGTAGTTATCTCCTTTATCCTCCATACTCTCCTGTGCATGTATCTATGTGTATATATGTGTGTGTACCCTCTTGAATGAATGAGGGGTCCTATTTATACATTTAGGGAGGTAGGTACTCTCCAACTACCTACCTACCACCTCATCATCTCTTACATTACATTTGTCATGCATTTTCATTTCATTTCATTACTAACTACATGACTTATTAATTATATGTACGTTATTGAACACTCTATTGTACGGATAACAAAACATTACAATGAACGAAACTGCTATATTCAAAATTGCATGTGCATGTACTTGACTTCCGACAAACCACATAATGTACGAGGTGGCGCTTGGGATGGCCCATGTTAGAACTAGCGCCTACAAGTCATAACCCTACAAATATATATCCTTTCATGACTAGTAATGCTTAATATATATATATATATATATATATATATATTAGACACTCTCCTTGGCTGGAAGGCTTCGTCCTCAAATCATGAAGAATGAACCTCACTCTTCCTTTTTAAGTTCATTTTTCACCCTTTTAAATAGTCAATTGAACAATAACTTTGTTTACTTGAAATATGATGATTATAAATGTATATATGCTCAGAAAAAATATGGTTGTTCATAAACCAACAAAAAAATAGGCCACAAGGCAAGGGAATATGGGCCACAAGCTCATCATTTAGAAATGGTCAATATAAAGGAAAAGAATGGCCACAAGCCATAAAGGAAAAGAATGGCCACATGTCATGGGCATGTGGGCCACAATCCACACAAGTGAACCACGAATTCAAGATTTTAAGCATAGATCACTAGTGGCTCTGATACCACCTCTTATATGCCCAAAGAGGTATGTATTAAAGACATTCCAAGAATCAACATTAAAATGGAACAAATAATACAGTTATAGATGATGAGAACAAAGCAAGAAGTGTGTGGGTCTATATATATGCGCTAAGAGGTATGAACTTAGAGTCATAAATAATACTTAATTAAGTATATTATAAAGTATTAAAAAAGATGAATAGATCACTGAAGTTACAAGGATTGCAGCATATAGACATTATAGTTAGAGAGAGCAATCACTTAAGCATAGCATGAAGTACCAAAGAAGCAACAGCTATATGTATACTCAGCATCAATGAAACAAGAAGTATGGATTTGCATGAAATCAGCGTCAAACAAGAGGCAACTGCATGCATGGATGAACTCAAAAAAGTAGCAGCTATGGAGGTTAGCACCATCAAAGGCCACAACATGTGAACATCTCATGTAGATAGATGGATAGCCGAGAGTGGTAACAGTTGTTTGCAAGGATCAAAAAATAATATTATTTGGGTTCCTTATATGCTTCAAGGGAGAAGCATGCTAAGGAAGTGAAATGTTTCTTAGATTCAAGATATTATTATGTATATGGAGGTTATGAGTAATCATCCTGTAGCATGCATAACCCTTTGTCATACTAGGGTGATCCACTTGTGGAATAAGTCAATATGTATAATGGTTAGATTTAGATTTTTGCTCTACCTACTAGTATTATATTAGAGGCTCTAAGTCTACAGTCCTGAAGATCATTGTCATTATGGATTTGGATATTCAGATATTGTAGTATTGTGGTCATGTAATTAGTTTAGCTCTCATTTTGAGAAGTCTGTAGAGTTTTTCTTTTCTAAATCAGTATTTTATAATCTTGCACTACCTTACAAGTACCTTTTGCCATTACTGAATATTTGGGTACATGTTGAAACCCCTCATATGTCCCTTATGCTTGGATTTTTTATGGGACATTTGATGTGTTTCTGTTATTGAGTATTCTGAGTCATAACACAGGCTAGAAGCACCACATTCTTCTCATCCTCTTGGGAGTTCTCAGCAATCTTGAAATACCATGTGCAACGAAATTTTGAATGAATTTGAATTCTTTACTACAGTCCATGATGCTTATTGTCAGTCAAGTTCACCAATACAAAGCTGAACATGGGTAAGAATCCGTGCATACACAAAACATGTAAACATATACTCTAAAAGAACAGCTACAACAAAAGAGGGACTCAGTGGTGTAAGGGGAAGAGAATCTACTACACCTCTGAAGCTAACTCCAACATGAGGTGGCCTATGTATAAACATCAGGCTACAATATCAGCAGTTGCTATAGGCAGATATAACTATTCATACTAACTAATCATTTAATTATAAATGGTAGCCTTAATAATACTACACCACTTGAAATGATTAGGCATTCTCATTGCATCCAAGTATATAATAACAATTTATAGAGAGTACAACTTTGCATGAGGTATTTTGAATATTTATACTTGTTAAAGAAATAACTCTGCTCCTAACAGGGCTTCTCGTGAACAGAACTTACTTTGAGAAATAGACCAGTGACAGTTATGGCTTTTACACATAAATGGAGCTCTAAAAGTTAAAGCTGCTGAACGTGTTATGTTTTTATATTGCAAATTTGTTCATCAACATTGATAGATTTCCAATTCAACAAATTTGAACATTGTTATGTATGTATTACAACCAATTGGGTAACCTATATGTGTTTTTATTGGATTTAAGTCAACACAGAACTCTAAGCAGATAGCAAATACTTCGCAAAATTGCTTCAAAATTAATTCAAAAAAAATTCAAAAAAATTTCAAAGGGCAAGAGTGGATTACACCTAGGAAGATAAGGGTCATAGTGACTCCCTTGACCAGCACTTTGAACTCATCAAATTTAAATTCAATGTGTCGAATTGTCCATGTAATACCTGTAAGAATAGATAGATAAAACGCGTGCAGCAATGCTAGTGCTGCAACCCAGTAGTTTCCTATATGACACGAATGGTTGAAAGATCTTCTTGCCTGAGCACCTATTAAACAAAAATAAAAAAATAAACAAGTGTTGTCAAAATCAAGTTAAAACGTTCCATAATGTAATGCATGTCCAAAAAAGATTTGAGAAAAACTTAAAATACCTTATTCTCCCATAAAATTGCCAATGGCCTACATCAAACTAAGAAATATAGACAAAACCTAATCAGGGCTTAGAACCCTTGATGTTTACCAGACCAATAAAGATCCTTCCCAAACATGTTGCCTCTAAGGATTAATTGATTGCTGTCTCAAAAGGAAAAACCAATATTCACCAAATTGATAATAAGAAATACTTATGAAAGAAGAAAAATGAATGAGAATAGTAAGAAAATTTCTTTACACTGCTCAAGGCAAATTAAAATGTTGTGTTTATCCATAGAGAAATTTAAAAAGACCTATGCTTTCATTTATTGCTCTCTCTGATGAATTTGGGCCTGGATTGGTACCATAAGACCAGCAAAAGCTAATTAAAAGGGCTTAAGGCTTAAGCAGAAGCAATGTTACCGGTTGCCAATGTATAGTACGATTATTCTTGAAATTCAATGTTCAACTAGAGAATGAGTAATGATCAGTATGGTAGTTGACAAAAAGAAGTTTAGCCTCCTACTTGAGGATCATGCGACAGCAGCAGAACTAAACAAACAGTTTTCAACAGAGCAGAATATTTAGAGAGGGAATTACAAGAAGGGGTTCAGGTTTAAATTTTGTCCATCAGAAAACACTGTTAATGTCAGTCTACAGTTTGTCACCTAAAAGGAAACTTATACGGTCCTCTTTAGAAGAGCAATAGCAAGCTTCAGTACAAGAAGCAAAGACTCTGAAGAAGCATGATGACCATATTGGTAGGAAATGAAGTCTGGAAGATGTAGCGTCCAAGGAAATTCTTATAAATCATAAGAGCTTGTTTGGTAGACCACAAGTATACTATTATCTCATCAGAAGAAATAAAGTAGATTCTTTATAATTTATACAAGAACAGTCTTGCAGTACAAGAGGGAAAGTAAAGAATCATAGTGTCAAGACTCGAACTCGGCAAGCCAGTATTTTTTGATCCGGACTCGGGTTCAGTGCAAAGCTCAGGAGAAAACTCAAAGAAATAAGAAAAAATATAACATATAGAAAGAGACTCACCCAAGGTCTCTCGCCTAGCAGAGTCAGGAAGAGTCTGAACGCTATGGTAGAGATGAATATAATGAACTTCCATGGCTTGTTTTCTATGCACTTTCCTTTAAAGTCTATTAGTAAATTATAGCTCTTCTCTAAAGCACAACATATATTCAAAATAGAACAGAAATCAAAACGCATGCAAGCTATCCCATGCCATTTAGATCAGATTTAAATTTATAAATTGATCTCTAGAGTAAACATAAATTTTATTTCTGTTTCCTCCGTATTACATTTGCTACCCATATTTAGTGTTTTTTTCCCCCTGGTTTTTAAGTCAATTGTTTTCTTTAACTGAATGGTTCAACTGAAAAACTACAACTTGACAAAATTTTAAACACGTAATCCAAAGGAAAGGAAACAAGATTAATTTGGATCCTATTGTGCCAGAGGCAAAAAATGATAGAAAAGGTATCGCCAAAGCACTGTATAGATTAAATAGCTGCATATTGGCAACTGGTTTCTTTGTTTCCTTTTTTAAGAGCATTTGTTAGCTGAGAGCACAAAAAAGGGCCAGAAATCCCCTGCTGGAAAAAGGGACAGCTAGGAATACTCTGTTCAAACCAGGGAATGGGTACGGGAGGGCCTTAGGGCAAGATTGTATGGCTGTGGAGGTATGAAAGGTGGGGGTACAGAGTACCTCCAACACAGGGGTGTACAGATGCAAGGGTATGTAGGGTTCAGAGCTTGGAAACTGGGGTACACCGTGATGAAAGAGTAAAGTGGAAACATGACTCGGGGCATGTTGTAATAAAATTGTGAAAATGAAACATAAAATCAACACAAAACGTAGTAAAGTTGTAAGCTAAATTCAAATATGAGAGTCACAAATGTGTTGCGGAGGAGTTATATCAAAGCTTTTCAGCAAGAGGTTGAGGAGTGAATGGTAAGTTCTCTTTTTCTTGTCTTTCTTGTTGTTTTTTGTTTCTGTTTTATATGTTTTTTTTGTTTGCAATGTTTGAATTGAATGCATACTTAAACAAGAGTCAATGTACTATGTGCACCACAAGTGTGCCTAGTGAATTTTGGGCATGGAAAGGGATGTGTTTTGCACAAATAGCCGACTACCCTATACAGATATTGTTAGGAAAAACTTCAGATTTTACCTGCAAGCAAAAAACACAATAACACAGAAAAGACAAGAATAAGTAACACGGATTTTACGTGGAAACCTGCAATGTGCAGGAAAAACCACGGGGCAATGGCAGCTTCTTTATTTTATAGATTTCAGGAATCTTTTCATTCACACACCTTGTTTACATGCAAGGGGTCGTTCCCCTTTTATAGATAAATGAAGGAAGGCTCCAAAAACTGTTTGTTTCCTCTCCCAAAGGAAGACTCCGAAAACTATTTGTTTCGTCTTCCGGAGCTACACGTCTGGCGACTACCCGTCTGGGGCTAGATGTCTGGCGACTACTCGTCTGGGGCTAGACGTCTGGCAGGTTACCCGTATGGAGCTACACGTCTGGCGACTACCCGTCTAGGGCTAGACGTCTGGCAGGTTACCCGTCTGGAGCTACACATCTGGCGACTACCCGTCTAGGGCTAGACGTCTAGCAGGTTACCCGTCTGGAGCTACACGTCTGGCGATTACCCGTCTAGGGCTAGACGTCTAGCAGGTTACCCGTCTGGACGTCTGCAGATAAACGTCTGCAGATTGGATGTCTGCAGTCTGGACGTCTGCAGATAGACGTCTGCAAACGTTTGTCGTCTAGACGTCTGCAGACGTCTATAGCTACCTTTTGCTAAAGAACAATAGAGATTTGGATAGTGACTTCACCTCCTAACAAATATATCTTAGGTGCAAGCCAAAAATGGGCAAATACATGCACCCAAACTGTAGCACAGTGATGAGTATTCCAACGGTTGGAGGAACAATTGGAATGACAGATCCTAGAGGCCAACTAAGACTGCAGTCATTGCTGGTTCAACTTTGAACATACTCCAAACTTGTACAGCACGGTTGCAATATTGTCTAACGGCAATCTTCCCAAAACTTCACTCCAGTCGGCAATTCCTCGTACGACGACTACGTCCCTTTCCTCATACGGCACTAGCGATGTCCTTCGTACGGCAAGTCCAACTACACTATTTGTACAACAACTCTTGTATAGTTATGCTAGACTGTAACTACCTGCAACTTGTCTGCAACCTGCAACTTACACTCACAAAACTTGACATACACAACCTACAATCCTACAACAACAATGTATCACACAGCATACACACGAAGATGGAAATAGAATGTCATTTGCATTATCTCATTGCCTGTACAGCACTAGCAATACACATATGACTGCACTTGCAATACAGAGAATGCTCTCTCTCACAGCACAATATGGAATGCAGTATGCTCTCTCTCGTACATACAATGCTCATGCCCATAATAATGAACTATGTTCCTATTTATCATTTGGTCCTGGCCGTTGCCAGAAACGGCTTCTAGGACACCTCACCACTTCACCGTCTCCCCCTTCGGACGTACACTTGACACCCTTATTGCACATTATATTATATTGCAATTTATCAATCTTATGACCAAATTGCATTACATTCACATTTCACTTGCATTTACATTACATTTTACTAACATTTGACTCTCATTTGAATTTACATTTATATTTCAATTTCATTACAAAACTTAGTGCATATTTTGCACTTAATCTATATACACAGTCTACTTTGGCTGCTTTGGAGACTGTCCAGAACTGGTGTCTACACAGACAACATAGCCTTAGGATGAGACACATTCCAAATTATCCGAAGTCAGTAAGGGAACACTTCCACTGTGTTCTACCATCCTCATTGCCAAAGGAAATGGATGAACACATCCCTCACCCCTGGGCACAGTCCCCTACGCAGCTGTAGTCCCTACAAGAATTGAGACCAATGTTGCATAGTCTAAGACATGGAGCTTGAAATTGAGACATAGAATTCTAGGAACACATGTGATTGTTTGAATCTCCAAAGTTCAAACTTCTAGCAAATAGCAGGGAAGTCATGGTTTCTTAACTTGTAAGGATGACCAAAAGGGGCACTGCAAATCTAAAGTGTATTCTGGAAAAACATGTGGGTAGTAATCACCTAGAATAGTTTTCATTTTACTGCCAGAAATGCATATTATGAATGTAAAGTTCATATTCGCCCTCATCCTTCCAACAAAAAGGAACACACTAATTTCAGGAATGGACAACATCAAACTTGAAAAGCACCAACAAGGGGAGAATATCTATGGCCCTGAGTAGGTCTATACTCCATGGATACGCCAACTGTGTGTCCAAACATACTAAGGAAAGCTTATTGACAAACAACAAAGAACCCATATGACCAAGGAAGCTATGACATCATAGATCCATTTGAAAAAACATTATCCAACTTACTTAATATAGAACTGACTTTTCATTACCACATGTTCTTTTCTGTGTCTTGACAAACCTAGCAATTATGACAGCATTTATGCCACCTATAGTGCTAACTAAGTTGACAAGGCTGCCACTTTAGAACATTAAATGCATTATGTATGAGTATACATTGCATGAAACTCTTATGTTGTCCACATTTCCTGTTTCAACAATGTTTCCAAAAAAGGAATCTCCGCAGAAACTCCTAAAATCTTGTCATCTAGACTTCCCAGGTTCACAAATGTTTCCATTGGCTTTTCCTAATATTTCCATGGGTGTTTTGTGGTGCTTTGAGCAAATATAAGTCTAAATTTGGGGTTTTAGCAGGGTTGTTGATGCAGACGGAAACAAGGGGCGACTTTGTACCATCCAAGCTGCTTCTTTCTTCTTTTTTGTACGACAAATTTATCGTACAACAGTACCTTTCACCATTCAATTGTACTACATGGAATTCTCTCCTGTACAACATTTGCATTGTACAACATATCAATTGTAAGATTGATTAACGCCAATTTTCTTTATTGTATGATGATATTGTTATTGTTCATTCACCATCTTTGTACGATCTCCGTTGCTTCACTAT
Source organism: Wollemia nobilis (assembly GCA_028583015.1). NCBI lineage: Eukaryota > Viridiplantae > Streptophyta > Pinopsida > Araucariales > Araucariaceae > Wollemia > Wollemia nobilis. Next base: position 19,336 of record JAQPPZ010003279.1, read on the forward strand.
ATGACCTTGCTCATTTTCTTGGTATGTCGATCAACATTTTCTTGTATGGCCCAAAGTTTTTTTCGGTGCGGCAAGTTAATTGTACGACCCTTTGTTCATACAATTGTATGGTTTATCTTTTGTACGATGATTCACTTTGTATAGCAGTTAAATTTCCAGTCGGCTATATTCTCATTTGCATTGTCAAAGGTTTCCTCTTGCTGGTGCATCAACCAAATCCTCATGCACGAAGAGCATAATAGTTCTTTCCTTCTAAGAAGGGTTCTTCTATTCTTATAGCCATTCCCTCCATTGACATAACTTTATATGACACACCTCTGTGGCACTTCCTCTGGCACTCCTCTGTGACGGCAATCTTCCTCACCCACAAACCTCTGTGGCACTTCCTCTGGCACTCCTCTGTGCCAGCAATCTTCCTCACCCATGAGCCTCCGTGGCACTTCCTTTGTGCCTGCAACTTTATCATATGTGAACCTCCTGTGGCACTCATTTGTGCCTACGACGCCCACAATTCTTCAATTGAACAACCACTTTCCCCTTTACTGAGATAATGCTAACTTATTTCTCTTAATGTCACAATAGTCAAATGATGCCCACCTTTCCTACACACAATAAACATTGCAATCCTACAACCTACTAACATGTGCATCCACCATTTACAAAGCATATATTCATTCTTTGTTACATTGAACACTCACGCACAGGATGGATCAAGGAAATAACAAATAAATAATTTTATTGTTGAAAGCCTGCTCAATTGTTACAAATTTATTAGTTCCAATCACGAGACCTATCCCGGCCTTGGCTACCTCTCTCTCAATCTAGCCTCCCTCTCTCAGCCTAGTCTCTCTCTTCCTCTCTCGACATCAACTTGATCTTATCCACTCCCTTCAACAGTCTCCTAAATCCTTCTGGCGCCTTATCCTCCCCCGTGATCATATTACTCATGGGATCGATCTTTCCTCTTGGACCGTTCATGCCTCTTCCCTCTATACCATCCCAAATCAGTCTCCTATTACTAATCCCTCCTCCCCCTCTTTGTGCCACCTATTTTCTACTGGTCTTTCCAGGCAGGCTATCTAGAATGTCTGTACGAGAAAAGCAGCAGATTTGGATGGGTTACAGGTGGAATTTTTGAAGCATGGTATTGACCCTCTTGTTGGGCCCCTCACTGATCTCCTTAATCTCGCTGTCTGTTCTGGGTTTCTTGATTCCTGGACTCAGCATATCATTCACCCCATTCATAAGGCAGGTGATCCCCATGAACCCAATAACTACAGGACTATCATGATTGGGCATATCTTTGCCAAGCTCTATGCCACAACATCGGATGTGCTTCTATCCCGAAGGTTGGAGGAAGGGGGTTTCAGGGCTCTTGGCCAAGCCAATTTTTGGCAAGATCACGAGACCACAGATCACATTCTAGTCCTCAGAGCTATTATTGAGGAGGCGCGTTCCAGGCCCTCGAAGGTTTATTGTTGCTTTGTAGACTTCTAGAAAGCTTTCGACACGGTGCCTCGACATTTACTTCTTGAGAGGCTTCAATCAGTTGGCATCTCTGGGCAGCTTTTGACAACGGTTACACGGTTATATGAGACTGTGAAAGGTCGGTTCCACTCCCGTCAAGGGATTTCAGCCAGTATTCTTAGCACCATAGGAGTGAAACAGGGATGCCCCCTTTCCCCGACACTTTTTGGGATCTTTATCAACGAGCTTGAGACTTATATTAAAGAGAACGCTCACCCAGAGGATGGTTGCCTTCTTCACCATGTGTTGATTTCTATTCTCCTCTTTGTTGATGATGTTCTTTTGGCCTCATCCCTTGAGGGGCTTCAACGTCATCTGAACACTCTTGCCGCTTTTTGTGACTCGAGACAGTTGACGGTGAATCTTTCTAAGACCAAGGTTATGGTATTCAATACTACCAAAGAGGCTCTATGCCATCTCCACTTCCTTTTCCAGGGTCAGGAGGTCGAAATCACCACCTCTTATGTGTATTTGGGAGTTCTTTTCACTGGTCCCACTTTTGGTATGAAACCCGCCGCCCAGGTCCAAGTGTGTAAGGGGTATGCAGCTATGTCTTTGCTAGAGAGGAATTGCTTCAAAGCACATTTTCAGGATATACCTGTGAAGACGAGGATCTTTGATGCCTTGGTCAAGCCAACTATTACTTATGGGTTAGTGGTTTGGGGCCCTAGTCTTGGCCCGACCGAGAGGTCACGGGTTGAACGAGTCCAGACACTCTTTCTTCGACGATTCATTCGTTGTAAGGGCACAATCCCCCATTCTATTATTCTGGGAAAGTTTGGGGCTTCTCCTCTCTAGCTTGAGATTATCTTCCTAATTATTGGTTATCTTCACAGGATTCATACTTTCAGAGATACCCCAAAGGATTGCAAGCGGTACCCTTACCTCGCCCTTCGCTCCTTGATGGAACTATCTCCGAGTTCTCGGGGAGGCCGGAGGAGCTGGTATTTTCAGGTTTCTACTCTCCTAGCCAGCATTCAGCTACGGATAGACTGGCTCCTTCCTTATTCTTTGGGGGTTCTCCCCCCCTCTCGGTTTAGTAAGGATAAAATGCTCCACGAGATTCGGAAGGATGTTAGTCTCTAGTACACCAGATGCACATGGATCTCTCCTATTGCCCCTCTTTCCCCCAAGTTGTCTTTCTACCATGAGCACTTCTTACAGATACAGGAGGGCAAAATAGTTCCTCCACAATACCTTCAACAACACACAATGCATAGTCTTTGAATCACTATTGGGCAACTCAGGGTGTGTTCTCACCAACTCCGGATTGAGTCAGATCACCATCTTCCGACGAAGGAGCGGATTTGCTTGTTTTGCTCCATGGGTGAAGTTGAAACCCTTCATCGCTTTATTTTTTGTTGTCCCATTTATTATGAGATCCAGGGTAGGTTTCATTGCCTTTTCAGGGGCAACTCTCAATCTGTTTCTACCTTCTTCAGATACCCGGACCAGCGTTGTCTCACACTCTTTCTTAGGGAGATAACTCGGCTTCGACAACAAAAAAGTTCTCCAAATGGATCTCACCCTCCTCATCATCGACTCATCACAACATACTTCACCAAATCCGACAAACCAGGTGACTTCGATTGGAAACGCCCCACATCATCCAGTTCGAACAGAAGCAGGGTTACTAGACAATGCACCAACAGTTTGTCAGGGGTCCGAACTAGCAATGGGCAAAGACATATCATGGACTTCTTCAGCTCTGGTACTCCGGCCTCAACTGTTAGGAGAGATTAGTTTATGGGGGGTTCTCGGAGCTTGCCCCTCCTGGGCTGCTCCCCCCCCCTCTCTCTCTCTGTTCTTCTTGGCGTGCACTCCTCTCTGTTGGACTGCAGCCCTCCCCCCTCTACTCTCCCTTTTCTTTTCTTGTCCCTTTCTCTTTGGCCCGTTTGTCGAGTTTCATCTTGTATCTTAGTTCTTTTCTTTGTTGGGCTTTTTAGCCTACTAACTAGCAGTCATTATTGTCTTTCTTATAGTCCCTTGGGTCTTATTTTGGCCCACCACGTACATTAATAATATTTCATTTCATTTCATTTCTAGGCCTTCTCCAACCTTTTCCAGACCTTTCTCTCTTTTCTTTTATTCCTCTATCTGCCTCTTCTGCTTCGTCTTCCTCTTTTCTTCTCGCATACACCCTCCCCTCTTTCACTCTCTGCTTCCTTTCCAGTTTTCTCTTCTCTCTTCCCGTGAAGCAATATTGTCTTCATCTGCTTGTACAATTTTATTACACGTTTCCTTTCCATGCACGCTAGTTTGTTGCACTTGAGGGCATTCAAGTGCCCGATGTCCAACTTCTCCACATCTATAACACTTTCCGGGGAACCCCCTACCAAATCCACCTCATCCTCTTGATGATTCACCTTTTTCCCAATCACTTTGAGAAGGACTAGCTTCTCCTTCTTGCATATGTTGCCCTCTACCATTATTTGATTGTTCTCTTCCTTGAGAGGATTATCGTCTTCCTCTCTCATTATTTTGTTGCCTGCGCAACAACTCCTCTGCCTTAAGGCATACCAGTAGGCCTCTTCTACAGTCTTCATTCTCATCTTGTATGTACAATCGCAGCCCATTTATGTACTTCAAAACCTTCTCCTCCTCGTCTTCCACGTGACCAGCCTGAATGGTGAGCCTATAGAATTCCTCAATGTAATCCTTCCCACTCAAGTCCTTTTGTCTTAAGTTTTGCAGTCTCCTAAAAAGATTCAATTGATAATTAGACGGGAGTAAATTGGCCTTCAATTTCGTCACCGTTTTCTCCCATGTATTAATCTTTTCCTTTACTTTTCTTTGTCTTTCCGTTTGGACATACTCCCACCATAAGGACGCATGCCCCTTTAGCTTCGTACAGTTGAACTTCACCTTTTTGGGGTATTCTATCGATTCAAAATCAAAATATTTCTCCACCTCCGCAATACAATCAATGAGTTCCTCAGGGTTTAAGCTTTCGTTATATGATGGGGTTTCTAACTTTGGTTTCCTACCCATGTTAGAAATTGCCCAAACTAATCTCTCTTCTGGTTCTTCCTCTCGCTCTTCATCGTGAGCTTCTTGTTGACCCGCTCCCTCACCTTCACTATCACTTATGTCTTCTACTTGTATGCCCCTCCTCTGGGCAGTTTCAAGTGCATCAAGTTGAGCGGTAATTCCTCTTAGCATTTTAGCTATATCCACGGCTTGAGGGCCTCACGGTCTTCTTCTTCCCCATTGTGCCATCTGATTCCTTTGGAGAGTGTCAATCCTCAAAGATCTTCTAGCTCTGATACCAAAATGATGCAAATGAAAACAAGGGGGCAACTTTGTACGATCCAAGCTGCTTCTATTTTTTTTGTATGATGAATTTATCATACGACAATACCTTTACCTCTATTCAATGTAAGACTTTCACCATTCAACTGTACGACATGGAATTCTCTATCGTCCAACATTTGCATTGCACGACCAACCAATCATACGATTGATTAACGCCAATCTTCTTTAATATATGATGATATTATTATTGTTCATTCATTGTCTTTGTACGATCTTCGTTGCTTCACTTTACAACCCTACTCATTTTCTTGATATGGCGATTGACATTTTCTTGTATGGCCTAAAGTTTCTTTTGGTCCGGCAAGTTAATTGTACGATTCTTCGATCATACAATTGTATGGTTTATCTTTTGTGCGATGATTCACTTCGTACAGCGGTTTAATTTCTAGTCGGCTATATTCTCATTTGCATTGTCAAAGTTTCCTCTTGCTGGTGAGTCAACCAAACGGCTCAGCATTATCCCCAGATTGTCTAGCACTGACTCCAAACAGACTGACACTAACTCCATACGACGCACTGCTTTCCTCCCTCCTTGGACGACCCGTCTCAGCTTCTAGATGGCCTACCTCTGATACCAAATGGCCCTTACGACTTACTCTTCCATTCAGACGACCCATACGATCTTTTGTATGGCTTGCCCCTTCTCTTAGACAACCTCCCAAGCAGTCTATACAACATTTTCCTCCAACCAGATGGCCTCCTTTTTGCCTTGAAATTTGAGTCGTTGCACGTTGATGGTTTCCTCCTATAGGCATTGGTTCTGGAACTCACAAAAAGAAGTAGCAAACATAGTAGGAATAAGCGCAAAATGCACTAAGTATAAATAAATTGAAATGTAAATGTAAATGAGAGTCAAATGCAGATGTAAATGAAATTGCAATGTAATGCAATTTAATCATGAGTTTGATAAATTGCAATAGACTAAAGTATGCATTAAGGGTTATGTGAACGTCCGAATAATGAGACGGTTGGGTGATGCATTGTCCTGGAAGCCACTGTTGGCAACGGCCAGGACACAAGCATAAATAGACCCCCCTCCTTCATTCAAGACTATTATAGGATCTATCTATCTGGAGAGACTAGATCATCTGCGTAGAGACTAGGGTTGTGTATTGGCAAACCATATGTATGTGCAGACAATGCAGCATGTATGCGGATGGGTGTAGAGCATGTGCTACAAGAGAGATTGTGTATGCATTGTACAAGACTCTGTAATGTCGTACTATTGAGTAATTCAAATGACTCATCTTCTATCCATGATATGTGTAATCTATGTACAGTGTGATTGCTATTGCTAGTTGGTAGTTGTATGTTGGATTATGTGAGTAGGAATTATTGTTGCAATCAAAGCATGGAAGAGGGGACTTGTAGTCCAGAACGTCGTACAAGTGGAATTGCTGAGGTTGTCGTTCCAATGGTGTTGAGCATGTCATTCTAGTAGATTGATTGTGGTCATTCCAGTGCAAGTTGTCGTTCCAATGGTGTGGAACACTTGTCGTTCTAGTAGAGTTGATCCTGTCGTTCTAGCAAGTGTCAATCTATAGCACTGGTCGTTCCAATGTTTGCCATTCTAGTGCAAGTGTCGTACTAGTGCTTGTCATTCCAGTGCTTGTTGTTCAAGCACCGTGTCGTTCAAGTAATATTGTCATACGAGTCAAGTGTTGATGTCGTTCCCGAGAAAAATGTTGAGTAGAACTCCATTCACTACAGTCTTGTTTGGCCTCTAATCTATCATCTTGTCCTCCATTCTTGGAATACTCACCACCGTGCTACATTTGGCATCATTGTCATTCTTGAATCAGAATTGGGTCCAATTGAAGGAGATCAACACATGTGAAGGGGGAGGGGGTGAATGACAGATTCACTACACAGAGATGGCCCGATTCCTATGAGTAGTATGAGGATTGCTCAACAAAGTGGTGTTGAGCAAAACATTACCAACCAAGTACTACTATCTCGGGAAACCGAACATGAGGAACCAGTAGTTGAACATGTGTGGAGTCCTCAGGAAGAGGAGAATCTAAGTGAAACACACGAGAGATGGCAAAAGTTGTTAACAAGGGAAGTCGAAAGGAACACACGAGCAAACGAGGCAAATACCGTGGAGAACATTCGCACGAGTCTAAGCGCCAATGGGGAGAGAGCATGTGGAGATGACGTTGATTGGCTGGTAATGTCCACACAAGAGTAGGGGAGTTTGCCAAGAGGCGTAGAGGACTAGAGTCAAGTGCAGGGGAAACCGCAAGAGAGTGGTTGGGCAAGTAGACCAGAACAAACGCATGTATATTCGCGAAGATCGTGAAGTGCTAACATCAGTCGAAGATTTTCTGTTGGGGATAGTGCACAAGGTGAGCAAGCGCTGAGTGAAGAAGAATGACGAGAAGAACAATAGCCACCTACGGCAAGTATGGCACAAGTTGCAACAACTGCGGGCAAGCTGAATGGCCCACCGTTTCTAGGTGACGAAAAAGAAGACCCAAAACGCCATATTGGAACATGTGTATGTAGGCAAGCAAATTTATCTATCTACAAAAATAGTGAGAAAGTTTTGTTATTTGGTAGTTGTGCACAAAGTGTTTGATGAAATGTGCGTACATATAATTAATAATGCTATAAAGTGGCAATGTAATAATGTAAAATTTCATGAGGTACGACAAAGCCATAAAGTGAGTCATAAGTTAGTTTGTCTTGTAGTGATTTAGGAAATGAAATATAAATATGACTCAAATACATATCAAATGTAATTAGAAAATGTGTGGTTGTGAGCATGCAACTAATTTCTAGTTATATAAATAAGACCCTTCCCTCATTCATTCTTTCATTTGGTCGCGAAAATGCGACATGTCGCGATTTCGCGACATTTTTGCTCCGTGCCTTCTCTCTCCTTCCTGAGTCGTGAAAATGCGACATGTCGCGATATCGCGATACTTTTCCCTGTCGCGATATCGCGATACTTTTCTCTGTCGCGATATCGCGACATCAAGGCAAACACTTAGAAATTTTTCTGTTGAGGCAAGATTGCTCTACTGCCACCGGATGCTCCTGCATCAGACAATCGGGGTGGATTGAGAAGTGACCTTCACTTCTGTACTGTTCTGTCACCTTCTTTTCCAACATCTCAATACTTGCAAAATCTTCAGCCTCAGCACTGCTCTTCTCTCCTTTATCCATCATTCTCAACTCAGAAGCATTCCTTGGACTACTTCTCTTCACAACTCCTCTTGCAGGGCTTGCACTTGCCTCTGCAAAGCTCTGAAATATTTCTTCAGGTACCACATTTCTCCCACCACCACGGTTTCTTCGTGGAGGCATTCTTCCTCACTCTCTCTCACAAACTTTAACCGCAGATTCTGGTGTAAACTGCCTCACGTCCGGCGATCTGTTTACACACTCAGGAACCCTACGCTCTTCCACAGATCCTGGTGCAAACTGCCTCACTTTCGGTGATCTGCTCACACACTTAGGCACTCCCGCTCTTCCACAGATCCTGGTGCAAACTGCCCCACTGTCGGCGATCTGTTCACACACTCAAGAACTTCCACTCTTCCACAGATCCTGGTGCAAACTGCCTCACGTTCGGCGATCTATTTACACGCTCAGGAACTTCCGCTCTTCCACAGATCCTGGTGCAAACTGCCTCATGTTCGGCGATCTGTTTACACGCTCAGGAACTTCCCGCTCTGATACCACTTGATCATAGTTGGAGGGTGCAACTAATTTCTAGTTATATAAATAAGACCCTTCCCTCATTCATTCTTTCATTTGGATGCAGTCGGATGGTTGTAAAGTTGGCCGAAATGTGTGGTTGTGAGCATTGTTGGCCCAAGGTGTGGCTAGTATGAAGGAAAATCTGCACAAGATTGCATACTATGTATTGTAAGAAGACTCTATATTGTACAAATTGTTGTTAATATAAAATTTGCTCACATTTATTCATCATTTTCTATTGTTGTTATTGTATGTTTCTCGTTTGTATTGTCACTACTAATTACTATAGATCTAAAGATTTATTAAGTAGAAATGAAATTGAGTTTCAATACGTTAAATTTCATTTCTAAAAGGTATAGCAGTGCTTGATGGTCAGTGTAAAAAGCAAAGGGACTCGCAAGCAGTAATGTCTATACTTCTGCACCACATACACCATCCCTAGTGCTTCCCGCTCCATCATGCTATAATTCTTCTCTAGCCCATACTATCCTTCCTATGCTAACTCGCATCTAATTGCAAAATTGGACTCATCCACGTGAAAATGAAACTCCTAATCCAGAAACACCAGAATGGGTGCACAAACCAACTTTGCCTTCAACTCCTTGAAGGCCTTATGCTCCTTTGTCCACCTAAAAGGAACACCCTTGCATGTCAACGTATCCAACAAGTGCGACATCTGTGCAAAGTTCTTCATGAATCGTCAATAGTACTGACATGCCCCAAAAGTGACCAACAAACTTACATCATATGGATCCCTCATGCTCATCAAGAGGCGAACCTTATCAAGATCAGTCTTCAGTCCCTCCTTCCACACCACATGGCCCAGCAACTTCCCCTATGGTACTAGCAACTAGCACTTCTTTGGATTTAAGGACAGTCGAGCATTCATGCATAGCCTCATGGACTCTTCCAATGCCTTTAGATGATCGTCCTTTTTCTCGTACGATGACTAGTCATCAAGGAACACTTTGAATTTGCTTGTAGATATTTGCTCGAAAATGTACATAATGATCCTCTCAAATGTGGTAGGGGCATTGCATAAACCAAAGGGCATTCGATTGTATGCATAAATATCATTTTCAACAACAAATATGGTCTTCAATCAATCCTCGGCCCTCTTTGATTGTAGCCTACAATTTCATCCAAAAATGAATAGATTGCATGCCCTCCTACCTCCTCTAGAATCAAATCAGTAAACAAGATCAGGAAAGGGATCCTTAATTGTCACCGCGTTCAGGCTTCAAAAATCCACATAGATCCGGATCTAATTGCTCTCCTTCTTCAAGCTAATTATGGTGGGCAACACCCGTTCACACACTGTCACTTTGAAAATTATGCCCGCATCCAACATCTTCTCAATTTCTACATTGACTAAGGTCGTGTACTTCGGGTTCATCCTATACAACCTTCTCATAGGTTGCATGCCTAGAATTAACATAATCCGATCTATGCACAACTCAAGTGAGATACCTTGCAGGTCCTTGTACATCCATGTGAAGACCACCTTCTACTACATGAAAATTTTAAAAATTGTCGCTTTCAAAATTGGGTCCCACTTGTCCTCACAATGGATCATCTTCACTTCCTCGCCTTCACAAAGGTTTACCTCCACCATCTTCGGTCTTTCATAATTCATGGTGTTAGATTCTTCTACCACTTTTGTGACATCAAAGGAATGTGTTGGCCTCTCATCAATCTGCACACTGCAAACATTGTACTCTACAAAGTTTGATGGGAAAGACATCTTCCTTTTTGACTTTTATGGCCAGTTTCGCACTTTGACTACTTTGCCAACTTTGTATGTACTAAGTCCATCATCTTGATTTTTGTTCTTCATGCTTAATCACATGCAACTTGGATGGAAGACTTCATAGTCTTCCATTCTGCCAATTGAGTAGTCCATTGTCTAAGTGCCCTTCATCTTTTGTGCACTCTTCCAATTCTATCACATCCTCTTCTTTTGGTCCTCGTCCACCCATCCAATCTTCATTTGACAATGAATTGCCAAACTCATCATACATCGCCAACTCCTCACTAACGGATTGGTTCTTCAAATTGATCACGTACTTGTGTTGGCCTTTCTTGAATGCCAGGCAATCCTTATCCTAGTTGTGGTTTACGGTCGCCGTGCATAACCACCCACATCACAACAATATGTCGTAAGCTAGTTTTTGCATGACAATTACTACAAATTCCAAGATGAACATTTGATTAGCTTCACCTTTTGCGCAATCAACACACCTTTTGTCTCAATTACAAACTAATCCACACCATATAGTCAAAATTGGGAGACCACAAAATTGATGCCCCCAAGTCTTTCCAGGTCTTCTCAAGCAAAACATTCACACTTGAACCCCCATCCATGATCACTTGTGTCAGCTTGTGGTTAAGTAACTCAATGTGGATCAATGTTGGTTTCTTCTCGACATCTATCACCAGAATTATTAAGTCAATGTATTGATCCTTTGCAATCTTCTTCCAGTTGGCGATGCATTTTTGTTGTCTTCTTCATATACATCAATTCTTCAACTGTCGCATTAAGTTCAGTTACTGCACAATGTAGGCTAGATATTCTAACTGCAACATTTGTTTCCAATACTTGTACTGCCAATTGCTTGGTTGACATCTCCTCCTCTTCAATGATGATGGGTTCCTTCATTTTTCTTTCACTGTTGGTCTTCTTCATATGCATCAATTCTCCAATTGTCGCATAAAGTTCTAGTACTGCACAAAGTAGGTTGGATATTTTGACTGCAACATTTGTTTCCAGTACTTGTACAGCCAACTGCTTGGTTAACATCTCCTCCTCTTCAATGATGATGGGTTCCCTTCATTTTTCTTTCATTGTTGGTCTTGCACATCTCTTCTAATTGCACACGTGTCCCCTACAATTTCTCCTTTCCCTAGAAGGGTTCAAGTGATGCTCCATCGTCTTTGCTTGTGCCCGTGTCACCGGTAGCATGTGTTTCTCCCAATCCTTTTGTTGACGCAATTGGAGGCTCTTCAGTTTCATTGATATTAAATTTTGCAAGTTACTAGTACTTGCCTTCTTTGGATAGTTAGCCTCCTTGTGGTTGCGAGGTCCACATCATTATCATACTATTCTTGCTTCCTCTAGTCGATACATTCATGCAATTTTGTGCAGTGTCCCCACTCCTAATATCTTCGACATTGGATGATTGGCCTTCCATCTAAATCATATTGCAATCTTCATTCGCCACTACCTCCATCGAATCGATTGCCCGATTGTGGTTGTCTCCATCCCTTGCGATTGTTCGATATGCGCCATTGGTCACTCCTTGCTCACTCTTAGAAGTGCTTGGTTTCTCCTCTTTCTCCTTATGCACCATCAGCGTCTGGTATCTCGCACTTCATAAGTTAAATGGATATTCCACAATCGCATGTCCCAGAACTTTGCAAATGTTTGCAATATGCCTTCTTTGGACAATTTGTGTTGATATGTCCTTCAGACTTGCAATCTAAACACCAAATGTCCTTCTTCTTTCCCACCTTCATGTCATTAATCATGCATTCCAAGTCCGTTGGCATTGCTTGGATCTTGTAGCTGAGATCATCTCAATCGCTTTCAAAGTCATCATTCTAATCATGCCTCATACTCCCATTGCTTGTTGTCATCTTCATATCACTTTCTAGGTTTAGCGCACAATCGAACACTTTTTAGTATGTGGTTAAGAGGACCATCTTCTTCTTCTTCTTATATGTTGGCAGCAACCCATCCATAAACCACTGCTTCTACAACTCATCAAGAGGTTTCACCTCCATCTTTCTGATCAACTCCTTCAAACAATGGTTGTACAACTTCATGTTCTCATCCTTCTACTTCGTTGAGTATATTTCACTAATAATCTTCATGTCATCTCGAAGCAATCAAAACTCTTTTGTAATTTATTGTTTCAACTCAGCCCAATCAGTGAAGGGATCTTCTCACTTCATATGCCAATCAATTGTTATGCCATGTAATGTTGATGGAAATAATCGCAACTATGCATCTTCATCCGTGACTTCATTTGCCTTACATATCGTCTCACACGTTCTAATATGGCACTCAAGAACCTCGTTCCCATCTCCAATGAACTTTGGGCACTTTTGCTTGCTCGTTGTTGCTACAGCTATGTCTAGCGTTGGTGACGGTTGTTCGTCAATTTCCACTCTTCTCAACAAACCTTCCACTAACAACTAGTCCTTTGTAAACAGTTGTCGGTTGCTCCCTGTTGCACTTGTACTCCGCGATATCCTTCACAAATACACGAGCATCGATTCTAGTCTATCAAGCACACTCTCCCATGGTTGCCTTTGTGCTCAACTCTCATCCTCTACACCTCTAGGCACTCTCCCTAACACTTGTGCTAGAGTTAGTAGTTGCTCCACCTCATCTTGCGCACGCTCCACGTTGGCACTTCTTCACCACTTGCTTGAACGTTCTTCTCGACCCAATCCTCGTTTGCACATTGTGCCTCCACTTCCATGTCTTCATCATCAAAAACAAATTCTGCCACCTTTCCGCTTGTTATTCATCCAAACTACCCTCCTCTTGAGGGTCCCACACATGTTCCACTTCTAGTGCACATATCTCCTCACTAGCAAGTTTTGTCAAAACTTCGGTAGTTTGTGCGTCACTAACTTCATTTTCATGCCATTCCTCGTCGTCGCGTAACTCATCGCCACGTAACTTTTTGTCACATGTTTCCTTGTTGCCATCATGTAACTCTCCATCGTCATCACGTAATTTTTTGACATTATGTAACTCCTCGTCACCATCACGTAACTCTTCGCTGCTATCACATAATTCTTCTATGCACATTACACATCCAGGAATTCTTCGTACTTGTTACACAATCCTCTGACTTCTTCTCATTAACTTTTTGCTCGTCCTTGTGCATCCACATCATCGCGTCAACTTATTTGTCATTCACTTCCTCCCATCTTCAATTGTCTGCGCAATCACTAGTTCGAACTTAAAATGGCAACGACACCAAATATAGCAAAAACAGTGGTATTTCACGATTGAAGGAACATAGAGTAATGAATGACAAGAAAAATCAACAGTGAACAGCATTCACAATGTGCAAGGAAAAGAATATTCAGAACTGAAATGCAACGAAACTGCAGTATATCAATTACATTATGTACGGACAGCAATGTACATTTGTTTACAGCAGCAATATGTTCATTCCTAGTCACATGCAATTAGATGCACAACACAAACAAGCTTCTAGGCACACACAACTAGTTGTCTGAATGAACGATCTCTAATTATGTATGCCATTTGAACATGTAAGAGGGTCTATTTATACTTTGCTTGGGAAAGGGGAGGTAGTTGCCAACTTCCGCAACTTCCTCATATCTAACTCTAACTACCCTGACACTCTAATTACATGACATTTAATCACATGAACATTGAAATTACACGTACATCCCAATTACATGTACATCCTAATTACCCCTACACTCATTTCATCAAACACTTAACGTACAAACTAGTCAATGACACAAAATGACAAAACTATATGCATAGTCAAAATTATGTCCATGTACTTGGCTCCTTATGTGGTCCGTCAGGCTTCAGGTGGTGCCACGTCAAAACCGACTCCTATAGGGGTTGTACACCATCTAGGATAAGGTCGTACTTCTTCCAATGGCTGTATAAAGTAGACTAATGACTATATGTCATCGTTAGAGATGCTTAGGCCATCTAGTGTCAACAACACATCATACAACACAAAGAGAAGTGATAGCGGCACGAAGGCCATCAAATAGGAGCAGCATGTCATATAATGCATACACAAACAATAGAGTTTTTCATACAAGGTCATTTGATTAAGGGACTTAACTGTCTAACAAGAAGATGTCATTTAAGTTGTGAACCTAGGGCATGGATGTCCTTATAACATCGTCCGAGAGTGAGAGCTTGTTGTCTAGACAAAATTGGTTGTTAGAGAATAGAGGAAATTCATCACCTAGGACACAAAGTTGTCGACAGAGAATATATCCAATGCTATTGCCACCTTAAAAGTTTGTCACATTGTCTATATTTCCGATATTGCTCGTGGGCAAGCACAATGAAGAAGTAGACACGTCAAAGTTTTTTATTGTGTGTGAGGTTTGGAATTGCAAGCATCATTGACTTTTGCACATGATTGATTGGCAATGTGCAAACATAATGGTTTCAAGGAAGTTGTTGCAAGAGAAGTCGAACGATGCCAAAGCGGTGATGTCGTGGGTAGACAGTTGTTGCAGTAGTTACAAGTTACAATAATTCACAACCATTGCACAATATCACATGCCCAAAGTGTTTTGCATGATGCAAGTCTAGTAGTCCTTGTACGAGGATGCCATGTCTAGGGCACATATCATGAGGACCAAGAAAGACAAGGACCCAATGTTGTAGAAGGTTTCTTTGGAGATGAAGCATCAACGGAGTAGTCAGACGTCACTATGTTGAACATCACATTTGCACAAGCATGCACATGCGCAACGGAAGGCTACTACATGCACACTCACAAATCTGAGTCGTGAAAGGTGCACCACTTGGTGTCCTGGCATAAAAGATCATAATTGCAGTCACAAACTGATATGCCACTACCACAACAGATTCAGCATGCCATACAAGGAATTTTTAACCTTGTATCCCATGATATTTCTGTAGACAGCAGTTCTAGCATAACACTAGCTCAAACACCACCATAGTTGTAAGCAGACGTGTGTGTTCATAACATATACGAGAGCAATTTGTATGTAGTCTATAGTTTCAACTTAGGTTATGTAGTATGTTGCATTAGGATGTGCACATAATTCTGTATGTAAAAGTAGGGGGATTAAGATTTGTTTGTGTATATGAGTCCAAGTGGGTAGTAAGCCATTATGCAACTGCCTTCCACTCGCTTGGTTGTATAAGCCATTATGTATTGATCTTTGAGTATTAATAGCAAGATTATTGCATTGTTGTTCCAGTTGCAGATACTGAATTGTACATTTTTTGGTAATATAATTTCTTGTGCTCTCTCTTTTGCATACATATGGATTGTTACCTTTAATATTGCATTTGCTTTTTGTATTTTTGTTGCACATTTCCTTCATATTCGGAATACCAAATGGCTGGGCTGCAGTTTCAAGTCTCAATATTGTGAAAAAGCTCATGGTAAATTGGGCCTTTCTAATCTGCCCATGCCCTTAGAGGTATTTGGTAAACAAATTCCTATTCATCCTAAAATTTCATGTAGACTACAAAATTATTTTTTTATATAGAACTTTTAGAATTGTCAGACAGTCAGCCAGGATCAGTGCCATCTTAGACCCTGCAACGACCCTTTAGATATGTGTTGGTTCTGTACCCCATCCTACACCTTGTTAGGTGTAAGTTTTATGCTTTCACTTTGAATGTTCCATTCAGTGGTATCTTTATATGATGATTGTGGGCATAGAGATTACATCCTCCGTACACTGATTTGAAAAAATTTAACATGCAATGGCTGGTTAGAACTTCTTCTTGACTCTAGCTGACATCCGAATCTCATAGATGAATGCAACCTATGTCATCCTTCACTTGAAGACAAGTTGGTCTAGTCACCTGAATACAAGTTGGTCCAGTTTAACACCACAAATGATAAGCAGCATTAAAAAATTTAACAAAACAGAAAGGTAAAATAATTTTCATTACTTTTTGTATTGTACATAAATTCTACATTCGTCACATATCCAGTAAAATGAATAGAAACCAAAGTCAATGTGCAAAATTCCGTAACATAAACAATGTCTTAATATACAGCCACAATAAATTAATAAAAGACCAACAACAAATCACACATACTAAATTAATGTCATTTCAAAAAGGAAAACTTTCCCAGTATGACCATAATTCTGATTCTACAATAATGCTAATAAACTCGTATCTGGAAAAGATGTGAATAGTGGGTTGGGAAAATCTTACAGGCAGCTAAACCAAGCCATGGTATAAGTATTAACGAAATCAGCTGATATGGCTTGATTGGTGGTAAACACCTCCTACATAATTCAGAAGAATAATAATCATTAAGAAAAATGGGACACGTCAAATAACAAACGTGAATTATACCAGATGCAAACATATTTACTTGAAAATTGTAAAAGTGCAAATTGAGTGATTTTTGCAGTCAAATTTTGATATGCC
The DNA here is from genome assembly GCA_028583015.1 of Wollemia nobilis. Taxonomy (NCBI): domain Eukaryota; kingdom Viridiplantae; phylum Streptophyta; class Pinopsida; order Araucariales; family Araucariaceae; genus Wollemia; species Wollemia nobilis. The sequence goes on from JAQPPZ010003279.1 coordinate 36,053, forward strand.
TTGCTCTTTCACAATGGACAACCCTAACCCCAATTTAAAATCAACGCAAGTAATTTTGTATCAATTACAAAAATCTATTTCTAAAGAAAGACTGAAGATTATGGATATTATTAAGGAGGCTTTACTTGAGAAACAAATAATGAAGTCGATAAGCGTGAGCAATGCGGCAGCTCATCAGCAAACCAAACCCACATGGACCTTCCAACCATACTGCACATATTGTTCAACAAGCAAATTTTCCAATTCAGCACACATTTTTACTGGCTTTCAAAAGAGAACATCTTCCAAGAAAAATTATAAAAGACAATTTAACTATAGTCAAATAAAGAGCAGAAGGACATCTGAAATCTTCAATGAAAATGGATGATAAACTCTTTATTGGGACCATGTTTCAGCTTTAACCTGCCCAAAGATAACAAGACTGCCAGAAATGTCTGTGTCCGAATTTTATAAGGTTGACTGACATCTGCATAAAAGGGAGTACCAATGCCCATTAACATTTGTTTTGTAGGAATTGCCTTATAATTTAAAGAAGTCCACTTGTCAAATTTGATCAATGAGCACATGCCACATACCATTAATGATAGCAAAAAGCTGATGCTTGCAACAGTTTGTACAACTAAAAACTGAAATTGATTAGTTTTAATCTTTGGCACTTCATGAACTGTGCAAGCCCAGAATGTGCCACAAAGAAGTCTGCAATAAAAAAAAAGTTGGCAAATCATTTATCTGGGGATCATTCCTCTACCACTTGAACACTACAGTGGCAAATAATTAAATTTTCTTTATTTTGCAGAGTAAATTGAAATAATATAGATGCCTGAGAAATTACAGAATCCAGCACATATAATATAAGTACAGGTATAATTAAATGGCATTATCTTAATCAGTTAAATTCCTCAACTTTCAAAGAGGAGAACCAGGTTCGAATCTTGCCAATCAATACATGCATAATTGTCAAGCTGTTGGAATACCAATATATGGTCATGATGTAATAAGGGTAATGGCCGTTTCAATCCCTATATATATATATATATATATATATATATATATATATATATATATATATATATGTGTGTGTGTATGTATGTATGCATGTATAGTTCCATGCCATCATGACTGCATCTAACAGAATAGTAACAGAAGAAAAGAAAGTTAACAATCTAACAGAATAAGTTTGACGATGATGAACAAGAAGGCCAAGTGGGATCCCCTGCTCCTGGTGATGCAGAGTAATGCATCCTTTTTCTCTTCCTCCTCTCAGTTGGTTTTTGTTGTGGGCTTCCCCCTTCAGTTTGTCTCTGGGACTCCTTTTGGGAGACAGTCCCTCGTGACCCCATCTGGAGGTCCTCTCCTTTTGTAATGGTTTTTTTGTAAAAGGTTCGGGGATCCTTTCAAAACCCCTTCCTTCAATCTATCAATTAAAAACAATCTAGAGGTTTAAAGTATTTCTATTAAATTTTCACTCATTGTTCCACACTTTCACCCCTCCTACCCCAGTTGATTTGTCCACACTTTCACCCCTCCTACCCCAGTTGATTTGTCCTGAATGGTTTGTAACAAACTCATTCTGAACTCAATTTTAGCTATATAGTATCCCTGACCAAATTTTCATCCAATGCCAGAGAGGAAGTACAACCTTGGTTTAAGTCAAATCAGACCAGCCTAAATATTCCTCCTGCTAACTCTAACACAATATTCTAGTATTTTCTTCTCTTAGCTCTTAACACACTCAACATCCGTTTCTTCTACCATCCAGTATATGGTCAATCCAACATCTTTAAACTAATATCTGTTCATCTCCCTTAGTTATAGCTTGTGTGATGAAATGGTAAGTCTATTGTCAATGCCATGATCCAATGGTTGATGTTTAATCTTTGTCCAGTTTTTACCCGAATCCATTACCTCCATCAAATTTGTCCTACTAAATTTCAAAACGAGAACCTAATCTCTCTTGGAAGCCAACAAAAGGAGTTTATTGAACCAGAAGTAAATTAAATTCAAGTAGCTTTTGTATACGCTGAACTTCTCTAGTTTAACGAAGTCCTGCTTTAAATATTTCCTCATTCACATCGATCTTGTTCAAAGAAGAACAACATATCAAATATCTCATAGTTTTCATATATATCAGAATACTAATTACCATACAAATTAGCATCAATTAATCACGTTCATGCTAATTTTTGCACGATAAAAGTGTAATTTGCCTTACAAATCAGATTTGATAAACTAAAGCCATAAACCTTTGTTGTTACCTTGGAAAATATAATTACAGGGCTAGCCAAAACCTGGACAAGTTCTGCTCCAGTCTGAACTTAATGGAAGATCCAAGCTGGTATGGTTTGGTCTGGATCCTTCTTTTTTATGTTTTATTCTTTGATATATTGATATTTATAAACTGAAAAAAAAGGAAATGTCAGCACCAGAGTAACAAACTTCAAAAAAAATTGGTAGCCAATCCTACTCTCAACAAACCTGAATGCTGCTAGTTTTAACACTACATGAATTCTTTTTAGCATATTTTATAATTGTTTGTATTTTAAAACAGAGATATATACATCATAATTATTTATATAGCATATTTTATAATTGTTTGTATTTTAAAACAGAGGTATATACATTATAATTATTTATACTTTAGAGTGAGTTCCAAGAGTTGGTGGATTGGTAAGTTCGGTGCTTATCAAGAAGAGACCTAGGTTCATATCTTGGAGGCAAGCCTTCCTTGGGGGCAAAGATAGTAGATTGTCGCTAAGTAAGTGCCAACACGACGAAGATTCCAATCCCGATTCACTGATAGTCTCCGAGTCTCCCTCATGTCGAGTCTCCCTTATGTGGTGTCGCTGATAACTAAGTGAGATAAGGGTTATAAAGATAGCTCCAAGGATTTGAACCTAGGTTTGGTAGTAAAAAAACCTTCATGCCATGTTGCTAATAACTAGGTGAAATAAGGGTTATAAAGGTAGCTCCAAGAATTTGAAGCTAGGTTTGGTAGTAAAAAAACCCTTATGCCATGTTGTTAATAACTAGGTAAGATAAGGGTTATAAAGGCAGCTCCAAGGATTTAAACCTAGATTTGGTAGTAGAAAATGAAGGAAAGTTACAGGTTCTTTATGTATAAAAAAAATTATAATTACTTGTAGTATTTTTTTAAATTTGATTATATGATTTTTTTTATTAATTATATGGATTAAAACTTATATTACATTGCAGCTCTCGAGGTTTCTTTCTACTTTAAAAGTTGTGGCTGTGTGTTTGGCCCCTACTTTCTAACCTAAAATTTTTGTCCCTAAAGGACAACCCAACGTTTTGGGCTTTGGTTGTATGTTTGGCCCCTATTGATTGAGCCTTGGCCACTTGACAGCAGCTACAAGGGAAGAGAAATGGTTATCCTCGTCATTAACATTACTAAATAAATGGATAAATGGCCGCCTTTGTAGGGTAAGTAGAGAAGGCCAGCCTGGCCCATTGAACAGGAGTTCAGGGGAAGAGGAACAGTTAACTTTACCAGGATTACTAAATAAATGGCTGCCATTTTAGCATAAGTGGAGAAGATGAGCCTGGCCCATTGAACGGGAGGTCCATGGTTCGAAAACGATAATCTCCTGTGGCTTCCATCTAGATAGTGTTATTCTCGGATGGGACGGACCACATAATCTCCTGTGGCTTCCCTCTAGATAGTGGTATTCTCCTATGGGACGACACGGAGCGACTCTCGAGGTTTTCTCTATGCTAAGAGTTTTGTCCCCAAGGGCTAGGTGGATTGGTAATTGTCTGTCTAGCAAGGCCCAGGTGGATTGGTAATTGTTCTCTATCTGGCTTCCCACTTATCAGGAAGAGACCTAGGTTCAAACTTTGGGGCATGCCTATTGCAAAGGTAGTTGTCTAATCTGAGCCATGGCTACTGATGATCCCCTCATGTAATGTAATATAGGCTTGGTGGGAGCAGCCCTGTAGTTTGAACCCTGCACTTGACAGTTACTAACAATAATGTAGATGTAACTACCTTCCTTATGTATAAAAAAAACATTACCAAATAAATACTTATTATGAAATTCTCTCGTAGTCTAAGACAAGATTAGCAGAAAGTTTTTAGAAAGAGAGAATAGTATAGAGAAGCGATTGTAAAAGAATGGACATAACACTGGAATTAGAATTTACATGAAGAGTGTGAGAGCAGAGATGCCAACAGCAATATAATCCGTGGGGAAACCCCCGGAAAGAGCGCCCATGGCTTGAGATCATTTTCACCTTCTTCTTGTTCGGTTTCTCTCCATCTAGCATGAAATAAATAAATGAAGTGAGGAACTTGCAGCAGCAGAGGGTTGAATTGCAGAATATTGAAATGAAATGAAAGATTTTAATTACGTCTACGAGACCCAAATATGGTTTATGGGATCTCAAATATGGAAGTACAGCTGCTCAAATCATATCATATGATCTTTAATATCTTTGAAAAGGTTGTTCCTTCCTGCTGATTTGGTTAGCAATTCCGCAACTTTTTTTATTTTACTGTCTTCAAATAACTCTGTCATAGACCCGTTTCCAAGTGTTTCTTTGTATTTGTCATGGATGTCTGAAAAACTCGGGCACTTATAGATGAAGTGTTCATCTGTCTCTACTGCCCCTGTGCTGCATAAAGTACATATCCTTTCTTCCCATTGTTCTTTGGGTGTTGTCCATCTTCCTGTTTCACATCCAAGCCTCTGCCCCTGTGCTCCATAAAGTACATATTCTTTCTTGTTCTTTAGTTGTTGTGCATCTCCTTTTCACATCTAAGCCTATGAGCGCTAGTCCTGAAGATTTTTTCCTTCCACTTGATTTCAGCTCCTATATATGCTTTTTCCTTGTGATAATATGTTGGGTTAAACTTTGCAATATAATATTGTCTTTTACTGTTTGCATTTTTCCACATTCCAGTTCTAAACTTTTCATTCACATAGCTTTTGATGTCTTTGTTGAAATTTGGGCATTCACTTATGTTGATTTCTCAAGGTTTCATCTATTTTTGATTTTGTTTCATCCATGTGTTATTCCGCCTATGCAACTCTTTGTCCTTAGCTGCCCTTGGCCATATGTCATTTTTCATGTTTTCTATTTTTTTCAAGTAACACAAAATTCATTTTTCATGTTTTCTGTTTTTTTTCAAGTAACATAAAATTTGTTTTTCATGTTTTCGGTTTTTTTTCAAGCAACATAAAATCCGCCCAATGACGAGAAAGGAAATTAGTATTAGACAATTGGGTTGAATTGGAGAGTATACATACTTAAGGTCAACCCAATGACGAGAAAGGAAATTAGTATTAGACAATTGGGTTGAATTGGAGAATATAAATACTTAAAGTCAACCCAATGACGAGAAAGGAAATTAATATTAGACAATTCTCCGACCAATACCGTAGATCTTAATTAAGGCAAGGTAATAAAATTTTACAATAAATTTACTTTCTTAAGACAATGATCTGATTTCGGTGTAAGCTTAAGTGAGGTCGAGGATATATATTGATCTTTTGTTTATGGTTTTTAGGTTAAACATGGAGTAAATTATCATTCTTCCAATAGTTATTAAGGTTAATAAAAAATAAAATTAATTTTTTTTGGTTGTGGGTTATTCAAGGAATCGCTTATTAAAGTTAATAAAAAAATAGATTTTTTTTTGGTTTTTTTTTTTTTTTTTTAATTATTAATTATATAAAATGTCAAAAATGTTGGTTGTTTTTATGTTCATCCATGTGACTTTGGGATGCTTTAAATTTTGTATTATTGGCATTTTAAATGCCCAATGTAATAAGGATTGGGACCCTTCAATCCGGTAATTAATTAAAAAAATTTACCTACCAAACAAAAAATATGAAATTACATTCTTCATAGTATTGTTTTTAAATTTTAATATACATTATAACTAGCTATTTGAAATACTAGGGAATAGATAACTAATTATAATTGTTATGATGTGATAGCAAGGGAATTAAGACCTTAATAAGAAGACTTGGGTATTCTAAATATGATAGACCTTATGGTGTGATATGCGACCCTAAATTGTTAAGTCACTTAGAAGAGATTTTTACATGTCTTAACAAGGGTGACGGCAAATGTTTTGGAGCAGATTGGACCAAGCAGTGGCAATGGATTTTTTAGGAGCAAGCCACAATTTTTTTGGAGGAAATTGAAGCAAGCAGTGGCAATGGATTTTTTAGGAGCAAGCAGTAGTGACGATTTTTTTTTAGCAAGCGACAACAACGAATTTTTTGGAGCAAACAATTTTTTAAGCAAACTACGAATTTTTTGAGCAAGCGATGACGTCAAATTTTTTAGAGCAAGCATTTTTTTGAAAGAGGCATCAAATTTTTTGGAGCAAGTAAGGATTTTTTAGAGCAAACGATGGAGATCAAACCCTAGCATGAAAAAAAAGGAGGAAAAAGCATAGCAATTCTCTAAAGTAGGTAGTGGATTTCAAACCCTAGTACATGTCTTAACAAGTATTTTTCTCTTATTTTTACTTTTCTAGATTAAAGTAAAAGTATTTCAAACCCTAGTACATGTCTTAACAAGTATTTTTCTCTTATTTTTACTTTTCTAGATTAAAGTAAAAGTTTTTTTTTGAGTTGTCTACAGTTTTTCAAACACAAAGGTTTGGGTAGCCATTAAAGAATAAATTTTTACTTTGTTAAAACTCCACAATACTTGTCGTTTGGGTAGGTGATAATCTATGCAAGTTAGAACTTAGTAGAAATACAAATGAAGAACAATACTGGATTTCACATGTCTTAAAGTACAACCTAGGGCTTGCTTATGAATGAACAATAGAAGAACAATATATTCTAGAAGAGGGCCTTCAACAGTTTGAAGGAGAATCCAACATGTTTAAATATCTTAAAATTGTTGCACTTTTGTCGAAAATAGTATAGGATGTTGCACTAAGGTGCAAATGGATGTCAGAGATGTCTAAGATCTCAACTTTAGAATTGAAGAAGGGGTCAAGGGGATACAAAGAGGACAAGGAGAAAGATGGGTCACTACTACAACTATTATTGCAACTGTCAGATCCATCATACAACCCTTGGTTTCAATATTTATTACCAACAAGATGTAGCAGCTTGTTAGAGGGTTTGAAGGAGGTATTTGTAGGGGTTTGTTGGCAAGTTTGGTGCAAAATAGAGCAATGGTCGAGGAGGGGAAAGATGAGAAGAACATACTAGGGCTATGTCCATATCCATCTCTTGAGTCCACATCCACAAGAATCCTAGCCACTATCATCATGCATGAGGACTGATACCTCTCATCCACCTCCAAGAAAGAACCAATATAGTTGCCTATGGGTTGGAAAATATCTTTAGACAAAAATTCTAATGGCAACTCGGGTAACTTTACCCATACATGGTGAGAAGGTATTCAAGTGGTCCTAGGGTCAAAATAATGGTCCCATAGTTTGAGAATTAACAAAGCTAACCCCCAAAACCATTTATTTGACATAATTTTTGCCACATCTTGCTTAGTCCTTAACTGAAATGACAACCATTCTCTTACTAGAAATAACAAATTAGGCACATACCCTAAAACTTCCATCCATTCCGTAGCCACATAATCTACCAAGGATTTTTAGCAATTGCACACCCATAGAACCTTCTAATAAAAATTCTCTCAGAGAGTTCAATAACTTCTCCCATTTCTTTTTTCAATTGGTTATATGGGATTGAAACGGGTCCCACCCGTATTACATTATCACCACATAGTGGTATTACAACAAAGCTTGGATATTATCCATATATCGCTTGGCAATATTTGAACCTTGGTCTCCTCCTTAAACGTTGAGTAATCTAACCGATTGAGCTAATGCCACTTGATTACTTCTCCCATTTTTACATCTTCTCTAAGAAATAATTTTTGTTTATTACTCTTCCTTCGAATGCGCTTGGTTATATTTTACGTGCTTCCAAAGGATTCTTTGGATTTTCTCCTTTCAAATTCTTATGTTGTCCCTCATAGCCCTTATCAGAGAGTTGTGGTCTATTTTGAACTTGATCTAAAGAGGACATATCTCAATCATCACTCTTGTTCAAGAGTTGTGTGTCTTTCTATAAATTTGTCACTGGATTATGCCCATTCTCGAACGCTTCTAAAGGATACTTCTTTATTTCAAACTTCCTTCCACAATCAAATATGGAGACATCCTCATAAGGATCCACCGAGTAGACCACTTCTTCTTCATGATAATATTCTAGAAAACCCCTAAATCCTCCTTCCTTTTCAAAATCTTGCATTCTCCTTATAGCCTCAAGGTTGGGGGACTCTCCATTAGTGTTTATATTAGCTAAACTAGCCTCAATAGATAATATCCCATTGTCTTTATCACCCTCTATTTCACTCACCATGGTGGCAGTTTTGTCAAAAAACTTTAAAAATATGTCCTCTTAGCCCATGTATTTATAACCTTAGAGTTAAGATACATGTTGTGTGATGATGAATTTATTCTTAGCGGCCATAGTCCTAGTTTGTTCTTCTCATCTTTCCCCTCCTCAACTTTTGCTCTATTTTGCACTGAACTTGCCAACAAACCCCCTACAAATACCTCCTTCAACCCCTATAAAAAGTTGCTACATCTTATTGGTGATACATCTTGAAACCAAGGGTTGTGTGATGGATCTGACAATTGCAATGGTAGTTGTAGTAGTGACCCATATTTCTCCTTGTCCTCTTTGTATCCCCTTGACCCCTTCTTCAATCCCAAAGTTGAGATCTTAGACATCTTTAACATCCATCTGAATCTTAGTGCAACATCCCATACCATTTTTTCAGCAAAAGTATAGCAGTTTTAAGATATTTAAACATGTTGGTTTCTCCTTCAAATTGTTGAATGCCCTCTTTTAGAACATATTATTCTTCTATTGTCCATTCATGAACAAGCCTTGGGTTGTGCTTTAAGACCTATGAAATCCCACTATTGTTTTCCATATGTATTTCCACTAAGTTCTTACTTGCATAGATTATAGCCTACCCAAACAACAAGTATTGTGAAGTTTTAACAAATTGAAAATTTATTCTTTTATAGCTACCCAAACCTTTGTGTTTGAAAAATCTACAGACACAACTCCAAAAACAACTTTTACTTCTATCTAGAAAAGTAAATAAAAGAGAAAAATACTTGTTAAGACATGTACTAGGGTTTGAAATCCATCGCATGCTTCAAATAATTGCTATGTTTTTTTCTCATTCTTTTCATGCTAGGGTTTTACCTCCATCGTTTGCTCTAAAAAATCCTCGCTTGCTCCAAAAATTTGATGCTTGTTTCAAAAAAAAATTTTGCTCCAAAAAATTTGGCGTTGTCGCTTGCTCCAAAAATTCGTAGTTTGCTTAAAAAAAATTTTGCTCCGAAAAATCATCGTCGTTGCTTGCTCCAAAAAAATCATCACTATCATTTGCTCCAAAACATTCTTCGTTGTTGCTTTCTCCAAAAAATTCTTTGTCGTTGCTTGCTCCAAAAAAATCATCACTACCACTTGGTCCAATTTGCTCCAAAAAAATTATCACCCTTTTTAAGACATGTAAAAACCTCTTCTAAGTGAAGTAACAATTTAGGGCCGCATATCACACCACAAGGTGTACCATATTCGGAATACAAGGAAAACGTCACCATTTTATCCCCTACTCATGGGAATAGTTTAATTCCAAAAAGCTATGACTATACCCCCTATCCCACCTCAATAAATGTTTACACTAAGTGAGGGGACCTCGGAGGGGCTCGGGATTGGAATTGTTGACCTCAAGCTAGTAAACACTGCAAAAATTGGTTCGTCTACTACCTCCACCCAAAAATAGAAATTTTTAATTGTAATGGTTTTTAAATACATATGAAAATTGGCACTATAAACCCTAGCCTATTGGGTTAGATGAAGTCAATGGGATACCAACCCTCTAGGACATCGAACTGGTCTAGCTAACCAACAAACACTCGGTCGCCACCATCCAGTTTATCCCCTTCTAGATACGTAGTGATTTAAACACTTTGTTGCTCCCATCCAACCTAGCCCCTTATGGTCATCATTTAAACACCTTGGACCTCCTCAAAGAGAGACCAAAGCCCTAACCACTATACTATCCTTATCAAACTTAAAGGTTTAAATTATTATTGTTAACATGTTTAGATTGTATTTTTTTAATATATAGAGGAATCGGTAACACCAACGGGTGTTGCCACTATAAAACCTAGCCTGTTGGATTAGACAAAGTCAAAGAAACCTTGACCCTCCAGGGCATCGAACGGAGGTAGCCAACCAACAAACACTTGGCTGCTACCATCCAACCTATACCTTTTTAGGTATTGTTAGCTTTTGATACAATATCCCAAGGAGATAATAATCACGAGATGTAGAATAATATTAATGAAATAATATTTGCAAGAAGAATAAGATATGCAATAAACATAAATGATATATAAATGAATACGATATAACTATGGAGGAAATACGCACTCCATCAATATAGTTATTGGACTACATTGCATCCATCAAAAATGGATGGTGATCCATACAGAACTGAACTAAATACTATATACCCTAAGCTATTGTGTCACCAACACTCCTCTCTCTTCTCTATGCTAACAATAAGGCCATCCTTATATAGGTAAAATAGGATACTTGGCCAACACTCTACCTAGTTGTACAAGTGACACCTTACACATTTACAACTTGCACATGGACATTTGTGCATTTATTACATTGCATGAAGTAACTAGATAACTTCCCCCTAAAGTAATATAATGTCCTAATTATATACCTTTGAAGATACATTTACATAACCCAAATGATGGAATATAAACTATTTCTAACACCCCCTGTATTACATTATTTGGGTATTGAAGACTTTTAGTCTTCAATATGGATATTCATCTTCTTCTTGAGCTTCGTATTCTACTTCTACGTATTTTGTATTTAGGTTCAGCAAGTAATTTGTGTCACCATTTTATGTAGAGTGAGTTGTAGTTGAAGCTAAGAATTCTTCTTTCATCAGATGATCGTCGGCTTGTTCTGATTCACCTTTTTTATCTTCTATCCAACCACCTTTATAGTTTTCTTTGCAAGTGTCTTCATCTGGTTTTTATTGTTGATGTATGAGTAGAACGTGATGAAGTTGTCCTCTCATATATATTTTTTGATCGTCCTAAGCTTTCCTTTTAGGTTTACTAGTCCATTTTCTTCAACTTGTTCTTCTGTAAATATGTTAGCAACATTTTGAATCACAACATCTTGTGAGATTCCCATTGAGTCTAGGATGTATGTATTTTCATGGATTGAACCTGTTACTTTTATTCCATCTTGATTCATAATAAGACATGTATTGATCCCATTCATATATCCAAAGTTAATCATATAATTATTTTCTACTAGCTTGCTTATTGAGATAAGATTGAATGTTAATCCAGGAATATACAATACATTTTGTAGTAGAAGATTTGGAAATGATTTTTTGGGAGTTACACATCCATATCCATGAATAGGATAAGTTTGGCTATCTGCAATTCTTAGTCTGTAACCTTTAGAGACTTCAAAACAGTCAAACCAATGTATATTTCCTGTCATATGATGACTGGCTCCTGAGTCAATATACCACATGTGCTCATGCTTTTTGAACTGGTTCCTATTGGAGCACATTTTATATTCACTATATGACATTCCTTTACTCATTTTTAGGAGGTTGAATGTGAAGAGATAAGATGTAAGCCCTGATTGAAGTATATAAGCTTGATTTTTTGACACCTTTAGATTTGTAGGCTTCCTTATGTCTCCCTTGTAATGAGAGTATGAACACCTAGTTATAGGTTTTGAAGAAAGATTATATCTTCCCGACTTGATTACTTCTGATAAAGTTTTGTGAGATGCCAAATAACTCCTTAATGTTTTTAAAGTATGATATAGTATTTTTTGTAAAGATAAAGTTTATTTTTATGATTGGTTTTGTACAGTCAAAAATCAATTTATATAACACCTTATTTCTCCTAATTAAACTAAGCACTTTTCCAAAATTTCAAGATGTTTTAATGTTGGAATCATTTTGTCCTTTTTGAGAAATTTAACGACAAGTAAAAATATAATTTCCAACTTTAATAAATATTTAATAACCTCTTTTATGACCCTAAGGTTTCAATTCCTAATTTCCAAAGACCTAGTTTGATGTAACCCTTATCACTCCAAAGTTTGGAAAATTAGAAAATTAATAATATTTGTAAAATATCAAAGAAAATAATCCAAGTTGAATTCCTTATAGGTTGAGATGCAAATATTAATTTAATTTGGTAAGTTGTCCCCTATAGTTTTTCTTTCACTAAACTATATTTCATACCTTAGTTTATAACCCTTATATCTCCAATGTTGAAAGCAATAATAATATGGAATTTTGCCCTTACATTTTTTATGCTAGACTCCCCACTCTTCAATGCTCCCTTTGATTGAATATAACAATGATGATGTGGTACCCTTGGGTGTTGGAATCAATGGAGGTAGACGTCGTTAATGCTGGAATGTATACGATGTTGAATATCGAGTATTTGACCTTAGAACAACTTGGAGTCTTAAATGCTCCTTCTTCCACACTGTGTTGATTGGCTTTTGGCTGCATTTTTGCTTACTCTCTACCTCATGTAACATTCAAAATTTGGGTGCTTTTATTGGAGGAGAAAAATTTACTTTGTGACACATGTCACGTCCATTACGTATGGACGTCCTTCTACGTAACTCCATCTTGCTACTGGTCGCTATGTAACACTCGCTTCTTTGTGTGGGACTTATGGATAACAAGTGTCACCACTTTGCTCGTCCGTTGAGAATCATAGCTTCTACTAGCACTTGAGAGATGAGGCGTCTAGTAATGAGTTGATATTTGAAGCTTCTAGTAATGCGTTGAGAGTCGAATCTTCTTGGTAACGCATGAGAATTAGAACATAGTTTGAATGCATTTGAGAGGCAATATTCTTGTAACGCTTGCTCTTGGAGGATAGATGCCAAGTGGCATTCACTCTTTCTACATGTAGACCGTAATACCTTCCAAGGAGATTATAACTCCTTAGATTTTTTAGTTTGCCATTCCTTTTTGCTTTGCTATGTTTCTTGAGTAGCAAGCAACCTTGTTTTTTGAAGGGGGATCGATGAGGCACCAAGTAGCAAATTTGATGCTACATTTGGTGGATGATCTTCACAAATATAATTGCTCCTTTTCCTTTAATGCTTCCAATATTTGAAACTTGTACGCCCTTGTAGAGTATATGTTGTTCATTTCTCCTTGATAGAGATAGACGTATTTTAGATGTTGTCCATGTTGTTGTTCGCCTTACATTGGTAGGAGTAGATATCACTTTTTTTTTTTTTTTTCTTTGTAGTGTATGTGCTATTTGTTCCACTTTGCTATCCGTCTCACATGGCTTTCTGGTTAATCCATCTCACGTTGTTGTTCATCAGTGAATGTGCACTCCTTTACATAGCTTTGATGATGATCTCTTATGGGCTTTGTTTTGCAGGTTTGTCCATCCAAGGGGCACTCTCTGAGTGGCTATTATTGCTTGGGAAAAATGGAGTGCTTACGTTGGCTGCCTTTCCTGCTGAGACATGTCCAAATATGCTTCTTGGACTGTAAAAAACTAGATTTAAATGATGCAATATAATGTACTATAGATTGTACATTAGCCTCTTTTTGCACTCATATTTTAGATATATATATTTGGTTTCATGGCAGATTTATCTTCCTATAATGCAAGGGTTTTAAAGTTGTCTTTTATGAGTAGACATCTTCCATTTTTTCTTAGACACTTTATATTAAATCCAAGCTTTAGACAATAGTAGATAGAAGCTTTTAATTTATGCAATTTTCTATATTTTATTTTTATGCATTCACTCTTATAATGCTTTGGATCTGAGACTCACCAAGTCTTAATGAAGCTTCTATTTCTATTTTAGGTTCTCCAGGTTTTGGAGGACTCTAACCTTTTTTGGTTGGCTTATTTTGGCCACCACAAGTTGCAAATTTTAGTGCTTCAATAGTGTCTTTAGACACTTGATACCAATCAGATTTTGTGCCCTTCAAGAACACAAAAGCTAATTTTCTTTTGAGAGTAGTGTACTAGTGCATAATAAATTTAATATACCCTTTTTCAATGCACTAATAATTTCACCTTATCACTCCAATTTAACTCTCAAGATAATTCACTTTAATTAATCTACTACAACTATTCAAGAATAACCTAAAATGAATCTTTATAAGTTATTATGCAAATTCACTACAACTAATATTGTAGGACTTAGTCTTCTTTTCTTTTTTCTAAGTAGATGATGTAGTTGATAGATATAATTCTAAAATCTAATCAACTCGTAAATAATGTGCAAATGAATCTTAAAATGAACCTCTTTCTATTTGCACTTTTGAACACTGTAATATACTTTTCTTTTATGCAACTTCAATCCAGATAAGGTGCTTAAATGAATATTAATTAATGACTTTGTTAGCACCAATAGTTGCATACCTTTTTTACTCTTATGTATCTTATTCTTCCGCTTCTGTAGATCTTGGTGCCTAAGATCACCAAGTTACTGCTCTGAGTAGGGTTTTGTAGCTCTCTGTAGACTGTTCTTCAACATTCTATTCTTCATAAAATGATGGTCTCAAGATTTCTTTTACGAGCCTAGGATTTGGTGGCTTGTTCTCCTCTTGTAATATTCTCCTTTCGCTATAGATTTGGAGAAGTCTCTATCTCTAAATTAGTGCCTTCTTATTGTGAGAGGTAATATTCAAATATCTTAGATTTGATGAGCTTATTCTATCTTTAAGTCTTCTTGTTGAATTCTAAATTCAAGTAGGATCTTCCTCTCAAGATTCTGAATATATTGAGATCTTTCACTGGATTCTTCTTCTGTAATTTGACACTCCTTGCCAAATTCTCCTTCTCTTGGGCTTATTGTCGGATGGCGACAATTGTCTCAAGTTATTCACTATCAGGGGTTTCTCCTTGGTAATGGATTTCTCTAGTGAGATATCCTTTGATGATTTATTCAGTGAGGCTTTTCTATCCTTCTTTTGGATGCTCGATGAGACCTTTTTCGGGTCTTTGATCTTGCAGCTTTTGATGGTCTTTACTTGAGACCTCTTTAACCTTTTGCTCTTGGAAGTGTTGGCGATGTGATTTGCTCTTGGATATTTGACTCTGCTACTTCTGTATTCGAGCAGGACTAGCCTATTCCTTCTTATAATTTTGGATGTCCTTCAATGAGATCTTCTCCTTATCTTCTTAAGTACAGTTGATTCTAAACAATATACCCTTCCTAACTGTTTTGTAGAAAGTTTCTCAACTCACTAAATCTTCTTTCCCTACAACAAATATGTTAATACTAAAATATTAATTTACTTCTAAATAAAATATTCCTTTTGAATTTATTTTCAAGATCAAGACTTCTGTGACCTTTTCAATATCAAGGCTTCTATGGCATTTTTTAGTATTAAGGCTCTTGTGGATTTTTTCAATATCAAGGCTTTTGTGGCATTTTGAGTATCAAGGCTTCTATGGTCTTTCCAATATCAAGGCTTATATAACCTTTTCAATATTAAAACTTATGTGGCTTGTACTTCAAGGCTTCTATGGTCTTTTTGTATCAGGTTTCTATGGCCTGTTCTCTTCTATGGCATTTTTGTTTAGGATTCTATGGCATGTTCTTCAAGGCTACTCTGGTATTTTTATATTAATATTCTATGGCATATTCTTCAAGGCTACTATGGTCTTTTTAATTTGCAATAGAGATCTTCAGTCTCCTAGCTTTACCATACCTTTTTTCTTCAAAAGTCTTCTTATGTAGTGTTCTTCTTCTACACAAGAAACCAATATCTATACTATGAGGGTACTTTGACCTTAGGGCAACAAATTTGGAGTCTCCTAGATTTCTATCATAGGAGGAGTATGGATCCTCTAAGAAAAATTTATCTACAACAAAAGAAACTTTAGGAAACATTTAGGAAATTCTAGATATCTTGGATCTTTACTAGATGCTCTGTCAATCTAGTGGATTGAATGCTAAGTCCTGGTCTTCACGAGTTTTCCTTTAACTCTATGGAAAGACTCAATTCAAATACAATCTCAGTATTTTTTGGGACTGAGATATCCTTCAGTCCTCACTTGTGACTCTTCCTGATTCTATCATCTAGATTCTTTTGAGAACTTTTGATAGTGACTGGTCCAATGGCATGTTAGGTTGATAAAACACTCAGGCTCAATAATGATGGTGATTTTCCTGTAGACCTGCATAAACTTGATTTATCGTAGCTCTAATACCATGGTTATATTTTGATACAATATCCCAAGGAGATAATCACGAGATGCATTTACAGATACAATGGTTATATTTATCGTAGCTCTAATACCATGGTTATATTTTGATACAATATTTAGAGTAATATAATGTTCTAAGTATGTACCTTTGAAGATACATTTACATAATCCAAATGATGGAATATAAATTATTTCTAACAGGTATGTTGTGATTTAAACCTTGGACCTCCCCAAAGAGAGGCCAAAGTCCTAACCACTATGTTGTCCTTATCGAACATTTAAATTATAAATTTTTTGTAACATCTCCATCATTTTATATTTTTGGGCATGGTTTCAAATTCAGAAAGCTACCACTATACCCCCGCCCACCTTGTTAAACTTTCACTCCAAGTTAGAACCTAAAGGGACTTAGTATTGGACTTGCTAACCTCAAGTTGGTAAACACCCAACATAAATCGGTCAGTCTACTACCTTTGACCTTTAAATTATAATTTTTACTATGGATTTTGGTATAAGAGGATCAATATCCCTTTCAAAAACCATGTTTCAATTTAAAATTTAAATAAAATTATATTAGTTTAATCGATTAGATTCCTCAAATTTTAATAAGAATACCAAGGTTCAAATCTTGTTAAGTGATACATGCATAATTGTCAATATTGAAATATCACCATGTGCTCATGATGTCAAATGGATAAGATCCATTTCAATCTCATATAATCAATTTTTTAAGAATATATGTTATAAATTTCTTATTTAAACACTTCAAAATATCATTTTTTTATTGAGGTTAGTGTGAGAAACCCCTACGACTGACACTTTGGGATGGGCATCCCCATCCCAACAATGAAATCTGATAAGGGTGAGAGTTGAGCCTATCAATAGGGTCCAAACACATAACCATACACACACCCACTCCCTCACACACTTACCCACATCACAAATTGAACCTTGAACCTCCCGAAGAAGAGCCAAAGCTTGAATCATTGTGTGGTCCCATTGGGAACTTCAAAATAGCAATTTTAACAATTATAATTTAAAAATCAGTTTGTTTTGTTGAATTAAATACTTGCCCATAAGCCTACACATAGGTGCCATTTGGTACAAGAATTTAAAAAAATTACTATGGATTTTTCATCTAAACATTGAAGCAATCTTAATAGTTATAATTAAAATATTTAAATTTTTGTTGAAATAAACACTTACCCAAAAGCCTTCCTAAAGGTTCCATTTTCTACGTGAATAGAATACTCTAAACAGAGATATAAGGTTAAATTAGCTCAAGAAAAAGGAAATTTATTACAACTGCCAATCAAAATGACTAAATATATAATTTAAAAAAAATAGATAAATATATAATATATGAAAGTTCGAAGTCTCCAAGAGTAATTGTATGCTTTCTTCCCAAAGGTTTATTCCTAGCCATTTTTTGTTCTAAGGAAGAAAGAGATAGAATCCTAAAAGGGGGTTCTTGGTTTATGGGAAGAGCAGGACTTTTCCTTACCCATTGGTATGAAGGTTTTTTCACTTGAAAAATGTAAATCCATCCCTCGTACTAGTTTGGATTAGGACATATGGGTTGCCCATTGAGTTTGGGAAAATTGATAACTTCAAGGTAATAGATAACACTCTAGGAGAATTCCTTGATATTTCAGAAACTACGAACAATGGATTATTGGTTATTTATGCTCGAATATTGGTCATGATTGATATAAGTAAACCTTTACCAGAATCAATAATTCTTAAGTATGGGGATAATATGTGGATCCAAACCATAGATTATGAAAACATATATTTTAGATGTAGAATATGTCATGAGGTGGGGCATATTGAGAGATCATGCCCTAAGAAGATCCCAATAGAATCATATGTAGAAAATCGCAAAAGAAACTTACAAATGGATATGGATGAGGATGGTTTTCAACTTCTAAAAAATAGAAATAGACAAATGAGAATAAATAAATAATGGAGACCAACAAGGACGGATACTAGAAGAAATACCAACTCCTTTGAGTATTTATCCTATGAAGAAAAAGTAAATCAAAGCTTAGAGAATGCAGTACATCAAGTTCAAAATATTAACAAGGAATCTACTATTCAATATGATCTTGATGTAGGGACGAACATTCTCGATGAACCTAAGGAATGTGTCAAATCATATTTTGAAGACTCTCTTGAAGTATTATGCACCATTTAGAAGAAAAAAAATCATAAATAAAATGCAGTGTTAGATGTTAATACATCAACCATTAATAAGGAAATACCAAAAAATGAGCAAGAAAAGTCAAAAGCTTCCATAGTAGAGCCAGGAAAGGTTAAATCCAAGGAAAAAGAAAGTTGTGAAATAATATTAAGTTATAAAATAATAAGACCTACTCTTGATACAGACAATGTAAAAAGAGAGAAACCCTCAAATTATCAAGCGAGATCCAGGGAAGCAAGAGCAAACATAGAGAAAGAAACATAAACTAAGTTGGTTGAACTTCTCTTTACCAAATAACAAAATGATATTGGTAATTCATAGGCAAGGCCAGTAGCCCCTAATGAGACATGATTACCATCTCATGGAATATAAGGGGTTCTAATGCCCTCTCAAAGCAAAGGTGTATCAAAGACCTTTGTTTAAGTAATAAGCCTTATATTATGTGTATCCAGGAAACTAAAATGACAAAAGAAGAAGTTTCTAAAACTATGAAAGTAGTATGGGTGAGATGTGAATGGAATGCTATAGATTTTGAAGGAGTAGTAGGGGGAATTTTAACTTGTTGAAATCCTATTAGAACTTGTAGGTCCAAAAGGCCACGTACTTAGCAAAATTTTGAAATTTTGGCTAAAGAGGTGAAAGAACCTTAAAGGTAGTACTTAATTTCATTGAGGTACAAATTATGTAGTCAAGATGATCAAACAGTGCCTAGCAAAAATTGAATGAGTAGATTTTGGAGGATGATGCAATTTACTCTAGAGAGCCCATTTTGCAGTCAAACCAGTCAAACCCGACCCAGTGGATTTTGGAATAGCAGATTTGAGAAAAGGAAGACCATCCAACAAGCGAGTTTTGCTCTTCAAAAAGAAGCCTTATGTAATTTTTCGCTCATGGGTAAGGTAGGGTTTTTTATTTTTGAAGTTAGCATAGTTAAACAGTGCCTAGCAAAAAATGAAGTAACAAATTTTGAAGGATGACGTAGATTGTTTCAGAGCTCTTATTCTATAGTCAAACCTGACCCCGTGGAATTTGTAGTAGCGGATTTCGAAGAACGATGTAGATTGTTTCAGAGCTCTCATTCCATGATCAAACCCAACCCAACAAAAAATGAAGAAGAAAATTTTGGAGGATGGCATAGATTATTTTAGAGCTCTTGTTCTAAAGTCAAACTGATCAAACCTGACCCAAAAAAAATATAGTAGTGGATTTTGGAGGACAACATAGATTTTTCAGAGTTCTCATTTCGCGATCAAACCCAACCCAACAAAAAATGAAGGAGCAAATTTCAGAGGATGGCATAGATTGTTTCAGAGCTCTTATTTCATAGTCAAATCGATCAAACCCAACCCGGTGAAAAATGAAGGAGCGGATTTCAGAGGATGATGTAGTTTACTCTAGAGATCCCATTTTGTGATCAAATTGGTCAATCTCGACCCAACAAAATTTATAGTAGTGGATTTTAAAGATGAGGAGAACGCAGTGGAACCTGAAGAGCATCAACGAAAAGAACATGGGGATACCAAGCATCGTCAAAATAAAATTTACCTACATTTTTAGTTACAAATATATGGATGAAAATCTTGATCAATAATAGGGAACGATCTAGATCAACCTACAACTAGTTCAGCCATCGAATTTAGTTCAGTTGTCGTATTCAGTCAGGGTCAAGCAACTTTTAGACCTTAGAATTACAGAGTTGATGAAGCACAACTCCATTCTTGTTCATGAGGTCCAATAAGAGACCGACACATCAACATCCTATTGATCTGGCATGAAAATCCTTGTAATGTTTCCATTATTTTACTGTTATTGTAAAATCTATATAAATAGGTTGAGCCCTCATTTTTAAGGGTTGGCTCTGAAGTGTTTGCCTAATATATTACTGTAAATTGTTGATAAATCAATAGAAGGAGAATTACTTGGATTTTTGACTTAAGCTTTTTATCTTCATTAATTGTGAGTTTATTCTGTGAATGCATTTATGCTACTGCTATTATGGTTAGTCAATTCTGCTGATATTGGATTGTTAATTTTGAGTAAATTAGAATGGTTCATGCCTAAAAAAATATTGTAGAGAGTTTTTTTTTTTTTTTTTTTCTGTTAGTTTGTAGGTTGATCTAATTCTGCTATTTGGATTATTAACATTTCAGATGTTTAAAAATAGTTCTCTAAGTATTTTATTATTTTTAATGATGAAGATAATGAGTTTTGAATGTTGTTAGTCTTAAGTGTGGCATACTGTAAATGCAATTGATCAAATAATTCTTGATATTTGTCAATGTTGTTAGTTGTATCTGGCCATTATCCATTCAACTATTTTCTAATCCTTATCTCATTTCTATTCTTAAACTTACACTTTTATTCGAGCTTAATTGAGTCAACACCTAAACTAGTTGACAAGGTATACCAACCTACTCTAGAGGTTGGATTGAAGAAATATTTGATCTATCCAATGTCGGTGTTTGAGTTGTGATTAGTGGGTGTGCACCTCCTATAAATTCATATATTCATAGTCACAGTTCAAGTTTTCCTTGATGTCAATTCAGACCCCAACAGAATCTCTTGTATAACTATTCATAAAACTAATTATTGGATAGCCTCTTTAGTCAAATGCTTCTTTATAGATATTTGTTTCATCCTTATCAATGTTTATGAACCTACAACTTAGTTAGGCATATTAGAAGTTTGGAGTGGAATTGAAGCCTTTATGAGAAGTAAAGACCAAGAAACCCGACTCATGACCATAGGAGGTTTTAATGTCATAACCAATTTGGATGAAATTTATAGGGGAATTAGGAAACTAACCCAATGTATGAGAGATTTCCTAGCTTTTAATAAAAATAATAATCCATGGGAAGTTGATTTTGAAGAAGACAACTATACATGGACCAATAATAATAGAGGCTAGAACGTAATAGGAGAAAATTAGACATATGCATTCTCTCAAATCATTGGTTAGATAAAGGGACTTGTGCTAAAATTAATACCTTTCCAAGGAATGGTTCATATCACTAGCCACTTAAAGTTAAAATGATGGTAAGTGAATTCAAAAAAGATTATATTTTAAATATGAGCAGATGTGGGAAGACCATCCTAAATTTGTTGATATGATTGAATAAACTTGGTATTCTTTAGGAAATGGTGGGTTATATACACTTCCAAAACAAATTAAATCAATGACATCTAGATTAAAATAATGGAACAATAACACTTTTGAAAATATTTTTTAGAAGAAAGAACTAAAAGATAAACTTTCAAAATTCCAAAAAGGTGATCATAATAATCCAAGCTTAGAGGAAAGGGAGTTACTTAGTGAATATCATAATATTTTGAGTAAGGAAGATAAATTTTGGAGATTAAAATCAAGACATACTTGGTTAAAAGAAGATAAGAATGTAAATTTTTTTCATAGGATGGCAATAGTATAGAGATTAGCATCTAGAATTAGTAGAATTAAATCAATAGAAGGGGTTTGGATTGAAGAATGAAATGAAATTAGAAAGGAGATAAGGTATTTTTATCAGAATATTCTAGGATCAAAGGAGTTTGAAGTTCTTAATGATAAATTTCTACAAGAAATTCCTTTAATTATAGACAATTGGAAACTGATGGAGCCTATTAGTCTAGAAGGAGTTTATCTAGCTATTTTCTCTTTTAATAAGGATAAATCCCCAAGTCCAGATGGGATCTATGAAGTTTTCTATCAACATAATTGGGATATAGTTAAGGATTCTTTATTGGTGGTAGTGGATCAGTCTAGGGTAAAATATTACATACCTTATAAAATAAATGTAACATATCTTACCTTGATTCCAAAAAAGAAGGATGTAAAATTGTTTGATTCATTTCGATCCATAAGCCTATGTAAAATGGAATATAAGATTATTTCCAAAGTGATGGTGAATCGGTTAAGACATTTGTTAGATAAAATTATGTTAGAAGAGCAAGGATGATTTATGAAAGGGAGACGAATTCTAGATAGGATCATAGTAGCTCATGATGTTATGCATTTTGTACCTTCAATAAAAGATAAAGCTATGATCTTAAAACTTGATATGAGTAAGGCCTATGATAGGGTTAAATGGGATTTTATTTTTGTAGTATTATAAAAGTTTATATTTGGGAAGAAATGGGTCAAATGGATTAAAGCTTGTGTCTCTACAATTTCATATTTAGTGTTGGTCAATGGGTTAGTAATAGAATCATTTAAAGCCAAGAGAGGCCTTAGATAGAGAGATCCTCTATCACCATATTTGTTCATTATTGTGGTAGATGTTTTGGGTAGGAACTTGAATAAGGTTTATAAATATGGGCTTATAAGTGGACTTAAGGCTAGTAATAACATTAAAAATATCACCCATCAACAATTTGTAGATATTACAATCCTTTTTGGGAGGGCAAGGATAAACGAGGCCAAATATTTGAATAACTTAATAAAGGAACACAAAAGAGCATCAGGAAAAAAAGTTAATAGGACTATATCCAAAATTTACTTCCTAAACACCCCAACTAAAATCAAAGCACAAATATGTAGGTTACTTCAAATGGAGGAGGATTATTTGCTAACAACTTATCTAGGGATGCCCTTATTTGAGGGAAGAATGAGGATAGAATTATAGAATCTAGTTATAAGTAAAGTTCATAATAAACTACCAATTTTGAAAGGTAGATGGTTATTGTTATCAGGAAGAGCGCAACTAATTAAATCAATCTTATAGACCATTCCAACATATTATATGTCCTTGTATACTATGCCAAAATTGATAGAAAAAAATTAATATTTATTATGCAATCATTTTTGTGGTCAAGATTATATGATAAAAAGGAAATTTCCTTTGGTGAAATGGAGCAAGGCGTGTGATGATAAAACTAAGGGAGGTCTCAGTTTAAGAGTTCTTACGGATGCAAACTTATCTTTTAGCGGGAAAGTAATTTGGAGATTGTACAAAGAGAGTCAAATATAATGGGCAAAAATTCTTCTAAGTATGTTGAGCTCAATGACCTAAGCTTAATATTTAGTGCATTCTCTCTACAGAATGGTTCTGCACTATGGAAAAATTTAAAAAATTAATTGATTTAGTAATTAGAGGTTTATGATGGGTGGTGGAAATTGGAGAAATTTTTCTATTTGGATGGATACTTGGTGTAAAAAAAAAATTCAATATAGATCCAAATTTAAAACCATGGATGAGATTACTTCAAGATAAATACGGTGATAGGGTTTCAAATATTTTGTACAAGGATCAGGAATGAAGATACAAATGGAATATTTTTTTACAAGTATAAAAGACATTAATGCTAGGAGACAATTGATTAGAAATATAACAACAATGATTATTATGAGGGAAGCTAAGGATAAGTTGATTTGGGAGTTGAATAGCTCAAGAGAATACACAACAAGAAGTAGATATAATAGGAATATCACAAGAATATGGAGAGATATTTGGGAGAGCCCAGGCATTCCTAAAGTCAAAATGTTTGTTTGGCTAGTAGGTCATAGAAGTATTTATCCTGGGATAACCCTATGAAAAGGGGTTTTCATGGCCCCTCAAAATGTGTTCTTTGTAAAATTGAAGAGGAGAGTATATACCGTCTCTTGGAACACTGCTCAATAATATGGAAACTATGGCAATGAATTCTTAATATGTTTGGTAAATGCATGGTGATGAATGTCAAAATTTAAGAACAATTAAAGCAATGGTAGAGCACTTTTAAAAGTGATGTTTTACAAACAATATGGGATATATCAAAAGATACAATACTATGATCTGTACAACTAGAAAGGAATAGAAGAATATT
Organism: Wollemia nobilis; assembly: GCA_028583015.1. Lineage (NCBI taxonomy): Eukaryota > Viridiplantae > Streptophyta > Pinopsida > Araucariales > Araucariaceae > Wollemia > Wollemia nobilis. The sequence goes on from JAQPPZ010003279.1 coordinate 60,355, forward strand.
TAAAGGAAAGGAAAGCAAGTTAGAGGTAATGAAAAGAAAGTTTTTTTTAGCCATAGAGGAGTCTAAACCAACCCTATCAACTCATCCAATCCCTAATTTGAAAGCAGATAGCCTTGACAGATGGAGTCAAGTCATAAAATGGAATTATGATGTTGGGAACAAGAGAAACAAAAAGAAGGCAAAGAATATAAAGTAGAAACCACCAGATGTAGAGTTGTTTAAATTGAAATTTAATGGAGCATCTAAAGGAGAACCAGGACTAGAAAAAGAAGGAAGAATAATTAGAAATAATAAAGAAGAGATTTTATCTCATTACACTTTCAATAGTGGATTAAGACAAATAATGAAGTTGAAGCTTGGACGACTTTAAAAGGGATAAAAATATGCAAACAAATGAAATGGAACAAAATATGGATGGAAGGTGATTCACTCAGTAATAAATGTTATTTTGAGAAAAGCAAAGGCTCCATAGAACATACAAGAGATAATAGTAAAAATTCAAGACCTTGCTATAGAGTTTGAAGAAATAAGGTTTACACATAGATTAAGGTAAGGAAACAAATGTTTAGATAGGCTATCCAATAGAGGGGTTTTAATTGAGGATCGTGAAGTTAAATTATTTTTTCCTTGGTTAGAAGAAGTAGTAAGTTTAGCTGAAGCTAACAAGAAAATGTTGACTACTTGAATCAAATAATGATTAAGATTTACTTTAATATTTTCCATTGGTAATGTCTACTTTATTTTATAACATTAATGTGCTTTTATATAAACTATTTATTACAATTTTTGTGGTTGCATTTGTTCTTCAAGAACAAAACCAACATTCTAGATCTGGTAAAGCAAGCTATGATAGTGCGATGTTTTGGAAATATTACTCTACTAAGATGCAATGCATAGATAGTAGAGGTGTAGTTTTGGTATTGTGAAGGTTGTTGTAGAAAAATGCCAAGAAGGATGTTGAATTCTAGAATATATATATTTACACAAAAAATTGAAAAAGTTCTAGAAAATAAAAATAAAAAGTTTTAGATATTTTATGTAAAATGATATAGCAACTCATTTGAGATGAGATTTGAATTTATTTTTAATCTCTCATGCTCTAAAGAAGAGAGTTGTGATTTGTCAAGGGTGGGGGATTGAATACAATTCCTTGTTCTCCAGAAGGAAAAAAAAGAGATCAAATGGTTTTAGTTTAGTCAATTAAATTCTTCAACTTTATAGAAGGAGACCCAAGTTTGAATTTTACCAAAAGAGATATGAATAATAGCCAAGTTGTTCTAATAACACTATGTGGTGATGATTTAAAACAACAAGGAACCATTTCAATCCCATAACTAATTGAAAAAAATAATATAAAATAAAGCCTTAAAGAATAATTTGGAATAATAATATAAACCTGTATAAAATCCCTCTTTAAGAATTTATTTAAAGACTTCAAATATAAGTGAAATAGAAGCTTTATTTTTAATTATATATGGGATTAAAATATGATATTAAAATACGAGATTAAAATACACCACAATCATACTAAAAATGGTATTTGACAATTGTATGCATCTCAAGTCTTTGTGTTATGTTTATAATCATTTGAGCTCATGCCCTTTGATAAATAATAAGTTATATTTTCTTTAAACAAATTATATGTTACTTCTATTGCTAGTCACTCTTAACAAAACAACAAAATATTACACCCATTACTAGGTCAATTAGACATGTGACTTGCCTTTTTATTACAAATATTTTTCATCTCTCTCGACCTAGAATAATGTTCTCATTAATACTTTTTTTACAAGATTGATAATAGATTATAAATATTCTTTCATTGAAATATATATTTGTTATTTTTCATGACTAAGTTCTTGTGAAAAGTGCTTTAGCCCTTGTAGAATTTTTTGTTGATGTTCAATATGATTTTAAATAGATGAAAAGAGTTATGCCTTGATTATCTTTAAAAAATACTACTTTTGCAAGCTTTTTTAGGTTTCCTTTGGAAACACCATCAAAATTTAATTTAATGCACCCAATTTTTGGATATTTTCATTTTATCATGTCTTGATGTAAATATTTTAAATTAACTCTATTATTATAGATCACCCTTATATGTATCTTCAAATATTGTAATCAAGTAGCTAGCACATCTTTTTCCACACTTGAGACTTCTTATGATAAAAGGTAAAAGGTAAAGGTAAAGAAGTTTTTACCATCTATAAGACCATAGGGCCATATGAGATGGCCCTCATAGAGGATGTTATTTACCCAATACATTTTTATCCAACCAAATTCTAGTCATCGAAGTATGGTGTACAACTCTACCTCCAATTGGATTCGAACCTTGAACCTAATATTCAAAGTTTCAAAATCTTACCATTAAGCTCACTCAAGTTGTAATATAGACATTCTATAAATGACAACAATACAAATTCAAACTTCATCATGATTTTGAGATTTATTTAAAAAAAGCTATATTATTTCTTTCAAGCCACAAATTTCAACAAATAACGACATGACCAATCCTCCAAAAAATCATTAATTATTTGGTTTTGGAATCAGTTATCCAATGTTTTGTCAAATCCTCTAATATAGATGGATCAACCCAATAGATTTTAATACTTTTTAAAATGTATTCTTAAATGGTGGAAGCAAGCAAATGACAAAGAAGTAAATGATCTAAAGTTTCTAGATCCTCTTTACATAAGGCACTACTTATAATATCCAATTCTTTGTCAATTATAGAATTTTATTTTGGACTACTAACCAAAGGAATGTTGAGGCCTTAGGGGAGGACTCAAATGACTAAACACTCTTCCAAAGAAAATCCTCTATAGTAGAGAATTTTGATTTCTCAAAAGCCTTATATATCAACTTGCATAATATACACCATATTTTGATAAATTCCAAATATTTGAAGTATGTTTTGGAGTTCAATTGTTGCTTGTATGAGGTATTTTCCCTTAATCAAATTGCTAATCAAAATCCAAGAGCTAGAATTGTTTCTCACGTCAATAATATATATATATATATATATATATATATATATATATATATATATATACCTCTATAAGCTAAATAGACCCAAGTCAATGGTCACCACTTTGGAACAAAAATAAGAGGATAAAGCTCCATCCAAAAAAATTGTAGAATCCCCCTCACTAATTGATCATCTAATATATATTTTTATTAATTGTAAACTATTTGATATGGTGTTCCATGTTTTCAAACACCTAGGGAAAATTCTCTTCCTTAATAATTACACCCATAGCACCTTTATATATTTTAAAGTAATATTTTAGCATAACTATTTCCTTCATCTTTGAATAATCTCCATATTAGTTTTACCCATAACACCAAACTCATAAATCTATGATTTTATAATCTTGGCCCTCCAATATTCTTTGCTCTACAAAATTATCCCATATTCAAAGAGAAAACCAAAATTTCTCCTAATATCCTTCCCAAAAAAATCTATTTTAATTTTATCAAATTTGAATGGTATGCTTGCTAGTAAACTTGAAAGTGACATCACATATGTAGGGATAGATTGTAATGTATCTTTTATGAGTCAGGGGGCGGGGAAAAAATATCAAACAATCTAAATGAAGGTTCTCTCATGGAATGTGAGAGGCCTAAACGACCCACCAAAATGAAGGATGGTGAAGTATATAAGGAAGGATTGGAATCCTACTATCATTTTTCTTCAAGAAACCAAAACAGATGCAGCACAATCAGCACTTATAGCTAGAAGGATTTGGAAGCAAGGGGAAGTGGCCTTTCAACAGGCGAGAGGAGCATTTGGAGGTCTCATGATCTTATGGGATCCTATTAAAATATAAGGAAGTATTATTCAGGCAAATGAAAGAGTCTTAAGTGTATTATTTCATGATTTTGATACTAATAAGAATTGGATTATGTCAAATGTTTATGCCCCCACTTCTGTCCAAGGGCGGTCTGAACTGTGGGAGTTTTTGGGGCATTTGATCCAAGATTTTAAAGACATTCCTTGAGTGATTGGGGGAGATTTAAATACCCCCCTTTACCCATATGATAAGAAGGGAGGATCTGGGTTATCCTCAAGGAGCATGGAGGACTTCAATGAATTCATTAACACAAATGAATTGATGGATGTAAGACTAAAAGAAGCCAAATTTACATGGAGTAACAAGAGGATAGGAAGTCAGCTGATTCAAGAAAGGTTGGACAGGTTTTTTTATCCAAATAAGCTACAACAATGTTTGGTGATTCAGCGTTACAAGCCCTTCCTAAATGCACTTCAGACCATAATCTTATTCTATGGGAGGCATTTCAGGCTAACTCCTTTAAGAAGCCATTCATATTTCTGTCAATGTGGGTTAAACATTTGGACTTCAAGAAATGAATAGAGGAATGGTGGCAGTAGCGTATCCAAGGAAGTGTTTCCTTCAAACTATCTCAAAAACTTAAGATGTTGAAAAACAACCTTAGAATATGGAATAAAGAATTATTTGGAAATATTTTTGAGAATAAGAGAGCAGTGGGGGAAAAATTGAGAATAATAGAAAACAAAATACAAAATGGAACCTATGATGAGGTGACAAGGACTGAAGAGAAGGAAACCCTTTGTGAGTTTTATAATATTTTAGCTTGTGAGATGTAGTGGAGGCAAAAATCAAAGGCATTATGGCTAAAGGAAGGGGACTCTAATTCAAAGTTTTCCATGTTACCACATTGAGCAATAGAAGCAACAATAATATTAGAAATTTAACTAAGGTGGATGGATCCTCAACTCAAAACATTTAGGAGATCAGGGACGAGGCTGTTAATTTTTCAGTTCATTATTGGGTGAAGAACGGGCCTGTAATGCCCAAGCAAAGGACTCTCTCCTTCAATTCATTCCACAACTCATTGATGAAATGATTAACAAGTCTCTTATAGCAAATTTTTTAGACGAAGAGATCAAGGAGGCTTTGTTTAACATGGATCCTGATAAAGCTCCTGGGTCGAATGGGTTTTCATCACGGTTTTTCCAAGTTTGTTGGGATATTGTTGGAGCAGAAGTTATTGCTGCAATTAAGGAGTTCCAAAGTTCAAATCATATTCCAAGGGGTTTAAATTCAACTTTCATTGCTTTGATCCCTAAAGGCCCCAACCCCAAGACTATGGCTGACTTTAGGCCGGTTAGCCTGTGTAATATATCCTATAAAATTTTGTCCAAAGTTTTAGCCAATCGTTTGAAGAAAGTTCTACCGGTTATCATTGATCCAAGTCAAGGAAGTTCTATACAAGGAAGATCAATCTTAGATGGAGTTATTACTGTTCATGAGGCTCTTCATATAGCCGCTTAGACCAAAAAAGTAGTCATGGCTTTAAAGTTAGACATGAACAAAGCTTATGACAGGATAAATTGGGAATTCCTAGAGGCATATTTATTAAAATTTGGCTTCAACATGAAATGGGTCAAGTTAAAGCCTTGTTTTTTAGTTTTGGTTAATGGGTCTACTATAGGTTTTTTCAAAGCAAATGTGGTCTAAGACAAGGAGATCCCATAAGTCCTATGTTGTTCATCATTGTAGATGAGGCCTTGGGAAGAACCATTAAGGCAACAGCGATAGCTAGACTCATATCAGGTATCAAGGCCACGTCGCTAACTACCCTAGTGACACATCAGCAATTTGTTGATGATACATTGCTACTGACTTTGGCTTCTGTGGTTGAGGCAAGAAGGATTAAAAATATTCTCATAATGTATGAAGAAGCGGCTGGAAAGAAAGTGAATTTTGATAAGAGTAAACTTTATTTCATCAATACCCCATTCCTAGTTAAAATAGCATAGCAAGGATCATGGAATGTCAGATTGCATCCCTTCCCACCTCCTATTTAGGTCTTCCCTTGTTTACGGGGAAACCTGATGGATCAATGTGGAACATAGTTCTAGAGAGGATCCAAAAAAAGCTAGCAAGTTGGAAAGGACATCTGTTATCTCAAGTAGGAAAATAAGTTTTAACTATGGCTTCACTTCAAAGTATACCCATTTACTTCCTATCAGTGTTTAGAGCTCCCAACAAGGTGTATCACAAAATTGAGCAGCTTCAAAAAAAATTTCTCTGGTCAAGGATTGAGGATAAGAAAAGGATCCATTTAGTAGGTTGGAACAAGGTTTGCAAACCTAAAGCTGATGGGGGGTTAGGATTGAGGAGAGTTGCTCATCTCAATATAGCTCTGTTAGCCAAACAAGCATGGTGGTTATTGACTAAGGTCGATAATGAATGGACTGCCATAGTTAGGAGGAAATACCTCCAAGGTGTGAACTTCCTTAATGACAACTTAGCAAGCAGGGAGTCTACTTTTTGGAAGGCAATCCTCATGAGCAGGGATATTGTCAAGAAAGGTCTTAGATGGATTCTAGGAAATGGGTAAACAATAGACTTTTGGAAGGATCGATGGGTGAGAGCTGAGGAGTTATCCCAGAATCCTCGTTTGGCTAGGATTCAAGAGCATATGGAGCAACATATTGGGAAGAAGGTTGCAAATTATATGTGGTAGGATATAAATATCAACATGTGGAAACACATCGAGTACAGGGTTTTGAAGCATAATCTGAAGAGCTTTATAACATTTTAACTCAAAAAATTATTCCCTCTGGAGAGGATGAAGATCACATTATTTGGTCTGAGACTGAAAGTGGTGACTTCACAGTTAAGACTACCTATAATTTGCTTCTCAATGTGGAAGGTCAACAATTTCAACCGAGTTTGGTTTGGATCAAAGGCTTAATTCCTAAAATATCATTTTTTTCATGGCTGGTGATTCAAGGAAAAATCCTCACTATGGACAATATGTTATCCAAAGGTATGGTTATTGCTAACCGTTGCTACATGTGCAGGGTAGGATGGGAGACTACCCAACACTTGTTTCTAGAGTGTCCGGTAGTGGAGTCCATCCTAGATGAACTTTTCCAAGCCTTTAGGATCTCGTGGGTTAAAGCTGCTCTTATATCCAAAGTGTTCCATCAATGGCCTCAACTCTTTGTTAGCCTAAAACTTAAGTACCTATGGAAAATTTGTTGGCATCATTTTCTCGGCGGATTTGGCTAGAAAGGAACCATAGAGCCTTTAAGGATACCATTCACAACCCAAAAACCATCCTCAATAGGATTATTGTCTTTGCGAAAGAAAACCTTAGCACCTTAGTGGATGAGAACCACTCAATTAATCCCTAAGAAAAATAATTAGCTTGAGCCTTAGGTATTAAGGACAAACCTTCCATTCCTTTGCCCAATCCCAGAAATGGGATTTTTTGGGAGCCACCCCCTAGGGTTGGTTTAAACTAAATTTTGATGGTGTAGCCAAGGAGAACCCGGGAAGAGCTGGAGCTGGAGGAATAATCAGGGATCATCAAGGAAATCTGGTCAAGGCATTCACTGAACCATTGGGAATTAGAACTAATAACGAAGCAGAAGCTAGAGCCCTTTGGAGAGGGTTGCAAGTAGCCCAAGCAACTCAAGGTAACTTGATGATTGAAGGTGATTCGATGAACATCATCAACTTGTTAACCAATGGCAAAAAGCCTCCATGGAGAATCGAGGAAGTTATCCATGAAGTGAGGATCCTTTTTGTGGCAAGACAGAACAGGAGGGCTCATCACGTGTATCGTGAGGCCAACAGGTCAGCTGACAAATTAGCCAACATAGGTGTTGATGTTGGTAGTTTTGTGACATGGACACAAGGTGTGCCATGTGAAGTGGAAAACATTATTAGTCATGAAAAGAAACCTACCCGTTAAGGAGAAAGATGAATGGGTGTTCTTTCCCCATGGAGCTGGTAATAACTATGGGTTTTCCCTAAAAATCATACCTAATTGGAAATAAAGGTAACAGGGTGTAAGCCTTGGAAGATTTCTACAGAGAATAGGAAATGGGCAAGCAACAGGTTTCACAAGTGCAAAGTTCCAAACTTCAATTTCCTGTCAATGTAAGTAATTAGGTATGGGTGTGCCTTGTTAGTAAGGTGTTGTAGGGGATTCAAAACAAGTTATGGTAAGAAATTATCAAGGATGACTAGGATCTACAATCTCAGCAGAAGGCTGGATATTGTAATAGGTTTTGGGTTGACCTGCAAAACCCGGTAATTAATGAAGACTTTTATTTACCAAAAAAAAAAGTATTTTGAGCCATGGTAAGGAACTTAACTTTTGCTAATAGAAATACAAGAGCTAGAATTGTTGCTCACATCAATATATATATATATATTTATTTTGAACCTCTACAAGCTAAATAGACCCAAGTCAATTGTCACCACTTTGGAACACAAATAAGAGGATAAAGCTTCATCCCAAAAATTTTTAGAATCCCTTTCACTAATTGATCATCTAATATATTTTTTGATTAATTATAAACTATTTGATATGGTGTTCCATGTTGTCAAATACCTAGGCAAGCTTTGCTTAATAATTACACCCATAGAACCTTATATATTTTAAAATAACATTTTAGCATAACTCTTTCCTTCATATTTGAATAATCTCCATCCAAGTTTTGCCCATAATACCAAACTGATAAATCTATGATTTTATAATCTTGCCCCTCAAATATTCTTTGCTCTACAAACCTTATCCCATATGCAAAGAGAAAACCTAAATTTCTCCTAAGACCCTTCCTAAAAAAATATCTTTGAATTTTATCAAATTTGATTTGTATGTTTGCTAGTAATCTTGAAAGTGGCATCACATATGTAGGGATAAATTGTAATGTATCCTTTATGAGTCCAAGATTTCTAGCCATGGCTAGGAACATCCAAGATACCAAGTTCAAACCCTAGTAAGAGGGGACTAGGACCCCTCATAAAAACCTATATAAACTCAATATTTGAATTAAGAGAAATAATATTTCACCAATCAAGAACAAAGAAATAATAACTATATAACGCTCCTCTTTACGTTGAGGTAGCTTTGAAATGGTAGAGTAGGATTAGAGGAGCAAAAAAAATTATAGGCATCAATCATTGGAGGTATTTATGCTTTCATTATCTACTTGAATTTTGAGAAAAAAATATGGAGGTGATGTTTTAGGTATTTGGAGAATTATGCATATTTTTGTTCTTGTTAGGAGCATTCTATTGAATATTTGTTCAACACCAATGGTGCACTTGGGCCAAAAAGTCATAGATTAAATTTTAAAAGTGTCTTGATATATACCAGTACCTTATTTTCATATTTTGTGATATGTACAACAAACCCTAAACAAAAAAAAACCATTTTGATGCGAAGCATATGGAATGTTTTGCTTGGGGATGTTTGTTCATGCACAAAGTATAAAATGAACTCCATATTCTTGGTTAAATGTAGAACCTAAGATTGTTGGCAGTTTCTTGAAAATTTCAAGTTTGGGAGCATTCTGTTGAATATTTGTTCATCACCAGTAGTGCACCTAGGCCAACAAGCTACAAATATAATTTTGATGGTGTATTGATATATTTGAATTCTATGGTTTATGTATTTTGGAGGATTATGGTTTCATTTGTAGGAGACAAGCGATTTTGCAATATTCCACTATGGTTTTATGGAGGAAAAGAAAAAATAGCAGTTATCTAAGTTTGAAGGGATGGTTTGGAGCAAAAAAACATTGGATTTGTTGTCAATGCAATTAAATTTTATGGTAGACAAACAAAATAGGGGGATTTAGATGTTAGATTGAAATAATGCAGGAATAAAAACAAATTGTTTACAAGTTCTTGCAATTTTTCTCATGTGAAGTGTATGGAGGGTTTTTCTTGGGGATGTTTGTTCATTTTTTTGGTTGAATGGAGAACCTAAGATTTTTGGAAGTTTTTTTTTTAATTTCAATTGCATAATAATTTCTAGGCATAAAGTATTGGGGAGGGTGTAGATCTAGTGTTTGATAATTATTAAAGGGATCAAGGGTCTTTAAAAAAATAAGAAAACAATCCACAAAATATTTATGTGTCAAAGAAAGAAAATAGAATGCTAGTTGTGAAAACACAGGAAATCAATGGAAGGTTTTTAAATTTTAGTAATGGTAATTGATAGTTTAGATCTAAAAATCATTTTTCTAGTAGGAAGCTATGGCTTTATGGAAAAATCAACAAAAATATCTATAAAATATTTGTATGGCAACTTTGAAATGGTAGAGTCAAATCAGAGGAGATAAAAAAATTCAAATTGGAAATCTTGGAATAGAGGAAGGATCACAAGAGTAAAAAATATGGGTTACTCAGGACTCTTAAGGCCCATATTCTAAGGGTGTTCCAATCAGTCCAAAGAAAAATGAAAAAAAGGTCCAACTGACACCAAAGCAAACTCGATGGTCTAATATAGTGAAAGGAGATAAAGGAGAAGAGTTGAAAGAGAATTTTTTTGATAACTCCATAACAGACAACAAAGGGGTTGGTATTGAAGATTCTAGACAATTTGGTGGAAATATCTATGCAAATAATGAACAACTACCTAATTAGAAAATTCTTTGGAGCCATCCAACATTGTGACTATCAAAAAATGTGTTGTCTAGATGGAAACCAAAGGGTATATTAGAAATATTTTCTCTATCTAAAGGACTCTTTTTGTATTATTCTCTTTTGAGGAAGATTGCATCAAAACTCTACTATATGGCCCATGGTTCATGGGCAAAGCTAGAATTTTCATGAGAAAATGGAGACCAGGCTTCAACCCTACCACAAAAAAATTAACATGACATCTGTTTGGATAAAACTCCTAGGTCTTCCTCAAGATCTCTAGGATGATGATGTCTTAATAAGAATAACAAGGTTTGTAGGACACTTCATAGTCTTTGATTTGATAACTAAGCATAAGAGAAGAACCACTTATGCTCAAATTTGTGTAGATGCAGATATGGAAAAGGAGCCATCATCTCCATTAAGTTACTATCTAAATTTAGAATTTGGGAGCAGATGATCAAATATGAGAATATACCTTTTTTTTTAAATTTACATGGTGGAATTGGTAGTTGCAACGAATCCAGGCAGGCTATCCAACTTTTATGACTGGCATAGTATTCTAAATTGTACACCCCAGAAGTTGCCACACAGTTCTTTATGCAGTCTACTCCTATAACCACCATACCATAATCATTTTAAACCTTTTACACCATTGAAAGAACCAGGAAAGGGATAAGTGTTTAGTTCTATGAGGCCCAAGATTTGAATCTTAGACCTCTGCCCCCCTTACTGGGTTTGGTTGAACCAATTGGTATACACCTCAGACCTTTTAAATTTATTTATTTTTTAATTTACATGGTGGAATCGATAGCCGCCATGAATCTGAGCAGGCTGACTGAATTTTATTGCCATCATAGTATTTTGCGCTATCCACCCCAAAAGTTTCCACACATTTCTTCGTGCAGTCCACCCCTATAACCACCATGCCATAATAATTTTAAACCTTTTATGCCACTAAAAGCACTAGGAAAGGGATAATCATTCAGTATGATGAGGCCCAAGATTTGAACCTTGGAACTTAAAAATATGGTCCCCAAGATTTGAATCCAGGACTTGGTGGACAGAGTCTTGTCATCCACATGCTAACCAATTGGGTTGAACTACTTGTCTTAATTTAAGTTTACACAAGTTTTATGAGGGGTTCCACTCCCCTCGTATTGAGTGGGGTTTGAACTTTGAACCTCTCCAAATAGAGGCCAAAGCTCTTACCACTATAGTAAACTTACAACTTATGAGAATATACCTTTTAGTTGCTCCAATTGTTCAAAAATATGACACTTGGCTGGAAACTGCCCAAACATGAAAATAGGATCGAAAAAATCTCAAGAGAAAAAATGGAGAAAAACACTCATGATTGATGGTATGAAGAGTGGGAAAAATATTGATCTCCAAATAGAAAAAGTGGAGGATTAGTATAGAACATAGGAGAATCATGGACCATCAGAGGATAAACAGAACCAAGAGGGGCACAAATATGATAGATAATATATGGTGAATATAGCCTAGAAGTATTTAGAGGAGAATTCCTAGATGGAAACAGACTTGCAAAGTGTAAAGAAGAAAGAGAAGGGAGATGAACCAAAAAAATCTAGTTTGGAGGATCAAGCTAAGACAATAAGCCTTATAAAGGAACCATAGGAATATCAACATGCAAAGGTAGAACTCACTGCTGAGATTGTTAAATATTCTTTAAACATTTCAAGCAAGATTCTTAATCTAGAAAATGAAATAGAAAAAGTCCTTTGAGATTAATAATATAACCAAAATAAAAAGGAGAAAATATGGAGGAAGAACCAAATATAAGAATCACAAGAAACACTAAAAAGGTTGTAGATGTAGGAAGTGACATTAAAAATATAGTCGAAAGGCTCACTCTAGTTGAGGTCAAGATGAGAGACTATTAAAGACCTAGAAAATGGTACACATACAATAGTAAAGCTAACTAGTGGATTGAAGTACACCAGTAAAAATAAAAAATGAAGATAATATCTTGGAATGTTAGGAGCATAAAGGCTTCTAAAAAACAAAGGTTGGTTAATATCCTAAGAAAGAATAACCAACCTGATATAATTTTACTTTAAGAAACAAAAATTAACTCTCAAATCTTTGATTGTGCAAAGAATTGTATTTAGAGAAAACAAAATGGTGCAAAAGTGGAAGCCAAGGGATCTTTAGAAGGTATTATGACCCTTTGGAATCTAGATTTATTTTATAGGGAAGTTTTAGTTAGTAGAAAAAATGAGTTAACTATGTTTTTTACATCTAAAATAAACTATTTTATGTTTATAATTACCAATATTTATGGTCCAAACACATGTAGAAAGAGAAAGGGTCTATGGAGGGAATTAGATGGAGTTAGAAATAGAATTGGAGACAATAAATAGATAATAGCTAGATATTTCAATTCTCCACTATCTCTTGGAGAAAATATGGTGGAAACCAAGGTTATTCAAAATGTATGGAGGATTTAAGTGAATTCATCCATAGGAATGAGATCATAGATATTGATCTTAAAGATGTAAAATTCACTTGGACTAACCATAGGTTAGGGGATAATATTATTCAGGTTAGATTGGATATATTCCTCATCTCATAAAACTAGGTCTCTCAAAACATTTGTTGTTGTTTGTCAACTCTTCCTAGGATAGGATCTGATCATAACCTGCTTACCTTAAGACTAGAGACCCTAAAGAAGAAAGGACACAATCATTTTAGATTTGAATTGATGTGGTTACAAAACCCCAAGTTTAATAATACATTGAAGGAATGGTGGAACATCCCCATTCATGGCTCTAGCATGTATTGACTTGTGAAGAAGCTAAAAAATGTGAAAATTTGGAACAAAGCAGTTTTTGGAAACATCTTCAAACAAAAAAGGGAAATTCAGGATAACTTAAAAAAATTAGAGGATAATATAAATTTGAGAGGCATGAATGCTGATTTGTATTAGGAAGAGCAAGTTATTCTATATTAATACCACTCTTTAATAGCTAAAGAGGAAATATTTTGAAAACAAAAATCCAAGGCCCTTTGGTTGAGATATGGGAATATGAGCACAAGATTTTTTCATACCATCACCTTAAAACATAGATATGCTTCCAAAATTAAGAAAATCATTTATGAGGATGGAAATTTGATCAATGATGATGAAAAGATATAAGAGAAGTAATTTCTTTTTATATAAATTTGATTACATAAAAAAAGGACATTAATAAGGAGGCTACAAAATCAATTCTACAACATATTCCCAATCTCATTTCAGAATAAGTAAATAAAAAAATGTTATATTAGGTTAGTGAAACTAGAATTAAGATTACCATTTTCTCCATGAAAAGGGAGAAATCCCTTGGACTTGATGGATTTCCAACATGATTCTTTCAGGCATTCTAGGATATTATTAAAGAGGACTTAGTGGTAGCTATCCAAGATTCTCAAATATTATGTAAGTTTTTGAGATAATTGAATAATACTTTCCTTGTCCTAATTCCTAAGAGAAAAAAATAAGGAATTTAAGGATTATAGACCCATAAGCCTAACAAATTGATGCAAATCATCTATAATATTGAAGGAACATTACAATTTAAATAGGCTTTGAAATCCCCAATCCACGCTAACCAATAATCTCACAATAGCCTATGCCAAGTATGGATGACGTAAAATCCTCTAACCAATCCTAATATGCTTCGAATACAAATATCCTAACAACATGATTATATTCTAACAATAATGAATCTCGAACCTACTTAGGGGTAATTCCAACATTCTCCCACTTAAAGTTGAGAGGGTTGAAAAGTTAGTCTCTTAGCTTTAACAAATCCTTTGGTGAATATGTTTGCTATGTTGTCGAAAGTTCTACAATGTTTTAGCTCAACCACCTTTTTCTCCACCATGTCTCTAATGAAGTGATACTTCATGTCGAAGTGCTTTGACCTACTATGGTGGATAGGATTATGTGCCAATTGAATGACACTCATATTGTCACAATAAAATATGGTAGGACCACTTTGTCTCTCACCTATTTCTTCAAGTACTTTTCTCAACCATAAGGCTTGGGCACTATAATTTGTGATTGCTATGTACTCAACCTCAATAGATGATAGTGCAACAATAGTTTACTTTTTAGAACTCCAAGTAATTAGTCCTGACCCAAGACTAAAACAATTCCCTGAAGTAGATTTCCTATCATCTATGTTGCTTCCCCAATCACTATCACTAAATCCAACTAATTTTACATCATCATTTTTGTGGTAATGGATCCCATAATCCATTGTACCATTTACATATCTCAAAGTTCTATTAGTTGCTTGTATATGAAGTTCAGATGGATCAGCCATATACCTTGATACTAAAGAGACAACATATTGAATATCCGACCGTGTGTTGGTGAGGAACATTTGACTCCCAACCATGCTCCTGTAAGTGGTCTTGTCAAATTTTGGTGCTACATCTTCTTTGCATAATTGTATCCCATGACCTGTTGGAGTTGCAACATACTTGCATTGCTCCATAGCAAATTTCTTTATCATGTCATGAGCATATTTTTGTTGACATATGAAGATCCCATTTCCTGTTTGATGTACCTCCATGCCTAGGAAGTAATGCATTAAACCTAGATCCTTCATTTCAAACTCTTTCATCATGGAGTGTTTGAACTCCTCATTCATTTTATCACTACTACCCATGAATATTAGATCATCCATGTATAAGAACATAATAAAGCTATCTTTACCTTGTTTCATGTAGTAGAGAGTAGATTCACTTTTGCTCCTAGTGAAGCCATACTTTTGAAAGTAGCCATCAATGTGTGAGTACCATGCCCTTGGTGCTTGCTTTAGTCCCTATAATGCTTTCTTCAATTTGTAGACAAGGTTCTCCTTACCTTGTTCTTCAAAGCCTTGAGGTTGTTGCACAAAAATATCTTCTTTCAAGTACCCATTAAGGAAGGCACTCTTAACATCCATGTGTTGAATGTTCCACCCTTTGTGAGCAGCCAAGGAAAGTACTAGTCTGATGGTATCTTGTCTAGCAACAGGAGAAAAGGTTTCCTCATAGTCAATCCCATACTTTTGAGTAAACCCTTTTGCTACTAGCCTTGCCTTGTGTCTTTCAATGCTCCCATCAACATTGAACTTGGTCTTATATATCAATTTACATCCAACACATTTCTTTCCCTTAGGAAGCTCCACTAGCTCCCAAGTGTCATTATTTTTTATAGAGGTCATTTCCTCTTTCATGGCTTGTTGTCATACATCATGAGTACATGATTTTTCATAACTAGATGGCTCTAGCTCTACACTAGTCATTAAAGCATATTTTAAAACATCTCCCTTAGGCTCTTGGGAGTCTTCATCACCATACATGTGCAAATTTTCAAATATTTTCAAGACTTCATTCATTTCACTAGCTTGACTTCTAGTGTACCTTCTTTGAAAATTCTTGTCCATCATTTGAAAAGAAGGATGGTACTGAAGTGTTCTCTTACCTCTTGATGGTGGATCTACTTCCATTGGAGAAGAACTTGCTGATCTTTGTGGAGAAAAACTTGGAGTAGCACTTGTTGTACTTGGAGTAGAACTCTTCTTTGGACTTGGAGGACTTCCATGGCTGTTCTTGTTAATGGGCTGCACTTGAGAGGAGCTTGCATCTTGAGATCCATCATCAACAAAAAGTTTTTGATGAACTCATACTCCCCCTTCATCAAAAATCATATCTTTGGAGATTACAACTTTGTGTGTTTTTGGATTGTAGAGTCTATATGCTTTTGAAGACTCACAATACCCAATGAAAATACATGCTTGAATTTTGGGATCAAGTTTATTTCTTGTCTCATTAGGAATGTGTGCATATGCAAGACAACCAAAAAATTTGAAGTGCTTTACATTTGGCTTTTTGCCATACCATCCCTCATATGGAGTTATCCCATATAAAATAGAAGTGGGACTCCTATTCAAAATATAAACACTTGTCCTAACAACATCAACCCAATACATGTTCCTGAGTTTTCTTTGTTTTAAGCATTGATCTAGCCATTTCTACAATAGTGCGGTTCTTACTTTCAACCACACCATTTTTTTGGGGGGTGTAGGCAGTAGTTAATTGTATTTTGATCCCACAGTATTTACAATATTTGAGAAATGGATTTGAGCAAAACTCCCCGCCTCTATCAATCCTTAATCTTTTTACAACATACTCACTTTGATTCTCTACATTATTTTTGAAATCCTTGAAACATTCAAAAGCTTCATCTTTAGTTTTCAAAAAATAAATCCAACACATTCTAGATAAATCATCAATGAAAGTGAGAAAGTAAGAATTGTTACCCAAGATTTTGGTATGCATTGGACCACAAATGTTCGAATATACCAATTGTAGTGGATGGATTGCTCTCCATGCTTGACCTCTTGGAAACTTTGTTCTTGAGTGCTTTCCCAAAACACATCCTTCACACACCTCCTTGTGCTCTTCAAATTTTGGTAATCCACACACCATAGCTTGTGAAGTCAACAACTTCAAGCTTAAAAAATTAAGATGACCATATCTCAAGTGCCAAAGCACACTTGGATTTTCTATGGCCACACTAGCAAGTTGAGCACCTCCTTTTTCCCCAAACTTAAGAGGAAATAATAGGTACATTTGTGACAACTCTATTATAATTGTTTTTGTCAAAAATTACACATTTTCCATATTCAAAAACAAGTTTATAGTTCTTTTCAATAATTTTTCCAACACTAAGCAAACTATATTGGAGTTTAGGAGTGTAATAGATATTGTTCACCTTCTTTGTGCCTTCTTTTCTTGGAACCTCCATGGCTCCCATGCATTCAACTTATAGTGCCTTGTCATGTACCAATTTGATATTGGACTTGTATGTGGAATCCATTGTAGCAAATAACTCTTCTTTGCCACTCATATGATTGGAGCAACCAGTATCTAAAATCCAAGTTTCATTAAGATTTTGATCTGATTTTCCATTTGTGAGGAAAAAAATTGAATAAGTTCCTTCCTCTTCTCCATAGTTTCCATAATTATTACTTCTCCCTTATTGAGAAGCCTTTATTCTACAATCTCTTACAAAGTGACCAAGATTGCCACAATGATAACAAGACTTGTTTGATTTGTCACCTCCTCTTCCTCTTCCTTTTCCTTGGTAGCCACCTCTTAATCTACCTCTTCCTCTTCCTCTTGAATATTGTCCTCTCCTTTGTCCTCTTCCTTGTCCTCTTCCTTG
This sequence comes from Wollemia nobilis, assembly GCA_028583015.1. Taxonomy (NCBI): domain Eukaryota; kingdom Viridiplantae; phylum Streptophyta; class Pinopsida; order Araucariales; family Araucariaceae; genus Wollemia; species Wollemia nobilis. Next base: position 78,025 of record JAQPPZ010003279.1, read on the forward strand.
GGCATTGCCATGAGTCTCACCTTCCTTGGATGAGAATGCTTTATCACCTCCAAAGCTTGATGATGTAAAACCATGTAGTCTCTCTTCATGGGACATCAAAGAACCAATTAGTGCATAAAAAGTTAGAGTAGACAAATCTTTAGATTATTCAATAATAATAGCAATATGATTCCACTTATGAAGAAGTGTTCTCAACACTTTCTTAACAACCATTTCAGTTTTTATTTCTTCTCCAAGTGTCTCCATTTTGTTGACAATTGCTTTCACTCTAACACAATAATCTCCCACTCTTTCATCATCTTGCATTTTGATATTTTCAAAATCTCTCTTCAAATTTTGAAGCCTCACTTTCTTCACTTGATTGATCCCTTGATAGCTATCTCTCAAGGCTGTCCATGCTTCTAGGGCTATTGAACAAGAAGCAATCCTTGGAAAGATGCTTTTCTCCAAAGCTACTTGGAGATGGTAGAGAGAAAATGAATTCTTCTTTTGGGCATCCTTCTTAGTAGTTCTATCAGCTGCACTCAAGGTGGTCCAATCTGTAGGTTCATTGTAGCCTTCTTCTACAATATCCCATAACCCTTTACCAATGAGTAAGGTCTTCATCTTGATAGACCAATACTCATAATATAACCCATTAAATTCATGAATGGGTAGATTGTTAGTGGTATCCATTGATGTTGAAAAAAAACTTGTAAAATAAATGGAAGATACCTCTGTATTCTACATTTTTTTTTTTTTTGCCTTATTTTTTTTATGCACCTCTATATTCTGCCTTCTAAGTGCTGCTAGAGACCAGAGAAATAAAATTAAGAGATACAAAAAATGACTCACTTTTGTTCCTTTTTTATCTCGCACTAGTCTCCAAGCGCACTGCTACCAGCATTTCTCCTATGGCTCTCTTCGCCAATCAGGAAATGGTTTTAACCTTGTAACGTGCTTGCCACTTCTTTTATACTGAGTTACATAGCTTCGGTCAATAGAGTGCAGTCACTTCTTTACAAAATGTCAAAACATAGTTTCCTCCAATGCTTGGGCATTAATAGAAATGCAAAACAATTACCTGGTCAATAGAGTGCAGTTAAAACATCAAAATAGAGTGCTTGTACCACAATTACATCTATGATGGAATTTGTGATTACAGTCTGCTCTTCTTCTGCAATGTGCGTCTCATGACAACAATATGCTCTCATATGTATCTCACAGAAAAGGAAAACTATTGTTCTGGCCTCCTTGGTTGATGAATACATCTGCTACAAATTGATCTTTGGGCTCTATGATTCTCACACAATCAGGAGCTAAGGATTTGGTATAGATAAACGATATTACTCCTTTGCAATAGATCTTCAGACCTACAAGCTCTCCAATCTCCAATCGAAGTGAAGTATCATGATTTTCAAAATGACATTATCTAAGTTGTTGCGGATTACCAAAAGCATTTCAATCTCCAATTGGAGTGAAGTGTCATATACTGACGTTTACCCAGTGTATTTTTGAAACTTGATGACTACTACATAGATATCCCACATGCAATATACTAAGGGTAAAAAAACAATTTAAAAATACAAATACTCCCCCATTTGATTATCTTCCTTCGAGGAGACACTCCCTCACGAAACCCACACACACGTGCCAATTGATATTTGTCACTTGGCATAGGTAAATTTTATCTAGATCCCGCCTTTATCTTCCATCAGGTCCACACTCCCATGGCATCTTAGAGCTATCCAGACAATAGTAGGGTTGTCCTAGTCACTTAGATTGGTCATCCTAGGGTCTAGTAGGAGTTAGGTTGTCTTTGTTTTCACATATCCAACTTGTGTTAAGTCCAGTAGGAGTTAGGTCGACGTCCTAGTCTCCCTTCAATTTTTAGGTCCCGCTGAGCTCCACATCGAAAGCCTATCATCCCTTAGTGTCATGTCTAGATCTCGTTCGTGCTAGGGTTGTAGATCCATACGATATGTATTAGGTCCTTAAACATCTTAGGTGCACCAAGTTTGACTATGTTTTTTGATGTCCTTCGTCTACCATCGTGTCAGTCATCGCAATAATTAGATTGATTGTCTATGATCACATAGGTCCCATGCATCGTGTCGTCCAAATTTCTCAGGTGTCACCAAATCTTACATATCTTATCTTAGGATAGGTCACATCCTAACTTTATTAGGGATCGACCATGTTATGGCCAAGTCTATCATCGATCATCGCACGGTCTGTGGTTGATCGCTTAATAGCAGACTTCCTGTGGACTCATCTTGGCCCACTTGTACAAAGTTGTGGGCTCCTCTTGGCCCACCTAGACCTCTCTCAGGAATGCTAGTGCTAATTGCTTCGATCCCTCCATAGCTCTGATACCAAATGACAAATTGATGGAAATCATATATAATATTGAAGAAACATTACAATTTGAATAGGCTTTGAAAGCCCCAATCCACGGTAACCAATAATCTCACAATAGTCGATGCCAAGTATAGGTGGCACAAAATCCTCTAACCAATCCTAATATGCTTCGAATACAAATATCCTAACAACATGATTATATTCTAACAATAATGAATCTCGAACCTACTTAGGGGTAATTCCAACAAAGCCTATGTAGCACTAATTATAAAATCATAACAAAAGTTATGGATAACAGGATGTAACCTATCATGAAAAAAATAAATTCAAAATAGTAGGGAGGGTTTGTTCAAGGCAAGGAAATTCTAGATGGTACTATTAATATTCATGAAATCCTTCATTCCTTGTAAAAAAGTGGAAGAGAATGTATGATTGTAAAATTAGATATGAATAAAGTATTTGACATGGTTTCTTAGAGATTTATGAATATAAATATGGAGAAATTTAGTTTTGGGAAGAAATGGAGAATATGGATCTTGAGTTGCATAAGAATTCCTATGTTTTCAATATTACTGAATGGCTCTTTAGTATATTTTTTTATAAGCAATAGAGGTATCAAGCAAGGAGATCCTCTATCCTCTATCCTCTTCATTATCTTGGTTGAAGCACTAGGGATAAGTATTATAGCAACAAGAAATAGAGGAGATATTAAAGGAGTTATATCAACTTCCTTCTTAGAGCCGGTATCATGTCAATAATTTGTCGATGATGCTATAATTTTAGGGAAAGCTAATGTGAATTAAGCTAAAGAATCCAAACACGTCCTAAAGAATTATGAGGAAGTTTCTCAACAAAAGGTGAATTTGGACAAAAGTAAAGTATTTTTTATTAACACTCCCCTTGAAAGATAGAGAAGGATATTAAGATCATTAGGATGAGAGGTTGAAAATCTACCTTCAATCTATTTGGGCATGCCATTATTTTGTGGGAAGAAGCAAGAATCTGTATAGGATCCTATTATTTATTGATTCCAAATAAAATTTGATTGGGTGGAAAGGCAGTTTGTTAAGCCAAGATGGTAAACATCAACTTGTTAAGAGTGTTTTGTAAACCATTCCAATATACTATCTCTCAATATTTAAAATTTTGGTCAAGGTGGCCAAAGTTTTAGAGAATATCCAAAGAACCTTTCTTTGGATAGGAGTTGAAGAGAAACAAATATTATCTTTGGTGGCTTGGAAAAAAGTTTATAGACCAAGAAAGTAGGGAGGACTGGGTATCAGATTTGTTAGAGTTAAACGAAGCTCTAGTAGGTAAACTTTGCTAGAGAATGATGAGAAAACTTGACAACCTTTAGGCCAAAATTTTTTTAAGCAAATATTTGGATAACCAAGATAAGAAAAGTGTGCTTTCTATTTGAGACCCTTGTAAAGGTTCAATGATATGGAATTTCATAACTCAAAGCAAAAAATTACTCTGGAGAAATGTGAGATGGAGGATAGGGAATTGGAACTGCATATCCTTTTGGGAAGATGCATGGTTGGAGAAAAGGCCTCTAAAAAATATAGACAAAAATAATAATATAAAATATGTCATTAGAAAAAAATATGACATCTACATTCATAATTACATAGACATAGTTGAAGGGGAAAGAAAATGGATCCCACTTAGCTTTGGATTCTCAAGGCAAAAATATGCAAGTCCAAGAACTAAACAAAAAATTGAGATAATATTATTTAGGTAAAAAATAAAGGAAGATAAAATAATATGGACAACATATCCCTCAAGTGAATACAATGTAAAATTAGGTTACAGAAGCATATATCCCCAAGAAAACTAAGGTTACAATTGGGGAAGTATATGGGGAGATTTTGTCACTCCCAAGATTGAGCTCTTTAGTTGGTTATTGGTTTAGAATAATATTATAACTTTAGATAATATAAAAAGGAGAGGTTTTCAATTCCCGAATATGTGTTATTTGTGTGGAAACAAGGAAGAATCAATCAATTATTTGTTCCTAGAGTATGTTTTTTCTAGAAGGATCCCACAACTATTACAAAAATAACTTGATGTAGCATGGGTCTTCCCTCTATATTGGATCATACAATGGGTTAATTCTTATAGCAGCAATAGACTAAAAGCTATATGAAATTTTATACCTTCTCATTTTATTTGGGGATTTGGTTGGAAAGCAATTAGAGAATTTTCACAAAATTAAAAAACATAGTTTTAGATCATTCTTGAATATTAAATCTAGTATAGTAGATAACTTATCTGTCATTAATTTCAAGGAAGGCTATGAACTACCATGTGAATTTAAAATTACAATCAACTATAATCTTAAGGAGATGAAAGGGGTACACAAAGATTATAATAAGAAGAAAATATTGGAGGTAAAATGGGAAAATCCAGATAATGGACAATTTAAGCTAAATTTTGATGGAGCAACTAAAGAGAATCCAGGAAAGGTAGAGGGTGGAGGGATCATTAGGGACTCATAAGGGAATATTATTAGAGCATATGCAAATTATTATGGAGTAAATACCAACCATGTAGCAGAGGCTAAAGCACTGCTGCCTGGACTCAATTTCGCTAAGAATATGTAGATAAGGAATTTAATCATTGAGGGAGATTCTCTAAATACATTAAAAGGTTTAAGATATGATAATTTAGTTAGTTGTACAATACATGATACCATTAATAATGCTATCTATATTAAAAATGCTTTCTATCCAACAAGATCAAGCATATTTGTAGGGAAGGAAACATGATAACAATTTGAATGGCCAATTGGGGGATACAAAGAGGCAATAATTTTGTGGTAAAAGAGTAAAAATATCTTCATAACATTATTTTTTAGATGGCATAACAAGAATTTATGAAGAGATGATTGAGATATGGAAAAAAAAAATCATACTGAGATTTGGAAATACAAAAATGTGAGAAACACAAAAAGAGTGATATCTAGAAATAAGAAATCTAAAAAATACAGATAGAGTAAGTTCTAGAAAAACATAAATAAAGTGAGATCTAGAAACTCAAAAATTTGAAAAACATAAACAAAGTGAGATCTAGAAAGTCACAAACAGAGTGAGATCTGGAAACACATAAATTTGAAAAACATAGATAAAGAAGATATGGAAAAACACAAACATAATGAGATTTGATTTCATAGAGGGTTAGGGTTTGGCACAATAGTGGTGTTAGCTTTTGATACTATGAGCCAAGGGAGAATGCAATCACATGATATAGAATATGCAGAAATGTAAGATGCTGAAATATACTATAAATGGTAAGTGACAAAAATGATACAATGCTATATGGAGGAAATGAACACTCTGAACAGATGATAAGAACTACATTGTATCCATAACCAATCTATATGGTGATCCTGTAGAGTATCTCTACTACTACCTACAACACTCTCTATCTGTATCTATATCTATATATCTCTCTCACAATGAGGCCTTTATATAGAAATATGGATTGCTTGGCAACACTCTTCCTAACATGCACATAGACACTTGTGCATTTATTACAATACTTGAAGTAACTTTCTAACTACCCCCTAAGGTAATATCCTACTCTAGTTATGTACCAAAGGTGGTATATTTACATGACCTAAATAATGTAATATACTCTAACACCCCCTGTATTACATTATTTGGGTATTGAAGACTTTAGTCTTCAATATGGATCTTCTTCTTTTCATGTATCTTGTCCAAGCAAATAGTTAGTGTCTTCATGCCATGTTACTCTTGTTGTAAGAGCTTTGACTTCATGATCATCTGTAGTATCTTCCAGTTCTTCAATTTCTTCAATTCTCTGAGCTAGATGTCATTTTTTATTCCCTTTTTGGTATTCCAATTGTGGATAATAGTTTTGATGCTGTGATTGTTGTTGTCGGGGATTATTTTGATATTGCCTTGGTTGGAATGCCCTATTTGGTTGGCTTCCATAGTTCATCTGATTCCCTTGGTTCTGGTTTCTTGGATTGAATCTGCAATAACTGGTGTTGTGTCCTTTTCTCCTGCATATATGATAATATCTGTTATTCCATGGTCTTCGACCTTATGCTGTTGAAGCAATGTTTCCCTATGGATTATCTTTCAATACCAATGCATTGTTAGTCATTTCATATTTCATTGTATTTTCTATCTTGTATTCTTGAAGAATATTGATTAGTTCATCAAACCTTGTATCTTTACTTAGAACTTGTAAGGATGTAACTAGATATTTGTAGCTATTTGGAAGTGCTCTCAAGGTTACTTGAACAAGGAATTTATCTTCAATATTTTCTCCTAGAGTTAGTAACTTTCCTTTGATATATGCTATCTTCCTTAAGAATAACTCTATGCTTTCACCACTATTAATTTTTAGGGAATGTAACTGGGTTTGAAGACTTAAGATTGTGGTTTTATTTTTCCCTTCAAATATTTTTTCTAATGTTTTCCATGCATCTGTAGATATCCCTGCTAAGCTAATGTAGGCTTGTATTTCATCTGTGATAGCAAATATTATTATCATTAATACTTTAGCATCATTTTCTTCAAATTTTTGAATCTATGCATCACCCTGAGTTGGTTTAGTTCTTACTCCTTTGACAATATCCCAAAGCTTCTCAAATATTAGAATAGCTCTCACTTTGTTTTTCCATGAGAAGTAATTCGGACCTTTAAGCAATTGAGATTCTGTAAGCATGAATTTGTTTGTAGTCATGATGACCTTACTTGCTTTTAGGATGTGGTAGAATTCCTTATAGCTCCCTAGTTAAGATATGTGAACTAATTTGATAAACCTTTCTTAGAATTAGGTTTTGTAGGCTTCCTTATATCTCCCTATTAATTAGAATATGCTTAGTTCACTTTCTAAGTTGATTTTGCAATGTTTTGAGAATAATCAACTTATTAATTTTACCTTCTCTTTCCCAATGAAGTATGCTTTAATAGTTGGATTTCTTTTGTCTCCTTAGAATGAGTATGAGACAATTTTTATCAATTAATTCCAACTCTATATGTAGGCAATTTGTTTGCTATTCCTTTCAATAGATTAATTTTCTAAATTTCAATTATATGTATATAGTTTGAAGTAGTATGCCTTGCTTTTTGAAATATTAGAAAAATAATATTATTTGAAATTTAATAGTATTTTAACCAATAGTTGACAACCTTATATCTCCTACTTGGTTAATTGCAAATGTTCAATATCTTGAAATAAGCTTGCTTGATAATTACAAATGTTTGTTAGATTTATTCCAATGCAATATATCACTTTATAATAAAGCAATAGTTTATACTTTATATCACCTTATATCTCCGATTTTAATTAAAGCAAGCAAATTTAATTTACCTTTGTAAGGTTTGATGCTCCACATCCTTCGTGAGACTTAATGCTCTTCGTTCTGCTTGATGCTCTACATCCTTTGTGATGCTTGATGCTCTACATCCTTTGTGATGCTTGATCTTCTATGTGCTTGATGATGCTTGATTTTCTACGTCCTTTGTGAGGCTCTACGTCTTTGTGAGCCTTGATGCTCTATGTATCTCCATGTATTTTGATGGTGACTTTGTGCATATCTCAGTGCTGATGCTTTGAATTTGTTGTTCAATCAAATGTCCTACATATTCTTCCTTCTACCTTTGTGCTTTCACAGTACCAATTTTGACTTGGTATTTTCCTCAATGGATGCTTCTCATAGTAGGAATTAAATGTTGGTTTATGATAGTCCTCTCTACCTTCTTTGACTCTAATTTTAGCATGTTATTACTCATGTAAACGTTGCAACTTTGCTTTGAATTTCCTTCACCTCCACACCTTTGCGTTGAATGTGTACATAGCTACGTGACACATGAATCTTGAGTAACATCTGAGGTATTTCTTATTCCTTCCTTGAAAGAATTTCAAGTGGCTTCTATGCTCCAACATGCATGGGAATTCTCTTGTAATGCTTACAACTGAGTCTAATGCCTTCTCCAAGTGGATTATGGGCTCCAATTTTGAATGACAATGCTATAACATACCTTCCTATCACAACCACTGTGTAACTCCCTCTGCTCTAACATCTCGATGTTTGTTTATGATATGAGCATTTCTTGTCAGTGATGACAAATGGCAAATGCATGTATTCTTCCCTCCAATGCTTCTCTTCTCCTATATATCACTTTTACCAATGTACATCCAGTTGTTTCTTGTCTCTCAATGCTTCTTCCAAGCGAGTATGAGTTGGCTCTTCAATGGAGGTCTTGGGAACTTGGTGTTGGTTCTATGGTGGTATGATTTGAGCACTTCTATGATTGATATTTTCTCTTAAGCAATAGCTCTAGGTATTGCTTCTATTTTCCTTTCCTTTTGCTTCCAATGTGTTGGTTCGAATGCTCCTTTTGCAATGATCGATGGATAACAACCAACATAGATGATTAACAACCTTTTACTATAATTTGTACTTCAGATAGGTTGTTGGAGATACCTACTTTCATGGTTGTAAGGGTGTTTTTGAACACCATAATGAGAGCTCTTTGTTAGCTCTTATATTAGCTCTCTCACTTGCTTTGAATTGATCCTTCTATGACCACTTGTATGATAATCCTCACTTGTGGAGGATGTGTCTCTAAGACACTTAGATTCTATCCTATTTCCTATGTAGGACAAGATGCTATGGTGCAAAATAATGTAAATAGAATTATAATAGAATACCTTGATTTGCACCTTCTCTTGCAAGATTATTTTGTTGGTTCTAATGACGGATTCTCTGTATTATCTTTTGTAGGCAAGGGTTGATTGAAGTTGTCTTCTCTGTTGGACAACTCTCTCCTTTTCTTGGTTGATCTAAGTAATGAACCCAAGCTAATAATCACATAGATAATATGCCCTTTTATGGAGTAATTATTGCACTAACTTTACCTGTAATAAGCTCTTTAGTGCACCTTGAATCTGAGACTCACCAAGTCTCGATTTTGGCTTCTACCACTTATTAATGGCTTCTTCTTCTTCTCCACTCCTTGGAGGAATTTTGGTGGCTTCTATTGGCCACAATACCTTGTAGGTATTGAGTTTTGAATAGTGTCTTTAGACACTTTGATTATTTGCATATTTTTGTGCCCTTGATTTTAGCAATCAATACACAAAATAATTCTTTGAGAGTAACTAGTTTAATAGACAACTAGTATAGTGCAATGAACCAATAATATTTTCAATCTTAATGCACTTTAATAATCTCACCTTATCACTCCTATTAATAAGCTCTCAAAGTAGTTTCTAATGCACTAATAATCACTGCAAATTCCTTAATGTGGTCCTCTTTTCAATAATAAGATAATAGGAAGAATGTATCTAACTCCTATTAATGTGTAGGTAATGAATCTTATCAGAAACTATATTCTACACTTTCTTTGAGGACTTAAAATGCAACCTTCTATTTTGCAACTTCCAAATTCTAATAAGGTGCTCAATGAAGTTAAGTAGTAATCTAAATAATTGTTCAAGTAATGAACCCTTTTTGCACCTATGTTTCTTACCTTTAATAATGAATATCTTGATGAGTTGATTCACCAAGTCTCTTATCTGGAATGGTGGTTGCTCGCAACTATGAATGCTTCTAGTTTGCTACTCTATAGTAGATGATTTTCAACTTCTCCTTCAAGATCTGGCCTGGAACTTCCGAAGTTTTCTAGCTAGTAATGCTATCTTGATTGTTGCCCTCTAGAAATTGATATATTAACTAAAATATTGTCCTTGAGTAACTCTTTCAGTATTTTATTGTGAATCCAGTAAATCTCTATTTGTGCCTTTTTATCTATGAAGGGAAATATCCAAATCTTCTCGTATTTGGAAGGCATATTCTATCTGAGTTCTTCTTCAACCTTATTGTCAAGTTCTGACTTCAAACATGATTTTCTTCTCAATAATATGAATATCTTAAGGTCTTCAATATTCTTCTTCAATATTTGGCACTCCTTGCCAAATTCTTCTTCTTTTGGGCTTGTTATCGGATGGCAAAAATTGTCCCAAATATTTCACTATCTTCTGTAGTGAATTTCTTCAATGAGTTCTCCTAGGAACTTCTTTTATGGCTTTTCCAATTTTTGGAATGAGGCTCTCCAAGACTTCTCCTTGAGACCTCTCCAAGGTCTTCAATCTTGTAGTTTTTTTGATCTTCTTGATGAGACATTTCCTTCAACCTTCAACTCCAAAAGTGTTGGCAATGAGATCTCTCTAGTGGATCTCTAAAGTCTACTTCTTCTAAAATTAGTTATAGGACCTTGCTAGTCCTTCTTCAATATTCCAAGAATGGAAGTTCTTTCAATGAGACCTTTGATGGGTCTCTTCAGATTCTTCTAGAGGAAGTATTCAATCATAAAAGGAGATCACCAATCTCCTATCTTTCATAGACTCTTCTCTAGAGTCTTCTTCATGTTCAAGGCTTCTATGGACTTTTCTTCAATAAGGTTGTTGTGGCCTTCTCTTCAAAAATAAGGCTTATGTGGCCTTTTATTCAGTAATAAGGATTTTGTGGCCTTTTCTTCAGTAATAAGGCTTCTATGGTATTTTCTTCAGCAATAAGGCTTATGTGGTATTTTTTAGTAATAAGGCTTCTGTTGCCTTTTCTAGCAATAAGGCTTTTGTGGTCTTTTTTAGCAATGTGCAGGTCTACAATAGGGCTTCCTTTAGTTTCCTTTTTCTGCAACAAGATATTAGTAAGCTGATTCTAAATCTTGTCAATAATGAATATTCACTAGTTGATTTGTCAATCTAGTGGAATGAAATGCTGAGTCCTAGTCTTCACGAGTTTTCCTACAACTCTATGGAAAGACTCTAGCCAAATGCAATCTCAAAATTTTTGGAACTGAGATTAGCTTCTCCTCTCAATATTTCCTATGAATTTCCTATTTCTAGTAACCTACTGTAGCTCTTCCTATCCAACAAAACCTTTGCATGCAGTGATGCACAATAGCTGATTCTGTTTGTAAAAATGCAACAAGGTTCAAACCTACAATAGCAATGGTGCTTTCTTATGGCTCTCTCTATTTCTATTGATCTACCATGGCTCTGATACCACTGTTAGCTTTTTATGCTATGAGCCAAGGGAGAATGCAATCACAAGATATAGAATATACAAAAATGTAAGATGCTAAAATATACTATAAATGGTAAGTGACAAAAATGATACAATGCTATATGGAGGAAATAAACACTCCAAAATAGATGATAAGAACTACATTGTATCCATCACCAATCTATATGGTGATCCTGCAGAGTATCTCTACTACTACCTACAACACTCTCTATCTATATATATCTCTCACAATGAGGCCCTTTATATAGAAATATGGATTGCTTGGCCAACACTCTTCCTAACATGCACATAGACACTTGTGCATTTATTACAATACTTGAAGTAACTTGCTAACTACCCCCTAAGGTAATATCCTACTCTAGTTATGTACCAAAGGTGGTACATTTACATGACCCAAATGATGTAATATACTCTAACAAGTGGTAGGAGAAATACATACAAAGTGAGATTTGAAAAAACATAGGCAAAGTGATTGCTTTAATATTTTTGGGATGCTCTTGTTTTTTTTTTGTGGTTAGAAATTTTTTATTTTATTTTGGTAGGTTGTATCTCAATCTTAGTTTGTGGACTATATTTTGTTTCTTGTTGGCATTCTTGGAATAGGTGGAAATTCTCTCCACTTATTAGTATTTTGGCTTTCAAGCCTCTTTGTAAAAGGGTAAGGGATCCTTTCCAAACCATTTTCATACCCTTATATAAAAAAAAACTTTTCAACCAACAAAACAAGATTTCATTTTATCTAAAGTTGGATCATATGGCTTATTCTTTTTATTTTATCAGATAATGGATTATCTATAAATATGATGATGGATTTTTTTGGCTTTTAACCCTAATATTTTTTGTAATAATTCATTGCAAAATAAAGGAAGTGTTGATAAAAAAGATCTTAGATTTTATTATATGGACCAATTATCTAACAACTTATACAACATGATTATATTGATTTAGAATCCATTGCCTAACTAATTGAAGAATAACATAAATAAGTGTCATCAATGAACTGTACATGAAATTTAAAAGGACCATTTTCAAAACTTAAATACCTTTGATTTTGTCTTCCATTTTTACCTTTGAGAAAGCTCTTTTAAAACCTCAACAAGAATAATGAATAGATAAGGAGATAACAAATCACCTTGGTGGATATCATTGAATGATTCATATAATCTAAGATGAGATCCATTGAATAAAATAATTTGGAGCATTATAACATATCTAATCCATTCACACCAACCTAGATCAAAACCCATTTTTTTTAGAATACCATATAGAAAATTCCAACAAACTCTATTATATGTTTTATTCATATTTAATTATAAAAGCATACTTGGTTTTTTAATGGACTAAATAGAATGTATAAAATTTTATGCAATGATTATAGAATCAAGGATTTGCTTGCCATAGAGAAAACCATCTTATTCCTCTAAGATAACAAAATATAGGAATATATATATTGTTAACACACACAACACACACCATCATGCCAAAACAAGTGATTCTCCATGATGTACACGAGAACCAAAGCTCGAACCATACAAAATTGCACACATACACACATCGCATTTTAAACCTTGGACCTTCCAAAGAGAGGCCAAAGCCCTAATCGTTGTATTGTCCCCATCGAGACATCTAGGACATTTTTCAATTTATTTGTCATACTTTTTAAAAATATCTTATAAATCATGTTACAAAGGCTTATGGGATAGAAATTATCAAAATATTTTTTCTCCTCTTGATTAGGAACTAATGTAAGAAAGGTAACATTGATTTTACTTATTATATCATTTTTTTAAATCTTCTTCAACCATAGCCAACATCTATTTATTCAACATATCCCCAAAAAATTGAAATAAAAATTCAATAAATCCATCAAGATCAAGTGCCTTACCAAGGTGGAAAGAGAATTTGCCTTTTGTAGCTCCCCCGTTGAGATATTTCTCATTAAGCTTTCATTTTATCTTTATGTGATAATTGATGGAATATTTTACAATTTATCTCCTTGAGCCTCCTTGACCTCCCCAACTTCTAATAAAATATCTTTGAAACAATTAATTATTTCCTTCATGTAGGCCAAGATTGGCTACATCTATACTTAACTCAAATTGTGCAAAATTTGGCTAAGTATAGAGAAAGAGAGCAAAAATATGCGGATTTTCCCATTTTTTGTTGAAAAATGCAAATCTTCGAAAAAAGGCTAAAATTGGAAAAATGGTCTAGAGGGCGATTTTCTATCTTCTTTGTTATCCCCACATAAATCAAAAAAGTATTGGAAAACACAAATAACTAAAAAGTGGGTAAATTAGATGAAAGCGATGCACGTGATATCCCATCCTCTTTGTTGATCATGAGCAAATCAAAAAAGCGCTTGAAAATGTGAATCTGCTAAAAAGCATGATTCCACGGTAAAATATGTGCAGTGACTATTGCAAGTAAGGCATCACAATTTTTTGTTCCCTTTGGTCATCGCACACAAATGAAAAGCACTCAAAAAAGCTAAAATAAAAAAAGCACTCAAAAGGTCAAATCTACGAGAAAAGGTCAAAATTGGGGAAAAGACTTCCTAGCGTTTGATTTCTTATCTCCTTCATTGTTGGTGTGCAAACCATAAATATGATGATCTTAGCAAGCTAAAAGGGAGTGAAATATTACTTTCATGCACCTCTCTATTTTCATGGCTAAGGCAAAGAAAGTTCAATATTGCACGGATTAAAGGAGAACATAGCGACAAGCAACCGCATGATAATAAATCACAATCATTCATCATCGGATCAATGGTAAATGTTAATATTTATCTGAGTTCACTTTAGTATATTTTTGTGTGACTGCATGTTACAATGATAGATGAAAGATGAACCAAGGTGCCATGGAAGCTGGATCACCACTTACAATTCAAAAGCTTCCAAAATCTTATGTTCAACCAAATCTAGGTGTAGATCAGTGGATGAAAGAAGGCAATAGGAAACATCAATGGTGAAGATGACTCTGATTTAAAATTCTATTATAATTGATCAAGAAAACATAGTTGGCTAGCACCGTGGATGGTAAGCCACTAAGAAATTGAGAACATCAAGATTTCTCTATAATGCTTAGAATGAAACTCATTGTAAATCTATAAATAAAGGCAATGACCTCCTTTCAAAAGGTCGACTTTGAAGTGTTTGCTTGCACTACTATGTATATTTTTTGCAATTAATGAAAGAAGCATTACAAGGGATGTTTACCTCGAACTTGCATTTGTGTTGATTGGTTGATCATAATCTTGTGAAGTTATTTCTGCTATTGTTGCTATGGTTAGTTTATTCTATTAATTTGGATTTCTAACTTAGAGAAAATTGGAATAATTCATACTTATATGCATGCTTATGAGAATTCTATTTTTGTTAGTCGAGGCATTGATCTTATTCTGTTAACTTGGATAATTAATGCTAGATGTTTGAAATAATTCCTTAAGTGTGTAAAGGCCATTGATGTAGAGTATTACTGAGTTTTGAATGCTATTAGTCTCAAATATTGCTTTTGTAAATTGATTTGTTGGAATGTCCTTTGTGGATGTTTATGTTGTTAGCTTCATTCATCCATCATTCATTCATACATTTCTAACCCTTTCATTCCTATCCCTAAACCTTTACCATTTTGAGCTAAAAAGAGTCAACACCTATTAAGTTGACAAGGTATACCAACCTACTCTAAAAGTTGAATCAAAATAATTTGATTCTTCCAATGTTTAGCCTGGGCTGTGATTAGTGGGTGCTCGCCTTCAAATCTCTTAGGATAATGATGAAAATTCTAGTTTTGGCTTGATGACAAACCATACTACAATAGTTTTTGGTATGCTCAGTGGGACCCTTTCCCACTATCTTTGTTAAATAGGGTCTAGTGATACTTTATTTTGAGATATTTGTGCTGAATTCATATGGCGGCTCTAGTGTAAGCTAATCCTGGTTTTAAGGACGATCATATTTAAATTTTTTTTTCAAAAGGACTAAACACCCCAATAAATCAAGGTTTGATGGATTATCTTGATGGAGTGAGTAGGGATTGTACATTTACTGGGCCATTCTATGATCATATGAGTTTAGGATTAGAGGTTTACGCTCTAGGTCTTGTTAGAACCTCATAGATTCGATTAGATGGTTCATAAAGATATCCCTTATTGGTATGATGCAAGACCATTGAAACTTTGTATCCTTAATAACATCCCTAGAATGTCTCTAAAAAAATTACCTAGCTATGAAGAATTTTTTTTTTGCAAAGGAACATTGTCAAGACATAGCTTCTCTATCCACAGTTTACAACATTATGTTTGAAGATATCATGGTTAGACTACTTGTATTATCTCTTGAGGGAAAAGTACTATTATGGTATAAATCCTTAGAAGATAAAAGCATTTGTAGTTGGATAGATCTATCTAAAGCCCTCATTGATGAATTTGATGACCTTGGAGACCCCTTCTTATTGCTCACTCAATTTTTGTTTGTAAAAAGATATACTCATGAATGTCTTTCCGAGTTCAACGTCTACTTCAAGAGGATGTGGAGAAGAATTCCATAAGAATACCAACCCTCCCACCCCCAAGCATATCTTTACTACATCCATGCTCTCCATCCAAATTTAAGTCTTCTTATTCAGCAATCCAAATAGAAGAGTTTCCCCTCCATTTTCAAAGAAGCTATCAAAGCTGAAAATATATTGATCAAAACTGGTAAAATTTCCCCATTAAAGGTCAATAATTCAATGGTTTACCTCGCATATTTATTTTCAAACACACTCCTAGAAGAGGTAAAGCTATGGCCAGGACAAAGAGATAAAAATGATGTTTTCTCTAGTTTCCAAGCTGACCAAACTTGTGGTAATTAAGACTCTAGAATGAAGATGTAGTATATCGGGCATGGTAATAAAATTGAAAAACCATATTCTCCAAGGATTAAAAAATCCGACAGTATGGATGGCCAATATCAACAACCCTGGAAAAGTTATTGCCTATATATTCAAAAGAGCAATATCTATGAAGATGAAAAGGAGAAGCCATATCAAAAAAATAATAAGTTATTTACATCTTCAGTCTTACCTTAGCCTTGTCCACCCATGAGTTTACCTATAGGTTTCACCAGAGAAGGTAACTTGTGATATACCTACCACCATACTTAGGGGAAAAGAAGGCAACCATCTTCAGTTTTTAGAAACCAAGGAGGAAGTCATGGAAGGTCGAACATGGATCCAAGAATAGATTCCTAAAGAGGGCCCACTGAATCAGAGAAGACACGAAGCTCGTAAGAGTATTTACTTTCCAACTGTAATGCTAGAGTAAATAAAGAAGAGAATAGTTTAGTTTCAAAACTTATTCAAGGAATCTCTTCGATGTGATCATGAATTGAGAATGAATTTGTTGATTAATCCTCAATTCAATTTGGTTAATCTCTCTTTGGAAAATTCAATTCAAAAGGGAGACATAATTCCTAGGAGTAGAGCTTTCGATTTCTAGAAAAGAGAGGTCGACCCAGGTTGTTTATCACTCTAGGTAGAAGGGGATATAATACACAACTGTGTAATTGATTCGAGGACTAAAATATCTATAATTCACTTTAAGGTATGTGAAATTTTGGGATTGACTATAAAATCAACGAAACTAAGATGATTACAATTTAGAGGAAAAGACATAGAAGTTGTAGGTATTTTGGAGCATTTTGTGATGTTGTATGGTCACCCAAATCTAGTCATGGCTCATGACGTGTTGATAGCAGATGTTTCCCCTTTCTTTGGTGTGTCTGTCCAAGGTTACCTTCAGCCAACATAGGTTTCACTTTGAAAAAAAAACATATCAGCTTAAAATATTCCAAGAAAAGGGTATGATTAGAATATCCAACCAGGGGTCCTCCCCTTTCATTATCGAAGAATATAGACAAGTTCATTCCACCATGCCATAAGTAGTTTTCAGTATCATTGGAGCAAAAATGGACACTTTTCCATAGGGAAATCAGTCGTAAGGTTATTATTTAGATAACAAGAAACAACAAATGACTATGTTGATCACATTCTATTACCAAGAAAAATGGCTTTGTCAATCGTGTAATTTTTGGGCAGATGGTCAAAGAAATATAAGGAATTAAAGAGCCGAAACATCAAATAGATATGGATATTTGTGAAGTAATTTGGTACCTTCGACCATTTGTAGGGACCATCCTTCCAATGCCTCATTGGTTGCAGGGTCACCATTAGCCTCACAAGTTGAATATCTGAAGAGAAGCATGGAATCAATTTGTTCACATGAAAAAAGTACAAAATATTTGTGCATCGATAAATGAAGCATACGAGGAAAGGTACAAATTCAAGAATATTTTGTCTGAAAATTGTAGATTCATAGGATATTTTCATTGATAAGGTTTAAAGTTAGGCATGTATTATCACATCATATTTTGTGTACATAGGTTGACATGTAAATACAATGGTTGACTACAATCATCATGAATAAAACAATGAATTTGTGTGCTAGAACATGCACCTTGCATTCCCTTGTGCATATATTTTATAAGAGCAAAAGGATATTTAGGGCATCAACTGAGCAAATCAGGATGGGATACTTGTGGTAGCCACCACAAAAGTACAAAACTTACATCACCCTCTTGAATCTCACTTACAATATTCCTCCCGCAATGAATTGTTTCTGACTCTATCGCCCAATGGATAACTGACATAATGTATCATGGGGTAATATGAGGGAATACCAATAGTCACGTGAAAAATATTGATTGGTAGGGATAAAATATCTTACTCCATGTAAAATGAGGTTAGCTATTAGGCAAAGTAACATGAGTAGAAGGCTTGGTCGATGCAAAAAAGCCATTTCAGGTGAGTGAAATATATTTGAAATCTAAGGGGCATAATTTGCATAGTCATTAGCTGACGATATGCTCTCCTAGCTGAGCCCTATATAAATATGGATATCCATTTGGAATCAAAAGGAATGCTTCACTATTTAAAATGGGTTTGAGTGTGCAAATAGAAAGAGGTAGAAGTGAGAATGATCGACTAAAGAAGATGTTATTGGCATGTGCTAAGGGTAGAAGAAGATGCATAAGAGATGGATGATTTCCTATGACCTTGGTAATATATTTGCCTTGGAAGTGTCCCTACCCCCTAATAGAATATACATATGGAGTTTTCACCCTGATGGAGTATACATAGGGAGGTACAATGTTGTTAGCAGTTTCTTCCTTTTGTGTACTTCCAATTCTCTTTATTTCTTTTCCTCTTTTCTTCTTCTCCAACACATTAATGCTGCTTCTTCTCATATGTCTATAAAGATACCACATATCCCCTATTTTCAGCTATCCCTTTTTGTTTTTTATAGGTTTTCATATTGTGTTTTGTCCCTCTCCATTTCCACTCACCACCATTTCATGTGTATTGTGAGGTTTGTTTTACCTCACTCTGCCACATACCATTATAATATTGCCCCATCCCCACATGTTGTTCATTGTGTCTTGTTTTTCTTGATTCAATATCAATTAGTGCTTCCCTTCATTTTTTTGTTAAATTCCCTCCTTAGTCCCAGTGCATCATTTAGACTTCTGTGTTACTGTTGAAAATATTAACATCTTGATAAGACTATCTGAGTTCTCCAAATTTCCAAGTAAAGTTCTTTGAGAGGCACCATAATGTAGGTCAATATTGGTTACATCTATAATTAAGTCAAATTTTATAAAATTTGGCTAAGTATAGAGAAAGCAAGCATAAATTCGTTGATTTTGTCATTTTTCACTAAAAATGCAAATATGCAAAAAAATGCTAAAATTGGAAAAAAGCTCTAGAGCACAATTTTCCATATTCTTTATTATCCATGCGTAAATAAGCAAAGCATTGGAAAACATGAATCCGTTGAAAAGTGGGTAAATCAGATGAAAGTGGTGCACGTGATTTCCCATCCTCTTTATTAATCACACACAAATTAGAAAAGCATTAGAAAATGTGAATCCATTGAAAAGCACGATTCCATGATAAAATATGCATAGTGACCATTGCAAGTAAAGCATTGTGATTTCTTATTCCCTTTGGTCATCGCATGCAAATGAAAAGTGCTTAGAAAATCTAAAATCTAAAAAGCACTCAAAAGGGCAAATCCGTAAGAAAAGGTTGAAATTGGGGAAAAGACTTCCTAGCATGCGATTTCTTATCTCATTCATTGTTGGTGCATAAACCAAAAATACGTTGAGCTTAGAAAGCTAAAAGGGAGTAGAATATTGATTCCACGCACCTCTTTATTTTTGAGTCTAAGATAGAGAAAGTTCAATCTTACATGGATTAAAGAACATATCGATGAGCATCTGCATGATAATAAATCACAATTGCTCATCATCAGATCAACGATGAAGGTTAATATTTATCTAAGTTCACTTTAGTGTATTTTTGCATGGCTATGTGTTACAGAAATAGATGAAAAATGAACCAAGGCACCATGGAAGATGGATCACCACTTACAGTTAGGAAGCTTCCAAAAGCTATTATTCAACCCCTTCAGTTGCATATCAGTGGATGAAAGAAGGTGATAGGAAACATCAATGGCAAAGATGACTCTGACTTAAAATTTTGTTATAACTGATCAAGAAAACATAGCTGGTTAGCACCATAGATTACAAGCCACCAAGAAATCAATAAAATCAAGATTTACCTGTAATTATTAGAATGAAACTCATTATAAATCTATAAATAAAGGTAGTGACCTCCTTTCAAAGGGTTGGTTCTAAAGTGTTTGCTTGCACTACTATGTAGATTTTCTACAATTAATGAAAGAAGCATTACAAGGGATTTTTACCTCAAACTTGCATTTGTGTTGATTGGTTGATCATAATATTGTGAAGTTATTTTTGCTATTTCTACTATGGTTAGTTTATTATGTTAATTTGGATTGCTAACTTAGAGCAAATTGGAATAATTCATACTTATATGCATGCTTATGGGAATTCTATTTCTGTTAGTTGAGGCATTGATCTTATTTTATTAACTTGGATAATTAATGCTAGATGTTTGGAATAATTCCTTAAGTGTGTTAAAGGCCATTGATGTAGAGTATTGCTAAGTTTTGAATGTTGTTAGTCTCAAATCTTGCTTCTATAAATTGATTTGTTGAAAGGTCCATTGTGGATATTTATGCTATTAGCTTCACCCGTTCATCATTCATTCATACATTTCTAACCCTTTCATTCCTATCCCTAAACCTTTACCATTTTGAGCTAAAAAGATTCAACACCTATAAAGTTGACAAGGTATACCAACCTACTCTAGAGGTTGAATCAAAGAAATTTGGTTCTTCCAATGTTTAGTCTAGGTTGTGATTAGCGGGTGCTCACCTTCAAATCTCTCAAGATAATGATCATAGTTCTAGCATTGGCTTGATGACAAACTAGACTACAACACTTCCTAGTATCTTTTTCTTCTTCTATAATATTTCCATTCATGGTTGAAATATTTTTATCTAACAAAATGACAAATTTGTTTTGGTAGTGGTAGGAAAAATAATATTTCTATCACCTTTCTTAAGTCATCTCTCCTTTGATTTTGGGCCCAATATGACTCTTTATTTTTTAATGTATTTTAGCAAGCTAAATTTTGCTTCTATTAGGGGCCATTACCGTCAAAATATTATATAATTACATTTCCCATCAAGTTAATTAAACCATACCTAGTTTACCCTTTTATCATGGATACTATTCATATACCTCAACCTGTTGTATGTATATAATCAATTCCTTTATAACAAATTTTCAAGAGATAATATATTGCTTGGCTAATTGCCTTCTTAAATTTGAATTTTATTAAGATGAAGGTCAACATAAAAATTGACAAAACTATCTATTACCCAATTTTCTTCCCTACAGATATTCTAACATTTTTAAGATATTGCCTCCACGAATAATTGATGAATATACAAAATAATGTTATTTTTTATCCGATTCCCCTATTCATTTTTCTTTATAGCATTAGGAATAACTTATGAATTCCCCCCAAAAAGTCATTGAAATATATCTAGACCATCCATTTTTTAATAGCCATCTTAATCTCATCAAGAAGTTCCCTAACCTCTACATAGTTGTTAGTCTTCATTCAATATTTCAAAAAAATACCACCTTTGTTGGCTTTCAAACATTATCAAACTAATCTTGATAAACCTAAATTTTAAACATTTTCTACATGGATCAATGCAAATCTTTTATTTTAACTCCATTATCATATATGACCATTTCTATGCATATCCAGATCCTATAACCAAGAGGCTATCACTTATTTTTTGATACTTTGAGAGCACCATGCCTATAGACACTCTACAAGAGAGGTAATAATATGATTTTGACATGTGTTTTCAAAAATTGTATTATTTCTTCCAGGCCATAGATTTCAATAAAAAATGGTAGGAGTGGTCCTCTACAAAAAGCATAATACTTTAGCTTTGAAATGATGGATCCAACATTTCATCAACTCTTTCAATGCTAATTGTGCTACATAGTATATTCTCATAAAAAAACTAAATAGCATAAAAAAAGTAACAACAAAAAATTAATTTTTCTAATCCTTTAATATCCTTCTTACACAACACCTAGAAGTTCTATGATATTCTTGTTGATCCATGGAAGTGGTATGTTCCTGTGAGGTTACATTTTAATAATTAGAACAAAAGTGGGAATCCTTTACAACCTCTACTTCAAGTTGACTCCCATGCAACCTACACTAATTTAACTAATCTAAGTGTTGAAATGAAATCTATAGAGGTAAGGGTGCAAGAAATAAAAGCAAAGTACAAAAAATAAAATATAGTTGAAGCCATAATGAGGCTAATGTGTGAAAAATTGTGCCTTCAAGGGATGATTGAATAATATCAAGTAGATTATTATTCATGAATCATGCAAAATAGTGGGAAAAAAGGAGTACTAGGCAAATGATAAAACAATGCCACAAACACCATTGATTCATGCATCAAGAGGTTTGACAAGTGAGATATAGTTGAAACATGAATTCCATGCATGCTTTTTCATTAATATTAAAAAGGAAGAATACAATCAATGAGCGTAGCTCTAGTATTTCTCAAAATATCCAAATATGTTTGGAATGAGCCCAAGGATCTTATTTTTAGTAAGGGAATTTCCAAATTTTTCTTCTAAGTAAAAACATTCAACTATTACAAGTACAAGTAAAAGACAAAAAATTACTTTCAAGTCATTATCTTTAGCTACCACCTCAAGATCTAATGAATTGTTGATTTGTCAATGAATCACAAGTTTTTGATAGATCATGACTTTATTGATGGATCACTCATTAACATATCATAACTTTCTAGACTTGGTCACTTTTTAGGTCCTATTTTTTTATTCACTACTTGATTATTACAAAATTGGCAATGTGGGTTCCTAAAGCTTGCAAATTTTTGAATCTTTCCCTTCTTCACTAAAGTCCTATGTCTTTCTCACTTGACACCCTCTATTTAATCACTCATTCCAAAGATTGAATAAAAAGCAGTACCTTATACTATATTTTTGATGACTTATAGGGATGTCAAGCCTAATTAAAATGGACCCTAAAACAAGATTCATTGAGAGATGAAATAAAAAATGATTAATATTATAAAATTATGGGTAGCATCTTCATTTTTACTTTGGTGGTTGGTCTTTCTAATACATCCCACTACCTATCAAAAGGTATCTTTATATTTTCAAGTTGTGTCATTGTTGCAACCATGTCATTGAGTTCATATTATAGAAATTCCTTCGTGGTCTTAGGAATGGACTTTACCCCTTCTAGTAATGCTTCTAGTTGTAAAATTATATTAGGGTTATTGGCTACTATGTTGACTAGGGATGCTAAATGTGCTTAGGAAATTACTTTCTTTTGTTCTTCAATCAAGCTAGCATATTTGTATTTAGACATCATGTATCATTGGTTCAAGAGAGGGTTTGGGAGTTCCCTCTAGACCAATTGAGAAATGTAGTAATTTAGCTCTCCTATAACCTCCTTTAGGCTTTCATGGGAGGACTTTTAGGTCTCTAAAATTTATTGCTTAAGTGGTACATTCATTAGCCACACTTAAATTACTTGCTTTAATGGCAGACCTATTTATTATAGTTGTTAATTAGTGTCCTTGTGGGTTTACCTTATGATCTATATGTAATTGGCCTTTGAGATAAGCTCTAATTCCACATTATCAATGGTAGCTTGAGTTTTTTTCAATAATGCTTTTCAAGTCTAGATGTGTTGTAAATATAGCTTGTCTTGTTTTACCTCGTATAGGAAGTTATCCCATAGAGACCTTATAATATTTGAGGCTCAAACCTTTAATTTTATTGACTCAATATCTACTTTCATACTCTTCTCTATCTACTTCATCTGGGAGATTTCATCATCTCTCTACTTGAATATGTCAACCCTATACTTTTGTAGCTATAATTCTTTTACAATATTGTCTTTCTCTTGATATAATTATAGCTACTCTTACCTTATTTACTCTACCCTTTGTTTTAGGTCATTGTGTTCCTACTTTAAGGCCTCTAGTTCTTATTACAACTTGATATTCTCTTCCTCCTTATGACGAGTTTTGAAGTTTAACCTTTCTAATGTTATTACCAACTCCTTATTCTATTTGGTATATGATTGGTAATATCTAACCAACTTGAGATAGTTGAATGGCATTGCCAAGTTAGCTAGTTCAAAGAATTTCACCAAGTCTACATACCCTACCCATTAGATCTAGGGAGAACAACTAAGTGACATAGTCTAAGGATGTTGTAGGAAAACTTGGGTATTTAGGATGTGCTTATGTATGCACATCTTCCTCCCTATTTGGGCCACCTAGGTTTTAAGAGATGATGACCCTCAATAAATAGAAAGTCCCATATTGATATTTTATCAACAACCTTTTGGTATTTTAGTAGGTACTCATCCATTGCATTTTAGCCTATATTACTAACATGATTGTTTGAAGTGATAGGAGAGTTAGGGTTTGTATGGGTCCACTTGTTTATTGGTGCTTTCTACATCATGTGTGAGGTTAGAGATTACCTAGAGTTAGATATATTTTGGTGTTTCCACCTTAAGAGGTTGTAATTTTACCTTAAATGCCTATTTTTTCTCTTTTAAAGTAATTTATTATAATATTATATTCTTGAATTATATTTTAGGTCTTAAAGTAAACTCAAGTCTCTTAGTATCTTGGGAAGATGATTCAAAATTTTTGATTCTCATGTTCTTCCCAAGGACTACAAGACTAGGAGCATGAATCAAGATGGTGGTACAAGTGGACCAAGTGTATGATGCCATTGTGGAAGTGGTTAATGTTATGACCAACGTGGCAAATGTGAGCATGGTGGAAATAGAGGGTGTGGTGATTATTGATAATGAGGTGCTCAAAGCAGTGGTTGTGGGTGAAATATGCATTACTATGTTGGTTGCACCTGTATTTTATGGGATGGAGTTGCAATAGAATAAGATGAAGTAGTACAAGAGGAGAGTTGAGAAATTTTAGTCAAGAGAGGGAACACTTAAGATGGAATAGTGGTAAATATTGTAGAAAATATGCTTGGAGTAGCTTTGTAGGCCTTTGAAGTGGTACTTTTTGCATGTGGTACCTCTTAGAGCTAGTACTAATTTCTTGTATGAATTTATCAACATCCATTCCTTTAACTTATGCTAACTCTTGGATGCCTCTTACTTCAATTGAATACATGGGATGTTAGGGAACACATGATTTTCCCCCTTGTCTCTTGTATTTGCCTCTTAGTTATATGACATAACATATCTTGTGATTCAATTGTCCTCTTTCGTAAGCCTCTTTTGCTACAACTTGCATGACCTTACTCATTTGGGATATGGTTTTAGGAATTATGGATACTTAGAAATATGGATCCTTAGCTCTTATTTATTCTTGGATTTGCCATATCTCTACCTCTTGTAGGTGTCAATTATCCCAACTATTTGAAAATAACTTATAAAAATATCCCTTTATTGGTTTAGGTTTATGTTATTAATTGAGGCCCTCTATCTTATATTTTACAAAAAATTATTCTTATAAACATAAATCATTCACCAATATGCATAAATACCATATCATTCATCCATAAATAATTATCCACAATAAAAATCCACAAATGAGAGAGAGATAGATAATACCCTTAAGGTAGGGAAACACCAATAATAATACTTAAGGAAGGAATAAATCCACAAGATCTCCCAAGATGAGAGAGTCACTTAAGGAGGGCAAAGTCCTATAAGCCACTTCATGGGTAAATATGATTACATATTATTTATCTCCATGATGATTACAATGAAAAATATCTCTTCTTTATATACCCATCTTCTAATTCTACTTTGGGGAGCCTACTACTAATATAATATAATATAATATTATAATACAATCAACCTTGGGTTATATGTGGCCCATGCCAACCCTTATACAATATAATAATATATCCCCAAATATCTATTTCTAGGTACCCTAACATGCCACCCTCACAATTGTTTCATCCTCAAAACATATGAAGAAATAAGATAATATGATTTTCCAAGCAATATTAGCAACCGGTACCAATCTCGATAATCCATACATCTATGTGAAACACGTTGATGTTGGTATGTCATTTTACCACTTGAGTATCCAAATCTACTTCATTGGATCCATGCTTCTGCTATTATATTTTGATAATTTGAATGATGGGTCCACTTGTTCCTTGATGCTGATAAACCGCTCTGAAAACCAAGATTACTATGCTTTCTCTTCCAAACACTACCATAGTTGGAGCTCCTTCTGATTTCATGTAGAAGCATAATATTGCTGCCTTGAACCATACCTCCAATATTGTTTCTGCTCATGATGGTGTGGATGGCGATATGGTGTAACATTAACTTGATGTTCTACCTTCTTTGACTCCTCAAAATTTGCCTCCACTATTCTAAATGCTTCCACACGTTATTATTTCATGTTTCCTTTGTTTGGTGTGTTCTTGTGTTCTTCTATCAAAGCTTTCTTGGACTGTATCACTATTATTTCCACTAACGTAGTTCCTACTACTTCTTCCATGGAATCTGTTGTTCCTACTACCTTCTTGGATTCTGTATTAGGTTCTTCTATTTATTTATCTACAAGCACTTCTTGTTCTTCCTTGGATCCTTGCTCCTCAAGCTAAGAAATATCCTGCAATGTTATCTTCTTTTTCCTGTACTATAACTTCATAAAATTCTTTTGCACATTAATGTTAACATTACCTTAATAATATAACCAATGATAACCAAGAAAAATATCATAATCATCCATCTAAATAGCATAAAAATATGAATGTAGAACATATTTATCCATGGCGATCTTTAAATATTAAAAAATCTAAACATTCTCACCCTCAAGATGTATGTCCTTTATTTTTGTTTCTTGAACCTGCAACCTCTTAGCCAAATAAATATTAATAAAATTATATTTTCTACTAGGGTTAATGGAAATAATAACCTTTTACTTTTGAATGCTTCCATGAACCTATAAAATAGAATTTTTAGATTCAAAAAAATCCTTTTATCCACTTTTTAACTTATCTACTACCAAAGGTATGGTTTCTTCCATCTGCACACTGACATCTTTTTTACCTTCTACCACTTTGAAATTTTCTAACTCTCTTTTTAATTCCTTTTGTTCTTTCTAAAGCATGTTTATTTCTTCTTCATATCCATTGATGGTGATATTCAAACTAACTATTTTTTTTATATGGGTCCCATTGACTCAAGAATTCTTGCTCTATCTTATCCCAAGTCAAATCATTATGGGTGCTACAAAGACTATCAACCCAAGAGAGAGATTCTCCTCCAATAAAAAGATGAAGATGATAGTGCCAATAATAATAATTAGTAAACATAGATTTAAATAGTTTCCACCATTCAATATCATCTTCTCTAGAAAATGTTTGTAGTTCCATATTTGATGCCCCAATGCAAACTAGGGTTTTATGAGAATATAGATCATGCCCCAATGTAAACTAGTGTTTTATGAAAATAAATATCTTCCCACTAAGTTGAAGCTAAAATTCTATAGAGACAACTAGATCTACAATTTTTCTTCCAAACAAAATAAATTGCAACTGATTTTCTTACTTGAACTAAACAAATTTTGTCTTTCAAAATGAAGAACACAAGATTATACTAAGAGGGGGGTGAACAATATAAGACCACTTTTTACTTTTCTTTCCCAAACAATATTTTACAATATATCAATGGCAATATCAACAACAATAATCAAAGCAATGAAAAAATCACCACACATAATAGAAACACCAATTTAACGTGGTTCACCCAATGTGGGCTACTCCACGGATAAAATATTTTACTAATTTTTTCTCAATAAATATCTTGGGAATCCTTTATAAATTACAATGTTTATGGACCTCTATCCAAAGGAGACACCAATCCCCTAATAAAGTTCATGGATATCTATCCATAGGAGACACCAATCCCCTCAGATGGTTCATGGATCTCTATCCACATGAGAACTCCTCTGCTTTAGTTGGTGATCCTCTAGAAGACTAGTGCCTCCACTACACTGGATTGTGGATCTCTCTCCACTGAAGACTCTGTTCTCACTCAAAAGATCTCTATCCTCACTACCCTAGCTAATGGATATCTATCCATTGGAGACTACTGTCCTCTGCTCTATCACCTCCAAAGCTTACTCTTAGCTCTATCTCAAATTTATACTAAACATAGTCCTTTAGTATAGCACAAATATGCTCAATATCTATCCTCAAATATGCACTAAACATAGTCCTTCAATCTAGCACAAATTTGCTCAATATTTGTCCTCAAATCTACACTAAACACAGTCCTTTGGTCTAGCACAAATATGCTCAATCTCTATCTATGGTTTGGCACAAACCTATCCTCAAATCTACACCAAACTCTATCCTCAAGCCTTAACATAAAGCTTGACTCAATCACAAATTAACTCTTCTAGATATGCCCCAAACCTTAACTCAAGGTTTGAAAAAATCAATCATACAACTCAACTCTCAAGTCTTCTCAAAGACTTGTCTTAAATATGTCCAACAAGTCCTCACTAAAACTTGTCCAATATGCTCTCAAGTCTTCACTAAGACTTGCCTCAAATATGCTCAACAAGTCCTCACTAGAACTTTTCCAATATGCTCTCAAGTCTTCACTAAGACTTACCTCAAATCTTCTCAACAAGTCCTTACTAGAACTTGTCCAATATGTCCAACAAGTCTTCACCAAGACTTGCCTCAACTCTGTCCAACAAGTCTTCACCAAGACTTACCTCAACTCTATCCAACAAGTCTTCACCAAGACTTACCTCAACTTTTTCCAATATGATTGTAAGATTCCACAAAAGCTCACACAAATCTATCCTTAAGATTTCACAAAAGCTTCCTCAATTATGTCCTTAAGTCCCCTCTAGGACTTACTCAAATCTGCTCACAAGCTCTCACAAAATCTTGCTCAAATCAATTACAAAACTTGCACATAAAACTTAACTCAATATTTCATAGAAAACCTCTTTCAATCACACTCACAAGTTTCACTCAGAATCTTGTTTATCCACAAAAGCATATAGAGAATTGTTAGAGACTCAATATGTTTCACAATCTCAAACACTCAATCACTTTCAAAATCTTTTCTTAAACCACATAAACATATAGAGAATGGTTAGAGAATCAATATGTGTCACACTCAATCACTTTTAATATTTTTATCAAATTAGTAATGAACAATTTGTTTTACAAAACTTGAACTATCACTCCAACACTTCCAATCAACTAAGCCCAATCAACTCCACTCAACCAATCACTCAATGAAAGCTTTGTCAATAATGCTTATCAAACAAACCTCACATAACAATGATACTCATGATATTTCACAAAACCTAGTTCAAGATAGTTCTCAACTTCATATAATAATGATACTCATTATCTTTCACCAACCCTAGTTCAAGTATATGAAAGCTTAGTTCAATATTTCCAACAATGCTTATCAAACAAGGTTTCTAGTGTCAAATTTCATTCTAGAAAACCCACATCAATCAATATTGGATTTCTCAAAACCAAACTCAAAAATGCTTATCAAACAATCCTTTTCACTCCAACTTAGCATTCACAACATCCAACAATATTTCACTCACAAGGAAGATATGCCCATACCTTTTGTTTGATGAAGTTTTGACCTTAAAATTGTCTCAATCAAAATCACTCTCTTTCCCAATATCAAAGGTTAGATAGCAAAAATCTATCCTTAATGTTTTCTTCCAAAAATATTTCACCAAGTCAAAATATAAAAAATCAACTATGCCTTATTTCTCCTTTCAAATCAATTTTTATAATATAACTCTATTTCAACAAAAATATCTAACACCCTTGGCACACCTTATTACTCCTTTTATAAACTTTAACCACTCAAAAATTAAACACAAAAATAAAACTTTGCATACCCTTTTATCTCCCTTGTATAACTCACAAACCCTTTTTAAATATGCAATTTCCAATTAATAAAACTTTAGGAAATTAAAAATTAATTTCCACCTTTGCAATTTTTGGATGCAATTTATAAACCTTAGCAATGTGAGCGCATACCTTAGTCAATCCACCAAAAAGACCTCGACAGGTTTCGAACATGCAAACCCCTCCTTCCAAGCACATTTACAAAGTGTGCATCCACCAAGTGGGATACATACCTCCACACAAAGAGAAAGGCACGCGCCTTCTCTTTGTTCCTCTTCGATGATGCAAATCAAAACCTTCTCCTCTTGCAAAATAAAGATCACGAGAATTGAACCCTTAACCTTGTGCCTACGAACATCTTAGCGCAGCCCATGGATACCAACCGTGCTACCCAACTCCTTGCAATGTAAAGTGGGCTCCCCACTTACTTGTTCCTTGACCTATCTCTTTAATGCTTTTTAAAACACACACGATTCTACCTCTTTACCTTGCGCATGATTTTCTATAGCATTCGATGGATCACATGGATAAAGTTTTGAAATAAAACTTGCCCCTTTTATATGCAATGTGCCATGTGCTCAAAATGTCGATGATATTTTTAAATTTGATTTAATTTGAATTAATTAAAACTTTGTGCCCTTATAACCCTAACATTTAGGGTTATTTAAATTAAATCATAAACTAATTTATAATTAAATTATTATAATTAATTTATAATTAATTTAATAACTCTTAGAGTTAATCAAATTAAGTTATAAATTAATTTATAATGAAATTATTATAATTAATTTAAATCTTTAGGTCTTGACCTTAGAACTTTAATATTATAATAAAATATTATTTTTTTGGGCCTTCCTATTGCTCTTTAGACCTCATTTGACCACCTTGAATATTATAATAAGAGAGATTATAATATTATTTCCCTTAGACCTAGAAGAAATATTTCTCTTGCACTGCTTACTGAAACTGACTCTTGACATCCTTCCTTTTGTCCTGCTCACTGAAACTGACTCTTGACATCAATGACAACAAAACCTGCTCATATTTCCAACACAAAAATATTATGAATTGAAAATTCATCACTACCCTTGTTCCACATGGTTGACTTCAGAAGGTCATATCTCCCTCAATACTACTTATATTTCTTCATATGACCATTCATTTTAGAACTCTTTAAATTTTGCACAAACTGATCCAAGAATCTTCTAAATCGGATAAAATTTCATATAGATATAGCTTTTGAAAAATGATATGTTTTAATTTTTTTTTTGTAAAATTCATCACTGTCCTTGTTCTAGATGGCTGAGTTAAAAAGATCACGTCTCCCTCAATACTACTTGGATTCCTTCATATGACCACTCATTTTAAAGTTCTTCAGATTCTCCACAAACTGATCCAAGAATTGCCTGAATTGGATAAACTTTCACAGAGATATGGCTCCTGAAAGATGAGATGTTTTTCTAGAAAAAATATGCCCTAATTCTGCAATTCCACAAAAAAATCTCCACTTTGCCAAAATCATTGCTCTAATACCACTTGTTACAAAACTTTATTCTCATAAATATAAATCATTCACTAATATGCATAAATACCAAATCATTCATCCATAAATATTTATTCACAAAAACAATCCATAAATGAGAGAGAGATAGATAATACTCTTAAGGTAGGGAAACACCAATAATAATCCTTAAGGAAGGAATAACTCCATAATATATCCCAATATGAGAGAGCCACTTAACAAGGGCAAAGTCCTATAAGCCTCTTCGTGGGCAAAGAAGATTGCATATGATTGATCTCCATGATGATTACAATAACAAATATCTCTTCTTTATATACCCATCTTCTAATTCTACTTTGGGGAGCCTACTACTAATATAATATTATAATATAATATAATATTATATTATAATATAATATAATATTATAATATAATATAATATTATAATACAATCAACCTTGGGTTATATGTGGCCCATTCCAACCCTTATATGATATAATAATATATCCCCAAATATCTATTCCTAGGTACCCTAACATTATACCTCATTTGGGTGTATGTAACAACCTTTTTGAGGCTCCACTTATACTTTCCTTGGTGAATATAGACATAGTTTTATGATTAGTATACACTTAGGTCAAAGTCCCTTCAAATCCTTTTCCCTTATTAAAATTATTTTATAAAAGTGAAATTAAAGGCAGTGTTTCTCCTACAGTCTTCTTATCTTGTCTTTCCATGTATATTCTATTTCTAGCCTCTTTATGGCCTTCTCATTGAGATTTTTCTCATTTTGTATGTTGAGCTATTTATCATTAATGTAGATATTTTGAAGCTTATTTTTTAGTAATGTCTATGAACCAAGCATCAAGATCATAGGTCCATTGATCTAAATTATTGATAATACACATGTATTGATCCACTTTTAAATTTCCTCCATATAGAATTTAGCCAAGGGAGTCACTGCTAGATAGTTTTTCTTATGATCAAATTGCTTGTATTCTTGTAACTCTTGTAAAAATGTCTACTAATAAGATCAAATTGTCAAACTACTTCTAATGTAAAATTATAGTTAGGTATAAGTCACAATAGTCTACATAATTCCTTGGAAAATCTATGTAGTCTAAGCATGTAGAATAGGATCCCAAGTAAAAATCTCCTTTTTCCTCCACCCTTGTTTACACTAAAAATTTACATGTCATTGATAACTTGGGGAGCTTGTCTTGTAAGTTTTGCATGATGGAGGTATATGCATCCATGTTAAAATCATAA
The DNA here is from genome assembly GCA_028583015.1 of Wollemia nobilis. NCBI lineage: Eukaryota > Viridiplantae > Streptophyta > Pinopsida > Araucariales > Araucariaceae > Wollemia > Wollemia nobilis. Next base: position 110,669 of record JAQPPZ010003279.1, read on the forward strand.
CAAAATTTCTTAGGTTCCATGTAAGGGACATATGCTACCTAAAACATTGGTAGGGTTAGTATCTAGATATCTTGATCTTTCTTGTCCAACATGATATTACAAAACTAATACCTTTTCTACTGCATTATCAACCCAGCTAGGTGTGAAATGAATCTAAAAATTATAGTGTTCTTGAAATATTCCAATTTATCTCTTTAGAGATGTAGGTGGAATAGTCTAATAGCTAGGGAAATCTTTTCATGTCCATTATGACATGTAGCATCCCTAAATGTTCCTTTATAATTTTAAGGTCCAACCCACAATCTGTGATGAAATTAATCACCATTAGCACCCTCTATGCTTCTTACTTGAACATATTTATCCTAAGTGGCAACCTAAATCCTTGAGCATCTATGGGATTATTCATCTAAGTGGAAAGATATATTTTACATACTCTCACTCTTCTTGTCATAAAATGTTGATTATGCCTTAGGAGCATAGGGGATCCATCCGATTGGATCATCCTAGATATGAATTATTTTTTTAATTTTCTTGGGAACTATTACAATTGAGGAGGTATTTTTTTACCTAGGCACTATAGCCTATTGTTTGTTGTCATATTAGATTATGCAAGAATTAATCAATTTTAGGGAATCCTTGAACCATGGTACCAAAAACTGCCCTACCACTGAACTCCACAATTGGTCCATGACCTAGGAGTCATTGGAGTTGATGTTGTATCTCCTTATTGCCTCCATAATATACACCTTAGGTGGAAATATTAGGGCTATATCCTCCACGCCATCAAACATGGTTTGAAATATTTTTGCAACCCCTTTGTTCTCTTTTTTGCCTACTTGGGTAGTTGAGATATTTCTTCCATTTTTGAAGAGGAAGGTTACTCAAAGAATTCTAATGATAGGAAATATATAATAGAGGAATGATCCTATTCCTCTGATCATAGCTCAATGATTTCTAGGTATGATTAGACACTAATTCCTACTAGGTCCATGGTTGAATTTTTGATAGTATATTTTAATTTTTTTGTCAAGTCTCAGGTATTGCAATTTGGTGGATATTTGATAAATCACTGGTTTTCCTATTAATCATGGTGTTTGGAGCCTTGGTAATTTGATACATCATGCTATATTTGTTTATGGATGTGTACAATTTTAATAAATGTTTGGTCTAAGTACTTAGAGAAACATTTGTTTTAAACGATCCTCCTAGTACCCTTCCTTCTTTGAGAACTTGATGAATTGTTGATGTGTTAATAATCTAAGATTTTTGGTACTTAGGAGAATAAAATAAATGTTGTAGTATCTAGGTTGAAGGTTAAAATAATTTGGTGATATTGGTTTGAGTTACATCAACTTATGGAGGGTAAATGGTTTATGGTGCAACTGTATAGCTAGCTCAACTTAGTCCGATGTTAGTTTATGCTAAGTAACTAGAATAGGGGTTGGTGTCCCTTGATCCTTCCCACTTTTGTCTCCAAGGTTCTTGATATTACTAAATTAAGCCTACTATACTAGGCTTTATTTTAGGCTTTGATGAACCTATGATGTGTTGAAAATAAATATATTAGGGTACAAATATTACAAAAATAGAGGCAATTATGTTTCTTCAAGTGTCTTTACACATTAGTTGCAATTTGTAGAGGTAGCAAGAGTGATAATAGCTAAAGGTGAAAATAAGGATTTATATTAGGGGTATTTATATTTTCTTATATTAACCCTTGTATGTGCACAAGTTAATTTTATAGGTTTGCAAAATTAATTCACTATGCATGCAAACTAGGTTGAGAACTCAACATTTTCCAAAGTAATATTAACATGACATAATCATATTCTTTGTGCCCTACTTGCCAAGTCAACAAGTCAGGAAATATTGATACTGACATCATTATAACGTCCTTCTGATGCCAATAATTTTTTTTTGATAGGTAACAGAATATTTACAACGGGTTTTTTAAATAGGATCCCAAAACCTTAATTACAATATAAGCCAAAGCAGAAAAACGTAAAGACAGACTTAACGTCCCCGTTTCGGGGCCCAGGAAACAAACAACAGAAAAAAGGGCCCTGCCGCGGGGCCCTGGAACCTACAAACAACAAAAAGCCCAACAAAACCGTACGCAGCCGCGACCCTCCACAAGACCAAATCCAAAAAGCACAACATAATGGAACTGCGAAAGCCCGGGGTCTAGCTGTCTGGGCCCTGCCCGTCCTCGGCCTGTTCGGATTGCCGCTGCCCCTTGGCAGCGTTTTTCTCCAACATGCGCCGGAGCTCGGACAGCGCCTTGGCGGCATGAGTCGCGGCGTGGGCAGCTGAATTGAGGGAGCTCACCGCAGTGTCCAGGAGGCCGAGGAGCGCCGTCTTCTGCAACACGTCGTCTGTTTCGGAGCTTATCACCGTGGGCTCCGGGTCCTCTGCTTTGACGTTCTTGGGACTTGCTGCAGCCCGACTGGGGCCGGGGGAGGCCCTTTTGCGGCCAAAGCTTGGAGGAAGGGCCCTGTCCGGGCCTTTGCTCATCGTCCTACACTTGCGCGTGGGCCTATGGCGCTTCAGGGAGGAGGAAACATCGGGGGCGGGGGAATCTTTGGCTGTAGGGGACTCCGGGGGAGAAACGCCTGACTCGGAGGGCGGGACCGAAGAAAGGGGGGGATGTGGTGAAGCTGGGGCTGGTTGGCCAGGGCATGTCTGTAAAGGACAGCCATGAGCCCCTGGTGCAAGGGCCGGGAGTGGTTCTTGCGGGCTCGCTCGATGGTCAGACCCAAAGAGTAGAGAAGAAAGCGGGGGGTGCTGATGAGGGTGGCACCGCGGAGGTGATTAAAATAGCTGAGGTGAAAGCTGAAGAGCCGCTGGTCGGGATCGTCACAGGTTATGTACTGCATAACCGGGACAATGGCATCATCAAATGGCACCGAAAGGTGGGATCGAAGCAAGTTACCCTTGTCCCACTGGTGATCTGGGAAGCGGGAAAGCTCCTCTTCCCAGTTATGCTTGTCACGTCTAACAACGCGGCCCTTCTCCTCGTGGTGCAGCCCGGTGACTTCAGTGAGGAAGTCCTTAGAGATTTTAAAATGCAAGCCCTTAACAGTGACTTCTCCATCGTTCCAAGTCTCCAGGAAACCCTGGGTAATCTCATCGTCGTGGCCGACGAATTTGCTGAAGAAAGGCGTATATTTCTTGGCGTCAGAGAAAAGGCGAGCAGGGCCGCTCAGCTCGAGGACAGAGGGCTCCAGAAAAATAGTTTTGAACGCCATGGGGGATGAGCTGGCAGGGTGGGGACACAGGGAGCAAAAAATGCCAGACCGGGGAAGCAAGAACAGGGGAAGGGGAATGCGACAGCGGGATGGGACAGCGAGGGGATTAAAAAGGCTTTGCGGGGGCTTGAGAAGGGGAAACGCCACCAACTTTGGAAAGTAGCACACGCGTTTATGATCGACACGACGGGGAGGGGGGTGAGGGGGCGTACCAAGCAGCTGACACGCGAGGGTGGGGCAGGCCCACAGCCGAAGCGCCAGCTGGCGGACGCTGAGCGGAGGAACGCCGGGAAAGGGCTGAGTCGGAGTTAACCTCGAACGGATAGCCATGGCACGGGGAGCGGGCGACATAGAGATCATCATGGGAAAAGCGAGGAATTCCGTCATGTGCGAACAAGTGAGGCTGACGGGGCTGCCAGCTGGCCGGCGCGGGTAGCTGACAAGGCAGGGGACGTGGGCCGCTGCGGGGAAGAGCTTGATCCTTGCGCTGTCGGGGGAGCGTGTCGAAGGTCTGACACGGGGGCGGGAAGCATTGGACAGCGGGAGCACGGATCGGGAGGACGTCGTCGCCCAGCCACGGGGAAGACTAGACACCCGGTCGAACAACATGCTCGGGCTGGTCCTGCAGCACTATTTGGACTAGGCCTGCAGGGAAGTGCGAGGTCCAAGTAGTGAATTCTCCAGCGGTGATGCCCAGGTTCGCCATGAAGTCGGCAGCCTTGTTGCCTTCTCTGAGAACATGCTGGAAGGTGTGGTCGGGAAAGTCCTGGAGCAGGAAGAGGGCCTCTCGGATGGAGTTCTGGAATCGCCAGGAGCAGGACTCGGGCTTGCTGGCACCTCTGATGATGACTTGGGAGTCCCCTTCGATAACAATTTTTGGGAAGGGGCCCCTGAGTGCCGACAGGCCACTGAGCAGGCCGGCAGCTTCAGCAAAGTTGTTAGTTCGCCTGCCCAGCGGGACCGCGAAGGCAGAGACCAGATTCCCGAAACCGTCTCTGATAACCCCGCCAGCCCCAGAGGGCCCGGGGTTGCCTTTGGAAGCACCGTCGAAGTTGAGCTTGAGCCACCCGGGGGGGGGAGTCCATCTGACCAGGGATCGGGGGGAAGGGGCGGGAGGGGAAGCAGGGGGGGTGATTTGGAAGCCGAGGGAGGAGAGGAGGGAGGCTTCGCCCGGTAGCCTGGGCTCCGCAGAAAGGGAAATGAGGCGGGAATTCTCGGAGGCGAAGGAAACTGCTTTGATCGCCAACCTCTGGGGGGAGCAAGCCGGGGAGGAGAAGGCTCGCCGGTTGCGCTCGAGCCAGAGCTGCCAGAGCAAGTGGGGAAGACAGGCCTTCCAGAGGAAGCGGAGGAAGGGATGGGCAAAGGGGGAGGGCCACTGGGACAGGAGGTCAGAAATGGAATTGGGGGCCACCCACTGAACGAAAAACTGGGAAAGGATGAGGCCCAGAGCTTCGAAAGAAAAGGCACAGTTTAAGAAGAGGTGGTTGGTAGACTCCCACGCAGCACAGCATAGGAAACATTTGTTGGGGATTTGAAAGCCACGCTTGATCAGGTTCTCGATCGTGAGGATTTTGTTTTGGACGGCCGCCCAAACGAAATGGCTGATTTTGGGGATTAATTTCTTGGCCCAGACCATCTGGGTCGGGAAGGTGGTAGCCCCGGGGGTTCTCTGGATATGGTAAGCAGACTTAACAGAAAAGATGCCGCTGGGAGAGCCATGCCACACGCATCTGTCACTGGCGCCAAAAGAAGGAATGACTGTCGCACTGAGGATGCGCTGAAGTCTGGCAGCTTGAAGCGGGAGCCTGGGATTCAGGATGGGTTTCCAGGTGATCTGCCCCTGGCACAGGGTCATGTAGTCAGACACTCTGGGCCCTCGGTCCGCTAGCCTAGGCTTGAGAAGAAGGAGATCTCTTTCGGAGCTCAAGGCCTCGTCGAGGATCCATCTCGTCCTCCCAAAAGTCGATCTTGGCACCGTCTCCAAGGAGCCATCTGGTCCCTTGCTGAACGATGTCTCTGGTGGAGAGCAGAGCCTTCCAGAAAGCAGATCCGTCGCGGGGCTGGGAATCCCCGAGGAAGGGGTGACTGTGACAGTACTTCCTCCGAACAATGCCAACCCATTCATCAGGGGTATTGGTATGAACCTTCCAGGCATGTTTGGACAGAAGGGCCTTATTCATGGGAACCACCCGTCTAAGCCCGATTCCTCCCTCAACTTTGGGGCGGCAGACTAGGGGCCAGGAGACCAGGGGAATCCTTTTTTTGTCTTCGCCTCCCGACCAGAGAAAACGTTTCTGGATTTGCTCGATGAGAATAGCGATGGAGGCCGGAATTCTGAAGACCGACATGAAGTATATTGGAATGCTTTGGAGAACGGACGCCAAGAGAGTGGCTCTCCGGCCCGAGAGAGAAGGTGGCCTTTCCAGGGGGCGAGTTTTCTTTGAATCCGCTCGATCATCCCACTCCACAACGCCTTGGAAGACGCCCCTGTGAACAGAGGAAGCCCGAGGTAGGAGGAAGGGAGGGAGCCGGGGGAGCAGCCAAGGATCCGCCCGATTTTAATTTGCCTAGCCACAGGGGTGTTGATGAAGTAAATCTTGCTTTTGCGTAGATTAATATTTTGCCCAGCCACCTCCTCGTACAGGGTAAGGATGCTCTTGAGGGCCTTAGCTTGAGGGACCGAGGCCGAGGAGGCCAGAATGGTGTCATCCACAAATTGCTGATGGGACACGGGGGGGAGATCCTGCGCAGGCCTGATGCCCGAGATAAGACCGCGGGTTACAGCGTTCGAAATGGTGCGACCCAGGGCCTCGGCCAGGATAATAAAGAGGATCGGGGATAGGGGATCACCTTGGCGAAGACCTCTGGAGCTGGGGAAGAACCCGGTCGGGGAACCATTGACCAGGATAGAGAACCAGGGGGAGGACACGCACTTGTTGATGAGATGGACCCAGGAGGGGTGGAACCCAAATTTGAGGAGGACCTTGGACAGGAAGCTCCAATCGACCCTGTCAAAGGCTTTATTCATATCGAGCTTGAGCAGGAAATGGGCCTTTCTGGATAGGACAGCAGAGTGAATGGCCTCATGCATGATGATGACCCCGTCAGTGATCAACCTGCCTTTGACGGAGCTTCCCTGGCAGGGGGAAATGATCAGGGGAAGGATGTCTTTGAGGCGGGTTGTCATGGCTTTAGTCAGAATTTTATAGAGGACATTGCACAGGCTGATGGGGCGGAAGTCTGACAGGGACCTGGCGGCCTGGGTCTTCGGGATCAGGGCTATGAATGTAGAATTGATGCCTCTGGGAATGGATCTGGCAAACTGCAGGTCCCGGATGGCAGCGCAAACGTCGAGGCCTACGATGTCCCAAAAAGTCTGGAAAAAGCGGGGAGGAAACCCGTCCGGGCCCGGAGCCGCCTCGACCTTCATGGAAAAGGTGGCAAGATGGATTTCGAGTCGGACGGGGCCTCGAACCGGCTTAGCATTAGCCATGGCCGGGACGGACGCCGGGATGTGGTCCGTAAGGGAGTCGGCCGCCTCGGAGGACATAGGAGGTCCATCGCCCAGAGCTCTTGAAAGAAGCGGACCGCCTCGGCTTGGATGTCCGCTTCCTTGTTGATGGTGCTCGCCATTGTTGTCAACCAGCTCGGCAATTCCGTTAGAGCCCCTGTTTCGGAGGGTCGAGGCATGAAAGAACTTTGTGTTTGCATCGCCATCTTGGATCCATAGAGCACGCGACTTCTGCCTCCATAAGGTTTCTTCCCTGGCTAGGACATTGTGGTACTCGCTGAGGGCAATGCGTTCCTCTTCCCTGAGGCCGGGCTCTTGAGAGCCAGCTTGGAATCTGGATTCAATGTCCTCCAGTTTATTTTTGATAACCGCCTTGCTTTCAAAGATATTACCGAACACTTCTTTGTTCCAAGTCTTGAGGAGCTCCTTGAGGCGTCTCAACTTATGGAAGACCTGCTCGACGGGGCGGCCAGGGGCAGGGGGAGCCCACCAGCAGCTGACCTGGGCCCGGAGGTCAGGATGGTGGAGCCACATGGACTCAAACCGGAAGGGTCTTCTGGGGGGCGGGCGATGATCAGTCTCAAGGAGGAGGGGGCTGTGATCGGACCCGATTTTGGGGAGGGCCAAGAGGGAGGCATCAGCAAAAAAGGGGAGGGCTTCCTTGGACAAGAACACTCTATCTAACCTTACCTGGATGTGGTTGGGGCCCGCTCTCTTGTTGGACCACGTAAACCGGGCTCCCTTCAGGCTGACATCCATGAGCTCGTTGTGGGCAGTGAAGGCCCCAAAGTCGTCCATGCTTTTGGTTCTGACCTCAGAGCCCCCGCATTTGTCAGAGGAAAATAGGGGGCTGTTGAAATCCCCGGCCAGGATCCAGGGCAGGGGAGCGAAGGCTTCTCTCATCGAGCTGATCTCCTGCCAGAGCCTTGCTTTCTCGACGGGACTGTTGGGAGCGTAGACGTTGGAAAGGATCCACGATCGCTTAGTGTTGAGGCAATGGACCAGAATATTCATGATTCTGGGCGAGGAAGAAATGAGCCTTCCCTCGAAAGATCGAGGGTCCCACATGCACATGAGGCCCCCGGCTGAACCAGCCGCGGGGGTGGAGAGAAGTTCGCAGTTGCGCCAGGTAGCATGGGCTATTCGTCGGGCAGCGGCGTCATCAATCTTGGTCTCCTGGAGGAGGATGAAGGACGGGCGGTGATCCCTGCGGAGTTGGCCGAGGATCCTTTTCTTGGGGACTCCATTGAGTCCCCTGATGTTCCAGGAGATTAGCTTCATTTGGCACCCTTTTGGGGTCGCCTGCCCCCTTTCCTGCCTGAGCGGGAGGTTTGGATCGGGCGTCGTCCGCCTTGCGAAGGTACGTACCAACATCAGGTAACGTAGTCTGGGAACCGCTGGCAATATCATCCTCGGTGATTTTTGACCGTTGTTCGCACAGGGTGGGCCGCCCTCGTTTACCTTTGGTGCCAAAATCTGTGGCAAAGGATCTGCTCCGGGTCCTTTTGGGGCTGACTTCGTCTGACTCAGAAGGAGAGCTGTCTTCGGTCTCTTCATTAGATCGCTCGGACCCACACACCAAGGGGGTAGGTTCCGGGAAGGACTGGGAGGCCGGGGTCAGAAGGGGTTGGGGGGGGAAGGTTGGATCTCGGAAGGAGCCGGGGCTTGCGGGGCCAGAATGGCCTGCGGGGGAGGATCTGGGATCGGGGCCCCGGAGGGGTCGCTAGGGGGGGCACCCTCCGAACTGGGCTCGAGGGCCTGGGGGCCCGAAGGGGAAACCTCCTTGGGGGGAGAGCTAGGGTTAGGACGAGAAGGATCCTGGGAGGGGGCCCGACCAGAACTGGGCGGGGGGTTGGGATTAGGGCCTGGCCGCTTTCCCGGAAGCCGGCACTGGTGAGGGAGGTGGCCTTGAGAGCTACAAGAGGTGCAGAAGGCAGGTTTGTTTTCGTAGATAAGGGTTTGGCGCTAGAAGAAGGACCCATAAGAGATGGTCACCGAGGAGGGGAGCTCAGATTCGAGGTTGGCGTTGGCACAAAACCTTGCATGCACCATGCGAGAACCGGCCTTGGTCGCAGGATCAAAAGCCACCAGATCTCCGACCGACTGGGCGATGAGCTTAAGGACATCTTCGCGCCACAGATGGAAGGGGAGGTCCGGGAGGCGGACCCAGATCGGGGCAAAGTTGATGCTTTGGGTGCTGGGGTGAAAGTTTGCACCATAACGTCTCGAGAAAAGGCTTTTGCGGCCCAAGAACCAGGGCCCGCCCCGACAGATCTTCTCAAGCATCCTCGATGTTGTTGAGTTTGATAATAAAAAAGCCTCTAGACAGGGCAACCAGCTGGATATGGCCAGAGACCTTCCATTTGGTGGCCGCCCATTTGCGGATCGTTTCCATGTCTGGGCGCCCGCCCAGGAACTTCCCAACCAGGGAGGATGAAGAATCAAAAACCAGGGATGAGTAAACCTCCTAAATGGAAATGTGGGTACCTTGGAGGGAAAGCCCGACACCCAGGGCCCGAGTAGGGGATCTGTTGCCCGCTAAAACCTGTTGGTAAGAGGGTTTATGCCCGCCCGGGGCCCGCCCTTGCCCTGGAACGGGGGGAGCCTTCCCAAGGCCTTCCGATGCTGCAGTGCCAGGCAGGGGGCGCGGGCCCAGAATCCCGACCCCACCGAACCCATCGCACACGAGACCCTCGTCCGACCGTGTCGCGGATCCGCCTGGGCCCGGCCCGGGCCCGGGCGTGCCTGAGCCCCCAGGATCCGGGCCCGCCCAGAATCCAGCGCTCTACGAAGGATCCGAATCCAACCCTGCATCCGCTTCTGCTCCAAACTGTGCTCCTGCTACCGCACCTGCTGTCGCTCCTCCTGCTGCTCCTGCTTCTGCTCCCGCCATAATTTGTTATCTTCCTAGGATTATTTTTATGTAGATGCTAAGATAGATTTATTGCTATATTCAAGAATTAATTTTTGTAGGCATGAATTTATTTACATGTTAATTTTTGTTTGTGCAAGTGTAACTTTAATTTTAATAAGAATATTTTTAACTTCTGCATGGGTCCTTCTGATGCCAATATTATTACTTAAATCAATATGACATATTTTTAGTATGCTGATGGATCACACTATTTATTGGTAGAACAATGCTCATGGACGAATTTTAGCTTTCATCCTATTGATGTCAAATTCTTAAATTTTAGGCACTATTTTAACTAACAATTGTTGACACTATCCTTTTAATCTAGCAAATCATCAAATAATCCAACAAATGATTAAAATATTTCATTTGTAGAATTTATTACCATTTTGCTAACTTCTGTGACTCTTGCTACTTTCAATGCTATTACCTATCAAAAAGGGATGCAAGGAAAGGGGATATAAGTATCTCTCTCAAGATATTCACTTAGGTAGAAGGCATTTTTTAGAAGTATAAAGAAAAGGAGAAGATGGAAGAGAAACGAAACAAGAAAATGTGATGTAAATATTTACAAGGGTATTCTATTTTAGTTTTAAATATTGAATAAGTGCTTCCCTTTTATTGAAATGGACAATGAATTTCCTTTAATTATAACCAAATTGTAAGTATTCAAGGCCTGCAGTTTATTAATCTGATATGGATCACTCCAAAAAGAGTTAAAAACCATGTGTTATCTTGGTTAAGTCCTTTCCTCATCCTATTCCATCACTAGATCACCTTCCTTAATTCCACATAAGAATCACTTATCAAACCATTTCTTGATGATCTTCTAATATTGTATAAACCTTTGGAAATAGTTTACATGGTATTTATCTAACTAAAGTAAGGTACTGATATGTGCTTGCATAGGAGGGATTTTAGTGTCTTCTAGCTCCAACTATTGAGATATTTGGAGTGAAAGGAGTTCTAAATTGGCTGGCAACATTACCTCTTTTCCAAACATAAATTTGTATGGGGGAGGTCCTTATGGATGACTTTGAGGTGACTTTGTCTACCTATAGCATGCTACTTAGCTTAGTGTTCCAACCTCTTTTAGAACCAATGCTTGTCCTTGTTAGGATTTTGAAATATTCTTGTTTGTGGATTTGGCCAATCCATTAAACTTGTGGGTAGTAATTTAATAATTTTTTCAAGATGAACCCATGCTCCAATTCTAGATGAAATAATTTTACCCCTATAAACATCAAAATATTATCCATTATTACTATTTAGGGCATCCTAAAATTGGTTATTAAATATTCCAATAGTTGAATAACCTCTTCTTATACTAGGATGGCTTTGCTCCACCTAGTGACATAGTCTGTCATCAAGACCCATCCAAGACTAGTGCTAGATAATATATTAATTTTCTTGATAAAGCCCATTTTTTATTACAAGAATGATTTTATCAATGGGATCTAAAGGTATGGATGTTATCCTTAAATGACCTATGTATAGGGGTCATGCCTTACAAATTTTCATCCATTAGAAGCAATTAACGAATATAGTAGGTCCGTAATATCCTACTCTTAGAACTATGTAAGTTGTTGTCTAACCTAAATAATGACGACCTTCAACATGATGTTATGTCAACAAGCCCTTAGTACTCTCTTGTTATGTACACCTCAATAGTACTCTTACAAGAGGGTGTCATTGAGCTAGTTATAATTCATAGTTTTTTACATAGTTTGTATCTTTGCTTGATCATAAAATCCCTAGGAATGTCTCCAATCAACGTGTATCTCTTTATGTCACCCGCCCATCTAGTTAATTCCCCCAAATTGAATTTTGTAGTTGATGCAAAGGTAGTATCCCTGTTTAAAATCTTGGTGATATGCTGACTGGTTGTGTGAATTTTGTGATGAATTTAGATGCAAATTAATATTGAGCTAAGAAATACTTTATGCCTTGGACTAAACATGGCAGTAGTGGTTCTTGAATGGATCTAGTATAATTTAGATCAACAGTGAGGTTGTATTTAGAAATCACATGCTCTAGCACTTTACCTTCCTATATGAAGAAAGTCAAATTTTTAGGGTTTAGAGATATTCCAAAATCCCTTCACCTCTTGAAGGTTGCCTCTAGATGTTTGATATATTTAGATATTTCCTTGGAGAGAAAACATCAAACTATCTAGGTATATTAGGATAATCTCATCAATTAGTCCTACAAAGGCAATAACCATTGCACTTTAGAATGTTGCACTTGTATTATTTTTAAAGCAAAAAACCCCTTGCGAGGTCACCTTGGTATGAGAGACTATGAGCAGGGGGTTCTACACCATCAAAGTCATCCAGGAGTCACGCCTGACCCTGCCCTCACCAATATTATCAATTAGATTTTGGGTACCCAATTCAACTTTTTGGTAGGATGGAGATTCAAACCTGGGACCTCCCTTGGAGGATTGCCCTCTCCTCTCCAACTCACCTACAAAACCTGGGTGTTGCACTTCTATTTAAAAGCCCTAAAAACATTCTTCATTAGGTAAAAGTACCCCATTTGTTGATCTTTATCTTCTACCTAAATCTTATTATATCCTAAAAAACCATTAAGCAAAAAATATCTATGATCCAACTATTTTTTATCAAATTTAATCCATGGACAATAGTGGATAATGGTCCTTCAAGGATGATTTGTTTAGATCCCTAAAATCAACATATAATTGGATATCTTCATTCTTCTTTCTCATGGGTAGTAAGTTAGCTAACCATATGAAGTGATTTATTAGGAAAATGATTTGAGCCTATAGTATTTTTAGAAGTTCTATATTCATTATTGTAGGTCAAATTTATGCCCTCATTTGCAAACCCTTTTGATAAGATATGCCCAAAATTTTCTAAGGAAAATTCCTTGAGGTTGTTCTAAGTACTCAAGCAACATAAATAGCAAAAGCCCTAATGCATCGGTGCAAATATAAGTTCCAATGTAGTTAAGTATTTTTCAAAAAATTGGCTAAGTCCCATAGAAGATTGTAATAATGTGCAAATCAAAAATTGAACAATTTCAAACTTTTCCAAGTAATGGCATCAACAAAGTGCTCTAAAAGTCTAAAAATATGCCAAAATATTAAGCATAACAAGGTCATATTTTTGAAATGTCACGAGCGGGAACGGGAGCGGGAGCGGGAGCGGGTGCGTCTGTGGACGATGGCGATGGAGATGACGGGAATGGTGGGTCGGCGGGGTTTGCTGGTCTGGCAACTTTGTCCTCGGGCCCTGCAGCTGGTGTTGGGCCTACTGCAGGCCCACTCAGCTTTTGTCACGGTGAAGACCCTAACGGTGTGGAGAAAATGACGTCTGGTAACGGTAGGGTTTCAACCTCCTCTCCCTCCAAAACGTGACCGTGGTCTTTGTCCTTTGCGGATAAAGTCAGGTCCTCGACTAGAGCTTTCTCTTTTCAAACTCCTTTGCCTTTCTCTATTTCGGGCACTGAAGTTTCGTTTCCTAGCGAGGCTATGGAGCCACTAATCTTTCAAGAGTCCCTCTCTCTGGTTGGGAAATTTGTTGGTGCCCGACCCGATATGGAAACTATCCGCGAATGGGCCCTTTCCAAATGGCGGTTGTCTGGAAGCATGGAGCTTGTGGCCTTTCCTAGGGGGTTCTTTATGGTAAGGCTAAACAATGCCCTCGACACCCAACGCATTCTCACTGGTGGACCTTGGTTTTTTGGTCGTCGATGCTTGTTTCTGCGGAGATGGGGGGAAGATTTCGACCACGAAACTCAGTCTATCAACATCGCCCCGATTTGGATCAAACTCCATGGGCTTCCCCCTCAGTTTTTCTATAATGATGCTCTCAAAGGCATCACCCAACCGATTGGAGATTTAGTTGCCATCGACCCTGCCACCAGAGCAAGAACCAGAATGACCTATGCCCGTGTCTGTGTCATGGCTAATCTGGATTCGGTTCTGCCTACCTGCATCGGCATCAACGTCGAAAGCTTCAGAAGGCGTCAAGGAATCGAGTATGAGAACAAGCCTACTTTTTGTTTGGAGTGCAACTCCCAGGGTCACTTGGCTTCTCAATGCCCTTCCCAAAAAAAAGATATTCCCAGTGATTTTGGCAGGAAGAAGGATTCCCAGATTCCCAATGTTTAGAAAAAGGCTCCTGGCAGGGGCAGAGGCCGTTCTGTAGGCCCCCCTAAATCATCTGCTCCCAACAACGTAAGTGCTCTGCCTTCTCGTACCAATCATTTTGCTCCTTTAGATAATCTTCCAACTAATGAGGACATCTCCAATGACCCTCCCATAGATCCAATCATCTCATCCACACCCACTTGCGTTTCAGTCTCCCTTGTCCAAGGGTAAGGCTACAATGACCTCCCCGCACTCACCCTCAGATTTTGGTCCCTCTCACCTTCCTCTTCCCTTCCCACCCCTTCCCCCGACTCAAAACCGTCCTCTTACCCTCTCCCCTGAGCCTGTTGCACTGCGCCAGTCTCCCCGCTCTCCATCCCCCCATAGGCCTGCTCCTGGGACCAACACCACCGTTATTCTTCAATCTTCCAGCCCTCTGAAATCTCCCATTTCTGCCCCCAAAGCTGATGTCAACAAAGAACAGAGAAGGGGAAGACCGTCCAATGTAGAAAAGCTGGCCAAAGCAGCTGAGCTTGAAGCGGTTGATGGTTCTGTGCCTTCCTCCTTGGGTCCTACTTTTGAACAACCCATTCATCAAGATTTGGATGAGGTTAGACCTAAACTTACTCTGTCTCAAGGGAGAGGCAGAGGTCGCAAAGCAAATCCCAAGTCAAATCGATGAAGTTTGTCTCCTGGAATGTCGGAGGCCTCAACGGATCTGCCAAACAGAGGACTGTCAAGTCGGTGAGAAAAAACCTAAAACCAAATATCATGTTTCTTCAAGAATCAAAACTGGATGAGAACAACAGCAATCAAGTTTGCAAACTTATCTGGGAAAATAGCAATTTTGTCTCTTGCCCCTCCTCTGGGGCCTCCGGGGGTCTCCTTTGTTTGTGGGATCCGACAACTATTGAGGGGAGAGTCCTTTCAGTCTCTGACAGAACCATCAACATTTTGTTCACTAACAAAGTCACCAACCTTCAATGGATTGCCACCAATGTCTATGGACCTAACAGTCCTGTCAACAGAAGATTGTTGTGGGATAACATTACCGCAATGCGCAACAACTTTCTTGACTTTCCTTGGATGCTCTGTGGCGACTTCAATTCTCCCCTTCACCTGTTTGATAAGCAAGGAGGCAATCCGATCACCAACCGTTGCATTGAAGATTTCAGCGATTTTGTCAACCTCAATGAGCTTATGGACTTACCGCTCCAAGGATCCAACTATACATGGAGCAACAGACAGGCGGGCATTCATCACATCCAAATTTGGCTTGATAGATTTCTCTTGTCCAAAGAACTCATTCCTATTTTTGGTGATGCCAGGCTGCATAGCCACCCAAAAATTGGATCTGATCACAACCCTATTATTATGGATTGTTCCCGACCCCAGAAAACCTTTAAAACCCCTTTCAGGTTTGAAAATATGTGGCTCACTCATCCAGATTTAGGTCGGTGTATTCGACAATGGTGGCAGCAAAACCTTTGTCCAAACCCCCTCTTGAATCTGTTCCTCAAACTTAAAGCAGTCAAACTCAAGCTAAAATCTTTGGAGCAGGGGAGGTTTTCGGCAACCTTTTTAGTGAAAAAAAACTTCTGCTGGATGAGCTCAAAAGGGTGGAAAATCTGATTCAGGAAGGGGATCAGAGGGTTGAAACTTTCATGGAAGAAAAATGCCTCCTTTCAAACCTTCACAATGTTTTGGCTAAAGAAGAGTCCTACTGGAGACAAAAATCCAGAAGCCTCTGGCTCAAAGAAGGAGACACCAACACGAAGTTTTTCCATGCTTCCACCTTGCGCCACAGAGGTTCTAATAAAATCTCAGAGTTGACCAAGGCTGATGGTACCATTGTCTCTGATATCCATGCCATCAGACAGGAAGCTGTGCACCACTTCCAGGAAATCTTAGGTCCAAGTGTTGACTGCCACCCCCGCACAACAAGTTCTCTGCTTCAGAACATTCCAATGTTGGTGTCTAACGATGATAATGAGAAACTGCTCCAATCCTACATTGAAGAGGAGATCAAAGATGCTCTGTTTGCAATGGAACCTGACAAGGCTCCTGGTCCTGATGGCTTTCCACCCCAGTTTTTTCAACACTTTTGGGATGTCGTGGGCCCTGATGTGGTTGCTACGGTTAAATTCTTCCAGAGAGCCAAAAAGATGTCGAGAGAAGCCAATTCCACCTTCATTGTTTTAATTCCCAAGTCTAATGAGCGTGCTTCCCTCTCCGACTTCAGACCTATAAGTCTCTGTAGTGTCATCTACAAACTTATCACCAAAGTCATGGCAAACAGGCTGAAAGACATCCTTCCATCCATCATTGACCAGTGCCAAGGCAGCTCGGTCAAAGGCAGATTCATTGTTGATGGAGTGATAACAGTCCATGAGTTGGCTCATTCGGCTTATAAAAACAAAAAACCCAGTATGTTCCTTAAGCTTGACATGAACAAGGCCTTTGATCGGGTTTCATGGAAATTCCTGTTTGAGGTCCTTGAGAAGTTTGGATTTCACAAAGAATGGGTTAAGATGGTTCGAGAATGTATCTCTACTGCTTGGTTCTCTGTTCTTATCAATGGTTCACCTGTCGGCTTCTTTCCAAGTTTTAAAGGCATTCGTCAAGGGGACCCCCTGTCACCCTTCCTCTTCATCATTTTGGCTGAAACTCTCGGAAGAACCCTTACTGCTGCCTGCAACAGTGGACTTGTCTCTGGGATCAAACCTGCCTCAACTACCAAGGCCATTTCCCATCAGCAGTTTGTAGATGATACTATTCTTTCCTCTCTGGCTTCTGTCCCCGAAGCAAAAATCATTAAGAACATCCTTGACTCTTATGAAGAGGCGGCGGGCCGAGAAAGTCAATTACCGCAAAAGCAAGCTATACTTCCTCAATACTCCCATCCACGGGCAAAACAGGATTGTTGAGATCCTTGGGTGTATCATTGGGAACCTTCCAACTACTTATCTCGGATTACCGCTTTTCCATGGCAAATCGGTCTCGGCTATGTGGAACCCTGTTCTAGATCGTCTCAACAAGAAACTTGCAGGCTGGAAAAGTTCAATGCTCAGTCAGGCAGCCAAAGCCACTCTGGTCCAGGCTTGCCTACAAAGTATTCCTATTTTTTTCTATCTATCTTCAAAGCTCCGGCTTCCATACGCAAAGAATTGAGCAAATTCAACGTAGATTCCTCTGGGCGGGAAACGAAAACAAGAACAAATTTTCCCTTGTTGCATGGGACAAGGTTTGTTCCAAGAAAAAGGATGGAGGTCTCGGCTTCAGGGACATCAAGCGGATGAACATGGCTCTCATTGCCAAACAATCCTGGAGACTTACCATCAATGAAAAAGCCACCTGGATTGACATCATCAAAGCTAAGTACCTTCATCAGGTTCCCTTTCTTGGAGAGCACTACCTTCCTGGCGGATCTCATTTCTGGAATGGTGTCACTAAATCAAGGAAGATCATCATGGAAGGTTTAAGGTGGTGTCTTGGAAATGGAGTGGCCATTCATTTCTGGGATGATCCTTGGATCCGTGACAAACCTCTCAGTCAAGATCCTCATCTTGCTATGCTCAAGACGGTGACCGAAGCTACCTTTGGAGATAAGGTGTGCCATTTCATCAACCCAGGTACTACAAGACCCGAATGGAAACAATTGGCTTTGAATGGGCCTAGACTTATCACCGAGGCGCTTAGACGGCTTCAAAACTTACTGAGGAGCTGCATAATCCCCAGCTCTCACAAAGAAGACTCCATGGTTTGGAACCTTGAAGATTATGGGCGGTTCTTGTTAAATCCGCCTACTACGGCCAAGAAGCTCCCGGTGATGGCCGTGACTCCACTAATCCGGTGCGGGTTCCCAAGATCATTCCCAAGGTTAAATTCTTCTGCTTGGTTGGCCATCCAAAACAGAATCCTCACCACTGACAATCGATAAACAGAGGGCTTCTCATCCCCAATTGGTGCATCCTGTGTAAAAATGCCTGTGAGTCTACTGTGCATGTTTTTATGGAATGTCCCTTCTCCCTTGCAGTGCTCAACCAGGTTTTCAACACTTTCGCCATCTCCGTAGCCCTCCCTCATTCCATTCCCCTCCTTTTTCAATAGTGGCCCTGGCCCTTCAAAAGCAGTCAACTCAAATTCATGTGGCAAGCGTGCCTTCACATTTTCCTGTGGCAGATTTGGCTTGAGAGAAATGCTAGAATTTTTCAAAACCTTGCCAAGGATAAGAAGATTGTTGTTGCCAAAATCTTGGCCCTTGCTGCGGAGAATGCCTCTCTCGTCTCATCGTCCAAACCTCCCCCTCCTGGACTTGAATTGGATCTAGCAAATCATTTCAATCTTCTCAATTTTTCTGCAACACCCCGCACTTCTGTTGACAGGTCTATTATCAAGTGGGTCTTTCCTCCTTCTGGGTGGCACAAGCTCAATTTCGATGGCGCAGCCAAAGGCAACCCTGGAGCGGCGGGCGGAGGTGGAATTCTCAGAAATCACGAGAGGAGAAATAATTTTGGCCTTTGCTCAGAACTTAGGAATTCGGTCCAACAATATGGCCGAGGCTCGGGCCTTGTTCCAAAGCTTGATTCTCTTGGAAGGCTTGTCTATCAATAAACTCATCATAGAAGGAGACTCATTGCATTGCATCAACTGGCTCAAAGGAACCTCTGTGCCTCCCTGGGCCCTTGTTTCCATCTTCGACGAATGCAAGACACTAATTGGTGTCTATCCAGAATTAATCATTCAACATCAATACCGGGAAGGAAACAAAGCTGCGGACTGGCTTGCTAATAAGGGAGTTGACGCAACAGACATTCAGGTCTGGAGAGATTCCTTTCCAATCGGTCTAAGGGACGTTTCTTCAAGTTCCAATGTTTGCACAATGTGAGTGGGTTATTGGTCTTCGGGTTTTTCGGTGGCGTTTTGGCATCTTTGGGGCGCTTTCGCGTCATTTTTCTAAGTTGGTTGCAAAATCTCAGCTTGCTGCGTTATCCTTTTTGCTCAGGCCGCGAGGTTGCTTTTTGTCGCGATATCGCGACACTTTTCTCTCCCTATGGCGCGGTCTTCCAACTTGTCGCGATATCGCGACACCTTTTCTCTCCGGGTGCTTTTTTGCAAACTTGTCGCGATATCGCGACACCTTTTCCCTTCGGGTTCTTTTTCGCAAACTTGTCGCGATATCGCGACACCTTTTCCCTTCGGGTGCTTTTTCGCAAACTTGTCGCGATATCGCGACACTTTTGGCCTTCAGGCGCGGTCTTGATTTTTGTCGCGATATCGCGACACCTTTTCTCTCTCCAACGGCGGTCTTCCATTCGGTCGCGATATCGCGACGGGTTTTCTCTCCAACGGCGGTCTTCCATTCTGTCGCGATATCGCGACACTTTTTCTCTCCGGGTGCCTTTGCGCAAACTTGTCGCGATATCGCGACACTTTTTCTCTCCGGGTGCCTTTGCGCAAACTTGTCGCGATATCGCGACATTTTTTCTCTCCAAGGCGGTCTTCATTTTTGTCGCGATTTCGCGACGTTTTTCTCTCTCCAACGGCGGGCTTCCAGGTTGTCGCGATATCGCGACCTTTTTTCTCTCCAACGGCGGGCTTCCAGGTTGTCGCGATATCGCGACCTTTTTTCTCTCCAACGGCGGACTCTCATCCTTGTCGCGATATCGCGACCATTTTTCTCTCCAACGGAGGTCTTCCTTTTTGTCGCGATTTCGTGACACCTTTTATTCTTGGCAGCAGGCTTCCACTTTCGTCGCGATTTCGGGGCTCATTTTCTATTTCGGCTGTGGTCTGCATTCTTGTCGCGATTTCGTGACACCTTTTCTCTTCGGCAGCGTTTTCAATTCTTGTAGCGATTTCGCGACTTCTTTTTCTTGTCGCGATTTCGTGACTCTTCTTCTCGACCGGCTCCAACCCTGCAACTTGTCGCGATATCGCGACACTTTGCAACATGTCGCGATATCGCGACTTCTTTCCTTCTTCGGCTCCGATGGCGATTCTTGTCGCGTTTTCGCGACTTCTTTTCTTCCTTCGGCTTCTACGGCGCTTCTTGTCGCGATTTCGCGACATCACCATTTTGGTCGCGATTTCGCGACACCTTCCCTAGGGTGGAGGTTTGCCAACTTTCTATTCCTCTCTTCTTGGACCACCTCGGTCGATTTGGATTTATTGTAATCTCTCTTGTACAAGGTTCAGGGACCTTTCAAAACCCTTTCTACCAATCAAAAAAAAAAACAAGGTCATATTTTCAAAGTAAAATACAAAACATGATGTGACTCCAACATTAATCAAATGTAGCTCTCTCAGCTCAAAGTTAGAATAAAATGAGAATTCAAAACTTTCTTAGTAATGATGTAAGCTTTTCCACTATGAAGTTTGAAGATGCATAAAAGATGCCAAAATGGAACAAAGAAAAGTTTTCAAAACAAAGCACAATGGAAGTCCCAAATTCTTAAAATGGAGAGAACAAAGCACTATCCAAAAGTGCAAAAATTTGGACTCTATCGAGGGGTGACATCAACAAATCATACCAAAAGTATGGATTTGGTTCAAAATGCCTTTCAAGCAACCAAAATCCCTGATACTACTAGAAAGTATGACTTTGGCACATATCTTCTTATGAAAATCCCTTTCAAAGTATGATTTTGACCTAAGAAATACTTGTTATCTTTGACTAAAGATGGCAGTAGCGGTTCTTGAATGGATCTAGTATGATTTAGATCAATGGTCAGGTTGTCTTTAGATATCACATGCTCTAGCATTTTACCTTCCTATATGAAGAAAGTAGAATTTTTAGGGTTTAGAGATATTCCAAACTCCCTCAAACTCTTGAATATTACCTCTAGGTGTTTGATATATTTAGATATTTTCTTGGAGAAAATCCATCAAACCATCTAGGTATATTATAATAATCTCATCAATTAGTCCTACAAAGACAATATCGATTGCACTTTAGAATGTTGCACTTGTGAAATCCCAAACAACATTCTTAATTAGGTAAAAGTACCCCATTTTTTGATCTTTGTCTTTTACCTAAATCTTATTATATCCTAAAAAGCCATTAAGAAAAAAAAAATCTATGATCTAACTATCTTTTATCAAATTTGATCCATGGACAATAATGGATAGTGGTCCTTCAAGGATGATTTGTTTAGATCCCTAAAACAAAAATATAATTGGATCTCCATTCTTCTTTCTCATGGGTACTAATTTAGCCAACCATATGAAGTGATTTATCAAGAAAATGATTTGAGCCTATAATATTTTTAGAAGTTCTTTATTCATTATTGTAGGTCAAAATTATGCCCTCATTCGCAAATCCTTTTGATAAGATATTGCTCAAAATTTTCTATGGAAAATTTCATGAGGTTGTTCCAAGTACTCAAGAAACACAAATAACAAAAGCCCTAATGCATTAGTACAAAGCTAAGTTCCAATGTAGTTAAACATTCTTCAAAAAATTGGCTAAGTTCCAAAAAATATTGTAAAAATGTGCAAATCCAAAATTGAACAATTTCAAAAATTTTCAAGTAATGACATCAAAAAAGTGCTCTAAAATTCCAAAAATATGCCAAAATGTCTAAGCATAGAAAGGTCATATTTTGAAAGTAAAAGACAAAACATGATGTGACTCCAACATCAATCAAATGTAGCTCTCTCAACTCAAAGTTGGAACAAAATGAGAATTCAAAACTTTTTAAGTAATGATGTAAGCTTTTCCTCTATAAAATTTTAAGATGCATAAATATACCAAAATGGAACAAAGACATGTTTTCAAAGCAAAGCACAATGGAAGTCCCAAATGCTTAAAATTAGGAGAATAAAGAACTACCCAAAAGTGCAAAAATTTGGACTCTATCGAGGGGTAACATAAAAATTCATACCAAAATTCTGGATTTGGTTCAAAAGGTCTTTCAACCAACCAAAAGGCCTGATACTACCACAAAGTATGACTTTGGCACATATCTTCTTATGAACATCCCTTTCAAATTTTTAACCACCCTAGTGCCTTCTAATTATTCTAGCTAAATATTTTGAGCTTGAGAACGATGCCTTTGACAAAAAATTGTAGTGATCAAGCAATTTGTAGAAGATGGCTAGAGATCCATGAACTAGATTGCAAACATACTTGAATCAAAGATTCAAGGTGAATTCTATACCAACAAAATTAGCAATACAAGAAATTATATTGGTGTAGTGTGTGACATCCGCTCCCAAGAGTGCTCTCTATTATGTTGTTCTTCTAATAGACATAATAATTTTGTAAATTTTACACTACAAGATTCAAGAGCAACCTATAAAAATTACAATGCACTTCATAATGAGGGTCAACTCTATAGCATTTGATTGAATATATGTTGTATAATCATTGTTACCAATTAAAGAAAGTGAAAGTTATTTGGCCTCTATTATAATTGCATGATCATATTTTTATGAGCGGATGTCATACTTTAATTCATTTCTATTGCACTTTATGATCAATTTATTTTTTCAAAGTGAATTATGTTTATTGGATCACTATTTGGATTGCTTTTCATAAGTATTTAGAAATTTTAAGGCATATAACCAAATTTGAATGAACTTTATCACATTTTTGCTAATGGTTGGTCTATTAAGCTTCACATAGATTTAATTGTGTTAGGCTTTTATGCTATGCACATTCATTGTTGTTACACTATACCCTATCCATATTAAAGCAATTTCTAAACCCTTACCCCATTTCTAACCCTTCCATTTCTATATTGACTCTTAAACCCTTGTTTTAATTTTATAAGCATTACATGGAGTCAATCTTTTCCAGAGGTTGAACTTGGGAGAAATCCCAATCATTCAATGTTAGCTAAAGTCCAGGGCACACATTATTAACTAGACATATTTTAGATCAACATTTTTTGACATGCCCAATGGGATAAATTTCTCCAAACCATCCTACCTATCTACTTGAGTAGAACTTTGGTGAAATTTTTCTCTCTAAGATCTTACAATCATTCACCTAGTGACTCCATTAAGAAAATACTCTAGTTAATTATGACCTTGTTAGTTAATATATATTTTTATGTTTACAAGGTCAACAACCAAGAAGATTAAAATTTTCTTACCATTTCTTTAGTTTCCATATTGTAGGTTTAGAAGAACCAAAATTTTAACCCTTGAACTTTGAACTCATACATAAATCATAGATTCTACGAATTTTGATTCCCAAGAATTTTCTAACACTCTTCATCTAGAGGCTATGACTCAACAAGCCCAATAATCTCCTTATAATTTTCTTGGATGGAACACTACCAGACTGCTTGGCTTGGTATATATCAATGATATTCCTCAAGCGACACTCAAATCCATACCCGCTTATGATGGTATAGGTAAAAAAACATATGAGCAAGATCATGATGTTGTTTCATTGGCTACAATTCATAATATTCGAGAAGAGATCATGGTATGACTCCTTGTCCTATATTTCAGAGGAAAGATATTACACTAGTTTCGTACTCTTGAATATGGAAGTATCCATTCATTGTATGACCTATCAAGACCATTTTTTGAATAATTTAATGAATTAGTTGATCCCTTCTCACTGGTCACATAGTTCACCCTCATTAAAAGACATCCTCAGGAAGCCATCACTAACTTTAGTTTAAAGTTTAGTCAAAATTGGAAGAGAATTCCTCTAGAAATTAGACCACTTGGACCTTAAGCATATATCTACTATAATCATGCCATTGATCTCGATATTGTTATTTGGATAAGAAAATATAATGTGATGACCTTCCCTCAAGTCTACCAGGTTCTTGTAAATGTAGAGAATGCTCTAATTTATATGGGAAAACTTCCTCAAGGGTCATTATGCCATAGTTCCCATAAATCATCCAACCTACTCAAAAAATAGAAACCTTGATCATAATCACACATTTTACTTCAATAGCTGTAATTCCCACCACTAAGGCATTGCCTTCTATGCTGACCTTATCGACATTGGCTACACTAGAGCCAAAACAATATCTAATTATGCAAGAAGTGCTAACTACACTGAATAATTTGAGCAACAATATGATAGCTATTGAAAGGAGAGAGGCTGAAATATATTAGCCTAGAAGGTTTCCCTATGTCATTAAATATAAGAGAGATTATTTTAATTTAAATAGACATGCACATTTTAAAATATGAGGTCATTAATTTAAATACTAGAAATATTGCTAAGAAAATGAACAATATAAATAACAATTTAGAATCAAAACCATATACCTAAATACTTGAAGGAATTATTGGTGCCTAGTATGCAATGATTCTCATAACACTAAAAATTGTGTGATGCTTCAACATCAAGCTTAGTTAGTAGCTATAAAAAAGGTTGAGAAAGCACAACAGGGTCAGCTAAATATATTATGGCATCTAGAATAAATCATGATTATGCAAGATCCTTTAGAAGAAGATTGCATGTCAATTTTGACTATGTCTAAAAAGAAACTATTACAAGTGGATCCACAAAAATTAGAGCCATTAAAAGTTCCAACTCAACCCCAAAAGTCAAAAAATAAAGAATGAATACAACCAAAACCCAAAAATTCTTTAACCCAATCAAAGCCTAGGAAGACCTAGTCTTCACCGGAGCTAGTGAAGGAATAATCAAATCTAGAGCAAGGTAAAGAGGCAAAATATATTCCTATCAAATCTAAAGAATAAGACTAATATATATTAAGATATACTTCTATAACCAAAATATAAAGGATATAAGCTACTCAAGAATACTGAAAAAGGTTTGATGAACCAGAGAGAAAAGAGACAGTTTGAGTCACTAGGATTCAATATCATTGAGAAATTAAAGAAAACTCCTTGAAAAGCAAGCATGTATGACACTCTAATTATTCTCAAATAGATTTAACTTCTTCAATATTTGTTAAAGATAGCTAACCTTGGAGGTGTATTACACCCAGAGTTTAACTTAGCTTAGGATTTGCTAACTCTTGAAGTGAGAAAAAATAGACCATCTCCTTTCTACATGTCTTTGCACATGGAAATATGGATCGTGCATAACTGCATGGTTGATTCTAGAGTCACAACCATTGTTATACCTAAAGTAGTGTGTGAAGCCATGAAAATGGAGTATACATGGTTATATCCCAAAATTTTGCAATTGGATGGTACTCCTATCAAAATATTTGGAGTTGTAAAAGATATCCCATGGTACTACACAAGGTACTAGAAATCACTGTGATATAAACAATGGTAATAGTTAATATCGAACCACTTCATAATTTATCTTTCTTAATAATTTATCTGGGAGGCTATATGTATTTGTATTATTCCTATATGGTATTTTCGCATAAAGGGAGGAAGATAAAAACCTATGCAAAAATGTTGACACCATATCACATAGAGAAGATAGAGGAAGATTGTATTAATTTGATAAGCGAAGAGGTGGACCCTTTGGAAATAATCATTGAAGAGATACAAATGAAATATGAATTTCCCTCAAAGACTTCAATGCCATGATTGAAACCAGATTTGGAATATACTACATAACATAACCAAAACCACAAAAGGTATAAGTTGTGTCAAATTGAAAGCTAAAAAAATAGAAGCTTTATTTCGATAGAGCTAGATGTAGGAACGGTGTTAGAGTAGGGATAGTACTAATATATCCTTCAAAGGAGATTAAGAAGTTATCTTACACATTAAAATAGAGTTGCACAAATAACACAATCGAATATAAAACTCTATGCCTTGGTTTTGTGTAAGAAAAAAAATGGGAATCAAAATACATCCATTTTTGGTGATTTTGAGCTAGTAATTAATCAAGTAATAGAACAGTACAATAGTAAGAATCATTACTTGAGGGTATACTGAAAAAGGGTATGAGACCTAATGAAGAGTTTTGAGGAATTGAATATGAAAGCCATTCCTAGAGGTCAAAATGAAATGGTTGATACATTAGCCACTCAAGAAGCAAATTTTGTTCCTGCCACTAACTATGGTAAGAGACTAAATGTGGTTAAGATTATTCATAGACCTTCGATATCGAATAAAGAAATATTCTGGAAAGTGTTTGAGGATGATTGAAAAATTGTTGACTTCTTGACTAAACAAGCTATATGTTGATCAAGAAGAAGTCATTAAAATAAATAATAACCATATCCCTAAGTGGATGATTACCCTAGATATATTGTTTGATAAAAATGATCATGAAATCAAATAGAAAATAAAAATAGATAACTAATAAAAGGAAGTCCAAATTGACTTTTGCAAAATCCTAAAATTTAGAGTATGTTGTCATTAAGTAAACAATATCAAGATATAGTAGCATGAAGATATGATGATCTATAGGTTTATTACAAAGATGTTATTTAGCATACATAGAGTTAATGCTTGATTCCAATCTATTCAGGAAAAATAAAATACCAGTTAATCCCAAGATCAACTTAGTAATGAAGCAACAAATTCTTAAGCTTATGAATGCCAAGACTATATATATGATCAAGCACTATATATGGGTTACAAACTTAGTTTTGGTGAGGAAGAGTTGGTCAACAAAATAATCCTGATTTACTTGGTTGACATGACAATCTTATCTCATAATAAGCAAAATAACTTGGATCACTTAGAAATGGTCTTTCAAAAATGTCATGAATTAAGAGTGTCACTAAATCCCAAGAAGTTAATATTTATTGTGCATGAAGAAAATTTTCTAAGACATATTATCTCTAAGAAAGGGTTAGCCATTGATCTATATTGGACTAAAGCTATTTTAGCTTTACCATTTCCACTCAGTAATAAGGCTTTACAATCTCTTTTTGGATAAATTAACTTCATTAGAAAGTTTGTGTTAGACTTCGCACAAATAGTCAAACCTATGACAAAACTCTCAAAGAAAATTGTAGTGTTTGCATGGACTTCAAAAAGGAGAAATGCATTTGAATAGATTAAATAGGCTATAACATAAGCCTTGGTTTTGGTCAACCCATATTATAGTAAGGATTTCATTCTTTACGTTTATGGGTCTGAAGATAGCTATGTTGTAGTATTGACTCAAAAAAATGATAGTCAAGAGGAACATCCAAAATTTTTTCTTAGCCAAGAGTTACATGATTACTAGAAGAATTATAAATTCATAGAAAAATAGGTGTTCACTATCATGGAGTCATTTAAAAATCTTAGGAATTATGTATCTCAAAGAAAAATAATGGTCTTTGTAGTTCATTTAGATGTCAGGAATTTTATCCTCTAAGGAGAATTGGGAGAAAAAAGAGTTGGATGGATCACTAAGATACAAGAATATGACATTGAATATGACCTACCAATCTAGTGAAGGGTAGATCCCTATGCAAACATCTAGCTTTTGCAATTAAATTGAAACTAAACATGTCTATAGAAGAAAGCTTAGAGGTATAGTCCAAAAATGAGATATTGATGGAAGAAGCTTATTGGGTTGATAAATTGGCCAAATATTTCTAAATAGGAAGATGTCTAGAAGGATTGAATGCCTCTCAAAGATTCTGATATAGACTACAAGAATTGAAGTATATCCTATTGCTGGAAGGACTATTTAGGAAGAATTTTAGAGTCCTCCACTACATAAAGCTAAAACAAGTTGAGAAGGTACTAATTTTTTTTTATTCAAGCTTGTCCAAAGGTCACTATTTAGGACAAAGTTCCACAACAAAAATTCTTTAGGCTAGATACTACTGGTAGACCATATTTGTGGACACTCTTAAAATAGCCAAATCTTGTGAGAAGTGTCAAAGGTTTATTGGGAAAAAATACTATGCTTCCCCTACAACCAATCATAGCAAAAGAACCATTTCAGTAGTGGGGGCTTGATTTTATCAAAATAATAAACCCAAATTCATATGTCAAACACAAGTATATTTTGATAACTAATTATTTTACTAAGTGGTCAAATGCAATAGCAATGAAAACAACAAATCATGATATAATGATTAAATTATGAGAAAGGATAATAACAAGGTTTGAAATCCTAGCCACAATAGTGACAAACAATGGATATGCTTTCATAGGTGTAAAGCTTATAGAATTTACAAATAAGCATATACTTAAAGGCACCCTCAAAATACTATCTATAAGGGAATGGGTTAGTTGAATCCAAAAATAAAAATATGCTAAAAATCATTAAGAGGATTATTGGAGAAAATAAAAAGAGTTGACATTGATTGCTCGATCAAGATTTATGCGTAGATCAAATAATAGTGAAGAAATAAAGCATTAAAGCCTCACCATATTCATTAGTTTATGGAAAAGAATCTAGACTACCTTTATACCTAGAGCTACTAGCAATGAAGTTGATAAATAAAAGAGAATTCATTGATATCAAAGCAATAGAATTTCATTTGGAAAAACTTTTACTTTTGGAAGAGCAAAGGGAGAAAGCTTATAATAGCCTCCAAAAGCACAAAGTCAAAATCAAGTGATGGTTCGATAAAAATACCATATTTTGGGATTATAAAATTGATGACTTGGTGCTCAAATGGGATAAGGACATAACAAAATTGGGAAATCACCAAAATATTGATTTGTTTTGGTTTGAACCCTACTACATTGTCACAAAATGCTATTGCAATGCATATGAGCTAGCAAACAATAACAACAATTTTTAGTCGATTTCGATGAATGATATAAATTTAAAACACTTTGTATTGTGTTGTCACTCTTGTACTATATGTACATAGGAAAGTAAAAAGTAAAAAATTCATGGCAATTTTGAAATATTAAAAGCTAATTGCTTGAAGCAAAAGCTAGTTTACAATAATTTTTGAAATAAAGTATGCTTATTTGCTAGCAAAAGCAACAACCACAATTAAGTGAACATGCAAGAATACTCACACATTCCCAAGAAACATGAAAATTTTGATCATCAAGAAAGGAAAATCATGTGTCAACTTACCACATTAACTACATAAATGACCAGTTTTGTGTTACATAAGCAAAACCTTCGAACACAAATATTTTTGCATGAAAATTCCTAAGTGTAAGAGACTCCTGAGTATACAAAGCATTCTAGAGTCATCTAAAATTTTATGAGTAGGTAATAGTGATTTCCATTAACATGACTAAGCACATAAGCATTGCAAGACAACCTTAGTAACTATGGTCGACAATACCAAGACATATTATAAGAAGATAGGAAGTACTCAAAAGAGTGTAGAAGTAAAAGAGACACATATAAAATAAAAGGTACTATAGGAC
Organism: Wollemia nobilis; assembly: GCA_028583015.1. NCBI lineage: Eukaryota > Viridiplantae > Streptophyta > Pinopsida > Araucariales > Araucariaceae > Wollemia > Wollemia nobilis. Next base: position 139,657 of record JAQPPZ010003279.1, read on the forward strand.
TACCCCATTAAGATTTAAGACACAAAGATTACTCTACAAGCTAAGTTTCAAGGTCTCTAAGAAGAAATCAAACAAAGGATATAAGGTGATTCACTTGGTAGCTCGGGTTTATTTGCATGACACTTGTTCTTATCTTCATATATATACAAGTCGATGCATCCTTGCCTAGAATTGGTGTTGGCAATTACAAAATATTACAACCCCCAAATTAGAGCAATATAGAACAGTGAAGGTCAAGTATTGTTCTATCTTATAATAAATATTTTTATTGATGTATTTTCTATAGGAGCTAGACCTAGAGCAACCCCTAAGAATTTTACCATTGAAGACTAAAAAAAGTATTATGATCCTAGGATATACAATGATAGGGGTATACACTTGAAATTTTGGCTTGACCAACAACTGCATGATCCTTTGTTTGGCAATGCCTTACCAAAAATTCCAATTTATATTGCTTACTTGAAACAACCAGATATGTTCTCCATGTTATCTATAATATTTTAATTGTTGATAGACAAGTATGTCTATGACTACCAAATTTCCATGGCCTACATTATCTCTAACCCTCGACATTATAACACAACTCATGTAGACCAATTAGAAAAACCTATTTTCTTTGATTGGGTCAATTTCTTGTGTGAAAAGATACATGAACAACTCATTGAGTTGTAAATCTTGAAATACAAAGTATTTTGGTAGCCTTCACACATGGCTTGGCTATTATTGTATAACACATTGGACAACATGCCTTGGATTGAAGTGAGTAAGCATAATGACTAGGAAAAAGACATGAAGATAGTATATTGAACACACCTTATCAAGGCCTCAAATCCCTATTATTACTTCAACAAAGAATTTTTAGGCCTATCATTAAGGCTCATATATGTAAGCTTACCTTGACTACCTCAAATAATGGTTGATAAATTACAAATACCTCAACTAGAAGAAGGTGACTCATATCTCTTGATGGAAGGAAAAAGATAAAGATTATATGAATTTATGGTAAAACCATTTTTGTTACCTTACTATGTTACATAATGGATATTTGGTATGGAATATTATTGATAGGTAGATGAAATAAATAGATCTTACAATGTTGGCATGAATAAGGTTAGTACATATGAATTACCATTCAATTTTGAGCCTATTACTTTGGCTACCAAAGGTCAAGGTGAAGTCTTAAAAACCAAGCTTGACATGAAATTTCACACAAATGGAAGTATGAACCATTTGGAAGATTCAAGGACAAATTGATGGTATTGAACATAGGCGGTAAACTTGCAACCTTTACACATTTTGAATGACCCAAAATAGAAATATTTTAAAATAACTCTGAGGAAAATGAGTACAATTGGAATATAAGAAAAATGGAAGAGTTACCTCCATGGAGATATTTCTATGCCATCATGTATGACTATGATCTAGAGGAAAATAAAAGTCATGTAACCTAAAATAAAAGTGATGAAAGAAAAAATAGGCTAAGGAGAAGGTAAAATCATGGAATAGTGGATATTGAGATGCAAATACAATGTACAAAAATTGAGATACCAGATGACTATGGATACAAATTTTTCAATTTTTTTTATGAGAACATAAATACTTGTAGGTTTAAATAAGAACACGTTAAAGCCAAAATTGTTGATAGCGATGGAGAAGAAATAGATAAAGGAGAATCTCATGCATAAGAAGGAGAAGAAGAAATAGAGGTTGAATAAATAAGTTCCAAAGAAGAACAAGTTGAAGAAGATATAGCAAATTTGGAAGAACAAAGACCCTATGAAATAACATCAAAATCATGCCAAGAAATTTAACCATTTGTCTCAACCAAAATCTAGCAAGAAAGGTATCCAAAAGGGTCAAAATGATTTAGAAAATATGATACATCAAAGGAGGCTTGGGAAAAATAGCGACTAGAACACATGAACTCCTAAATATACAATGAAGGCCTTAGAAACTAGCCTTGAGAGCCCCTATCCCTGTTACCAAACCTAAAAGGAATAAAGGTAGACAATCCACATAAAATCCACAACTTGAGAAAATTCCAAAGTTTGTACCAGGGCTTCCTATGCACCAATATCACCCAGAGAAAGAGGAACCAATCGAGACTACACATAAGCAAGACCAAACCACAAAAAGTAGTGGAGAATTTAACATGAACCTAAAGGTATTTCTATAATAGCAACTATGATCATAATATTCCAATCCCATAATCCTAGTGAAGGTGCAAGGGATAGAGAAAATGAAAGCCTCCCCTTTCTAGTAGCTACAACAAAGGGCAATGAAGAAACACAAAGTCTAGACAATAGTACCATCAGTGTATAAGGTGATCATAATAGATCAAGAGCAACAATAGGTGAAAGAAACATGTATGATTTCTAAAACCCTAAAACTTCTTCTACTCTTTTCCCCATTGATATTCCCTCATTTTTTCTTCTACCACCAAGTTCTTTACCAGGACAAAACATTCAAGAGGAAACAATGCCTAATCCTCCTTATTCCACAAATACAAACTCCCAAGGATTTTGTTTCAAAAATTCAAAAAATCCCTTCATCTCCATTCCCCATTCTCCAATCCATATTCTTAACATTACCATCTTTTGATCATCCATCCACCTTCACCATAAATAGACTCAAGAAAATGAATCAAAATGCCTAGGATTGGTGGAAAGAAAGACCACCAAGAAAAGAAAAGAAAAGAAAAATCACCACCTAGGCTAATGAACATAGTCAACCCAACTACTTACCAACAACTAAGGGTTATCGCTATTCTAAAAGTTGATAAGCTAGAGTTTGAAATGATGCTAGATGATTACAACATATCAATGCAAACAATAAACATTGCTCTAATACCACTAGAGGATATCATACTTAGTACTTAGACTCATTTCAATGCAATGTATCTCTAAGGTTATAGGCTAAGGAGCAAATCCAACAAGATGGAAAAATAAATAAAGAAACTAGAGGATACAGTAAAAGAAGAGCATAATGTAAATCAATCCTTTCAAAATGAGAATCAAAAGTTTAAGAGAATGATCATGAAAATTCTAACTGTGAATGAAACAATTGCAAGAAAAAGAAGAAATAAATCAAGTTTTGCAAGAACAAATACAAAGTATGCAATAAGAATTGGAAAGAGAGATAAAAAGGACTCAAGCTTCTCGCTTCTTCAAATAAATATTGATACAACTAAAGAAATAAAGCTAGAATAAAATCCTCTAAAGCTTCTCTCAAAGCCCACCCAATCATTGACTACCTAATATTCAGTAAAGAAGTCATTGAAACTGCAAAAGCAAACCTAAAAGCAACTCAAGACAAAATTTAGGATAAAATAGAACAAGCCAAATCGCTTCTTAAACTCACAAGGAGAAAATTTGATCCATATTCTATAGTTGTGACAAATAGAGAAAGGAATGGAGCAAATATATTTTGCCCAAAATTTGGTAGAAGGAGATAAAGTAGTCCAACAAGGATGGGATATGCTGAATAAATTGCAAATAAAATCTAGAAAAATGATGGCCTCAACTAATGAAGACAGAAGCCTTGGGTTTCTAGGATTCTCGGATGAGGAGTTCCAATCCTATACTAGAGAACTCCAAGCCAAAATAAAGCTGATTGCAAGTAGCGAGGAAGAGTTCAACCAATGGCTAGAGCCCATCATAGAAGCCCAAGTTTGTAAATTCTTAAGCAAGCTAACCACGATACAAGCAAAAATTTAAGAGATGGCCAAAAGGTATCAAGAGCCATCATATAATTTTTTTTAGAATTCTAGCAATTAATGATAAGGTCAGAGCAATCAAATATCTAACTTCGAATACATGGAGTACTACTTACCAAATATTATAGAAGATCGAATAAATATTCACTGACCAAGAAGTTGATGAAGAGGAGCAAGAAGAAGAGTCAAAAGGGGTGAGGCATGAGCAAGAAGAGAAATATACAACCACAAAGACTCTATCTACTAAGGCTATAAGGGAAGAAGCTGGTCAAAAAATAATCAAAATACGAATGTAGGAATAAAACATAATAAGCTCAAAACATGATGTCTCAACACCTTAATGATAAAATCAAACATAAGGTGTCCAAAATAGAGCAAAGAATATTAGTATAAAACTATTGGTTACTTAAAAAGGAGATCACTTGAGTGAACTAGCCACATAAAGCGATATTTTTTTGAAAAAGGTGCTAGCTCAAAAAGAGGTATCCACTCCTCAACTACCTATAAATTTACCTGAGGTAATTTACTGAAATAACCCTTAGTTATACTAAGGAAGGATTTTTTTTTGCAAAAGGTACTATACCATTCATCTTCACTTACACTCATCTTCTTCCCCTTCACCATACTCTCACATTTACCTTATTCAACCGCCTCCTCCTCGCTTCATTATTACTTTCACTCCTCATTTTACACTATTCAAAGTCATCATCCATCATACTTCTCACCTTCATAACTATGTGACCTTACATTATTTTTAAGTTTTCTCCACCTTCCAAAATTTTAACTTCATACCCAATGAGATAAGGCTCTCTAGGTTCTTAATTTTTGCAAGCAAAAATACCTAGGAGGCACCAAGAATGTAGATCAAATTTATGCCCTTATTTGCAAACCCTTTTGCTAAGATATTACCCAAACTTTGCTAAGGAAAAATACCTTGAGGTTGGCCTAAGTACTTAAGTAGCCCAAATAGTGAAATCCCCAATGCATCAGTGTAGAGCTAAGTTCCAAGGTAGTTAAGCATTTTTTAGAAAATTTGCTAAGTCCTAAAGAAGATTGTAATAATGCACAATTATCAAATTGAACAATTTCAAAATTTTTTATGTAATGACATCAAAAAAGTGATCCAAAAGTTATACCAAAATGTCTAAGTGTAACAAGGTTAGATTTTCAAAGTGAAAATCAAAACACGATATGACTCTGACATTAATCAAATGTGGCTCTCTTAGATTAAAGTTGATACAAAATGAGAATATATAATTTTATAATTAAAGATATTAGCATTTCCACTATAAAGTCTAAATATGCATAAAAGATGCCAAAATGGAACAAATTTAGGCTTTTAAAGAAAAGTGCAACAAAAGTAAAAAATGCATAAAACTAGGAGAACAAAGTGCTACCCAAAAGTGCAAGAATTTAGACTTTGTCGAGTAGTGACATTAGAAAATCATCCCAAAATTTTAGATCTGGTTCAAAAGGAATTTAAAGCAACAAAAAGACCCAATATTATCACAAAGTCTAACTTTGGCACATCCACTTATGAACATCCCTTTCAAAGTTATAACCACCTCAGTGCCTTCTAGCTATTCCGACTGAAACTATTGAGCTTGAGAATGATGTCTCTAACGAATAGTTGTAGCAACCAAGCAATTTGCAAAAGATAGTTGGATATCCATGGAATAGATTGTAAACATATTTAAATCAAATATGTAAGACAAAATCTAAACTAACCACATCAAAAACATGAGCAATCAGATTGGTGTAGTGTGAAAGTGACATCCTCTGCCAAGAGCACTCTTTGCCAGGCTATTATTCTAATAGGCTTGTAATCATTTTATAAATCTTATGCTACAAGATTCAAGAGCAGCCTATAAATAGTCCAATGCACCTCATAATGAGGATCAAATTTGTATAATTTACTTAAATATATGTTGTATAATCACTACTACCAATTAATGAAAGTGAAAGTTGTTTGACCTCCATTACGATTGCATGTTTAGGTTTTTATGAGTGAATATTTTGCCTTAATTCATTTATATTGCACTTTATGATCAATTTTTTCTGTTAAAGTGAATTTTGCTTATTGGATCACTATTTGGATTGTTTTTATAAGTATTTGGAATGTTTAAGGCATATAACAAAAATTGAATGAATTATGTGACATTTTTGTTAGTGTTTGGTTTGTTAAATTTCACCTAGATTTAATTATGTTAGGATTTTATGTTGTGCATATTCATTGTTGTTATGCTATACCCCATCCATCTTCAAGTAATTTCTAAATCCTTACCCCATTTCTAACCCTTCCATTTCTATCTCTACTCTTAAACCCCTATTTTAATTTTGTAAGCATTACAAGGAGTCAACCTACTCTAGAGGTTGAACTTGGGAGAAATTCGAGTCATCCAACATTGGCTAAATTCCAAGGCATAAATTATTGAATAGGTAGATTTTAGACCAACAATTACTATTATTTTTAGATTCATAGGCCTTCATTTCTGATGGGATGGCCTTTCTCCAAGTTCTAAATCAATTATGTGTTCAATAATCTTATTATCATAGACCTTAAGATCCTCATAGCTCTAAGAAATTACATCATTATATTGGCCACATAAATTCTTAAATAAGTGGACTTCCTCTTTACTAAAGTTCTTTCCTACTAAGAAGTTTTTCCCCTCAACAATCTAGATAGGTTGATAGGAAGATAGTTTCACCTTAATGCTAGCTTTTTGGGTACGATCATTTGGGTTAAACAAGCTTTCCAGTGTGATTAATTACTTAGGAAAATGGTTATTTTTGAGCTTGATCATCCCATATTTTATGCCATCATTATATTTGATTAATATTTCCATATTGTGCCTCTTTGACCAAGAATTCAATAATTTGTTCATTGCTATTAAACATTTTCTAGTAATCAACATTATTTGGTACTGCTAGTCTGAATACTACTTCTAGCTCATTTAGTTTATTCCACATAGTTGTAGAGGGATAAAATTTAGTGGCTAAAGTTGCAAGTTCATCTACTTTTTTCATTAATCTCCTTTGGTATAATTTTTATCATGTAGGTATAAAATATTTTCAATAAATCCTAGGCTTGGTGTCTATAGGACTTCAAATTTTTATTCTTTATGGTGCATAATGAGTTCACTTAATTCACCACTACCTATGAATCACCACATTTTTTGAGGATCTTTAGCACCTAACTTTTAATTTTCTTAACTAGTTCATAAAAATTCATATTCATCTATGTTATTGGTGCAAATGAACATAAAAAAACAAGCATAATTAATATGTTCTCCTTAAGAATTGATTATTTGGATGCCAACACTTATGTCATTTTAGGTTCTAGCATCATCAAAATGCATAATTCATGTTATATTTTTCCCTTGATTATGTTTACTAGTTAAAGCAAGGATTTTAGTTGGTTCTTCTAGTACCAATGTTAGGAACCTTCCAATTAAAATAAGCACAAGTTGTTAGATTTTGAAGATAAATACTAAAGATAAAATAACCTCAAGATCAAAAATAAAGTTGCAATATGAAATATAAGATAATGGTAATATTTTTAATGTATAAAACTCATAAATATCTTCAAAAATAACTCATATAATTGCCATTAACAAATGCTCATGAAAATTGTATCTCCATTGATTAAAGATCGCAAGTACCCATACTTACAAACACTCTCATACACAATACATATATCTCTTGCACACACACACATAGATACATATAATGGAATGTGACTCTTCATATGGTGCACCCTTGACCTTCACTCTCCTTGTGACTCTTCATCTTCCTATTCTATGGATTCATGTGCACATGGACTATTATGCATATTTACATTACTAAAATACTTTGCACACTTGTGCATTTATTACATTGCATAAAGTAAATACTCACACTCTAATCTATGATACTCTTCTAATCTAAAGATGTACCCAAGGTGGTACATTAGCATGTACCAAATAATGTAATGTATTCCAACACCTCCTGTATTACATTATTTGGTTATTGAAGACTTTAGTCTTCAATAAGGATCTTCATCTTTGATTTGAATCTTGTGCTCTTCTTCCCTGCTTAATTCATCATGTTCTTTGTTCATATCCTGACCAAGTAAATGATTAGTATCTTCTAAAATACTATATGTGCTGAAAGTGCTTTAACTTCATGTTCTTCTATAGATTCTTCTAGTTCTTGAATTTCCTTAATATCTTGAGCTAAGTGTCCCTTTTGTTTCCCTTCTATATATTGTAATTGAGGTTGATTGTATTGATTCTGACACTGAGATAGTTGTTGATGTGGACTATATTGATTCTAATATTGTCTTGGTTGAAATGGCTTATTTATTTGACCCCTAAATTTTGTTTTATTCCTTTTATACTAATTATTTGGATTGAATCAATAAAAAATTGTACTATATCCTCTCTTTCGACATACTTGATAATATCTATTATTCCATTTTGATCTACCTCTTGAGAATGAAACAATATTTCCTTGTGGACTATATTTTGAGACTAATGCATTGCTAGTCATTTCATCTTTGACTAAATTCTCTACTTTATATTCTTGTAGTATATTGACCAACTCATCAAATGATGTATCTTTACTCAAAATTTGTAAATATGTAACTAGATGCTTGTAACTTTTAGGAAGTGCTCTTAGAATTACTTGAACAAGAAACTTGTCTTCTACCTTCTCTCCTAAGGTTAATAACTTTCCTTTTATATCTGCCACTTTTCTTAGAAATAATTCTATACTTTCACCACTATTAACTTTTAGAGAATGCAATTGAGTCTAAAGATTCAAGATAGTGGCTTTATTCTTTCCTTCAAATATCTTGAATAGAGTATTCCAAGCTTATGTAGAAGTTAATGCTGAACTAATATATGGTTGTATATTATCTATAATTTCAAATGTTATTATCGTGAGTGCTTTTGCTTCATCTTCTTCATAATTTTGAATTTCCCTAGCATCTTCAGTAGGTTTAGTTTTTGCTCCTTTAACTATATCCCAAAGCTTCTCTACTATCAATATTGATCTCAATGAAGTGTAATTAGGACCTTTAAGTAGTTGAGATTCTGAAAGGAAAAATTATGTGTTGTCATGATTAACCTTTGTAAACTTCCTTCTATCTATCTAATGTTTAAGTAGTAAGCTAAAGACAATTTTGAACACACTTTCATAATATTTACTTTTATTCCACCTTAGTTTTGGGTGATAGACTAAACTATAATTTTCCAATTGTTAATTTTAAAGTTGACAACCTTTATCTCCCTAATATCAAAAATATAATTTCTTTTAATTCTAAATTTCTCTATCTTATGTTGGTGTTGAATTCCTTATAACTCCAAACTTAGAAATTTAGAAATTCCATAAAAATATATTTGCAAATTTTATATTCCTAATTTGATGTAAAAAACCTTATTTCTCCAATCTTATCAAATTGTAAATATTTCAAATTGTTTTGTAAACTTAGATAATCAAATTACAAAATTTCAAATAAATTCCTTTAATTTTTCAAACCAAATTTCAAATCTTCATAAACTTTCAAATAACATTAATCAGGTAATATCTTATCTCTCCAAAATAAATAGCTTCTTTATAACCTTAGAAAATAATAACTTTATGTAGCCTTATACCTCATATCTTGAGCATATAAATAATTTTGACTGAAATGAATTACCTTTAGTCTTGAATACGTAAATTCTCTTGGTCAATAGTGTTTGACCACCTCCTAAATGGCATTCCTCCTTCTATATTGTATGTATGGAGATATTATTGTAGTTTGGCTTTCCTTGGAAAGAATACTTTCTCTCTCCTCTTTGATTGGTCAACTAAATTCCAACCTTATAAAGATACTCTAAACAATACGTTATCCCTACTATTTGTATTTAAAATGTAGACATATTTTTAATCAACTCCTTTGTTGTACGTATCTTAAATGACTCTCTTGCATAAACTAAATGGAGTAACTCCTACTTGTGCTTAAACTTCAATTAATGTGCTTCCTTGCGCTCCTTCCTATTTTTGGACTTCTCTAAAATCAACCTTATGCTCTCCTATCTTTGGCACATAAAAATCTACTTTAATGTCTCTATTGTGAATATTTAATTTCTAACCTTCCACTTCTCATGTACCACTTGGAACTAAAACTCTTCTATTGCTCCAAATTCACTTCCCTTGATCTCTTTAGGTGCTTATATCGTAACTCTATCCAGTTTAATGGGTGTTACACTTTACAAATGTCTCACCTCCATCATAGATTCAAAATATCTCCTTTATCCTTGGCACTATTTTGATACTTGGAATCTTCCCTAGCTCATCTTTTCAAGGATTTGTCTTCTCCACACACATCCCTTCACTATATTTTACATGAAACACTTTATCCAATATTTGACACTTGGTTTTTGCCCTAGTTTTCCAATGCTCTATCTCTTTTATGTACGATCCTTCACTATATTGTGCATACAAATCTCAATTACATTCATTTGAGCTCCTTGAGGTGAAGCTATGGTGTTGGACCTTCAACTTGGTGGATTTCTTTCACTTTTCTAGTGGTGGCTCTTCCTTGAGTAGTGGTGGCTCTTCCTTGAGCAATAGTGGCTCTTATTTAAATTGTGGTGGCTCTTCCTTGAGCTATGGTGGCTCTTCCAACTTGATGGTGATTTTACTACTCCAAAATGATGCCTTCTCCTTTTATTGCAGGGTGGTTTCCTTAGTGTCTTTAGATACTTTAATATTTACTCTTTTTGGTCTCTATTTTCTTAGAGAATAATACCCTTATTTGGTTTCTTTTTCCATTGATAAATATGTACTTTCATGAGATTATAAAAACAACATTTAATACTAATATTATATCCTCCTTATTTATCCTTTTCAAGTAAGCTTTAACTTAGATCTTTGTTGTTCTATTTTGTAGATTTTAGGACTCAAATGCTACCACCTTATTTTGCTTGAAGACTCTCTATTTCAACTTCATTTTTTAAAATTTAATAAGGCTAATATGGTGCTCTCAAATACTTAATGTAAAACTAATTTTAATGCTCAAATAATAAACTTATGTTGCACCAATATCGCATACCTTTTTGGTCTCCTTTTGTAGCTAATTTCCTTGGTGATTTGGTTCACCCTTTTGCTATCTCAATCTTGTAAATTTTTGTACCTTCAAATTTTTCACTTTGCTGCTCTAAGTTTATCAATTTTGTAGCTCTAATTTCTGCCCAAAAACTCTCTCAAAATTACCTCAAAGTTCTCCAAAAATGCAACTCTTTCTTCTCCTTCTAATGTTGTCCATAAATCTAATTTTTGTGGCTTCATATCTCCTCCAAATTCATTCTCTAGAACCCTAAAACTTGCATCTATTAGTGCTGCCCAAATGTTGTCCTAAGACCCTTCAACTTCTTCCTCGAAAATCAGAAACCTTCTTTTCAAATCAGCCTTAAAAAACTTTGTGGCTATCCTAAACTTCTTAAAATTGTGGCCTCTTCAATATTTCTTTCACCTTCTATATTCTTGTCAAATTATGACTTTAAATCTGATATCCTCTACTCTCTTCTTTCTCAAGAATCTGAATGTCTTGAGATCTTAAAAAATATTCTCTAAAATTTGGTAACCTTCTTACCAAAACCTTATTTCTTTTGGGCTTGTTGTTGGATGGCGATAATTGTCCCAAATTATTCTTATCAAAACCTTATCCTTTTTGCAATATTCTTTCCCTAGCTATCTTCAAATCTCCTCCAATGGCCACTTATTTAACTTTGCAATGAGGCTTTCTCTAGCCTTCTTATTATTCTACTAATTCTCTTGAGACCTCTTTCCCTTGGGTCTTCTAATTCTTCAACTATTCAAATATTCTTCTCAAAACTTCAATGAGACCTTTCCTTGGTCTCTTAAATATTCCAACTATGGAAATTCTGCAATGAGATATCTTTCTTGGATCTCCAAAATCTGCTGCTTCTCAAATCTGTAATAGGACCTTTTCTTAGTTCTCCATCTTCAATATTCAATCTTTTATGGGGACCTAATACATGGGTCTCCTCAATATTAAAGGTCAACAATATTAAATATTCAATAAGGCCTCTTTATTGGGCCTCCCTAATCTGTAATGTGCACTCTTTTACTACAACTCAAAACTAATCCCTGCATGAGGAAAACACATAGACTTTTAGGTAACCAAAGCTGAAATTCTTCTCTATCTATTGTAGGAAGCTTCTCATATTTTGAGAACTATTTTTTTGCAACAAAAAAATTATATAGTAGCAACCAAATACATTCAAATTTCTAGAATTCTAAAACCAATAAACTTCACTAGTTATTCTCAAAACTAGTGGAAAGAAATCTATGTTGAGTCCTAGTCTTCACGAGTTTTCCTTCAACCCTATGGAAAGACTCTAGCCAAATAACAACATGGAATCTTCTTCAATCTATCAAACTTTTCAATAGGACCTCCTTTGTGGGTATCTTAATCTCATCAATTTAAAGATCTATCTTCAAGACCTATAATTTTCTTCTATTTTGAATTTGCTCTTGGAATAGGTAAATCTTCAAACTTCACTAGTTTTCCTTCAACACAGTGAAAAATACTATATTCCATGGTTTTATTTTCCAGAGGTAATTTCTCTAACTTCGCTAGTTTCTCCTTAACCAATGAAATCTCCTTTGCAACTTTAAAACCTATGCAAGTCAAAATTTTGTTGTAGCTTTGATACCATTGTTAGCTTTTGAAGCTAAATACTAAAGATAAAATAACCTCAAGATAAAAAATAAAGTTGTAATATGAAATATAAGATAATGGAAATATTCTAAATGTATAAAACTCATAAAATACTTCAATAATAACTCATAGAATTTCCATTAACAAATTCTTATGAAAATTATATCTCCATTGAGTAAATATCTCAAGTACCCATACTTACAAACACTCTCATACACAATACATATATCTCTTGCACACACACACATAGATACATATATAATGGAATGTGGCTCTTCATATGGTGCACCCTTAGCATTAACTCTCCTTGAGACTCTTCATCTTCCTATTCTATGGACTCATGTGCACATGGACTATTGTGCACATTTACATTACCAAAATACTTTTCACACTTGTGCATTTATTACATTGCATAAAATAAATACTCACACTCTACTCTATAACACTCTCATAATATAAAGATGTACCCAAGGTGGTACATTAGCATGTACCAAATAATGTAATATATTCCAACACATGCAAGTAAATATTGCAATAAAGATAATAAATCATGAAATAATATAAATATTGGAATACGAATTAAAAATGTAGCAACTATATTAGGCCTCTTCGAGGAGAAACCTCCTAAATAGAACTTCAATTTAATATTAAAAAATATATACATCCATATATTCCCCCTTGCCTTTTTAAATACTCTTCATAATCCTAACCCTAATGCTAAAGGGTCAACTTCACATGCAAGTGGAGACCCAAGCTAGAATCTTCTACTAGAGAAAAATTTACATTTTTTATAATTGTTACATTAAATGGCCACACTTATTTGGGTGCCTCAAGTTCCACATACATGTTATAAAATATTACATAATATCATTAGGATGGGTCCCCACATTAGAAAGAGGTTTAGTACATAGTAATGTTAGGATGGGGTCCTAACAACCATATAGTTTCCAAGTCTACTTTATTCATATGATCCATCCATATCATTGCTCTCCTCATCTAAGAGTACTCTAGTGATCATGTCTAGTTTTTATATGAGCTCAACCTCAACTAGTTCATTATATACAAATTATAGAAGTTAATTCTAGTTAACTACTCCATTGTCCAATTTGTGTAGGATATAATTCCATGGAGGTTTATTTTCTATCTTGATAATTTTACCATCCTAGGATACCTTCATATGTGCATAATCCATTGCTAGATAACCATTCTTTAAAATATTTCTAGTCTATTCTCTCGATAACCACATCCCAAAATAGGATGAAAGGTTGATCTCTATCACTTCCTAGACTATAACTAGCTTTGGGTGTTTGGATACAATCATCACCAAATATTTCAATATGCTGGCTACGTTGACCTAGGTTCCATACATTTGGATAGGCCTCCTAGCCATTTTAGAATATGACAACTTCATTTATTCACATACTGCATTAGGCAACATTGTTATAACTACTTTCAAATTAATAGTACAACTCTTGAATATATAGTTTTAACTTTATAGACCGATATGAAAAGTAAATAGATTCATCATTTTGGATTTAGGAGCATTAAGAAAATAAATTATATTCACTTGAATATCAAACAAATCCTATTCTATAAGGTTTTACTACGTTAGATGTATGTAGTGAAGCATTGTGAGATAGAGCTATTTTTGCTTTAGCATAGTTATACTTATTCTTCTTTAAGGCTTCTCATAATAATTACATCTATCTAGGTAGGAACTTCCAACATACTTACATTGAATGATATTTTCTTCAACTCATTAGCAATATTGAACCTAGTATTAATAAACTGCCTTCATTATTAGGTGTAAGTTTTCAAAATTATCTTATGGCTACAACCATACCCTTACCATTCAAGGTAGGGTATCTTAGGTTCCTCTTGGCTTATTCTTGTAGTATTACCACTTTCCCTATTCTCTAGCAATGTTATTTTAATTTTTAGCCACAAGGATATTTACATTTTGTATTTTAGTTTATGAAATCTATAGTGTCATCTCTCCTTGCTCTCTCCTAGATGTAATCTCTTGATTGGTTGGCATTGGTGCCTTATCCTTGATGTGAAGTACAGAACATTTCCCAACAAGAATAATAGTTTTCATATTGATATTAGATAGTTTGGGTGGTTTTTCCTCAGTTTTTAAGGGCCTAAGTTGATCATCCATTACCTTTATTTTGCTTTTAGTCATGACCCCTTGTTGGTTTGTAAGGACTACTAGCTCTTCAAAATAAAATTATCCTTTCCTAGTTGAGTTGCCAAAATTTTCTAGAATAACATTCCATGGGGTTGGTAAGACTATAATCCATTATGCATCATCCCTAGTGGATCCACCATGTTAGGTTGTTGCATGGTAGCTAACTTAAAAACCAACATTAGAGAGGTTGCCATTTTATACTTCATATTCTATTGTTGTTCTTGACGATGCTAGTTATTTATTGAAATCCATGTATTTATTATAGAAATAACATATTCCAAAGGATTATGACTAGCATTACTCTTAAGTCACCATAAGGTATTTTTTTCTAAATTAGTTTTAAACCCTATTTTATGCTTTTGTACTAGTTGGTCTAGGTATTTTCTCTTTGGTAAGGTAAGGAGTCTATTGTTGCTTCTAAATACCTGAATATTTCCATACACCACCTTGATTATGCATCTTCTCCAAATTTTCTTGATTCATTAATATTTTCATTATTTCCCTCAATTCATTCACTTGGAATTGGATTTTGTCATTCTAATTTTGAGGTATAGAAGTGGTACTAATATTATATGATTAAGGTAGAGTGGGTAAGAATGGTATTTGGGGCTAGGGGGAAATAATATTAGGGGTGCTCTAGTCTAGAAAAGTCACCATATATGGAGTGTTAGTTTAGGGATATCTATTTTTCTTGGATGAGTCCTAAGTGGGTTGGTTTTGGGTATTTGAAATGGGTATTTTGATAGGATATTCTCCTAGTATTCTAGAATTTAGAAATTAATTTACATATGTAGCATAATCCATAGGTAGAGTAAGGGATAATTGCCAACTCTAATTAACACATCTTCTACTTGTGTTGCTTTCTCAAAGGCTTTGGCTAAGGTAACATGATTGGAATTATAGACCATCAAGGCTTAGATTTGATTATAGACCCTTTGTATGAAAAGGTAGAGCTTATTCATCTGATGTTCAAAGGTATTAGGTATAAAATCCTCATAAACCTCCTATTATAATCATGAACTATTCTCTTTGGGATGTATTTACATGACATTAAGCTTGAAGAGTATGGAATATTAATTCCTTATATTTCCTAATATCCTCATGAAAGGTTTGACTATAGAAGCTCAATAATGTATGAAAGGATTCAATACCATGTGGTAACATTATATCCTAATGAATAGATCAAAAATCAGACCATAATATCTTCTTGCTAAATATGATGCACAAATTCTAACATTTATAGTCTATACAAGTGGTCAAAAGTTGAAAAGTCTTTTATAGTAGCTATAGATATGGGAGAATAAACCATCAAGTCTAGTGGTCCTTAGTAAGTCTAGTCAATCATCTATTATTGAGGCTTTAATGGTATTTGCATTTGATAATTTTGGGGAGGATAAATCTAAGGTATTTGATATTGGGGTATACTATATACCCTTGTGATTATTATATGAATAGGGCTACATGTTGATTTAGAACCATTTGTTGATTTTATAGGACTACTAGTTATTAGGAACTTGTTGTTGATTGTAAGGGTTCTAGATTAAAGATGGATTTGGAGGAATTTGGTTCTAATAATTAGTATTTGGAGAAAAAAGTAGGATAGGCACTCCTTATTAGTATAGGCTTTTCTATAGTAGCTAAGAGAATAACTAGTTAAATATAGTGGTTGAAAATACTACATGGGATGACCACCTAGTGGAAATAATAGGTTTTGAGTAGCTTGTATGATCATTTATGTTTCCAACAATGCTATATTTTTTTAAAAATTTTGAGGAGTAATTCGATTTGGTGGTAGGTTTGATGGAGGTTGAATTGATACCCCTTGGCTAGTGTTATGGTTTCATGGATTTTGCATAGTTGTTGAATTTTGGGGTTTGATAACCCTTGAAAACTCTAGTCCATAGTAGGGATTTGTTTATCTATTAGGTGAATCCTATGGGTAATTGATAAGAGGTACTATAAGGAACTTACTTTTATCTTGAACCAACCTTTGGTTGACTTATATTTATCTAATAACTAGAGCCTACTTATAAACAATGAATTGATTGTGACACTAGTCAGTTTAGTTGTTGATTCACTAGAGTTGATGTTATTGCATTTATAATTGCTTCATAAATTATTGGAATGGACCTAGCAAGTAGAGGACTATTAAAATTAGAAAATACTTGTAAAATTTTTCACACTATATGAGGAGTTAGTAATCACACTTACAATAGTTGGAAGAATAGTGGTGCATGCTTTACCAATGCCTAGAATAACATATTGATTATGGATTGTTGGGTGATTAGGTAAGCCTACATATTATATAAAAAGTATGATGGAATGTTTTTTCTTTCTTAGCAGAATTTTCCATTGTTTCTTTGGTAGAAGTTGTTGAAGGAAGCTTCTCTAAGCCTTGAATCAAAATTACTATAGAAGGTTTCTTTCCTTTCCTTCAGTACTTAATCAACTTTACTTGCTCAACCTCTTTGAACTTATCATGTGATTTAGAACTTGTATTCATAAGATATAACACTAATAATTATATTTAATTGATGTTTGTTATATTTGTGACAGCAAAAATCACTCTAAAACAAGTGAATTCAACTAAAATTTAAAAATTAGGATATTTCCAAAAAAGTTGTAATTCTTGAAAATCCCTAGAATTAGGACTTAGCACTTAGAGGATTTGAATGATGATTGGTGACATCATTATCCATAAATAAATAATTTTATAGATTATTGAATAAGTTAATAAATAGACAAAATTTAACTTGGAAAAAGCAAGGAAATTTTTGGAGGGGGCCAACATAAGGATGAAATAAGCTAATTTTGATGAATCATAGGCTAATTCAATAAATTGGTAAGGTAAGGAATTAAACAAAAATTGATATGAAATTATGGATTGGAGGTTACTCAAAATATTGAAAAATTGTTGAATTTTTGATAAATCATTGGAACATGAACTTGCAAAAATTCTCAAAATATTTCAAATTTCTTTGTAGACTTATGAATCAATGGATTTGGACACAATACTAGTTTACAAAATCTAATTTTTGATTCAAGATAGATTTCTAGGTTGGATTTTTAATGTAATTGCCATTTGAATTAGATTCATTGGATTATACAACAATGTTGTCTATAGGGTTAGGATGCAAAAATAGATCAGATTTGAGTCGATCGAACATAGATTCATTAAGATTTTTTTAGGTTTTATCAATATCAATGTATTCAATAAATAATTTTATGGATGTGATGAAATTTATGATAAATAAATATAAAACTAAGTGTAAAAATGAAGTTATGGTGAGGTGCATCCCACGAGACATTCCAAAAAATGTTGATCTATGGAAGTGGTATAGAACCATGAGATCACGTTTCAACAATTGGAAGGAAGGGGAAAATCCTCTTCAACCTTTATATTTAGGGTGAATCCTTACTAACCTACATTAATTTAACTAATCTAAGTGTAGAAAATAAAATTTGTAGATTTAAGAGTGTGATAAATGAAAATAAAGTTTAGAAAATAAAATATAGCTAAAGCTATAGCA
This sequence comes from Wollemia nobilis, assembly GCA_028583015.1. Lineage (NCBI taxonomy): Eukaryota > Viridiplantae > Streptophyta > Pinopsida > Araucariales > Araucariaceae > Wollemia > Wollemia nobilis. The sequence goes on from JAQPPZ010003279.1 coordinate 157,803, forward strand.
AGGCTAGTGTACGATTAATTGTACCATCAGGGGATGGTAGAATAATGACAACTTGATCACTATTCATCCACCATGCAACTAAATTTGGAAAGAGGACTAATAGGTAGGTGAGAAGGAAGTTTCACAAACACCATTAATTCATGCATCAAGAAGTTTGACAAGCAAGACACAATTGAAACATGAATGTCATACATAATTTTCTATTTGTATTAAAAATTAAAAATACGATCAAGAAGATCCACTCTAATATTTCTCAAAATGGCCAAAATATGTTTACATTGAGCTCAAGTCTCCTCTTTTTTAGTAGGGAATAAGGGATTTGAAAGGTTCCCTAAATATTTTAACAAACTTTTACAAGAAGATAAGCCCAAAAGCTTCTAAGAGAAACACAAATATTACAAACAAGAATCCTTCCATGCCATACAAACATAAAAATATAGAAAACAACATACATCAAATAAAAGCTATCACCTATTGAAAAAAACAAAATATACAACAACTTGAAGCAATAGAAGAACAAACTTCCTTTTCCTATATTGAGTTTTGATCCCACTATCTTCACACCTGATTGAGCTTTATAGATAACACACTTTGCACCAATCCTAATAACTTGCTATCCTCATAAAAGTGTAGACAACTTCCCCATAAGCAAATCCAACTAATAGTTGGATAGGGGTTGCTCTCCCAAGCTACCATGGGAATTAATACCAAGTCATTCTAGACACCACCATAAGCATCAAATATCGATTTTATGGCAACTTTATTTTGGATAGTTTCTATTAGATAGTGAACCTTGAAGTCCTAGTAACCTGTTTTCATATACTCAAAGTCTCTAACCCATAGGATACAATCCTAATGCAAAACATCTAGTAAAATACCATTAGTGAAACACATGGGCTTCATACCGGTCAAAACAAGGATCATGAGTTACAATATCGATAACACAAAAGACACATATGGATAATATTTATGGGAAGAATATGCCCCACTAGACTTCTATCCTTAGAATTGCAATATACATTATCCACTAATATAGTCCAACTAGGGTGGAATACCTAGGTCAAAACAACTTGGGGAAGGTACTCACCTAGACACAACATATTCAAACCAAATATTTTGAAAGAAAATTTTAACAAAAAGGAGGCCTGAATAACCACGATGCCAAGCACGGGGAATTTTCTTTAAAATAAGTGGTACAAACATAATCCAACATCACCAAAGTTCCTTAATCTAAAAACCATGCAAAAATGGGGGATACAATTGTTAGAAGAGTTGTAACATATTTTGTTTTTGAAAGTTCTCCCTAACATCAATTCATAAGACCGATCTTCATATTACTACTTCCAAGATCCCGCCACATATTTCTATGAAATAAACTAGAAAAATTGCTAAGGAATGAAATATTAATCATTGTGAACCCCGTTTCTTTTTTCATTATTAGCAATTGCAATATCTTGCTGGGAGAAGTCTCCTTTCGAAACACTACGCCCTTCTTGCAATATTTCAAAATTAACCATATAGTCTACTTTGCTATTTCCTCCCCTATAAGTATGATTAAATTCTACTACCTCTATAAGCCTTATAATATGCCGAGATTCACCAATTATAGAGGATAAATTCTAGTTGACTTATGTATATTTTCATTAGGTTAATCATGTTTAAGGAATCCCATTCTATAATTACTATACACCTGAAGATTACTCACCAAATCTATTCCCATGCACATAGCACGAGCCTCCATAAAGTGGCTAGATTGGTCCCCTAAGGTTTCAACATAAGCAATCAAAATATTACTATTTTTAGATCTTATCAGACCTCCCACTCTAGTAGGCCTAGGATTTCCTTTAATTGCCCCATGAAAATTCAACTTCAACATACCACCTAGAGGGGGAGTCTATTTTGTTTGCCTCCTTAAAAGGTTTTTAGGAGGATCAAACATACCTATCACTGGATCAAAACCTCAATTCAACAAAAATCATACATTTCTTCTTTGATTCCCAGACCTCTTCCCACTTAATTAATCTAGAATTCTCCAAAATCAAAGAGAAAATCCTATTGGTTATAGCAATACTATCCTTCCTTTTCCTTTTAAAAATGCAACTATTTCATTCTTTCCAAATATCCCATATATAATAAGAAATATTAAAGTTCTATAAAGAGTTAAGTATCTTACTCTTGAAAGGGGATTTCCATTGGAGACAAAGATCACAAAGGTAGTTGGGGAAGACCTAAGAAACATGGAATCTACTAAGAACCAAATGGAGGACTTCTTGAGCAAAGGGGTAGTTCAGGTTCAAATGATTAACATCTTCCAACATACATTCACAAAGGTTGCACCTATTTGGAAGTTGAAAATATCTTTCCAAAAGGTTATCCATAATAAGGATCTTATTTTGGTAGACGAGCCAGAATAAGATAAATTTAGGAGTGATATTCTTTAACCAAACAATCAAAGTTGACAACCAACAAGGACATTCACCTTCTAGAAAATAGTAATCAGATTTGACTGAATAGGTCCCTTGATTGGATAATGTCCACTACCTAGAATCTTGAGTATTTAGGTTATTCATGGAATAAACATGAATCATCCTATTCAATTTACTAAGAATTTGGTTCATTCTTTGATACAAACCTTCAAATTCAATTTGTTTCCATCTAGATATACTCTTTCCTCTTATAATGTAATTAGTAACCATGGGCCCATAAGTATGAGAAAATTCATTCTCTAAGATAGTGAATTCCAAGTATTGATTAAGGGAAATGCACTTAAGCCAAAAAACTTTCTAGAAAATAACCTTGTTACCCCTCCTTATTTTCCATTGTAAACCTTGCTGTAAAAATGATCTAACAACTTGGAGATTATTCCAAAAGTTAAATCCCCTAGGAAAATATTTGTCCTCCAAAAAATCAGCATCATATCTTAGGTACTTGGCTTAAATAATCTTCACCCATATTACCTCTTCATTTCTTATTAGTTTCCACTCACACTTTTCCAAGAGGTATTTATTCAGTTTTATCAGTCTTCTAAAACCCAAGCCCCTTGCTTCTTTTTTCTAGAAGACCTGTTCCCAAGATGCTAATGGTAGACATATTTTATCCTCTAAACCAATCCATAGGAAATTCCTCTAAATCTATTCAATTCCATCATAGAATCTAGTCAACATCTTAAAGAGGGACATAAAACAAACTAGGATGCTTTAAAGAGAGAATTTCACCAAAAGATCTTTCCTTTCCTAGTTAAGAAGTGCTCCTTTCCATCTTGTTAGTTTCTTGGTAAATATCTCCACAATTGGGTTTCACATATCATTTGAAGATCTACCTTTAAACATGGGCATCCCAAGGCTCTTTTTTATAGTAAAGGATTTACCCTCTTTTCTCCTAAGTAAAATATTTAACCTTTATTATTATAGTTAATATATAAAATATCCCTTTCAAACCATTATATTCAAATCCTCCCTTAGGATCTGATGAATTATTGATTTATCTATAAATCATAAATGTTCAATGGATAATAACTTTGTTGATAAATCATTGGTTGACAAATCACAACTTTCTAGACTTGGTTGATTTTTAGGTCCTAGTATTCTATTCACTACCTAGTGATTGTTAAATTGGCTATGTGGGTTCCTATGCACTATAAAATTTTTGACTCTTGCCTATATTCATTGAAGCCCTTCATATTTCTTAGTTGGTACCTTTTTTTTAACTAGTTGTTGCAAATATTGGAATCAAAGATAAATCTTGTACTTCTTTTCAAACTCTCACATATAAGAATTTTTGCTTTTAACTACTAACTAAATGTATGTTAAGGCCTTGAGTTATTAAACATTCTTCCAAGATAATTATATGGGAATATAAAAAATTGATTTCTCAAAAGCCTTATATTCTAACTTGATCGATTATCCCCTATCTTTTGATAGAGTCGAAACCAATTCATCCTTCTACATAAAAATTAAAAAATAGATCTCTCAAAGCATAATTTGAAGCTCATCTACTATTTACTAATGTTCTTTCTTTTATCTAGGTTGCTAATAGAAGTCCATGATCTAGAATTGTTATTCACACTGATATAATGTTTGACCTTTAAATAACTATTAGCTAAACACACCCGAGTTATTGGGTTCCATTTTAGATAAAAAAGGAGTGTAAGGCTTTAACCATGCATTAGATAGAAAATTTAGAATCTCCATTATTTTGTTGACCACTTCTTGATTAAGAGCAAACTCTCTAATATGAAGTTGCATATGATTAAGTCCCTATATAGGGTACAATTTTCAAACAATTTCATTACATCATCATAACCTATATATTTTTTATGTAACATTTTTTCCGCTCTTTCCTTGGTATTTAAACCATCTCCAACTAAGTCTTTACCCTAATTCCAAAACTATAAGTTTACAATTTTATAAACCTACCCCTACATATTCTTTCCTTGCATACTATATCCCACTTACAATAAAGAAACTTAATTTTTTCCTAACATTCTTTAAAAATAAAATCTATTTAAATCTAATTAGATTTAGATGCTACACATATTACCTTCTTCAAAGTGACGTCATATATTAATCTAGGTTATAATGTAGTTATTTTGAGTTAAAGTCTTCCATCCATGATTAAGAAATTTCCTCTCCAACCTATTAAACAAGATTTAATTCTATTCAAAATTGCTTTTGAGATATCTTTCTTCTCTTCTTTACAAACAAAGAAAATACCTAGATATGCTGATGGAAATTTTTGAACTTTGAACCCCTAAAACATCCATAATATTTTGTTGTAAATCTAAGGTGGTATTAATGAAAAATTTCATGGATATTGTAGTATCAACCATCTATCCAACAACCTTCTCATAGCATGATAATATTGATTTAAATTCCATAGCCTTGCTGATTGAGGGAGGACCTAAAAGAAAAGCATCATCCTTAAATTAGAGATGACATTGGAAGGGAACATTTATTATAACATGAATATCTTTATTTTCTATCTATTTTTACGTTTGAGATCTCTCCCTAGCATCTCAACAAAAATAGAAAAGACATAAGGAGATGGTGGGTGTAGGCGGTAATTATGACATGGCACCATCACAATTGCAACCAATACTTTGAAGTGGATTTATACACATGATGAGCACACACTGATATTTTTTATTGTAAATAGTTTGATTTTATATTTGTCCATAGTTATGTCGCATGGAGTTGTGTGACGATATGTTAATATTTCATATTTTGTGTTTGTGTATGAGGTATTTGTTATTAGTAAGTTGGTATAAGATGTTGGTTGTATAGTTAGATAACTATATCTTCTTGCTAAGTGATTATTTATAGACCCCTATATTTATTATTTAGCATCAACAATATCATATTAGTCATTGTATTATTGATGTTGGTAGTGTTGTAATGATATTATAGATGATGCATTATGTTATTCATATTGTTAATATAAATCTCTTTCTTTGATTCATTCTAATATGCATATTTATGGATTATCTTGTTGCATATGCATTAATGTTTTGATATTTATTATATCTTCAATTTGAGAATACCAAACTATAATGTTATTTTTCATGTTGTTGTCACAAGTCTGGATCGAGACCTACAACAATGACATTTTAATTGAAGTAGAAGATGGATTATTAATAATCTAATGCATATATGTGGATGTATACATGGTTAAGAACTCACCTTTCCAACCTACCAAACAATATTTCATTCTATCCAAAATTCAGTTTTAGAGTTGTTGAAGTATGTATATTATGATCTCATTAGGTCAAGGCCAAAAGTTTGACTATGGGTAGTCTTCATGTAAGACTATAAGAATCACTTATGTAAGCCTTTGGGCATCATTCTTGTAAGAATACGAGCATCTTCATGTAATCCTAAGGGCACACTTAATGTATTCAAACTTAGTGATATTGCTAATACACCTCTATAGATAACCTTTTTTTGGCTGGATAATAAAGGGTTGTACTCGTATTCCCCACCCTTGAAAAATTACAATTGTCTTCTTTAGAGCTTGAGAGTTTATAAATACATACACTTATCATCTCAATTGAGATGCTATAACTAGAAATCTACATAACTTTTCATTGAATATTTGAATTATTGATTTTTATTTTCAATATCTTTTCAATTTTCTATGAATACAATTATTCTATAATTTAGCATCTTTATTGACATTTTCCTATAGCAGCCTTTACAATTCCAAAACTTCACCTCTACTATCTATACCTTGCATCTTAGTAGAGTAATATTTCTAAAATATCACACTATCATAGTCCGCTTTACCAAATATGGATTGCTAGTTTCCTTCCTGAAACACAAGTGCAACCACAAAAATTATAATAAATATTCTAAAAAAAAAGACATTATTGTTACAAAATAAAGCAAATATTACCAATGGAAAATATTAAAGTAAATCTTAATAATTAATTGAATTAGGCAATCAATATTTTCTTATCAACTTCAACTAAACTTACACTAACCATGGAAAGGAGAATTTAACTTCACGATCCCCAATCAAAAATCCTCTATTAGATAGCTTATCTACACATTTGTTTCCTTCCCTTAATATATTTGTAAACCTGATTTCTTCAAAATCTTTAGCAAGATCTTGAATTTCCATAATTATCTCTTGTATGTTCCATGGAGCCTTTACTTTCCTCAAAATTGCATTTATTACTATGAGAGAATCACATTCCATCTATACTCTATGTCTCTATATATGACCCTGATTAAAGGGTGTAATATATTTATTATATTATAATAACCTTCAAATCAAGTTATATTTGCTTGAGGTTAACATCTAATTGGGGATTTAGTATCACTATAAATACTCCTCAATGACTAATCCATTGCATTAATTTGTGATATATGTGAAAAATTATGGGGTGCCTATGTACATCCAACCGTTTTTCCTTTCTTGTCATTTATCTTTCTCTCTTTGTTTTTTTTAACAATGCTATCTTTAATTGCTCTTGTATGTTTTCTAGATATGATTATGGTGAATGTATATTTCAAAATATTTTTAGAAAGTATTGTAAATTCCAACATTATATCAAAGCAAAAAAACCAAGTTACATCACTTGAGAAAAAAATATATTATCTTCCTTAAATATTAATAAAAAAGCTCTTAAGGTAAAAAGTCCCACCCGTATTATATTGTGTCTTGTCTTTGATTTTTTTCAATTGGTTATATGGGATTGAAATGGTCCTACCCATATTATATCATTGCCACATAGTGGTATTGCAATAACTTGGATATTATTCATGTATCACTTGGCAATATTCGAACCTAGGTCTCCTCCTTGAATGTTGAGGAATATAACAGGTTGATCTATCACTATTTGATTAATTTTTTTTTGATGAAGCATGGGTTTCTCAAAGAGGTCCTAATTCCCTTGTACTAGGGTTTTAATTTGGGTCTCTCAGAAGAAAACCCAAAGACATACCACTATGGTAAAAGCATAGGTTTTTGAAAAGGGGGGTTTGATTTTGGGTCTCTTAGATGATAATCCAAAGGTATACCACTACAATATCCCTCATAGGACCAAATTTTAGGTTAAATAACTATTTTTTTAAAGGGTCCCAGTCCTCTTATATCTGGGTTTGAATGACCTTATTGTGAATCTCAATATCAACAGTATCCATACTAACCTTATTGTGAATCTCAATATCAACAGTATCCATACTAACCTTATTGTGAATCTCACATGGACCTCCATTATATTTAGAGATGGAGAGCAATGGTAGGTATTATTCTTTTCTTCCTTTATATTATGAGTTTGACTTCCACTTGTGAAATCAATTTTTTTGTTTTGTCATCATGGCATATTCTTGTTTGTCAATCAAGTTTAACTCCCACACATCCAAGAGAGCAACATGGTGGTAATGTACTTTTTTGGTAGAAAACATGTTGCAAGATCAATTCTATGGGATAATATTTATTGATAGGGGTGTTCCTTCTATGAAGGCATCTCCTATGGGTAATGTAAGAGTTGGTGTAATCACCCTCCCTAACTATTGAACTAGAAAATTGCCCTGACTTATAATTAAGATTTGTGCCACAATTCTAGTTCCAACAAAGTTGTAAGGGATTGCCAATTTGTTCTCTCAACATCCAAATTTAGGCTAGATCCCCACTATTCCTCTCAAAATACTCCTACATTAACATACACGAACTTACATTGAAAGTAAAGTGTGGAAATAAAAATACCTAAAATATTAGAGGTGTAAGTAATTCAAACAAATATGGGTTTAAACTATAGTTACAAAATTGTATGATTAGTCAATACATGAGAAGTTGAATAACATCAATGTTCATCAATTCATTAGATTATAAAATTGATAAGTGAATGACAAGATAAACAAAAAGCACGATATCATCATAACCACACAATTAACAAATAAGAAGGATGGTTCCACTGATGGAATGCTAAAGACTTACCAATTTATTATAATCTCATGAGGTCAAAGCATAATGTGGGTTTCATAAAGTGTAGCTCTAAATTCTTTGTTGGGAATTCTCCTAGATTATTTCACAAGTCAATGTTCAAGGATCATACAAATATTACTCACAATAATATTGTATACAAAATATTATTAATAAAGTCTACTATAGCATACATGAAGCTATGCTATTTTGATATGTATTACAATGCATCAAGATTTATCTCCAATATATAAATTTACACGACTTTTAAATATTATCACTATTGCTCTCCTAAAAACAATTGAGAGATGCATCCTTTCACTTTACTCACATTATGAAAAAACTCTCATGACTCTTCACTTTACATCATGCCACATCTCATGTGACTCTTCACTTACCTTCTTTACACTTTGCACACACACTTGAACACTTCTCACTAGCATACCTTGCACACTTTATTACATAACACATGGACACTTTTCACACACTGACACATACATAAGACAAATATTTAACACACTCCCTAATATAATAAATCATTCCCTAAACTAATCACACCCTAGACTATTGCATGACCAAATAATGTAATATATCCAACACCCCTCGTATTGCATTATTTGGTAAAAATACTTTTGACTCATAAATTCTTAGTCTAAAGTTTGGACTTTAATAAATTCCATTTTCTCTTGCATAGTTTTTATTGAACCTATTTTCACTGCTCATCAAAAATATAAAAGTCTTAACTTCCTCAATTGTAACATGTTTTTCTAAAGTGGAACTTGCATCTTCATTAGCTTGAGTCTTTTCTCTTCCAACTATTATCTTTCAGGTCTATTCCATGATACTCTAGAAAACTCTTTTGACTTTATGCAAAAATAGATCTTCTCAACACCCTCAAAAAGATTTTTGGTGCTTTAATTATTGCTTTCATGAGGGCTTCTTATTGAATACATTCTTTCATACTTTTAGCATAAATTATCACTATTCATGCAATACTCATGCTATATTCATTGATCTCTGATGTATTCTCATTCACAAAGTTTGAAAATGATTTACCAATTCTAAAAACAAGATTACCTATTTCAAGATCTTCCACATCATTCTGGAAAACACTCATACTTAGAATACTATCAAGTAATCTCTTATTATCACAAATTGCTACTACAGTATATATTCTTAGTAATGTTTGAATTTGATTTTTCATGTCTTCTTTTTCTTTCCACACTGTCTCAATAGATGTGCTGCACAACTACCACTTGTGATATTGTAGAGATTTATAACTAATATTAAAAAAACCATTATTCTCTAAATAACATTTTGCTATGATTCATTATAGTAAAAACATTATTTTAATACCTTTCAATTTGATGTTCTCTAAATTTAGTCAACCATTCTTCTTGTTCTTGAATATAACAACTCCTTGTAAATATACCATGAGGCATTTGATAACCACAACTTCATGCATGATATTCTATTTTTTCCTAATGTGCTTCCTAGCTTCTATAGCCAAAGTCTCTTCAATTATTTGCCTTTGAAGAAAAGAGGCTTATATATGTATAGACGCATGACCATTGGAATAAGATCCACCATATGCTTCCATCATGGTTCCATAGGATAGTCTACTACTACTTGAAATTGCTTCAGGATATGCACAAGATGTTTTTGAAGTTGTAAAATCCTTTGCTACAAGAAAATCATCTAGCTAAACTGTAACACCCCAGGTCTAACTCACCTGGTTGTCCAAACATGAAGTAAATTTTTTGGATCAAACTCCTAGAAAGTATAAGCGACACCCAATATTAATTAGTACATAGACATAAGATTACTTATTTCAATAAAACCGACCATTGCAAACAATCCCTTAAATGGTCGAGATTAGCCAAATCTTGTAAAAGGTGCCATTTTGTGAATACCTTTGTCTCCATTACTAAAGGTATATATTCATGATATGGGGTTATCCATCTAGGGTCCATAACACCTGAATGGGTGGACGCATAATTCCCCATCCCATAGCATGGTATACTTAGGGTCTTTTCCCTAAAATTCTACCTGAAGCACATATGTTATTGTTTTCATCTCAATGCTAACGTATAGTGTTAGTATGCTTAGCTGAGAATCCACCTTCCTTGGATTCAACTAGGGCCCACCGTTACTTTGGCTCGGGACCATGTATCTCAAGCTATGATACGGTTGATGAAGAGTTGTCTCATACCAACTCTTCACTAAACCTTCTAGCTTTGAGGTCAAGCTTTCCTTGTAACACCTTGGTAATTTGCTAGTAATTCCCCAATTGAGCATAGAACGTGAGACCCCTCACAATACTACTCACATATCAACCTAGAGAGGGTGTCCCCTACCACCCCTCATTACTTGTTCATGGTAATAGGACCATTTATCCAGGAAGGATTACCAAAAAATGATTTGTTATCAAATCACAACATTTGCCCTACTTGCAAATACCGATGTTGGGCGTTTTATGATTCATAATGATTGTCATTCCTATAATCACCAATAATGAGTGTAAGAATGATGAATGTCCTCGTAATTATCGGTACCCTTTGATGAATAATTCTTCATGATAAAATGGTTTAAGGATAAGGTCTACTAGGGCTTCATAAGCTAGATTCTTATTCATACAAATTAATTACTTAAATACTTTGATTTTATCTATAAATTAAAATAGATAAAATATCATACATGTATATGCATACATAAGTTAAAGAGAATATTTTAAACCTAATAAATACAATATCATTCAAACCGTAGCGTGAGCGAGTGTGTGAGGGGGTGGGTGTGTGGTGGTTGTGTGTTAAATTTTCTATTAATAAGCATAGCTCTCGACTTTACGAGGGGTCATGGTTGGAAGGAGACTGCTCAACCCTGTGCGTTGGTCGTAGGGGTTTCTCACACTAACCAAATCAAAAAATAAATAAATACAATATCATTAAATATTTTTAATTGAAAAGATAATATCATCACTAATTAATTATCCCTTAATAAAAAACTAATAATATTATTACTTTAATTAACAATTTATTATAAAAAAATAAAATAAAAATAAATACAATAATATTAAATATTTTTAATTGAAAAGATAAAATCATCACTAATTAATTATCCCTTAATAGAGACCTAATAATCTTATTACTTTAATTAAAAATTATTATTAATTTTATACATTTCACTTATGGACTACTTAGAAAACTTCTTGCCTTCCTAATGATTAGATTAATTAAAATAAACAACTATTTATTACCTTCTTAATGATTACATTAATTAAAATAAACAACTATTTATTAAAAATATACTAAGCACTATATTCTAGGTTGTAATCATGCAAACAATTTGTATCTACGAAAATAAATAATATTCCTTCGATAAATTCAACATATTCTAGTTTAAGAAGCTTTTATTAAGTTATTAACAACTATTTAAAAAAAAAAAACTTTTTAATAGGTTAGTAACTTTTAAACCACTTAAACTTTCATTTGAAAGATACTCAAAGAAAATAAGTAAATAAAGAAATCTTAAACAATCAATAAGACCTTTAATCAAATAAAGATTCACCCTAATAGATTTTTTTATTTTCATTCACATAATGCTATTAATTAAATAAAACAAATAATCTAAAGACAACAACCTTTGAATCAACTCGAACATAAAGATAAAGTTAAAATAACATTATTATAAGAAAATGATCCCGCACCAACATTACTAATTGGATTTTGGATACTCAATTCAACTTTTTGATAGGGTGGAGATTCGAACCCGGGACCTCCCTTGGAGGATTACCCTCTCCTCTCCAACTCTCCTCTCCAACCAACTCTCCTCTCCAACTCACCTACAACACCTGGGTCTTAAAATATAAAGATTAAGGCTTATGGCTTATGCTTTATTTTTGTAATTAGGACACTTATCTTTATTTGTAGCTCATCTTCCTAAGTTTATAAAAAGAAAACAAAGGCTAACTAAAACCAAGGTTTAGATAAATGAGGGTGGGGGTGGGGAGCAGTAACAACTACTGCCTAAATCATAAGGGTAAATAATCATTAAACCATAAAGTCAACAAAAGGAAAACTTAAATAAAAATTCTACACAAACTCCTATAGGAGATTTCATATGATTTTATTAATATTACTTTTATTAATTAAATTATAAGTTTGTGCTAACATTACTCTATCAATATTTTAGTGTATTAATAAAACTATTTAAAGTTAAATTTTCATTTAAGCATCTACTTCTATTAACAACCTCATTATAATATAGCTTTCTATTGGTTATGAATGGGTGCAGTTCATTTCGTTTAGCTAGGACACTTTTCTATGACAAATTCAATGTTTATCATAATAAAAAAATTATAATTTAACTGTAAAGGTTTTATCATAAAAATATTTAGAGTGTACTACAATAGAGGTCATTATTAGCTAAATAGAACTTTGAACAGAGATGCTAAAATAAAAAAACAAATAATATTACTTTTATTAGTTCAATAAAAAATATATAAAAGTGTCTAACAGTGTTACTTCTTTGTTCTATGAATCCTGAAAATCATCATAGCACACATAACGATACAAGAAGAGTCTGTTGAGTATATTGTACATCAAAAAAGGATATATATTAGTTTTTTAACAATTAGAAACTCCAACCCATGTGCTGTAGGTGAGTTGGAGAGGGTAGGGTAATATTTCAAGGGAGGTCCTTGATTCGAATCTCTACCACCTACCAAACACACATTGGCCAAAATCCATTTGATAATGCTGGTGTAGTCAAGGCCGGGTGTGACTCCCGCATGATTTTGATGGTGTAGAACCCCTGTTTGTGGTTTCTCAGACCAAAGCGACCCTGCAAGGGGTTTTTTGCTAAATAAAAAAAACAATTAGAAACTCCAGTACTTTATTATAGTTTTCAAATTGAATACTTTAATACATAATTTTATTGTCTTTAAGAAATGTTCTCAAGTGAAATTACTGCCGACTCCATACTAGGAGAATTAACACAGAAACTATAATAGAACTCAAAATGATAAAATTATATATATATATATAATTTTTATTTGTTTTATAATGACGAACTCAAACTAATTTAACTACCTAGCCACTTCCTCACATGGGTATAAAATTACCCATCCTATCGTAGTGTAGCGAACAACATCTATAGGTTTTGGCAAAGCCATAGACATTCCAAACCTTCGACAGATATGATTATAAAAATAATCTAATATCTTATGTAAACAAGCTCTTTAAACATTTAAATAAACAGTCAACAATACAACATAATTTATAGCTAGGTCAATTTTAATCATTTATCAACAACTTCAATCATGCAAACAACCATTTAAAAATTCACAATATAGGAATCTGATCTGGATATCTTGACAACAATTCAGACTCTTCGATTCAATCACTAGAATGAATATGACAACAATTTGGACTTCGAATCATTTCATCATTCTATAAACAACACTCAAAACACATGCAAGAATCACCACAAAATTTGGATAGATGGAAAATATTTTCATCCATCGTTTTTGGATGCATTGACATGCAAGGTGGTCATGCATATTAGGCCACCTTAAAAGGCTGTAGGTGGCTTCTTTGATAGTGATCCCCAAATAAGGAAAAAACATTTTAAAGGATATAAATTGTTACTAATTATTATTATTATTATAATTTTATTTTTTATTTATTTTTATATTATATATTATTATTATTTATTTATTTTTATTATAATATTTATACATATATATTTTAATTATATATTATTACACTCAAGACCTTATTAAAAAAAAATATCATTCAAACCATCAAACATGCATAATACAAGAAAGTGCATCAAACAATCATATGCATTCAACAGGTAGAATATCCTATATGATTTTATCTCAGTGAGCTTCTATGTACTCACAGGCCATGGTGCTTTAAATGCAACACATCATATTCCACCTTACCTTAAGCAAAAAATTCCATCTTTTCGCTTGTAGGTGGGTACCAAGTTCAACTAATCCGTTTTTTTGATGAAAACCTGTTCTTGCACTCACAAAGTTTATCAACAATATCTCATTCTAAAAATAATAGCAAACAAAAAGGTAGCAAAATGGAGGGGATGTTTCAAAAACTCCTCTATGTAAGCCACTGCAATTCTAGATTGCTTTAAAAATTTATTTTAATAATCTCATATTTCATCGCCATACACCTCTGCTTGATTTCTTGACATATTTACTGTATGCTTTCATCATGTCTTTCAAATTTTTCATAATGTTTTCTTCATTCTTTTCATATTTTGAATAATTTTCATTTGCTTCATTAGAAGTTTCTTTCTCTAGATTTAAGCCTTCTATATGTTGGCCGACATCCCATAAAAAATTATAATTTTTTTCTCCCATAACTTTGTTGCTCGATTTAGATTAATTTTTTACTTCATCTATTCTTTTATTTATATCCTTCTTACCAATCCATCACAAATATTTCTTTACAAAACATAATTTTTATTTTCCTTCAATTTCTTCTTATCACTCCAATAAATATTAATTTCAAATTTTAATCTTCTTATACCTCTCTTCACAAATTTTTCTTCCCCCAAATAATAAAAAAAATATCTTTCATAAAATTATTTTAAATACTTTATTTTCTTATCTCTCCAAATTTCCTTTTAGTCAATAAATAAATATTATTTTATTATTTATCCAAAGTCTTCTTTCACTTAATCCATCAAAATATCTTCTTATTTCTCTAGCAATAATATTAATCCTTCATTCAAATAATTTCTTAATCAATTTATCAAATCGAATATTTCTTACCTTGTAATTATTCTTCTTTGCTATAACTTGGGTAACTTCAGCTCTTCAATATTCTTCTTCAAAATTGGATGACTTCAACCCTTCAATATTCTTTCTTTCTTCTTTACTTCAGTTATTTAATCTTCTTCCTTCAATATTTATGCATTTTTCAATGCTCTATTTAGTTGGCTCTCTTATCTCAATCCTTGGGTGCACTTTTTCTATAACATCCCGATTTTTACCCTACTTTGTGTTTGCATTATATAGCTTAAGGTTTGATTTCATAGAGGTGATTATGAAATAGAAATAGTTAAGTATGATTTGCTAAAATAGGAGAATTTGTTACTAAACATGAATTGTTAGTGGCATTTAAGGCATTTACTTGGAACGTTTCTTTGTCTCTTTAGTTAGTTGGGAAATTAATTGCTAATATTGGTTTATTTGGTTACCCAAGGAATTTAACTTGTGTTAAGTAGGATTAGTGGACACCATTGAAGAAACATTAAATCTAGTGGAAACATTAACTTGTGCTATTTTATCCCTATATTAGTTACAAGTTAATTGTGATTAACTAGGTTGATTAATTAGTTGCTTAGAAATGAAGTAAATATTAGTTGAAGAACTGATACGTGTTTGATTGTGATTGGACCACATCGGTTGCAAAGTCAAAGATAACTCTAATTTCTAGATAGCATTTATGGTGGGTTCATCCCCAATAATTTTTAATAATAAAAAAATTTTTATGGGGGGAGGGTGAGTTCCATTATAAATAGAGGTTTTGGGAAGGCAAAAGGAAAGCGATATTTTATGGAGTGAGATAAGGGATTATGCTCTCCAATTGAGTTGGATCAGAAACCAGAAATCTTGCATTCTTCACAAGCTGGCATTGGAAATCTAGAGGTTCCTAGGGAGTATGCTCTCCGAGCTTTGCTCGGATCAGAAAATAGATGGACCTTGTGTTTTACCATAGTTTTTCCTTGCCTCATTGCTTTGCTAAACAAAAGAGTCACATATAAGTCAAAGTATTGGAAGACTTTTCGGAGCTTGGATCGAAGAAATTATATAAAAAATTTAGGTTAGGGTTAAGAACCTAACTATAGTATGAATGATGAGTATGCTTGTTTTGTGATTGAGTTATTGTTATAGTCATCCTTTATTGTTGTTAAGGTTAAAGGTTTTATTATAGAATAAATAAAAGAGGTATGTATAGGAAAGTTATTGATGGTTGTGTGTTGGGTATTGTAGATGAATTGTTTGTTATTTATGGCAGTTCATTCATATGCAGTTCATGGATTTAGAAGAAGGATTTAATGCTGTAGTTTATGTTGTAACGTACATTGCCTGAGTATAGTAACAAGAATAATATGAATCTCCAATTTAGTCAGATCTGTGCATGCATGTGTGGGAATCCAAGTGCAATATCAATAATTATATTATGTGTGGATTTTTAGTGATATTGCAGGTGTTGTTGATTCCAGTTCTGTGTTAGAAGTGCATACCGAGAAAACGTACAACCATCCATATGCCATTGTGTGAAATAGATAAATAAAGATAAAATACGATTAATGGTTGTTACCCATTATTGGAAATGATATTTGTGTGATAAAAATGCAAATGGGTATTTTCCAGGATTAAGTTATTGGGCAGAACAAGGGTTTTCACCAAATCGTACAAGCAACGTACCAAACTATACAAGGGTTTGTAAATTCGTACAGCTTATGAGTTTTGGCCTAAGATTACATTTTTAAAAATTCTGAAGGTAGATCAATGAGTTTCCAAATGAATAGTTGCCAAGTGGTTGGGATTTAGGAATTGTCTAGTTGTGAATCGTACAATTGTACATTTTGGGGTTGTATAGTCTTCAGTTGTACATTTTAGAAATTATACTATTGTGAATCATACAACTGTACAAATTGGATTAAGTTAAGTGTAAATAGTGGGAATTCATCTTAAAATTTCTCATTCCACCCTCCTTCGAGAAAATTGCACTCCACTTGTGCTACAGGTGAAATAAAATGTAGTGGTATTTTGCCAAATATGATAGGGTTTATGGATAAAAATCGTAGATCTAGGATTTATGGTTTGGATTAATAGGTTATCTCACGATAATAACTTTGGGTCTTAAATTTATATTGAAATAAATATAAAAGGGTAAAAGGGTCTAAATAGTGATATTAGATAATTATCTTAAAAAAAAACTCAGATTTAGACTTTAGCTAAAAGTTAAAGTCCCACAAAGGAAAATTTGTATCTGAACCATATCCACCTATTGAATAGGGCTTGAAATATTTAAGGGGTTATAAATATCCCTAGCATAGTACAATAATGTTATAACTTAAACTTGTTTAATGGAATCTAATGCTATATGTATCAATGAAGAAGTTAAATCTATAATCAGCAAGAGGAATGAGTGAGCTGAGGTTTAGCGGGTGTGGCGGGAGTGAGGGTTTGAATTTTATGGGCAGGAATCTCATCCAAGGTGGTAGAGGTAGAGCAGGTATGGAAGGGGTGGGTGGGAACCTCGAGCATGGATCAAGCGAGGATCCAAAGGAAGGCGGTCAAGCTATGGTAGATTTGGAGGCGGGCATCACACAGGGGCCCGACCCTCCTCAGAAAGACCCCGACAAAAAAGATACGAAGGACAATGTGGGGCCCAAGAAGTGGCTATCTTTTGTTGAGACTATTAGAGGAAAAATAAAGGAGGTTCTCTCTCTTCCGCCCCTAGTTCCAGTAAATAATAAAATTTCAGCCCCGACAAGTTCCATGAGCCCTTTTATTTTAATGGAAGAATTCTCCTTGGTAGGCAAGTTTTTGGGAGGTAGGCCGGACATGGAGACTATCAGGGCTTGGGCGATGGGTAAATGGCGACCGGTAGGCATCTTGGAGTTGGTAGCTCTAACTCGAGGGTTCTTCATTATCCATTTTAACAATATGGAGGATGCTAACCACATTTTAATAGAAGGTCCTTGGTTTCTGGGCAAAAGGAGCCTTTTTCTTAGATGATGGGGTGAAGATTTTGACCCTGAAAAACAAAATATTAACATTACCCCTATTTGGGTTCATCTCCCGAGTCTACCTACCCAGTTCTTCAATGAATATTGGCTGTAGGGCATAGCCAGAACTATAGGGGACCTGATCTCCATTGACCATGCGACCTTGGCCAGGACAAGGATGACTCATGCACGAATATGCATAAATGCTAATTTGAATAATGAATTGCCAAGGTTTGTGGAGCTAGAGTATGGAGAATACTATAGAAAATAGCTGGTAGAATATGAGAATAGATCGACATTCTATGCAAAATATAAAAATCAAGGACATCTATGCAATCAGTGCCCTAACTTGGCAATGAATAGAGAAAAGTAGAAGTAGGGAATGCTAGACAAAGGAAATTTGAGGAGTTTCCCTGGAAGAGGCGATTTCAATCAGGCAAACTATGTCTACCAAAAAAAGAAAAGAGAGGGTGTAGGGTCCCAACAAGACAAAGGAAAACAATAGGTTGTTGGCAACCAAAATACTCAGGTAAGTTCCAATCCTCTAGTTTCAAATAAATTTTCAATTCTATCCAATATGGGAGTAGGAGGATTATCGGAAGACATGGAAGCCTAACACCTTCAAGCTAACCTTTATGACTCTCTAGAATCCCCATCCAAGTCAGGATCCTCAAACCCTAATGCTGAAATTACTGTAATCCCCATGGGCATCACAAATCCAAACCCTAATGCACAATCTCTAGAATCCACATCCAAGTTAGGATCCTTAAACCCCAATGCTAGAAATACTTCAAGCCCAGTGGGCATCCCAAAGCCAAACCCTAATGTTGAAGAACTTAGGAAGAAAGTTGAGGCATTGGAAAATAAAAAATCTCATCTCCCTAACATCATCACTAGGAGCCAAGTGAATCCTACTGAGGGGCCATCCCGTAGACCAGGGGAATACAAGAAAAAAGGAGAATATTTGGATGTAGGGGTGGAGATATGTGAAACTCTTTAGACTGAGGAATATGGCAGTCCGGTTCTACAACAAATTACCTCCCCTCGATTTAGTCCTAAACAAACCAGGAGCACTGTGAAGTCTCCTATAGATTTTGGCAGTGAAAAAGAAGAGGGAGAATATCAAATGCTGAGCATCAAAAAATTAAAACTGATAATGACATTGCCAATGGAAAACAGAGAACCTTGTTTCAACAGGTTATTTCGGGTTCTGAAGACAACAAATTAGGAAAACCCCCTCAAGGGAGGGGGAGAGGAAGAAATCCCAAAAAATCTAAATGAAGTTCCTCTCATGGAACGTGAGAGGCCTCAATGGCCTGCCCAAACACAGGGAAGTCAGTGCAATAAGAAATCAAGTGAATCCAACTATTATCATGTTGCAAGAAACAAAAACTAATGAGATTCAATCAAAAAAATAGCAAAAAAAAATTGGAATCAAGGGGAGATGGTTTGCAAATCAGCCAGAGGAGCATCTAGAGGCCTTATGACTTTGTGGGATCCCCGGATAGTAGAAGGCACCATTATTCAAAAATATGACAGGGTTCTTAGTGTTTTATTTAAGGAAATAAATAGCAACAAGTCGTGGATCCTTTCAAATATTTATGCCCTAACTTCAATTCAAGGGAGAGCTCTACTGTGGGAGTACTTAGGAAATCTGAGTGAAATCTTCCATAATGTCCCCTGGATTATGGCTGGGGATTTTAACACTCCTCTTTACCCTTCAGACAAAATGGGTGGAAATGGACCACCTATCAAGAGCATGGATGAGTTCAATGACTTTGTGAACTCCAACATGTTGATGGATGTAAAAATTAGAGGAGCGAATTATACCTGGAGCAATCGATGGATAGGGTGTCATCTCATTCAAGAAAGGCTTGATAGATTTTTTCTATCAAAGGAGGCTACAACTTTGTTCGGTGATTCTACCCTGCAAGCCCTTCCTAAAATTGCCTTTGATCATAATCCCATTTTTTTGGAGATCCCTAACTCTCTATCCTTCAAGAAACCTTTCAGATTTCAATCTATGTGGATCAAACATTCCAGTTTTAGAGATAACTTAAGTCAGTGGTGGCAACAACCTGTCAGGGGTAGTGCAACTTTTAAACTTGCTGGAAAATTAAAGTTTGTTAAGGAAAAGCTTCGAACTTGGAACAAAGAGGTCTTTGGGAACCTCTTTGAAAATAAAAAATAGGTTGTTGAAATTTTGAAGATAATTGATCAGAGGATCCAACATGGTGATGTTGATGAAACTACTAGGCAGGAGGAACGAACAAAACTAGCAGAGTTTCATAACATTTTGGCCTATGAGGAAATATATTGGAGGAAAAAATCAAGGGCTCTTTGGTTGAAATATGGAGATTCAAATTCCAAGTTTTTTCACGTCACCACACTTAGAAACAGAAGCAATAACAAGATAATTTTTTTAAAAAAGTAGATGGTTCTATTACTCAAGACTTAACAAAAATCAGAAAGGAGGCAGTAACTTATTTCAATTCTATCCTTGGTCAGGAATCACAGTGCAATGAGGAGGCCAAAGATATTCTCTTGCAATCCATTCCTAGCATAATAAATGAGGATATAAACCTTAAGCTTCTAGCTCCCTTTTATGATGAGGAAATTAAGGAAGCCTTGTTTAGCATGGAGCCAGACAAAGCCCTAGGACCCGATGGCTTTCCCCCTCATTTCTATCAAGATTTTTGGGACATCGTAAGTGAGGATGTAATTTTTACTATTAGAGAATTCCAAGAAAGCAATCATATCCCAAAAGGTATCAACTCTACTTTTATTTCTCTAATTCCTAAGAAGCAAACCCCTGAATCTATGGTTGACTTCAAGCCAATCAGTCTATGCAATGTTTCTTACAAGATCCTAACTAAAGCCATTGCAAATAGAATGAGAGATATTCTACCCTGCATCATAGATCCATGCCAGGGAAGCTCTGTCTAGGGCAGGTCAATCTTGGATGGATTTATCATAGTTCATGAAGCTCTGCACTCTGCTCATAAGACTAACAGGTCTATTTTTGCCCTCAAGCTTGATATGAACAAAGCATTTGATAGGCTAAATTGGGACTTTTTGATTGTTGTCCTCCTTAAGTTTGGTTTTCACCACCAATGGGTTAATTTGATCAAAGAATGTATTTCTAAAGCATGGTTCTCGATTCTAGTTAATGGAACAACTGCTGGTTACTTTCAAAGTCACAGAGGAATTCGGTAGGGGGACCCTATCAGCCCCATGTTATTCATCATTATGGTAGAAGCTTTAGGAAGAACCATAAAAAATGCTTGCAGTTCAAGGCTAATATCGGGAATCAAGGCAACATCTCTCACTAGGGCTGTTTCTCACCAACAATTCATTGATGATACCCTTATATTGACTAAGGCATCAGTGGTTGAGGCCAAAATAATTAAATACATCCTACAACTCTACGAGGACGTTGCTGGTCAGAAAGTTAATTTCAGTAAAAGCAAGTTATATTTCTTGAACACCCCCATTCAGAGGCAAGGAAGGATTGCAAAAATTTTAGGGTGTGATATAGCAAACCTCCCCACTTCGTATCTTGGTCTCCCTCTTTTCATTGGTTCTCCGAGAGAGTCAATGTGGGACATGGTTATTGAAAGAATTCAAAAAAAACTTGTTGGATGGAAAGGTCATCTTCTATCTCAAGCAGGAAAGCTGACCCTCACTAAGGCCTCTCTTCAGAGCATTCCAGTATATTTCCTCTCCATTTTCAAAGCCCTTGTGAAGGTTTTCCAGAAAATTGAGAAACTCCAAAAAGAATTTTTATGGACTGGATCAGAGGAGAAAAAAAGGATACACCTTGTAGGATGGACCAAAGTGTGCAGACCCAGGGAAAATGGGGGCTTAGGTCTGAGGAGAATTGCTCATATAAATTTAGATTTACTAGCTAAGCAGGCGTGGCGTCTCATTTTTGGTGAAGAAAATGAATGGACAACTATCATCAAACGAAAGTATCTTCAAAATATGGAATTTCTAAGTGACTCAGTTCCAATCAGAGGTTCTGCTTTTTGGAAAGCAATTCTCAATTGTAAGGAAATCATCAAAAAATGTTTAATATGGGTTTTAGGCAATGGTGAGAGGATAAATTGCTGGAATGACAGGTGGGCTAAGGATGAACCACTGACGTAATATCCTAACTTAGCCCAAATTAGAGATATCACAGAAGAACTCATTGGCAGAAAAGTCTCCGATTATATGGTTGAGGACAGAGGTAGAATGAAGTGGAAATAAATAAGAATTCAGGGATTTCAAGAAGAATCAAATGATATTTGTAACATTCTTGGGCAATATTTTATCCCCATGAGACCCAAGGAAGATCAAGTGACCTGGGCTCCTACGGAAAATGGGCAGTTCATTATTAAATCATCTTACAAGATTTTGCTTGATGACGAGGATTTTGTCCTCCAAAAGGACTTAGTTTGGATAAAAAATTTAATTCCAAAAATTGTAGTCTTTTCATGGCTGGTTATCCAAGGAAGAATTCTAACCATTGATAATATGATGCGTAAAGGTATTTGTATCACTAATCATTGTTATCTATGCAGGGCTAATTGGGAGACCATTTATCACATTTTCCTTGAGTGCCCTTTTTCCTTGACTGTCCTAAGTGGGGTTTTTCAGGCCTTCAATATTTCATGGGTTAAACCAACCATCGTACTTGATTTTTTCATCCAGTGGCCTTACCCCTTTTCAAGCCAAAGACTTAGATACATGTGGAAAATTTGTCTCAATCACTATCTTTGGTAGGTGTGGTTAGAAAGGAACCATAGAGTCTTTAATGAGTCTATCCATGATCATCAAAATATCATTGCCAGGATCCTATCCTTTTCCAACGAGAATGTGAACCTTATCCCTTTTGATAGTTGTAAACCTCATCTACAGGAGACCATGATTGCTCAATATTTAAGCTTAACCTTGTTAGATGAGTCTGTGCCTAGGGTAGTCAACCCTAGAGCCAATGTTAAGTGGTCTCCACCTCCTATGGGTTGGTTTAAGCTTAATTTTGATGGAGCGGCTAAGGAAAATCTTGGCAGAGCAGGCACTGGTGGCATTGTGCAAGATCATAATGGGAATATGATGCTTACGTTTTCTAAATATTTGGGAACAAGGACGAACAATGAAGTTGAAGCTAGAGCTATGTGGAGAGGCCTTCAAATGACTCAAGACTTAGAAGGCAATTTGATCATAGAAGGAGACTCTATGCATGTTATAAATCTCCTCAATAATTGGAAAACACCTCCTTGGAGGATTAAAACAATTGTTGAAGAGGCTAGGATCCTTTTCCAGGGAAGACAGGACAGAAAAGCCCAACATGTCTTTTGGGAAGCTAACAAAATTGCTGATAAGCTGGCCAATTTGGGTGTCGATGGTGACAAACTTTTCAAATGGGAACACGATGTCCCGAGTGAAGTAGAGGAGCTTATTCAACAAGAATGCCAAGAATGATAGTCAAATTTACCAACAGGGAAGGCACTGTAAGTTCGAAGGCTAGGAGTATTCTCATCTCTTTTTTGAATTGGACTCATAATAAAAATTATCTGAGCTATCAGTCTTCGTGGATGCTGCTTGGAAATACCACAAAGACTAATGGGGATAGTCACATGTCAGATAACATGGCTCCTAGTCATCTTAGTAATTTGAGGTTGGTTTATAATCACAGGGAAGGAAAGAAATGACAATATAAGACTTCGAACCAAAGCCACGTGGACCACCAGATAGCCACCACCATAAATCTAGCCAGTAGGTTCACTTCTCCAAGGCTGATTGGCCAAGATAGTATGTGGTCCCAAAGCATGTCATATACGAAAGAAAGAAATTACCAAAGAATTATTAAGAGTAACTATCAATACAGAGCTTGTGGGAGTTTTTTTCAGTACTCTGCTATGTGTGTCTGCAACTTTTTGTTTCTCCATTGTCTCAAGGAAGGGATCCGTGTCTATTTTTTTTTTGTAATTATGATGCATGTGTGTTTTCTAGGGGTATACCCAAAATGTTGTATGGGAAGTGTATCGCTCCAAATTTTTTGCATCCTTACCTTCAGGCTATAGGATCCGTGCCCGAAAGGGGGATGCGAGAAGGATGGGACAATACCTCGGACTGAGAGGCCCTTTGAAGGTCCCGCCTCTCAGGGGAGGGGTATAAGGGTGAATTTTTGATGGATGGTGGGTTCACCAGGAAACTTTTGAGTGGCAGTTTCCACACCTAGGTTGATAGTAGGTTTGATGTGTTCATTTTGTGCTTTAATCATTCAATTCCTAGGTTTGGCCAAGATGAATCTAAACTATTCTATATGCCAATGCTGATTTTTATGAATACAAAAAACATGAATAAATTCTAAACACAGAGAATATGCTAAATAAGATAGAACATACCTGATTCCGGATGTCTGATGAAGATTCTGAGTCTTGTAGCAGTCCAAATCATCTCAAATCATACGTAATCATCTGGAATTGCATAGAATCATCTCAGATCTCAGTCGGTCATCTGAGATCAGACGAGATCATCATCGATCTGATGAATTCATTAGACGAATTCATCAGAAACTTGCAACTACAGAAATAGATACAAAATACCAAAAATGCAACTACAAAAGCAAGGGGAAATGATAGAAATAATAGTGGACTTGCCCAAATGATAAATCCAGATAGCAATTAAAAGGAAATGCATCAATTTGACAATTTATTTTGACTTTATCATGCATCTATACTAAATGAGGTGAACTCCAGGATGCATAAATATAATAACTAAGATAATGCATAAAGAAATGCAGAGAAACGACAAGAAAATGCAAACTCTGGGCTCTGATTGCCCCCAATCTGGACTACAGTCGAGATCGCCTCCAATCGTACGAGATCATCGTCGATCTATGATAGGATCATCCGAAATCGTCTGGAATCGCCTGCGATGATCCAAGCTTGCTCCAACTGAAGAACAGTAAGATTCCTACAAGAAAACTTGAAATATGCAATGCAAACAAAAGTATGAAGGTGTTCTAAGGCACAAGGAACTAAATTTGTAGGGAAATCCATCAGCTAGGGGGTTCAGGGGGATAAACTGAGAAAGTCCCAGTTTATATAGGATTAGGGAGAGGTTAGGAGGTTGGAGATCATCCCAATTTGGGAGATCTCCAATGGGGGAGACTCTAACTGCGTAGACACGCTTTCTACCCAGGTTAGAGAAGTTGTTGAAACAGAAGCTAATTATGAAAATTTGGTTTTGGGACGAAATCGTCTGGACGTTCTGTTCCAGACGAATTCGTCAGATCTGGGATGATTTCGTCTGATCTACGATGATATCGTCCAACGGTCAAAACAAATCCTAAAAATGGCATGAAAAACAAGGGAAGCGGGTAACAGGCGGTTAACGGGCGGTTTGGGGTTAAAATTCAAATTTTTATCTTTTTACTAAGGTTTAACTGTGCCAATTTTAGGGTGCTACATTTTGCCCCCTCTTTAGCGAATTTTTCGAAGAAAATGCGTTAAAGACGAGTTTTTCCCGTTTTACGAGAAAGCAAAAATTTACTCAATTTTTTAGATGACGATTCTAGGTCGAATCGTACAACTGCTTACTATGGTGCCCCCTCCGTGTTTTTACCCAAATCGAACGTTTGAGGTAAAAGCGTGGAAAAGCAAAATTGAAAAAAATGTTGTTGATTTAAAATAAAATTAAGAAAATAGGGTAAAACCCTAATTCATTTTTACTATTCAATTTTATTGGTTTTAGAGCTCTGCAGAGAAAAAAATGGTGGAGACAGCACACCGATCGACAGAGGTCCGACGTGGGCTACGGGTAAGGATCTAATCCTAGTAAATTATGTTTGAATTTGTTTTGTGCAATTTTTTGTTTGAAATTTTGATTGTTTGGGGCATCGCGGCCATTTTTAGGCCGTCGACGACGTCGGGACGAAATCGTCCCGATTTCATCAAAATCGTCCCTAGATCATCGATTTCGTCGGAGGGCGAAATCGGTGAACTAGGGGCGATCCCGTCCAACAAGGGGCGATCCCCAAGTTGCGAAATCGGAGATGATTTCATCCTACAAAGGATGATTTTGCCCAATTTGGGATGATATCATCCAATGGTGGACGATATCATCATTTTTTTAAGAAATTAAGCTTGATTAAAATGTTTTTAATTTGATTTTAATGATTGGTTTATTAATGAATTTTATTGTTTTATTGTTTGTTTTGTAGAGGGGATTACTAAAGAGTCGAGAGTGGAAATACGATGGGTTGAGAGATGACATAGCCGTGCTCGACCAGGCGGAGCATGACCGACTAGCATAGGTCAGTTTGCAGCATGTGGCAGAGATGCCACAAGTACCGACGGACATGGGGCTACTGACAGCCCTAGCAGAGAGGTGGTATTCGGGGTCATCCTGCTTCTGGTTATCGATAGGGGAGATGGCTCCCACACTAGAGGACGTATGGAGGATCATGAGGATCCCCATACAGGGACGGCTGATGACTCCTATGGCCAATCAGGGCCAGGCGATGATGAGGCTGAGCGGAGACCCGAGCTTCACCCTGGAGAAGGGCGGAGTGAACATCGAGTCTCTAAGGCAGATGCCTGGGGCATCTAGGCTGACTCAGGTTTTGGTAGGGGTGGTAGGTGGCTTATTATTGTGCCACCAGAGCGGGTGCAGATTACCATGGCTCCTCTCAGATGTGGTCTGTGACATGAGAGACCACGGATACAGATATGCATGGGGTAGTTTTGTGCTATGTCGCTTGTATAGGATCCTGCATGGGGTCGTATACAAGGGAGGCCGATGTCTGGTCTTGACATCACTACTGCAGGTTTGGTGCTGGGAGCACATCGTGGTGCGGAGGCCGATAGGGCTCCCACTGATAGGGGTTGATCGGGAGAGGCCCTGGGTTTTCTACTGGTGGTTATAGAGGGGGTCACAGTGGTGGATAGATCTGTCGATGTCACGGAGGTTGCTAGATGACCTCATCCTAGACCAGATCACCTGGAGGCCATGGAGAGAGCATCCAGGGTGGGCAGAGGATGGGTAGGAGCTGGCTCGCATCAGGCGAGTCTATTGGCTGAGGATGGAGTGGGGAGAGGTAGAGCTCCACCGCTATGATCGAGTTCTATGATAGTTCGGTCTACAATAGGGGATCCCTTCTCTCAGGGATTACGAGTACTCCTAGACTATCCGAGATAGTACTACACTGAGCGGGGCTCCAGACATGCAACGGTTCTAGAGTCAGGACATGGATGATGCCCCCATCCAGCCAATGGATGGTGATGATACTAGGGTTGTAGATGGATACGATGCTTGGTACGTAGGCATCCACCCTCCTCGGATGATGAGGGCATAGGGTCCGATGCATGCCATGGTGCGATAGATGGGGAGGCGGTGCCAAGTTGCTATTGAGGTAGCGTGGGGTCATGATGGGAGAGAGCAATGACGGTCTCCATAGGAGAGACGCCAGAGGATGGCACAGGCTCCATAGAGGCCACAGTAGATAGGGAGGAGGGAGGAGAGATTCCCTTCTCAGCAGGGGGAGAGACCACCATCACTCGATAAGGGCAAGGGTGTCGAGGTGGGGGAGAGCAGCGAGATGGCGGCTCTCTGGGCTGAGGTTGCCCACCTCCGGGCTCAGGTGCAGACACTACAGGATGAGGCTACATGGCTCAGGGCTTAGAGCGAAGGGGCGAGCACTCGAGATCTGGCATGGTCTATTGCTCAGACCGCATTCTACCAGGGGTTATACTATCACATGGTCCCAGAGGGACAGAGGGTACCATTGCCAGCCCCCATTGTAGAGTCGATCATGATGGGATCATCGAGGACATCCTCACGATCGATGATGAGGACCCGAGACACAGCCCGGACCTCTATGGGACCACCTCCTCCACGTCAGGGTGGGGGAGGAGATGAGGCTGAGAGCTCGAGGGCTTCTCGAGGCTAGCTGTTGTAGAGTGCAGATTGTATTATTATTACTTTTTGAGGGGATTGAGTATGCCAGGGTTTTGATTGTGGCATACCAATCCAGATGATGTACATAATTGATTGATGATATATATAGATTATCTTTTTGATGATATGACTTGTGTATATATGTTGTATTATGATGCTTTAAGTTTTAAATTTTGGTGATTGATGATTCATGTAATTATGTCATTTTGGAAATAAATTATAATTTTTATGTCATGGCATAATCTTTGTAAATGAAATAATCTGATGTGAATAAATTGGTTGTTTTGTGGGGTGTGATTTGATGAAAAATAAAAGAGACTTCTAACAATAATTTCAAAGGACATTGTCGCTGTTATAGACCATTTCATGGAGTCGCCGCTCGCTAGGTCGTCAAGCTAATCCCCAGGATAGAAATATTGTTAAAAGTAAAAGAGTGCTTAAGAGACTGTCTTAAGACTTTGATGAAAATGATGGTGAAAAAAAATGAGGATGGTGATGATTTGTTTTCAGATTTTCATAAAAAAATTATGCATGACATATTAAAGAAATATGATTTTTGCTAGGCATAAATTCCTAAGTGTGAAATTTTTTGAATAAGTCCCTAGGAACTATACCATCATTGCAAAATTGAATGTTTGACATAATGACATGAAATAGAATAAGTGTTCGTTCATTTTAAAGCTCCATTGTGTAACATAATGATGTAAGTCATATGTTTTTATGAATTAAAAATGAAATGGGAAATAAAATGAGAACAATGGTTTGCGCTAGGCATAGAATTATGGGTATAGACTTATACCATCATCGCGAAATCCAAAAAAAGAATTTGATATTTTAGTTTTATTGCATGATTGATTTTTGATTTTGAGATAAACAGAAAATGAACATGACTTTATTTGCGAGGTTTTTTTTGAAGATGTGAAAGAAAATTTTTGTTTGTTTGGAAAAACATATATTTAATTGTTTTTATGCTAAGCAAATGTTCTTAAATAAGAAGATGAAATGATGCGAAAAGAATTGCAGAGATATTTTAAATTATCTCAAAGACAAAAATGTAGATTTATAAGGAACCCTCATGTGCAAATGTGAGTTCATTACCGATCTTGATTTATCATAATGATACAAAATCTCTCAAATACAAATGTGTGTGCAATTGTATTGTTCATTCACCAATTTTGAGCAAGAAAATTTGATACAAGTAATTTGACTTAACCAAATAAGGGTTCATTGACCATGATTTATATGCATGTAACCATACCAGACTACTATGTAAGTCGGGTTATCAAGAGCTAGCTAATCCATAAGCAGATATAGGTCTGTACAAAAGAAGGTCGCTAATGTGACAGACATATCACCACGCTAGGAATTACCCAAGGCCAAGCGGGTTGGGCACAAACCACCTGTTATGGGGCTTACCTCACAGTTTTCGAATAATTGAGAATTCCAGGGATTCAAGCTCATTCACCCTTCTTTTCTTTTCAAGGGGTAGGGAAAGGGATTTATTGCATTTTGCTTTTTCTTTTCTCTTTTTTTTTTTTTTGTATTTTTGCTTGGAACTGAGATACTGCTGAAATATTGTTGCGATGGTACAAAATGATATTTTTCTTTTTCTCTTTTGCTTTGACTTTTTCGTTTGCTTCCTATACTAGGGATACTTGCTCGGATTGGCTGTAGAGCAAGGGATTTTTATTCTGGGTAGGGGTGAGCTTGTCCTTTTGTCAATTCTCAAAGATTCTAGACCATGTGCATGATAGGATAGCAGGGGAAACTTTTCGCTCAAGAAACCACTTCTACTATGTAGCATTATATCGAATTTGCAATGAAATCATTTTAATGTGAAGAGATGTACTTGGTTTAAGGAAATAACAAGATCAATTCTTCTATGCTCAAAACTTTATTTAATTCAACTGTGGACTTTGATATGAGAGAGATTAATAATCATACCAAATAAAATCAAGATATTTATGCATGTGAGAGTGAAAGTGCGGGATTCCAAATAAATGCTAATTTATCCAAAATAACTGAAAATATAACTGCAATACTTCAAGAATTGACAGGTACAAAAATAAAAGATGTTTTTGAAGATTTTTGATGATTTTGAAGTGTTTTTATATTTTGATTTTAAGTTATGAATGGAAAGAATAAATACTATTACTGTTTTTTTGAAATTTTTATATGGATGACGAAAATGAAACAATATGCAAAATAACAATATATACAATGATGAAATGACCAGATTTTATGCATAATAGCGTTTGAGATGCATAATGTTCATAGGTTCTTTAAGATCTTTACCATCTAAGGTAGATAATCTGTATGCTCCTGAGCCAAATTTAGCAGTGATGACATATGGTCCAAGCCAGTTGGGCTCAAATTTACCTTTAAGGTCTTTAGTTGCATTAGTATTTTTTTGATTTTCTTTTAAGACAAGGTCGTCGATCTCAAAGGATCGATGATGAACTTTCTTGAGGTATGCTCTCTTAAGCTTGTTTTGGTAGGCACGAAGATGCTCCAAAGCATTGATGCACTTTTCATCTAGGAGTTCCAGCTGACTAAATCGGCCAGCACGATATTCATCTCCTACTTCAGTATCTTGAAGTAGTAGAGCCAAAGAAGGAACTTCTAATTCAAAGGGAAAAACTGCTTCAGTGCCATAAACCAAAACAAAAGGTGAAGTACCTGTGGGGGTGCGAACACTAGTTCGATAAGCCCACAAAGCAGGGATATAATTGAATGTGCCAATCTCGACCGGATTTATTGACCAGTATTTTGAGGATTTTGATTAATGTTTTATTGGATGCTTCTGCTTGGCCATTACCCCGAGGATAATAGGGGGTGGACCAACGATGTTGAATTTTATATTTTTGACATAATTTCTTGACATCTTTATTTTTGAAACAAGTTCCATTATCCGAGATGAGATTTGCAGGAATTTCGAACCTACAAATAATTTGATTAAAAATAAATTTGGAAACTTGGGTTCCAGTGCAAGAAGCTAAGGGCATAGCTTCAACCCACTTCATGAAATACTCAATGGCGGTTATGATAAATTTGTGTCCATCCGATGACACAGGGTTGATTTTTCCAATGATGTCTAAGCCCCATTTTGAAAAGGGCCAAGGAGATGAAATAGCCTACAGTTCTTGTGCAAGGGCATGGACAAGATCAGCATGTTTCTGGCACTTGTCGCAATGGCACACATAATCATGTGCATCATTCTCCATGGTAGGCCAAAAATATCCTATCCTAAGGAGCTTCTTAGCAATGGCGCTACCACTAAAATGTCCCCCACAAGATCCATTGTGGGCTTCACTCAAAGCTGATCTAGATTCTTCTAGATTCAAACATCTCGATGAGGATGCCTTCAAAAGATCTCCTATACAAGGTATTACCAATAATCACGAAGCGACTTGCTCGTCTACGTAATAACCGGCATTGGTTGCTATTACAACCTTCAAGGAAGGTCCCATTTTGAAGAAAATTAAATATATCAGTGTACCATGATTCAGGAGTAGTTTCATTGATTAGAAACACATCCAAAGGTTCTAAGCATGATTTATTTGAAGCGGGTTCCTGGAGTCGACGAATAATGATGGTAGCATATTCGTCATCTAACTCCAAGGGCAAAAGAGATGCAACTGCAGCCATAGCGTCAACCGCACGGTTGCTAGTTCGAGGAATAGCTTCCAAGGTAACTTGATCAAATAAAGATAATAATTGTAGGACATATGCTTTATATGGGCATAATTTATCATCTCTGGTCTGATAAACATCATTGATTTGATTTATGACAAGTTGAGAATCATCGAAAACCAATAAATTTTTAATTTTTAGTGCCAAGGCGGCTCGTAATCCAAGGATTAGAGCCTCATATTCAGCAGTATTATTAGTGCAAGCAAACGTTAATTTAAAGGATAGAGGTATAAGATGTTTCTATGGAGATATTAAAATAATACCCGCACTAGCCCCACTCATGCATCGGGCTCCGTCAAAGTATAGGGACCATTGCTCAGGATGGTCTGCCTCTAATTTAAGGCATTCATCAGGAAACTCAATGATGAGGGGATGGGTAGACTCTAAGGGTGCAGCAGCTAATTGATCTGCTATGATTTGACCTTTAACGAACTTTTATCCTATAAACGTGAGTTCAAACTCGCTTAGCGCAAGAACCCACTTTGTTGTGCGACCAGATAAATAAGGTCGACTCATGAGATATCGCAAAGGGTCGAATTTGGCAATAACATATGTTTTTTGACTGAGCATATAATGGCATAGTTTCTGTGTAGAAAATACGACTGCTAGACATAACTTCTCTAATACTGTATAGCGAGTTTCATAACTGATTAAGGTTCTGCTAATGTAATAATTAGCACGTTCTTTCTTCTCATCGTCAAGTTGAGCTAACATAGCTCCTAAGGCAAAATCTAAAGCAAAAATGTACAAGATAAATGGGCGATCAGATCTAGGTGGTGAAAGCACCGGTGGTTTAAGAAGATATTGTTTAAGGAGTTCAAATGCTTCCTGACATTCGTCGTCCCAATGAAAAGAGACATCTTTCTTAAGAAGCTTAAGAAAGGGTCCGGTTTTGTCCGCCAACTTATCAATGAAGCGGCGAATAGCTTGAAGCTTACCTTGTAGACTTCGTAATTCAGATATATTTGTGGGTGCGGGCATATCAGTGATAGCCGCAATCTTGAGAGGGTCAATTTCGATGCCACGTAAAGAAACTATAACCCCTAATAATTTATCGGACTTAACTCCGAATATACATTTAGCTGGATTTAGTCGGATAAGATATTCCCTTAACCGATCAAAGACTTTTCTCAAGTCATCTAAATGATCATCTTCTTTGATGGAACGAGCTATAATATCATCTACATAATCATGTAGAATATCATGCATCATATCGTGAAAGATATAAGTCATAGCTCGTTGATAGGTTGCACCTGCATTCTTCAAACCGAATGGCATCACTTTCCAACAAAAGGTCCCCCAAGGGGTAATAAAGGTTGTTTTAGCCTGATCTTCAGGAGCTATCCTGATCTGATTATAACCAGAGAATCCATCCATTAGGGATATCATTCCACTCCCAATGGTAAAATCAATGATCTGATCCATGTTGGGAAGAGGAAAATCATCTTTAGGGCATGCAACATTAATATCTCTGAAATCTGTGCAAACCCTAACTTTGGTAGCTTCTTTCTTAGTTATTGGAACTACATTTGAGATCCATTCAGCATAATCAATGGCTTGTATAAAAATAACATTTAAGAGTTTTTCTAATTCCCCTTTGACTAGTAAGGCCACTTTAGGATGCATTTTTCTAAGTTTATGTTTAACAGGTTTAGCATCCGGATGGACTACTAGGTGATGCATAACTACAGAAGGGTCTAATCCTGGCATATCCTCATATGTCCAAGCAAAGACGTCTTCATATTGTTTAAGAAATGCAATGTATTTATCTTGTTTTTCTTGACTCAATTCTGATCCAATGTTGATTATGTGAGGGTTATCTTCGGTTCCAATGTTAATTTTTATGACGTTTTCTACTTCCATGTGTAGATCTCTCTCAAAATTAGGTGGGGTGGGTGAAACGCCCAATTCTTGTAATTCTTCCAAGGTTAGCTTGGATAATTCGTCTTGAGGAGTCGTGGCCTCAAGCTGGGCTATACTAGGTATAGAGCCATCAAAATAAAATCCGTTATATAACAATTCCTCAATGGAGACATCATGGAAGATATCCCCTTCCAACTCATCGTCGGATTCAACAATCATCTCAGGGTAAGCTATGGATAGCATATTACATGTAAATGGGTTATTCCTTAAATGCAAAGCATCACGTTCATCCAAATAATCTTGGTAAGATATGAGATGGTCATCATCCTCAAATGGGAAGGGCTGACCTTTACTAGGAAATAGGCCCACACCACATCGGGCAGGCCATGGTTCTACCTCAAAAGGTTCTTTCATACCATTTTGGGAAGGTCCCAAACCTTTCCCTTTATATCCCAATTTAAGCATTATAGGCTTAGCTTTAACATACTCATTAGTAAAATAACAGCGAGCATACCCATCATAATGAGTCTTGATGTTTCTAGGTATTCTTCCCCAGTCATATCCCTTATAAATAAAAGCACAGCTCCCGACTTGGTAGATACTTCCCATAGGCTGTGGGAGGCCCAAGGTACGAGGAGAGGGTGGCAATTTATTTAAAATATGGGAATCTTGCATAGCAACGTTTGTTTTTTTTGATACAAGAATTTTAGATAAATCGGGTAAGAGCTCATCAGTAAGAGCGTAAGAGGTAGAAGGATCATTTCCTATGTTTTCGGATGCAGAAAACATGCCTCTGATAGGTGTAGACGTTGTAGAGATGTCTATGGATGGATCTATAGGTATGGAAGTTATAGGAGTAAAACAAGAAGCATTGGTTGTGGGTTTAGGATCTTTTTGAGGTCCTAATGTGGTTTGTTCGGAAGATGGTTGAACTATATGTAGAGGTGTAGTTGATGGAGTAGATGATGTTATGAGTGTGTGTTTCATATGTTTAGATGGTTGATGAGAATTAGGATGTGTGGATGATAAAGCGGGGCAAAATTGAACTCCAACAGGTTCTGCCAAAGCACACATATCAAAGGGTCTAGGATCACCATGAATGGTAACCAACTGATTCTTAAATTCGAATTTAACACACTCATGTAAAGTTGAGGGAACAGCTCGCATCGCGTTGATCCAAGGGTGACCCAAGAGTATATTGTACGATGCAGGGCAATGTACAATAAACACGGTCGTGTCTAAGGTTCTTGGACCAACTTGCAATGGGATAGTAATAACTCCACACGTTTCTTGTGTTTCATCATTGAAGGCTTTTATGATCATATCGGTTCTTTTCATTTCATCACTTCTAAACCCAAATATTTGGTAGAAGTCAAAAGTGCAAATGTTTAAAGATGAACCATTATCAATCAAGACTCGTTTAACTGCTACATCTCCAATTAGGGCAGTAATATATAAGGGGTTATCCTTATGTAAACTATGTTGTGGTATATCTCTATCCCAGAAGTCAATACAATCGACTTCGCGAGTTATGATAGTATTGGACATGGCTTCAAGTTGAATATTTTGTGGTACCATCATCTGGCTTAATGTGAGCATTAATTCATCCCTATGTGTAGGAGAAGATCTTAAAAGGTCCAAAAGGGAAATTCTAGCTGTAGTATTTGATAATTGTTCCTTAATATTATAAGGAGGCTTAGGTTGAACATTAGGCGCATGATTCCCTTTATTAGGAAGTTTCAAAACAAATGGAGCTGATCCATCATTCTGAGTTTGATCTTGTTGAGAATTTTGAGCCTGTTGTCGAGTAACAACTTCGATGGTACCTACAATATTATTTTGAGGATGATGAATAGGTCTTGGTCTAGCATTTATGGCTTGTTCATTAGAAAGTAATTGGTGAGACGATGGTCGAGTAGTGACTCTTCTTGGAAATGGTTCTTCTGGAACCATAGAACTTGTGATAGGTTGAATAGGATCTGATTCATCTTCAGAACTATTCGATTGATTTGAGGTGATTTCCATGTCACTTTCAGTCTCATATTCTGTATCACTAAGATCAGGTGTCCGAATATTATATAGAGGTCTGGTCGTAACCATGGATAAAGTTGTGTCAAAGATTTGCGGATCATGAGTAGGTGAATGTCCACTAATAGTTCCTACATATCGGGTAGGAGGGGGAACATTATGATGCTCAATTTGATTAGCCACCTCTTTACCATGCTTTGGTAAAGGATGTTGAAATATGTCCAATGATTGATTGGCATTCTGATTCTGATTTTGGGGGATGTTCTTTTGAGCATTATTAGGAGGATTTTGTTTAGGTTGAAAGGCTTGTACCTCCATCTCATTGTTATCAATTAAATCTTGTATTTTATGTTTTAATATTTTACAAGAGTTGGTAGCGTGTCCAGGTCCTCTATGGAAATCACTTGTAAATCAGCTCTGTATCCGGGTATAGTTGGATCAGGTTCCCGGATATTTGGTAATTGGATCAAACCTCATTCTA
The DNA here is from genome assembly GCA_028583015.1 of Wollemia nobilis. Lineage (NCBI taxonomy): Eukaryota > Viridiplantae > Streptophyta > Pinopsida > Araucariales > Araucariaceae > Wollemia > Wollemia nobilis. The sequence goes on from JAQPPZ010003279.1 coordinate 194,008, forward strand.
ATAATTGTGGGAGAATGGTTGATAAAGGTTGATTTAACCTAGTAAATTCTCGAGGTGGTTTATCAGGAGGTTTTAGTATAAATTTCTCTGTTGTTTTCGTAGCATTAACAGTAGCGATATTTCTACTATCAGTGACTCCATCACCCACAACTTGTTTATTTTTATATTGATTTCTGGATGTTTTCTCATCATCTTTCTTTTTAAGTTGACCTCTCCTAATAAGAGCATCTTCCACTCTTCGAGCTAAATCTATAGCTTGATCGAAGGTGGTCAAGGTAGCAATTGATAACTCATAGGATAGTTGTTCTTGTAAATTATTGATAAAGATATCCAACATTTCCCGATAAGGTAACACAAAGTGCAATTTTCCTATCAACTGTCTCCATCGAGCTAGGAAATCAGCAAAACATTCATCTTTGTCTTGTTTTAGGTTGTATAAATCTTTAATGGTTACATGCCTTTCAATGTAGGCACTAAATTGATGAACAAAAGACTCGACGGTTTCTTCGAAATTCCTCAAAGAATGAGTGGGTAGTTGATAATACCATTCTAATGCCATTCCTCCTAAAATTTTTGGGAACATCTTTAGTAATAACAAGTCATCATGTGATATGTCATGACATGCTATCCTAAACATACGAAGATGCTCTATGGGATCTTCAGTTCCTTTGTATATAGGTAGGACAGGCATAGGAAAGTGTTTAGGGTATGGTTGTGCTACAACTATAGGATCTAGAGGCTGACTACACATCTCTCGATAATTGTACGAGGGACGGTAGGGATCTATCTGGTCCATGCGGGAGACTAACTATTTCACCATGGCTTCCAGATTACCAGTTTGTCCACCATATTGGTTCGGTGGTATTTGAGCGTATGATGGCGTGACGTAAGGATTGGATGCTATATTGCTATTATGCAAATGGTTGGTAGGAAGAGTATTATGAAGAGGATTTGTTGTAGCATTATGTTGTATCCCAGATTGTTGGAAATTGGTGTTAGGTTTTGTTTTGGGCTTCTGTTGATTTGAGGTATGTTGATCAATAACTTGGCAAAATAGAGCAGTGAATGAAGGTTTCTTTTGTGTGGGAATAACCCTAGGCTTGGTAACAGGCACTCTAGGTGGTTGGGTAACCTGTTGTTGTTGCATGTTCTAGATTATAGCGGCCATATCCAAATTGGATGGTCCAGCTTGATCACTTTCTTGATCAACGAAGGACAAGGGATTAGTGCGTGTGTGATATATGTCTTCTAGGGTTGCTTGAGTGTCACTAATTTGATCCTTGTCCATATGGACTGCTCTATTAAGGGTGCCAATATTAGTATTGAGGAACTTCCAGAAATGTTCCATGTTCTCAAAAGTAACCGCTCCTTCCGGAGATATTTTAGGAGATGAGGATCCTTCCTCTCTAACAATTTCTCTTTGTTCATTTGCGCCAACAAACTCTTCTTCTTGTTGGTCTAGTGTTCCTTCTTCCTGAATTGGGTCTTCGGGAAGGACATCTGGTTTATTTATTGGTCTTCCTAACCAATCTTCTTCTACTTCAGTCTGTTTTCCATTCCTAAGTCTAGTCATTATGCTTAAACTTAGATTTTAGCAAATATATATTAATATATATATATTTGCAACAAATTTGGGGAGGTATATATTTTAATTATATACCTACTATAATACTTAAAAGAAAATGTTTTGATTTTTTGTTATGTTTTTGTTTTGTTTTTTTGTTTTTTTTTGTTTTTATGATTATAAAGACAACAAACAACACACTAAATGCAAGAAATAATAATAATAAAAGAATGGCTTAGTTTTCTATAAATAGTTTATAGATATCATTAATAGGATCAAGTTCATCAGGAGTCATGAAATGCTCCTCTTCAAATTGAAAATGGTTTTTCAGGAATTTGACAAAGTGTGCTATGGTGATGTTATCTACTTCTAACTCTGACTTGTAAAAATAGAGCTCATGGCAATACTCTCGATATAACACAAACAGCTCTAGGAACTCTATTCCATCTCTTTCTATCCGTAAGGACGACCTCTTGATCCTCTATACGAGATAGAAATTTATGTACTACAACTGCATTGTCGAGGTATTCCTCAAAGGTGTACAACTCGAGAGACACAAGGGCTCTTTTATCTGCTAACCACCTATGGCAAGCTCTCTCGAAGTTCATGATACAAGGTCACTTGATCAGGATCCAAGATTCTATCTAGGACAAACCTCTTGATTTGCCTAAGTTCGGTTGATCTAGATTCAATGATATTCAATCTCCTATTAAGTTCGTCCCATAAAGGTTGAACCCTATTTGTTTGAGGTACTCTAAGTACAGAAGTAATCTCTATAGCTGCTAATTGATTCTCAACATTAATGGTGACAACTCGTCTTTTATTATAATCTACCATCTAAATATGATATGCAATCCTACTTGTTTGTCTGATGATTCTAAATGCATTTATGTTTTGTTGTTTTTTGGATTGTTTTCAAAAGGTTTTTAGTTTTCACGTCGGGTTCACCAAAATGTATCGCTCCAAATTTTTTGCATCCTTACCTTCAGGCTATAGGATCCATGCCCGGAAGGGGGATGCGAGAAGGATGGGACAATACCTCGGAATGAGAGGCCCTTTGAAGGTCCCGCCTCTCAGGGGGGGGTATAAGGGTGAATTTTTGATGGATGGTGGGTTCACCAGGAAAATTTTGAGTGGCAGTTTCCACACCTAGGTTGAGAGTAGGTTTGATGTGTTCATTTTGTGCTTTAATCATTCAATTCCTAGGTTTGGCCAAGATGAATCTAAACTATTCTATATGCCAATGCTGATTTTTATGAATACAAAAAACATGAATAAATTCTAAACACAGAGAATATGCTAAATAGGATAGAACATACCTGATTTCGGATGTCTGATGAAGATTCTGAGTCTTGTAGCAGTCCAAATCATCTCAAATCATACGTAATCATCTGGAATTGCATGGAATCATCTCAGATCATAGTCGGTCATCTAAGATCAGACGAGATCGTCGTCGATCTGATGAATTCGTCAGACGAATTTATCAAAAACCTGCAACCACAGAAACAGATACAAAATACCAAAAATGCAACTGCAAAAGCAAGGGGAAATGATAGAAATAATAGTGGACTTGCCCAAATGATAAATCCAGATAGCAATTAAAAGGAAATGCATCAATTTGACAATTTATTTTGACTTTATCATGCATCTATACTAAATGAGGTGAACTCCAAGATGCATAAATATAATAACTAAGATAATGCATAAAGAAATGCAGAGAAACGACAAGAAAATGCAAACTCTGGGCTCTGATTGCCCCCAATCTGGACTACAATCGAGATCGCCTCCAATCATACGAGATCATCGTCGATCTGTGACAGGATCGTCCAAAATCGTCTGGAATCGCCTGCGATGATCCAGAGCTTGCTCCAATCGAAGAACAGTAAGATTCCTGCAAGAAAACTTGAAATATGCAATGCAAACAAAAGTATGAAGGTGTTCTAAGGCACAAGGAACTAAATTTGTAGGGAAATCCATCAGCTAGGGGGTTCAAGGGGATAAACCGAGAAAGTCCCAGTTTATATAGGATTAGGGAGAGGTTAGGAGGTTGGAGATCATCCCAATTTGGGAGATCTCCAATGGGGGAGACTCTAACTCATGCAGACACGCTTTCTACCCAGGTTAGAGAAGTTGTTGAAACAGAAGCTAATTATGAAAATTTGGTTTTGGGACGAAATCGTCTGGACGTTCTGTTCCAGACGAATTCGTCAGATCTGGGATGATTTCATCTGATCTGCGATGATATCGTCCAACGGTCAAAACAAATCCTAAAAATGGTGCATGAAAAACAAGGGAAGCGGGTAACGGGCGGTTAACGGGCGGTTTGGGGTTAAAATTCAAATTTTTATCTTTTTACTAAGGTTTAACTGTGCCAATTTTAGGGTGCTATAGAAATTTTCTTTTTGATAACAGGCTATGTGCCTTACCGGATGTAATGGCTTTGGCGACATGTAGATTTTACATAAATAGGATCCTTAGTAAGGATATGTTCATCAACAACCCTGGGCTGATTTTTGTAAAAGGTTTTGGGTCAACTTTGTAAAACCCGGTATTAATGCTATAGTATATTATCTACCAAAAAAAAAAGAAGTTAAATCTATAGTGGAAACTTAGATTGACTTGTTCTAAATAGTGTAGAATATTATAGGTTTGATTATATGTGTACAAGGCAAAAATAGATTAACCTATTCATAGAAGGTTTTGGTTCATGATGAATGCTCTTTAACAAACTAAGTAAGATGCTAGTATCTTAAAAAGAAAAAAAAGGCTCTTAAGGATTGTGGTCACACTTAAGGGGTTGAATGAAGGAATGTTCTTCTTTGATATTGTGATTTTGAGTTGTGCACAAGTTTGTTTGAATGCTATTTTTGGGTGCTTTTATCTTAAATTTTTGATAACCTAGAAGAATAAAAGAATAACATATTTACAATATTGTGATTACAATGCATTGAATAAATAGAATCATGTATATGCAATCATGCATGCTAAAATAAGGAATGAAATACTATGATGACATAAACTAATGTGGAGAAAGGGTAACTAGGTTGCATTTATCAGGAACTTATGGGGGTTATCTGTGGCCATGTCAATGAATGTAGTTAGTATAGATTTGAGAGCATGTTTCCTGTGTAATGGATATGGGATGAAAGGAATGAGAAAAGTTTCATCCTTAGGAAAGTATGGGATTTCCTACTCTTGAATTGAGTTGAATGCATGTTTATTTACAAATGTGTAAGGTGTTTTTTAGAAAACTTTTTTGCATTTTATGGATTAATGCTGCATGGCATTATGTAATTAGTTATGCATGTTCATAAATTTGATTATCTTGATCCCGAGTAACCATTCACTTAGTACTGGAGGAACTGAGACAACTAGTACCTGAAGTACTTGCTAAACTAAAAGAGAGTTGAAGATCAGAGGAAGTTGATGCTATATTCATATGTATGAGACTATTGTTGTAACATAAAAATATTTCTTATAGAAGAAACGATGTAATAACTTGTAGGAGCTTATGATTTATTGATGGAAGTATAAAAAATGTAACTTCCAAGTATCTGATTGTATTGAATATGAACAATGTAATCTCTTTGAAGTTTTATGTTCAGAAAAACAAGTTGTTTACATGATCTAATATGTCACTTGAATTCTCAACTGGATGCTTTGTTTATAAATAGCTAAATTAGATCTTTACATTCTATAAGTAAAAATGTGGAAATATAGGATGAACATAAACATATCAAAGAATATATAAATGAGAGATCTAAAGAGTAGTAGTCAATGAGATATAGTGGTAGGCAACAATATGCCTATGAGAATCTGTTGGATGATTCCCTTAACAAACCATATGTGGTATGGTTAGTTGGTTAAGCATGGCACCTAAAAATATTATCTTTTTGAAAAAAAATGAGTAGTCAACAAGGCACATGCTTAAGGTTAGGTTGAAAGACACCTATGGTTGGAACTAGTTTAATGTGGGGTTAAACAATAAGGTAAATGCATGTTCTGGTTGAAACAAACTAGAAAATTCTCATTGATCATTATGGGACATTGGCCACTCCCATGCACATGGATAAACTCTAATCAAGTTGATTCCTGTGTGGTGCATAGCCTTAGAAACTCATGGGACTACTTTCTCATTGGAAAACTATATAAAAAGACTCTCATATGTATGTAAGTTTAAAAAAAAATTATGGATGTGATGGTTAGTTTTGTTTGGATAATTTGGGATTATTATAGTTGGTATCAAAGCCAGGTTAGATAGGCATAAAAATCTAAATTTTATGACTCTAAAGCAAATAAAAGTAAGGAAAGAGAAAAGGTACAAATGTGGAAAGCGTGCAAGTCTTGCCCTCCATGTTGAACCCCTGGTGAATCATATTGGAAGAGCTAGACGAACCCTCCACCTTTGTGGGTTTTAAGTGATGTACTTGACGCTCTTTTGGGGATCATACTTGCCATTTGAAGCTCCAAGTCAATACTCTTCCTTATTTAGTCATTGTGTTTGCACTCAACTAAATTCATCATATAGAAAGGAGAAAAAAAGAAATATTTTAGCAAATTTAGTAGAACCATCGAAAACTTTAGTTAGTTAGATGAGAGTAGGTGCATAGTTAGTAAAAGCCTTTGGTATAATATTATGAACTAACACATTTATTTAACCAGGGAATATGCCACCAAAAATTGGTAGTGGATCAAAGATGCCTCCTCGAAGAACTCGACTAGCTAGTATTGATAATTTTGGAGAGGGTCATGTGGGAGAGAGTTTAGGAAACCTTGAGGGGATGGAGAATATCACAAATTTGGTTTAAAATATGCAAGGTGATATTTCAACCTATAGAAAGAAATTGACACAAAAAAATAATTTTTTGGAAGCTCTTAGGGAGGAAATTTGGAGAAATAACAATAGGGCACTCGAAGCTCCTGCTGAAGTAGTTATGGAAGAACCAAATGACCCTGATCAGGCAATTAAATCTCATATTAATATTGAATTAGTGAAAGACTTGAAGCATGTTAAAGTTAGAAATTTTTTGAGAAAGGAAAGTGGAATAATGATCCAACTCAAAAGAATAAAGATGGGTTTAATTTTGGTAAGAGAAACGATGGGTCAACAAAAATATTTAAGAAGAAGTTTCAGTCTAAGGAAAGGAACTTTACTAATGTGAAGAAGTCCAAACCTGTGAATAAGGTAGAACCAACTCTTACTAAAGGTAAGAACATATCAGTTCAAGGTTTGACTCAAAATTTGAAGGTTGAGTGCTATGAGTGTGGGGGTCCTCACTATGCAAGAAATTGTCCACGTTGTATAGGAGCTAACTAGAAGACAAGTGATAAAGAACACAAGATTTATGTTGCTATTAGAAATCAGAATCTTTATGGAAAAGCAACCCTTATGCTTTTATAGGTAAGGTTTTTGATAAAAATGTTATATTTTTGATAGAAAATGGTGCTACTAATAGTTTTATCTCTAGTAGCTTGGTCAGGGATATGCTAGAGAATCCAAAGTCTTTGGCAAAAGGGTGGAAATTCGAGTATGGGTTTGGACATACCTACTCTATAGATCAATATTATCCCTTGATAGAAATATCCCTACCCATAAATTCTATTACTTGGCAACTCTATGTAGCTCCATTACATGCCTTTGACATAATTTTAGGGGTTGATTGGTTGAAGGACCACAAAGCCTTGATCAACTTTCAAGAGAGATGGGTCAAATTCACTAATGAAAATAATAAGAGGATGGTTGTATAGTGAGCAAGGGACGTTCGAACCTATATTAATATTTGCTATGCAACTTAAGAAGGTGATTAGGAAAAAATGGATGGTATATGTGGTCAATATGAAGGAGGTTAAAGATGATGAAAGGAGGAAACATTTGAGAAATTTCCCATCCTTCAAGAATTCAAGGATGTAGTTACATTTGAAATGCCGAAAATTTCCCCTAAGTGAGAAATATCGATCTAATACCCGGTACCTAACTTATACATAGAGCACCATATATGATGAACTCTATAGAGATGCAAGAGCTGAAAGTGCAACTACAAGAGTTGTTGGATAAAGGACTAATTAATTTGAGTGTGTCTCCTTGGGGTGCACCAATTTTGTTTATCAAGAAGAAGGATAGATCCTTGAGATTATGAATCAATTATAGGATGTTGAATAAAGCAACAGTTAAAAATAGATATCCTTTACCATAGATAGAGGATTTGTTTGATCAACTAAAAGGGGCTACTATTTTCTCAAAGATAGACTTGAAGTTTGGTTACCATTAGTTGAGAATCAAAGAAGAGGATACACATAAGACATCATTCAAAACTCGACACGGAAACTATGAGTTCATAGTTTTACCGTTTGGGTTAACAAATGCACCTGCAACCTTCATGAACTTAATGAATAGTGTGTTCAAAAAGTAGTTGGACAAGTTTATCTTGGTATTTTTAGATGTTTTCTTGGTTTATTCTCGTAGCAAGGAGGAGCATGAAAAACATCTAAGGATAGTACTAAGGGTGTTGAGGGAAAATTAGTTATATGGAAATTTTTCAAAATGTGAATTCTATGTGTCACAAGTACATTACTTAGGACATGTCATCTCTGCAGATGGAATTGCAGTTGACCCTAAGAATATAGAAGCTATTTTAGATTGGCCAACCCCTATAAATGTAACAAAGGTTCAAATATTTATGGGTCTATCTGGGTATTATAGGAGGTTTACGAAATATTATACCAAAATAGCTTGTCCTATAACCAATCTTCAAAGAAAAGGGAAGTCGTTCAAATGGATGGAAAAATGTGAAACTATGTTTCAACTACTAAAACAAATATTAACTACTGTTTTCGTGTTAAGGATTCCAGATCCTCAAGGTGACTTTTTAGTCTATACCGATGCTTTCTTAGAAGGTTTGGAAGGTGTTTTGTCACAAGATAGAGTAGTGATGGCTTATAAGTCCAGGAAACTAAAGAGGCATGAAGTAAACTATGCCACACATGACTTAGAATTGGCCGTAGTCGTGCATACCTTGAAAGTTTAGTGACATCACTTGCTAGGAAGACCCTTTGATTTAAGAATAGATCACAAAATTTTGAAGTATATATTCACTCAACCATTGCTAAATGCACATTAAAGGAGGTGGATAAAATTTTTAGAGTATGACTTTGGGATATAATACACAAAGGGTAAAGACAATAAGGTGGTATATGATGGATCCAATGTACATCGAGGTCAAGCCAGTGGATATTCTTGAGTTTTGTACTAAACAAATGAGGAAACAAAACCTGGAGAAATGTAAGGTCCAATGGGATATTTATTCTAAGAAAAATACCACCTGGGAAAAGGTGGAAGATATTAAAAAATGTTTTTTTGTACTTATTTGAGGACACTATGTAGTGCCTGATTTTGGTTAAGACTTTGGTTTAACATGATGGATACTTATGCAAACTAAGTAGACTGACAAATTTTATTATGTTATGCATGGGCTAGTTAAATTTTGATGATTCTTGATGAAGTAATGATCATTATTATATAAAAATGAAACATGATTATGCATCATAAGTGCTTTATATTTTTGAATATGGTACTACTGATGTTTATTTACTACTTTCAAGTCTATATATTCTCATTAGATGGAAGAGGTTGTTCTTCTCATTTGAAAGAAGAAGTTGCTCAACCACGAGGAACAAGGAATTGGCAAAAAGAGAAAGGATGACAAAGACAATCTAGAGGGTAAAAAGATAGAGAAATTTTCTCTCACATCTCCATGACTGCACTATTGGACCGTGATGTCCTATACTAGTCTCCTAGTGGGATGGTGATAGTTGACTATCTTAAAAAAATGCCAACCACAGGAAAAATAATAGTATGGAAATGGGGTTTGCATGATCAAATTGCATAATAGATTGTATGATTTGAATATGGTTGCAAAATATTAGCTCAATGCTTGATTTGTTCTTTATGATGAAGGGAAATGCATTTGATTAACCTTGAGAATGAAGCATAGGGGACTGTGTTTAGCCTATGGGGGGAAGTATGTAACATCCCAATTTTTACCCTACCTTGTGTTTGCATTATATAGCTTAAGGTTTGATTTCATAGAGGTGATTATGAAATAGAAATGGTTAAGTATGCTTTGCTAAATTAGGAGAATTTGTTGCTAAACATGAATTGTTAGTGGAATTTAAGGTATTTACTTGGAATATTTCTTTGTCTCCTTAGTTAGTTGGGAAATTAATTGCTAATATTGGTTTATTTGGTTAACCAAGGTCTTTAACTTGTGTTAAGCTTGATTAGTGGACACCATTGAAGAAGCATTAAATTTAGTGCTATTTTGTCCCTAGACTAGCTACAAGTTAATTGTGATAGTTATAGTTAGTAGGGCTAGGTGCGACTCCCAGGTGACTTTGACGGTGTAGAACCCCCTGGTCATGGTCTCTCAGACCAAGGCAACCCCGTAAGAGATCTTTCGCTTAAAAAAAAATAATTTCGATCCCATTCCAAAACCATTTTGAATTTATAAAAATTATTTAATGTTGTTATATGAGAGTTTTATAATTTTGGATTTTAAATAATTTTGCATTTCAAAGGTAAATCAGACTTCAAGGCTTTGCATATTTATATTTTTAGCATTCTTGTACATTTCTAGATTTTATTTTAATTTTTCTAAACCTTTTCTTTTGCAGATTATTTTAAAACTTCAACGATTAAAATAAAAATAAAAAAATTAAAATGCTAAAAATAAATACATGGGGAAATCCTCCATCTTCTTTTTCAATACTAATCCTCTTATACAAGCAAGAATTTCTTAGATTTTTCGGTTTCAAATTGAAGCTCTTCCTTTAACTTATTTTGGAAGTCCTCTTTCTATGGGCCATCTACCTTGAGGCATCTGGAATAATATTTTGGATAAATTCAGGGCTAAAGTCTCTCATTGGATTGTTAAGTGGCTTTATTTTGTTGGTAGAGTGTTGCTTCTTAAGTCGGTGGTTCAAGATTCATATATTTATCGATGCATGATTCAGGTCACTCCTGCTAGTTTTATTCATGAGTTTGAATCTATGTCAAGAAGATTTTTATGGAATGGAAATTTGGAGTCTTTAAAATGGAGTCTGGTTAAGTGGGAGACTATTTGTAGACCGAAACAGGAAGGTGGATTGGGTCTTCGGCTGACTTCTCTTTCTGGTTAGGCATTGGCGACTAAGTTTTATTGGAGATGGTACATTTCTCAAGACCACACTTGGGCTAAAATTATTTCCTTTAAGTATCTTAATGGGGTTGTAGACTCTAAGATACCTAGATACAATTTTTTTGGTAAAGGTTCTTTGATCTAGAACACCCTTAAGAAGGGGGTGTCTCTTGTTAAGCAAGGTTTGTTCTGGATTTGTCTCAAAGGCTCGAAGGCTCTTTTTTGGTATGATTCTTGGGATGGTTTCCCTATAATTTTATCTATGTTTCCTCATATTCAGGAGCTATGTAATTGTTTCTTGGTTGCTGGTTGGTATAGGGTGATGGATTATAAAGTTGTCAAAAGAGTTGGACAGGTGGAGGTAGTTTAGTGGAAATATCCTAGAGATTGATTAGTAGGTGATTTTGTTCAGGATAGAGAAGAGTTGGCTCATATTTTTGCTACTAGGGAGTGCTCTTATTTACAATATGATGATGTCTTAGCTTGGGGTATGGATACTAGAGGGGTTTTCTCGATGGCTTCTAGTTACCATGTTTTAGATAGACAAAATTTTTGGGATGAGGAGGTTCCTTGGTAGAAATAGGTTTAGAATAAGTTTTTCTGGCCCAAATGCAATTTCTATTTGTGGTTGGCTACTCGGAACATATGTCCTACCTAGAATAATCTTCAAAAGAGAGGTTTTCAAGGCCCTTCATTTTGTTTTCTTTGTGATAAAAGTGATGAATCTGGAGGGCATTTGCTCTTACAATGTTCATTTGCATGGAAAATTTGGCATCTTTGGTGGAGGGTGTGGAAATAGTCTTGTTCTCATACCTCTTCTCTTGTTGAGTTTTTGAGGAGTTTAGGAAGACCTCCTGCTAAGGATTTCTTTCTTCAAGTTGCATGGAGTATTGGGCCCTCATGTATTATATGGCAGATTTGGCTTGAAAGAAATTGAAGAATTTTTCAAAGTAGAAAGTTAACTGTTTATCATAATTGGCAGAGGATTATTAGTATGATCCAAGAAAATATTTCTTCTAAATGTCAGATCAGTCTTCCTTTGGAGCAGTCTAAGATTTTGATGATGCAGGATCTGGGTTTAGTGGAGAATGACCCTCGTCCTTCTATATCAGTCAAGAGGAGAGGCCTTAATCAAAAAGTGCAAAGAGATGGTAGATGGCATCCTCCACCTCGAGGGGTGTTTAAGATTAATATTGATGGCTCTTCTAGAGGGAATCCTAGGCATGCAGGTATTGGTGGTGTTGGGAGAGATAGTAGTGGTGCAACTCTTTTCATTTTTTCCTGTTATAAGGGGAAGCAGACTAATAATTATATGGAGGCCCTTGCTATTTGTTTTGCTTTGAAAAAAATTTATGCTCTGGGATGGCGAAAGATAATCTGAGTCAAACTCAGATTATTATTAATTTATTGAAGACTCATAATATTTCTAATGTTCATTGGTAGCTGGAAATAGTAGCTCAATAGATCTTTCAAATCTATCGGTATCTAGAGTTTATTTCCTTTGTTCATATTCCCAAGGAATGGAATGGTGTGGCTGATTGCTTGGCAAAATAGGGTTCTAAGTTTCAAGAAGACTGGTATGTTAGGGAATAAGATCAACTTCCATTGGATTGTTCTTGACATCTTGCTAATTTTCTTGCTGTGGATATGCCCGCTTAAGGCTATTATTTGTTGGATATCTTTTGGTTGGGTGCTCGATGGTATTGGGGGTTTCTTTCTTCTGGCCTTTGTAAGGGTTATTGTTATGGGATTCTTTGTTTCTTGTAAAGCTTATTGAATCAATTAATTTTTTACCATTTATAAAAAAATAAATACATGGGTGTGAAGAATGAGCTTCAATCTTTCATTCGAAACAATTTCAATCCCATTCTAAAGCCATTTCGAATTTATAAAAATATTTAAATTTGTTATATGAGAGTTTTATAATTTTAGATTTTACATAATTTTTCATTTCGAAGGCAAGTAAGATTTCAAGGCTTTGCATATTTATATTTTTAGCATTCTCATCCATTTCCAGATTTTATTTTTATTTTTCTAACCCTTCTCTTTTGCAAATTATTTTAAAACTTTGATGATTAAAAAAAATAAAAAAATTTAAATGCCAAAAATAAATACATGGGTGTGAAGAATGAACTTCAATCTTTCATTCGAAACAATTTTGATCCCATTCCAAAGCCATTTAAAATTTATAAAATTATTTAAAGTTGCTTTTATATGAGAGTTTTATAATTTCAAATTTTATATAATTTCATATTTTAAAGGTAAATCAGATTTCAAGGCTATGCATGTTTATATTTTTTATATTTTCAACATTTTTGTCCATTTCCAGATTTTATTTTTATTTTTCTAACCCCTCTTTTGCAAATTATTTTAAAACTTCTGCGATTAAAATAAAAATAAAAAAATAAAATGCAAAAAAAAATACATTAGTGTGAAGAATGAGCTTCAATATTTCATTTAGAATAATTTCGATCCCATTCTGAAGCCATTTTGAATTTATAATAATTATTTAAAGTTGTTAAATAAGAGTTTTATAATTTTGAATTCTACATAATTTCACATTTTGAAGGTAAATCAGATTTCAAGGCTTTGCATGTTTATATTTTCAGCATTATGGTCCATTTCCATATTTTATTTTTATTTTTCTAACCCTTCTCTTTTGTAGATTATTTTAAAACTTCGGCAATTAAAATAAAAATTAAAAAAATTAAAATACCAAAAATAAATACATGGGTGTGAAGAATGAGCTTCAATATTTCATTTGAAACAATTTCGATCCCATTTTGAAGCCATTTCAAATTTATAAAAATTATTTAAAGTTGATGTTATATGAGAGTTTTATAATTTTGAATTTTACATAATTTCGTATTTTGAAGGTAAATCAAATTTCAAGGCTTTGCATGTTTATATTTTTAGCATTCTAGCCCATTTCTAGATTTTATTTTTATTTTTCTAACTCTTCTCTTTTGTAGATTGTTTTAAGACTTTGGCGATTAATATATAAAAAAAAATTAAAATACCAAAAATAATACATGGGCGTGAAGAATGATCAATATTTCATTCGAAATAATTTTAACCCCAAACCCAGGTATTTTAGGTGAGTTGGAGAGGAGAGGGCAATCCTCCAAGGGAGGTCCCATGTTCGAATCTCCACCTAACAAAAAGTTAAATTGGGTACCCAAAATCTAATTGATAATGTTGGTGCAGGTAGGACCGAGTGTGACTCATGGGTGAAAGTTTTATAATTTTAGAGTTTTAGTTATAGTTAGCAGGGCTAGGCGTGACTCCCGGATGACTTTGATGGTGTAGAACCCCCTGGTCGTGGTCTCTCAGACCAAGACAGCCCCGTAAGAGATCTTTCACTTAAAAAAAAATAATTTCGATCCCATTCCAAAACCATTTTGAATTTATAAAAAATATTTAGTGTTGCTGTTATATGAGAGTTTTATAATTTTAGATTTTACATAATTTCACATTTAAAAAGTAAATCAGATTTCAAGGCTTTGCATGTTTATGTTTTCAACATTTTTTTCCATTTCCATATTTCATTTTTATTTTTCTAACCCTTCTCTTTTAAAGATTATTTTAAAACTTCGGTGATTAAAATAAAAATTAAAAAAAATTAAAATGCCAAAAATAAATACATTGGTGTGAAGAATGAGCTTCAATATTTCATTTGAAATAATTTCAATCCCATTCTAAAGCCATTTTGAATTTATAAAAATTATTTAAAGTTGTTATATGAGAGTTTTATAATTTCAGATTTTACATAATTTTGCATTTCGAAGGCAAGTAAGATTTCAAAGATTTGCATGTTTATATTTTCAACATTTTGATCCATTTTTAGATTTTATTTTTATTTTTCTAACCCTTCTATTTTGCAACTTTTTTAAAAACTTCGACGATTAAAATAAAAATAAAAAAAATTAAAATACCAAAAATAAATGCATAGGTGTGAAGAATGAGCTTCAATATTTCATTCGAAACAATTTCGATTCCATTCCAAAGCCATTTTGAATTTATAAAATTATTTAAAGTTGCTATTATATGAGAGTTTTATAATTTTGAATTTTACATAATTTCACATTTTTGAAGGTAAATCAAATTTTAAGGCTTTGCATGTTTATATTTTTTATATTTTTGGCATTCTTATCCATTTCCAAATTTTATTTTTATTTCTCTAACCCCTCTTTTGCAAATTATTTTAAAACTTTTGCGATTAAAATAAAAATAAAAAAAAATTTAAATGCAAAAAATAAATACATTGGTGTGAAAAATGAGCTTCAATGTTTCATTCAAAACAATTTTGATCCCATTCTAAAGCCATTTCAAATTTATAATAATTATTTAAAGTTGCTATTATATAAGAGTTTTATAATTTCAAATTTTACATAATTTTACATTTTAAAGGTAAGTAAGATTTCAAGGCTTTGCATATTTATATTTTCAACATTATGGTCCATTTCTAGATTTTATTTTTATTTTTCTAACCCTTCTCTTTTGCAAATTATTTTAAAACTTCGACAATTCAAATAAAAATAAATATTATTTAAAATAACCAAAAATAAACTTCGGCAATTCACATTCCGAAGGTATTTCGAATTTATAAAAAATTATTTAAAATTGATGTTATATGAAAGTTTTATAATTTCAAATTTTACATGATTTCGCATTTCGAAGACAAATCAAATTTCAAGGATTTGCATGTTTATATTTTTAGCATTCTAGTCAATTTCTAGATTTTATTTTTAATTTTTCTAACTCTTCTCTTTTGTATATTGTTTTAAACCTTTGGCGATTAAAATAAAAATAAAAAAATTAAAATACCAAAAATGAAAAAACAATTTCGATCCCCTTCTAAAGGCATTTTGAATTTATAAAAATGATTTAATGTTGCTATTATATAAGACTTTTATAATTTTAAATTTTACATAATTTCGTATTTTGAAGGTAAATCAGATTTCAAGGCTTTGCATGTTTATATTTTCAACATTATTGTCTATTTTCAATTTTATTTTTATTTTTCTAACCATTCTCTTTTGTAGATTATTTTAAAACTTTGGTGATTAGAATAAAAATAAAAAAAATTAAAATGCTAAAAATAAATACATGGGTGTGAAGAATGAGTTTCAATCTTTCATTCAAAACAATTTTGATCCCATTCTGAAGCAATTTCAAATTTATAAAAATTATTTAAAGTTGCTATTATATGAGAGTTTTATAATTTCAGATTTTACATAATTTTATATTTTGAAGGCAAGTAATATTTTAAGGCTTTGCATGTTTATATTTTTAGCATTTTGGTCTATTCACATATTTTATTTTTAATATTCTAACCATATTTTTAATATTCTAACCATTCTTTTTCGCAGATTATTTTAAAATTTTGATGATTAAAATAAAAATAAAAAATAAAATGTCAAAAAAGAAATGCATGAGTGTGAAGAAAGAGCTTCAATATTTCATTCGAAACAATTTCAATCCCATTCCAAAGCCATATCGAATTTATAAAATTATTTAAAGTTGTTAGGTAAAATTTTTATAATTTCATATTTTACATAATTTCACATTTTGAAGGTAAATCAGATTTCAAGGCTTTGCATGTTTATATTTTTTATATTTTTAGCATTCTTGTCCATTTCCAGATGATATTTTTACTCTTCTAATCCCTCTTTTGCAAATTATTTTAAAAATTCTAGGATTAAAATAAAAATTAAAATGCAAAAAATAAATACATTGGTGTGAAGAATGAGCTTCAATATTTCATTCGAAATAATTTTGATCCCATTCTGAAGCCATTTCGAATTTATAAGAATTATTTAAAGTTGCTGTTATATAAAAGTTTTGTAATTTCAGATTCTACATAATTTTATTTTTTTGAAGGTAAATCAAATTTCAAGGCTTTGCATGTTTATATTTTCAGCATTCTGATACATTTCCATATTTTATTTTTATTTTTCTAACCCTTCTCTTTTATAGATTATTTTAAAACTTCGACAATTAGAATAAAAATTAAAAAAAATTAAAATACCAAAAATAAATACATGGGTGTGAAGAATGAACTTCAATCTTTCATTCGAAATAATTTTGATCCTATTCCAAAGCCATTTCGAATTTATAAAAATATATTTAAAGTTGATGTTATATGAGAGTTTTATAATTTCGAATTTTACATAATTTCATATTTCTAAGGTAAATAAAATTTCAAGGCTTTGCATGTTCATATTTTTAGCATGCTAGTCCATTTCCAGATTTTATTTTTATTTTTCTAATCCTTCTCTTTTGTAGATTGTTTTATTACTTTGGCAATAAAAAATAAAAAATAAAATACCAAAAATAAATACATAGGTGTGAAGAATAAGCTTCAATATTTCATTCAAAATAATTTCAACCCCAAACCTAGGTGTTTTAGGTGAGTTGGAGAGGAGAGGGTAATCCTCCAAGGGAGGTCCCAGGTTCGATTCTCCACCCTAACAAAAAGTTGAATTGGGTACCCAAATTCCAAATGATAATGTTGGTGTGGGTAGGGCCGGGCGTGACTCCCGGGTGAAAGTTTTATAATTTTGAAGTTTTAGTTATAGTTAGCAGGACTAGGTGCGACTCCCGGGTGACTTTGACGTTGTAGAACCCCCTGATCGTGGTATCTCAGACCAAGGCAGCCCCATAAGAGGTCTTTCGCTTAAAAAAAAATAATTTTGATCCCATTCCAAAGCCATTTTGAATTTATAAAAATTATTTAATGTTGCTGTTATATGATAGTTTTATAATTTCAGATTTTACATAATTTTGCATTTCGAAGGTAAATCAGATTTCAAGGCTTTGCATGTTTATATTTTCAACATTTTTAAATTTTTTTTTTATTATATTTTTAAAGGGGGTAAATATTATTTTTTTTGGTAGGTAAATTTTTTTATTGCTTTATGGGTTAAAGGGTCTCGTCCCTGTTACATCAGTAGCAAAAAGTGACAATTGTGCCTTCCCATGGCTACAAACAAAAACCAACTGAGGCTTAACCTCATACAACATGACCCAGACAAGGCAAGAGCCTTCCAAGAAAGAAAAAGACAACTATTACAATACTTGACAAAAGAAAAACCAGCAGCCCTGCTGCCTAGACACGACCTTCCCAGGTTATTGGGATTCCCTATTTTTTCCTTGTTGTGCACTGTCATCAGGGGTGAGGAGAGTCTTTATCAGGGTCGAGAACTCTCTGAGCTCTTCCATGGCATTGGACAACATGGCGCATCCTTCCCTGTAGATATTGGCAGCCACCTGCAGATGGCTAACAACGTCACTGGCTCTCTTGATGGCTATGGAGCGCAATGAGTCCTTGGCATTAACAATATGCTGATCTTCGTCATCGTTGATGATTTCAGTGTTCGACTTCTGGTCACTCTTCTTGGGGGATTTCAATCTTTTGGATTTCCTGCACTTTTGAGGAGGCCGAACTGACTTCTGCTTGGGCCTGGGATGCTTACCAGAGCGGCCTTCCTCTTTGGGAGTAGTGATAGGGGGTGAACCTTCCTTGCCCTGATCAAGGGGGGGAGCGCTCCGGGGGAGGGGAAATAGTGGGGGACTGAGGGTGGTTGGTGGCATGGACACGGATGAAGCTGGAGGAACGAGCGGGATTGGGGGACCTAGAAGACATGGTCTTGGACACCTGGTGGGCTAGGGCATACTTGTACAGGACCAGAAAAAGCCCCTAGTGATGGGGGGTTTCGGGGACTTACTTTCTCTAAAATTGGTGATGGCAAGGGTGATGGACCGAAAGAGGAAGTCCGGGATATTGACAGGATGAACATCACGTAGGTGGTTAACCAAGGCAAGATTATAAGCTCGGAGGGGCTTGTCAGGGTTGTCAACAGAGACATACTGGATAACAGGGACAATCATCATAGCCCACGGGCGAGGCAAGGAAGAATGAACGACTCCTTTCTTCTCCCAAATGAGATTCTTCCCCTTATTGGGGAACTAATCAGTTTCCTCTTTGAAGTTATGCCTATCTCGGTGAACCACTCTACCTTCAATTAGAATACCAAAAATATGAGAAATGGAGTGGACACTTACCTCAAAATGGAGGCCACAAACCTGCACTTCCCCTTCGTTCCAAGACTCGATGAAGGCTCTGGTCACCTCCTCTTCAAAACTAGAGAAAATCTTGAAGAAATTGATGAAGTGTTTGGCGTCAAGCAGGTCGGTGGTCCCGACCTCAATTTGCAGGCTAGAAGGTTCAGGGGTGGCCATGGAGCAATTCGAACCAGAGCTAAGGGAGCTCGCTAGGATAATTCTTTTGACAAGCATAGAGGAAAGGGAAGGAAAAATCTTAGCAAAAACAAGGAGGAGGAGAACAGACTGGATTGGAATAAAGGAGTGGTGAGCGAGGGTCACGGGAAAAAAACCCCAAAATAGGAGACTAGTAGCAGGAAAAATGGTGCAAGCGTGGCTCGTGACGATAGGGCCACAGCGGAAGGGAGCGGAGAGATGAGCGCAAAGGGTGATGAGCGGGGTGGAAGGGGGGAAAAAGAGGTGGCTCGAACAATTTGACTGCAAGGTTAGAGTCCAAGTGGAAAAACATGAGCCATACTATCCACACAAAAAATGTATAGGACACTTCAGTGAGATTGGTGTTTAGAAACACCTTGGGTGTTGATAGAACACCGTTGGGGTGGTGAGAGCCACCTTTGATGGGGTACTTGCTGAAAGAAGTGAAGCAACGACCATCTACCTTGGGTATTGAAAAAATACCATGATGGAGGTAGCACAAACTACCTAACAGGTCACGAGCCCACATCCTGATTGGCTTGGATGATTATTTCTTGTGGGAAGTCTTCTTCCTAGATGAACAGGGTGGATTGATCAACTGCTTTGTTGGCAAGAATATCAACCACCTTATTAGCCTCCCTGAACACGTGGATGATATGACTTTGAGAGTTGCCACTGAGAGAAAGTTGGTAGTCTTGGATGATGTTCTGGATATTCTTCCCCCTATGCTCTTGTTGATGATGTGGCCAATGATCACTGAAGAATCTCCTTCGAAGATGATTGGCTTGGGGAGGGCTTTGCTTATCTCAATGCTTCTCCACAAAGCTCTAGCTTCTACGTAATTATTGGTTTGGGTCTCGAGATTCTCAAAGAAAGCCTTGATGATGTTGCCTGTGTGATCCCTGATGACTCCCCCTGCTCTAGCTCTCCCTGGGTTTCCTTTGGAGGCACCATCGAAATTGACCTTAAGCCATCCCTACGGAGGGGGGGACCATTTGGCCATGGTTTGGGTGCTACAAGAATTTTGGACTTTGCTACAGTCTATGGGGATTCTGAGGGAAGCAAACAGGTAAGCTTCTAGCCCATATCTAGGGACATCATCGCAAGGGATGAGGCTGCTATTTTCTATAGCAAGGGACAGAGCTCTATTGGCCATAACTTTAGGATTTTTGGTGACCTCCATGAAGATGCGGTTATTACATTCCAGCCAGATCTACCAGGCAGCATGGTGAAGCAGGGAACTCCAGAGGAATCTGAGTCTTGGATTCTTGAAAGTTATTGGCCATTGAATGAAAGTGTCCATAACTTCCTTGGGGTGAGTCCAACATACCTAGAATATGTTGTTCAAGGTAGAAAAAATACTCCCAACAAAGGGGCAGTCCAATAGAAGGTGTTGAGTGGATTCCCAGGCTTGAGAGCAGAGGTAGCACCTATTGGGAACCATTACTCCTCTTCGAATTAAGTTGTCGGTGGTCAGAATTTTATTGTGAGCAGCCAACCAGTAGAAATGTGCCACTTTCGGGATCAGGGACTTGAGCCAAATGCTTTTGGAAAGGGTCTGGTTGTTGTCTCTTTTAAGGCCTCTGGGAGGGGTTTCCAACATCTGGGAAGCCATTTTGACAGTGAAGCTACCATCACTAGAATATTTCCAACAACGTTCATCCTTCTTCAGGGTCTACGAGATGAAGTTTGCTTTAAAAATATCCTGAAGATTTGCTAGGCCTTTGTTAATGGTGTCATTCTTAATTCTGAACTGAACCTGCTTCCATTTACGGACACCCTGGTCAGAAGTGATGAAATCAACAACCTGGCCTCCATACTTACTGTCAGTGAGATGCTTGATTGAAGTCAGATCGGGATCATTGATGAGGGGGTCTTTTATGGCCCACGCATCTTCCCAGAAGTCGATAGACTTACCATCCCCAAGCTGCCACCAAGATCCCTGGTGAACAAGCTGCTTGGTATGGCTGATGGATTTCCAGAAGTGGGAACCATTACGGGGAGTCTCCAAGTCCAAAAATGAGTGATGTTGCAAATATTTCCTTTTGACAATCGATACCCACTCCAATTTGGCATCTGTGACCACCTTCCAAGCCTGCTTGGCCAGGAGGGCTTGATTTGTGATATTTATGCGATGAAGACCCAAACCCCCCTGTCTTTAGGGGTGCAAATTTTATCCCAAGCAACCAAATGGAACTTTCTTTGATTATCATTCCCAGACCATAGGAACTGTTTTTGCAATTTCTCAATAGCCTCTCCCACTACAGTAGGGATTTTGAAGACCGACAGGAAGTAGGTAGGTATACTTTGGAGGACCGACTTTACCAAAGTAGTTTTGCCTACGCTAGAGAGGAGGGCCCCTTTCCATCCTACCAACTTCTTGTGAATCTTTTCTGTGACGTTGTTCCACATCTCTTTGAGGGGTCTTCCTTTGAACATTGGTAGGCCTAGATAGGTGGTTGGGAAGTCAGCAATGGTGCACCCCAAAATGTCTGCAATCTTGGTCTGCCTTCTAATGGGAGTGTTGATGAAGTAGAGTTTACTTTTGGTGTAATTGATCTTCTGACCAACCGCTTCCTCGTACAGATTTAGGATGACCTTGATGGCTTTGGCTTCAGAAACTGAAGCTTTAGTGGCCAACAAGGTGTCATCCACAAATTGCTGGTGAGTGGAGGGGGGTAAGCCAGAAGCTGCCTTGATGCCAGAGATCAGATTTTTGTAGCAGGTATTTTTGATGGTTCGACCCAAACTCTCAACGAGAATGATGAATAAAATGGGGGACAGAGGGTCCCCCTGTCTCAGCCCCTTGGTGCTGGGAAAGTAACCAACAGCAGACCCATTCACTAGGACCGAGAACCAGGAAGAAGAAACACAATTTGAAATAAGATTTACCCAAGATTCATGGAAACCATATTTGAGGAGGATTTTGGATAGGAATTCCTGGTTCACTCTATCGAAGGCTTTGTTCATGTCAAGCTTCAGAAAGAAGGCTGCAGAGTTGGACATATGGGCAGAGTGAATCATCTCATGGATGGTGATGACCCCATCTAGGATGTTTTGACCCTTAACTGTGCTTCCCTGATAGTGATCAATGATTGTGGGTAGGATCTCAATGAGCCTGTTGGCCAAGGCTTTGGACAACACTTTGTAGATGATGTTGCATAGGCTGATAGGGCAGAAATTAGAGAGGGACTGGGAGTTAGTGCCTTTGGGGATCAGGGCTAGAAAGGTAGAGTTTACATCTCTAGGAATGCAACTGGACTTCTGCATGTCAGTGATGGCACGACATAGGTCAGGGCCCACAATATCCTAAAAATATTGGAAGAATCTAGGGGAGAAGCCATCCGACCCGAGGGCTTTATCGGGTTTCATGGAAAAGAGGGCTTGATGGATTTCCTTGTGGGTCAAGGGGCTGAGGAGGTAATTATTGGTGTCATCAGAGATGGTCTGAGGGATGTTCTCC
Organism: Wollemia nobilis; assembly: GCA_028583015.1. NCBI lineage: Eukaryota > Viridiplantae > Streptophyta > Pinopsida > Araucariales > Araucariaceae > Wollemia > Wollemia nobilis. The sequence continues at coordinate 216,470 of JAQPPZ010003279.1, forward strand.
AAGAGGGAGTCCATGGCCGAAGGGGAGGAGGAGGGAGGGGAGGCAAGAAGGCTTTTGAAGTGGCTCATAGCTTCGTCCCTGATCTGATGGATATTCGAAGTGAAATTCCCATCCTGCTTGATGAGGCCTTTAATTATGTTGACTCCCCTATGCCTGAGAGTGGAGATATGAAAATACTTAGTGTTGGAGTCACCTTCCCTGAGCCAGAGCTATCTAGACTTTTGGTGCCAAAATATTTCCTCTTTGCCCAAAGTGTTATGATACTCAGAGAGCAGAATCCTCTCTTCAGCTCTAAGATTGTCATCACCATGACCTTCCTGGAATCTATCCTCAATTTGCTCTAGTCTGGTTTTAATGTTCTGTTTAGCTTCAAAAATATTCTCGAAGATTTCCCTGTTCCAGAATTTAAGATTTTCCTTGACCCACCTGAGTTTTTGCATGAACTGATTAGAAGTTGTCCTAGGAAAACTTGTCCCCCACCATTCTGCTACCTAGTTTCTGAGATCCGGGTGGTGGATCCACATTGACTCAAACCAGAAAGGAGTCTTGAACTGTGGCTTGCTAACCATCTCAAACAGAAGCGGGCTATGATCCGACCCTATTTTTGGGAGAGCCTGTAGGGTGGCATCATCGAAGAGGGGAAGGGCTTCTTGGGATAACAGAAATCGATCAAGGTGTTCTTGAATAAGGTTATTCCCCAATCGTCTATTACTCTAGGTGTACTTGGATCCCTACAATGGAATGTCCATGAGAGCATTGGAGTCTACAAACTGCCTTAGGTCATTTGTATTCCTGTGAGTTATCGAGATCCCCCCTTTTTATCAAAAAAGTGTAGGGGGAATTGAAGTCCCCTGCCAACACCCAAGGGATATTGGTGAAAGCCTATCTCATCTGAGTGAGGGTTTTCCACAAGATCAATCTTCCCTGGGTAGAGTTGGGAGCGTAGACATTTGACATAATCCAGGAGGTCTGGGAGCTGAGATCATGGAACAGAATGTTGGACAGTCTGTCTTGACCTGAGATAAACCTGCCTTCAACTTTGGTTGGGTTCCAGAGACACAGGAGCCCTCCTGCAGTCCCCAAAGTCGGGGAGAAGATGAAGTCACAATTTTTCCAAATGATCTTGGCTACCCTAGGAGACCACTGATCATCTAATTTGGTTTCTTGGATGAAGAAGATAGTGGGATTATAATATTTTCTCATGGCTGCAGCCAATCTCTGCTTGGCTGCCCCATTCAGTCCTCTCGCATTCCAGGAGAGGACTTTCATTTGGAACTTTTGGAGGGTTTTTTGCCCCCCTTGCCTTGTTGCGCGGGGGGTTTGGGTCTTCGATTTTCTTCCTTGATAGTGTTACCAATTTCTTGAAATAGGGTTTTCTGCGTTCCATTAGCTATATCCTCGGTTGTATCCCGGTTTCTCCTCTCTATGCCTGAAGGTCTACCCTTTTTCCTATCTACTCCCACATCGACTTGGGATTTTCTGAAGCTTCGAGTTTGTTTGGGGCTCCAATGATCAGGGGAATCCTAGGGCAGCCTCATCGCTGTCAAAAATGGAGGCACTAGAGTTGGTTGGGGAGGCAATGGGGATGGACCCACCTCGGGGAGGCGACGGGGCTAGGGAAGATGGCGTCCGAAGGGGTTTTTGGGTGGGGCTTTGAGGGCTATCACCAGTAGTGGGGATTTGACCCTAGTGAGAGGGGGAGGGGTTTTTTTGGGTAGGATTGGGAGCAGGGCTCGACTGGGAGGGGGCGTTAGGGGCTTGGGTAGGTATAATAGGGATTTCACCTTCCTCAAATTCCTCATTGTTTCCAGAATATTTAAGCAAATCAAATTTATTAGCAGTGGTTACCGAGGTACTTGCCTTTTGGAGAGCTTGAGATGGAGGTGGCCGAATCTGCTGCTTGTTCTTCAAAATTTGCCTTTGACTGATGGTGGTCCTCCGACTGGCGATAGGCTCCGAGCATTCCATTGGCTACTAGTCGACCTTAGGGTTTCTACGATTAGGGCATTGAGATGGGAGGTGCCCTTGAGAATGGCACTTCGAATAGAAAGCCGGCTTGTTCTCAAATATTAGCGGTTGTTTCCACCTGAAGTCCCCGTAGATGAGATTGAGGTGATCTGGGAGTTGCGACTCCAGATTCACACTGACATAGATACGAGCCTGGGTAAGGCGAGTTCTGGCATGGGTGGCGGGTCAATGGCCACTAATTCCCCAAAATCCCTAGTCAGACCTCGAAGAGCATCCTCATAGAAAAAATGAGCAGGGAGATTGGGGAGCCGGACCCATATGGGGGCAAAATTTATGCTTTGCGAGTCGGGATCAAAATTTGGCTCCCATTTCTTCAAAAATAGACTCCGTCTTCCGAAGAACCACGGACCCCTGAATAAAATTCGCTCTGCGTCCTCCCGAGTATTCAGTTGAATCATAAAAAAACCTTTGGTCATCACGAAAAGGCCCATGTTTCCCAAAATTTTCCATTTAGAAGACGTCCATCGATGAATTGCATCCATGTCAGGGCACCCCCTACAAATTTTCCCACAAGGGAGAAGGAATCGCGAGAGGCGTACCCTTCCATGAGGGTTTGAGGGCACAAAACATCAAACCCTTGCGCAACGAAATCTTTCGAACCATCCGAGGGTGGTCTACGATTATTCTGTAGATGGTCTACATACGACAGGAGGTCTCGATGGCTTCCTGAGCCTCCCACTTTGTCAGGTGGTTCTTTTCCCCGTTCGACATCACTTCGAACATTCCCATGATCGATGGTAGAAACATTCTAGGCTTGCCCTATCATCGCTTGAGTTCTAGGAATTTCGTTGAGAGAGTCGAAAATGACTTCTTTCGTTCGTGCTTTCTCCTTGACCGAGGGTTGACTATCGCCTAAAACTTCGTTCGTCGAAACCATAGTTGTCACCCTTCTTTTTATTTTTTAAGGGATATTTAATACCTTGCCCATAGAGCTTTAATCCTTGTCCCAAGGGGGGTAAATATTATTATGTGGATTATATTTTTAGCATTCTTGTCCATTTCTAGACTATATTTTTATTTTTCTAACCCTTATCTTTTGTAGATTATTTTAAAACTTTGACGATTAAAATGAAAATAAAAAAAATTAAAATGCTAAAAATAAACACATGGGTGTGATGAATGAGCTTCAATCTTTCATTCAAAACAATTTTGATCCCATTTTGAAGCTATTTTGAATTTATAAAATTATTTAAAGTTACTGTTATATGAGAGTTTTATAATTTTAGATTTTACATAATTTCATATTTTGAAGGTAAATCAGATTTCAAGGCTTTGCATGTTTATATTTTTTATATTTTTAGCATTCTTGTCCATTTCTAGATTTTATTTTTATTTTTCTAACCCCTCTTTTGCAGATTATTTTAAAACTTCTATGATTAAAATAAAAATTAAAAAATATAAATGCAAAAAATAAATACATTGGTGTGAAGAATGAGCTTCAATATTTCATTTGAAATAATTTTGATATCATTTTGAAGCCATTTCAAATTTATAAGAATTATTTAAAGTTGTTATATAAGAGTTTTATAATTTCATATTCTACATAATTTTATATTTTGAAGGTAAATCAGATTTCAAGGCTTTGCATGTTTATATTTTTAGCATTCTCATATATTTTCTTATTTTTTTTTTTATTTTTCTAACTCTTCTCTTTTGTAGATTATTTTAAAACTTCAACAATTAAAATAAAAATAAAAAAAATTAAAATGCCAAAAATAAATACATGGGTGTGAAAAATGAGCTTCAATATTTCATTTGAAATAATTTTGATCCTATTCCAAAGCCATTTCAAATTTATAAAAAATATATTTAAAGTTGATGTTATATGAGAGTTTTATAATTTTGAATTTTACATAATTTTACATTTTGAAGGTAAATCAGATTTTAAGGTTTTGCATGTTTATATTTTTAGCATTATAGTCCATTTCTAGATTTTATTTTTATTTTTCTAACCCTTCTCTTTTGTTGATTGTTTTAAAAATTTGGTGATTAAAATAAAAATAAAAAAAATAAAAATACTAAAAATAAATATATGGGTGTGAAGAATGAGCTTCAATATTTCATTCGAAACAATTTCAACCCCAAACCCAGGTGTTTTAGGTGAGTTGGAGAGGAGAGGACAATCCTCCAAAGGAGGTCCTAGGTTTGAATCTCCATCCTAACAAAAAATTGAATTAGGTACCCAAAATCTAATTGATAATGTTCGTGCGGGCAGGGCCATGTGTGACTCTTGAGTGAAAGTTTTATAATTTCAGAGTTTTAGTTATAGTTAGCAGGGCCAGGCACGACTCTCGGGTTACTTTGATGGTGTAGAACCCCCTAGTCATGGTCTCTCAAACCAAGGCAGCCCTGTAAGAAGTATTTCATTTTAAAAAAGTAATTTTGATCCCAATCCAAAGCCATTTTGAATTGTTGTTATATGATAGTTTTATAACTTTAAATTTTACGTAATTTCATATTTCGAAGGTAAATCAGATTTCAAGGCTTTGCATATTTATATTTTCAACATTCTTGTCCATTTTTAGATTTTATTTTTATTTTTTAACCCTTCTCTTTTGCAGATAATTTTAAAACTTTGACGATTAAAAAAAAAAAAAATCAAATGCCAAAAATAAATGCATGGGTGTGAAAAATGAGCTTCAATATTTCATTCAAAACAATTTTGATCCCATTCCAAGGCCATTTCGAATTTATAAAATTATTTAAAGTTGGTGTTATATGAGAGTTTTATAATTTCAAATTTTATATAATTTTGCATTTTGAAGGTAAATCAGATTTCAAGGCTTTGCATGTTTATTTTTTTATATTTTTAGCATTCTTGTCCATTTCCATATTTTATTTTTATTTTTCTAACCCCTCTTTTGCAGATTATTTTATAACTTCTGCAATTAAAATAAAAATGCAAAAAAATAAATACATTGGTGTGAAGAATGAGCTTCAATATTTCATTCGAAACAATTTTGATCCCATTCTGAAGTCGTTTCAAATTTATAAGAATTATTTAAAGTTGTTATATAAGAGTTTTATAATTTTGGATTCTACATAATTTCACATTTTAAAGGTAAATCAAATTTTAAGGCTTTCCATGTTTATATTTTCAACATTCTGGTCCATTTTCGTATTTTATTTTTATTTTTCTAACCCTTCTCTTATGTACATTATTCAACGTAATGTTCAATAATCTAAGGGAGAGGTAAAAAGTTTAATTTTTGGGTATCTATTTTATAATGCACTGATCTACAAAGAACGTCAAAAATACCAAAAATAAATATATGAATATGAAGAATGAGCTTCAATCTTTCATTCGAAATAATTTTGATCCCATTCCGAAGCCATTTTGAATTTACAAAAAATGTTTAAAATTGATGTTATATGAGAGTTTTATAATTTTAAATTTTACATAATTTCGCATTTTGAAGGTAAATTAAATTTTAAGGCTTTGCATATTTATATTTTTAGCATTCTAGTCCATTTCTAGATTTTATTTTTATTTTTTTAAACCTTCTCTTTTGTAGATTATTTTAAAACTTTGGTGATTAAAATAAAAAAAATTAAAATACCAAAAAAAAATACATGGGTGTGAAGAATAAGCTTCAATATTTCATTCGAAACAATCTCAATCCCAAATCCAGGTGTTTTAGGTGAGTTGGAGAGGAGAGGGTAATCCTCCAAGGGAGGTCCTAGGTTCGAATCTCCACCATAACAAAAATTTGAATTGGGTACCCAAAATTTAATTCATAATGTTGGTGCGGGTAGGGTCGGGTGTGACTCTCGGGTGAAAGTTTTATAATTTTAGAGTTTTAGTTATAGTTAGCAGGGCCAAGTGCGACTCCCGGGTGAATTTGACGGTGTAGAACCCCTTGGTCGTGGTCTCTCAGACCAAGGCAACCCCGTAAGAGATCTTTTGCTTAAAAAAAAAGCAAATTTTATCCCATTCCAAAGCCATTTTGAATTTATAAAAAATTATTTAATGTTTCTGTTATATGATAGTTTATAATTTCAGATTTTATATAATTTCACATTTCGAAGGTAAATCAAATTTCAAGGCTTTGCATATTTATATTTTTAGAATTTTTAATTTTTTTTAAAGGGGGTAAATATTATTACGAAGTTTATAATTTCAGCATTCTTATCCATTTTCAGATTTTTTATTTATTTTTCTAACCCTTCTTTTTTGCAGATTATTTTAAAACTTTGATGATTAAACTAAAAATAAAAAAATAAAAATGCCAAAAATAAATACATGGGTGTGATGAATGAGCTTCAATATTTCATTCAAAATAATTTTGATCCAATTCAGAGGCTATTTCAAATTTGTAAAATGATTTAAAGTTATATGAGAGTTTTATAATTTTAGATTTTACATAATTTTGTATTTTGATGGTAAATCAGATTTCAAGGCTTTGCATTTTATACTTTTTATATTTTCATTATTCTTGTCCATTTTCAGATTTTATTTTTATTTTTCTAATCCCTCTTTTGCAGATTATTTTAAAACTTCTACGATTAAAATAAAAATAAAAATAAATTAAAATGCAAAAAATAAATACATTAGTGTGAAAAATGAGCTTCAATATTTCATTTCAAACAATCCTGATCTAATTTTGAAGCCATTTCAAATTTATAAGAATTATTTAAAGTTGTTGTTATATAAGAGTTTTATAATTTTGGATTCTACATAATTTTGCATTTTGAAGGTAAATCATATTTCAAGGCTTTACATGTTTATATTTTCAGCATTCTAGTCCATTTCCATTTTTTATTTTTATTTTTCTAACCCTTCTCTTTTGTAGATTATTTTAAAACTTCGATAATTAAAATAAAAATTAAAAAATTAAAATGCTAAAAATAAATACATGGGTGTGAAAAATGAGTTTCAATATTTCATTCAAAATAATTTTGATCCCATTCCGAAGCTATTTCGAATTTATAAAAAAAATATTTAAAGTTGATGCTATATGAGAGTTTTATAATTTCGAATTTTACATAATTTCGCATTTCAAAGGTAAATAAGATTTCAACGCTTTGCATGTTTATATTTTTAGCATTCTAGTCCATTTTTAGATTTTATTTTTATTTTTCTAACCCTTCTCTTTTATAGATTGTTTTAAAACTTTGGCGATTAAAATAAAAATAAAAAAATTAAAATACCAAAAATAAATAATGGGTGTGAAGAATGAGCTTCAATATTTCATTTGAAACAATTTCAACCCCAAACCTAGATATTTTAGGTGATTTGAAGAGGAGAGGGAAATCCTCCAAGGGAGGTCCCAGGTTTGAATCTCCACCCTAACAAAAAGTTGAATTGGGTACCCAAATCCAATTGGTAATGTTGGTGCAAGCAGGGCCGGGCGTGACTCTTGGGTGAAAGTTTTATAATTTTAGAGTTTTAGTTATAGTTATTAGGGCCAGGTGCGACTCCCGAGTGACTTTAATGGTTTAGAACCCCTTGTTCGTGGTCTCTCAAACAAAGGTAACCCCATAAGAGGTCTTTCATTAAATTTTTTTTTTTGACCCCATTCCAAAGCCAATTTGAATTTATAAAAATTATTTAATGTTGTTGTTATATGAGAGTTTTATAATTTCAGATTTTACATAATTTTGCATTTTGAAGGTAAATCAGATTTCAAGGCTTTGCATATTTATATTTTCAACATTTTTGTCCATTTCCATATTTTATATTTATTTTTTTAACCCTCATCTTTTGTAGATTATTTTAAAACTTTGATGATTAAAATAATTTTAAAAAATTAAAATAGCAAAAATAAATACTTGGGTGTAAATAATGAGCTTCAATATTTCATTCAAAACAATTTCGATCCCATTTCGAAGCCATTTCAAATTTATAAAAATTATTTAAAGTTATTATATGAGAGTTTTATAATTTTAGATTTTACATAATTTTGCATTTCGAAGGTAAATAAGATTTTAAGGCTTTGCATGTTTATATTTTCAGCATTATGGTCCATTTATAGATTTTATATTTAATTTTCTAAGCCTTATCTTTTGCCGATTATTTTAAAACTTCGACGATTAAAATAAAAATAAAAAAAATCAAAATGCCAAAAATAAATGCATGGGTGTGAAGAATAAGCTTCAATATTTCATTCAAAACAATTTTGATCTCATTCCAAAACCATTTTGAATTTATAAAATTATTTAAAGTTGCTGTTATATGAGAATTTTATAATTTTAGATTTTACATAATTTTACATTTTGAAGGTCAATCAAATTTCAAGGCTTTGTATGTTTATATTTTTTATATTTTCAACATTCTTGTCTATTTCTAGATTTTATTTTTATATGTCTAACCCCTCTTTTGCAAATTATTTTAAAAATTCTACGATTAAAATAAAAATTAAAAAAATTAGAAGGCAAAAAATAAATACAATTTTGTGAAGAGTGAGCTTCAATATTTCATTCAAAACAATTTCGATCCCATTTTGAAGCCATTTTGAATTTATAAGAATTATTTAAAATTGTTACATAAGAGTTTTATAATTTTAGATTCTACATAATTTCACATTTTGAAGGCAAATAAGATTTCAAGGCTTTGCATGGTTATATTTTCAGCATTTTGGTCTATTTCCATTTTTTATTTTTCTAACCCTTATCTTTTTTAGATTATTTTAAAACTTTGGAAATTAAAATAAAAATTAAAAAAAATTAAAATGCCAAAAATAAATACATGGGTGTGAAGAATGAGCTTCAATATTTCATTCAAAATAATTTTGATCCCATTCTAAAGCCATTTGGAATTTATAAAAAAAAAATTAAAGTTGATGTTATATGAGAGTTTTATAATTTCAAATTTTACATAATTTTACATTTCGAAGGTAAATCAAATTTCAAGGCTTTGCATGTTTATATTTTTAACATTCTACTCCATTTATAGATTTTATTTTTATTTTTCAAAACCCTTCACTTTTATATATTGTTTTAAAACTTTGGCGATTAAAATAAAAATAAAAAAAATTAAAATACCAAAAATAAATACATGGGTGTGAAGAATGAACTTCAATATTTCATTTAAAACAATTTCAACCCAAACCTAGGTGTTTTAGGTGAGTTGAAGAGGAGAGGGAAATCCTCCAAGGGAGGTCCCAGGTTTGAATCTCCACCCTAACAAAAAGTTGAATTGGGTACCCAAAATCTAATTGACAATGTTGGTGCAAGCAGGGTTAGGTGTGACTCTCGGGTGAAATTTTTATAATTTTGGAGTTTTAGTTATAGTTAGTAGGGCCAAACATGATTCTCGAGTGGCTTTGACGATGTAGAACCCCCTGGTCCTGGTCTCTCAGACCAAGGCAGCCCCATAAGAGGTCTTTCACTTAAAAATAAAATAATTTCGATCCCATTCCAAAGCCATTTTGAATTTATAAAAAATATTTAATGTTGTTATATGAGAGTTTTATAATTTCAAATTTTACATAATATCAAATTTTGAAGGTAAATCAGATTTCAAGGCTTTGCATGTTTATATTTTCAACATTCTTGTTTATTTCTAGATTTTATTTTTATTTTTTTAGCACTTCTCTTTTGCAGATTATTTTAAAACTTCGGTGATTAAAATAAGAATAAAAAAAATAGAATGACAAAAATAAATTCATGGGTGTGAAGAATGAGCTTCAATATTTCATTTGAAACAATTTTAATCCCATTTCGAAGTCATTTGGAATTTATAAAAAATATTTAAAGTTGTTATATGAGAGTTTTATAATTTTAGATTTTACATAATTTTGTATTTCGAAGGCAAGTAAGATTTGAAGGCTTTGCATGTTTATATTTTAATATTTTGGTCCATTTATATATTTTATTTTTATTTTTCTAATCCTTCTTTTTTGCAGATTATTTTAAAACTTCAATGATTAAAAAAACTAAAATGCCAAAAAAAATGCATTGGTGTGAAATACATACATTAAAAAAAATTAAAATGCAAAAAATAAATACATTGGTGTGAAGAACGAGTTTCAATATTTCATTCGAAAAAATTTCGATCCCATTCTGAAGCTATTTTGAATTTATAAGAATTATTTAAAGTTGTTATATAAGAGTTTTATAATTTTAGATTCTTCATAATTTCACATTTTAAAGGTAAATCGGATTTCAAGGCTTTGCATGTTTATATTTTCATTTTCATATTTTATTTTTAATTTTCTAACCCTTCTCTTTTGTAGATTATTTTAAAACTTTGATAATTGAAATAAAAATTAAAAAAAATTAAAATGCCAAAAATAAATACATGAGTGTGAAGAACGAGCTTCAATATTTCATTTGAAATAATTTTGATCTCATTTCGAAGTCATTTTGAATTTAAAAAAAATTATTTAAAGTTGATGTTATATGAAAGTTTTATAATTTCAAATTTTACATAATTTCACATTTTGAAGGTAAATAAAATTTTAAGGCTTTGCATGTTTATATTTTTAGCATTCAAGTCCATTTCCAGATTTTATTTTTATTTTTCTAAACCTTCTCTTTTGTAGATTGTTTTAAAACTTTGTCAATTAAAATAAAAATAAAAAAAATTAAAATACCAAAAATAAATACATGGGTTTAAAGAATGAGCTTTAATATTTCATTCGAAATAATTTCAACCCCAAACCCAGGTGTTTTAGGTGAGTTGGAGAGAAGGCAATCCTCCAATGGAGGTCCTAGGTTCGAATCTCCACCCTAACAAAAAGTTGAATTGGGTACCCAAAATATAATTGATAATGTTGGTGTGGGTAGGGCCGAGCGTGACTCCCGAGTGAAAGTTTTATAATTTTAGAGTTTTAGTTATAGTTAGTAGGGCTAGGTGTGACTCCCAGGTGACTTTGATGGTGTAGAACACCTGGTCGTGGTCTCTCAGACCAAGGCAACCTCGTAAGAAATATTTTGCTTTAAAAAAAATAATTTTGATCCCATTCCAAATAAATCACTCCCTAATCTAATAAATGATCATGGTGAATGTATATTTCAAAATATTTTTAGAAAGTATTGTAAATTCCAACTTTGTATCAAAGAAAAAAAATCAAGTTACATCACTTGAGAACAAAATCTAATCTAATCTAATTGTTTGCTTGTGTCTTGTATTTGATTTTTTTTTCAATTGGTTATATGGGATTGAAATGGTCCCACCCGTATTACATCATTGCCACATAGTGGTATTGTAACAACTTGGGATATTATTCATGTATCACTTGGCAATATTCAAACCTAGGTCTCCTCCTTGAATGTTGATGAATATAATAGGTTGATCTATCACTATTTGATTAAATTTTTTCTGATGAAGCATGGGTTTCTCAAAGAGGTCCTAGTTCCCTTGTACTAGGGTTTGAATTTGGGTCTCTCAGAAGCAAACCCAAAGACATACCACTACGATAAAAGCATAGGTTTTTGAAAAGGGGGTTTTGAAGTTGGGTCCCTTAGATGATAATCCAAAGGTGTACCACTATGGTATCCCTCGTAGAACCAAATTTTAGATTAAAGCACTAGTTTTTGAAAGAGTCCTGATCCTCTTATATTTGGGTTTGAAATTGGGTCTCATTGATGAAAACCTAAAGACATACCACTATGGTGTCCCTCATGGGACTACAATTTTTTAGGGTAAATCATGGGTTTTTGAAAGGGGTCTTAGTCCCCTTGTACTAGGGTTTGAAATTGGGTATTTTGGATGAAAACCTAAAGACATACCATTATGGCATACCTAATGGTACTTTCTTATCTTTAAATTTTTTAAATTTCAAAATTTAAAATCAACCACCAAGCCCTTTCTCTTCATGACTTTGTTTTTCCTTGTTGCCATTTTCTCTGTGCGCATGTGTTTGTGCACATTGTATTTTTTGCTCCATACTAACCTTATTGAGAATCTCATTTGGACCTCCATTATATTTAGAGATGGAGAGCAATGGTAAGTACTATTCTTTGCTTCCTTTATATTATGAGATTGACTTCCACTTGTGCAATCATTTTTTTGTTTTTTCATCATGGCATATTCTTGTTTTTTAATCAAGTTTAACTCCCACACATCCAAGAGAGCATCATGGTGGTAATGTACTTTTTTGGTAGACAACATGTTGCAAGATCAATTCTATAGGATAATATTTATTGATAGGGGTGTTGCTTCTATGAAGGCATCTCCTATGGGTAATGTAAGAGTTGGTGTAAGCACCCTCCCTAACTATTGAACTAGAAAATTGCAATGACTTCTAATTAATATTTGTGCCACAATTCTAGTTCCAACAAAGTTGGAAGGGATTGCCAATTTGTTCTCCCAACATCTAAATTTAGGCTGGATTCCCACTATTCCTCTCAAAATACTCGTACGTTAACGTACACGGACTTGCATTGAAAGTATAGTGTGGAAATAAAAATACCTTAAAGATTAAAAGTGTAAGTAATTCAAACAAATATGGGTTTAAACTATAGTTATACAATTGTACGATCAATCAACACATGAGAAGTCGAATAACATCAATGTTCATCAATTCATTAGATTATAAAATTGATAAGTGAATGAAAAGATAAGAAAAAATGACTATATCATCATAACCACACAATTAAAAAATAAGAAGGATGGTTCCACTGATGGAATGCTAAAGACTTACCAATTTATTACAATCTCATGAGGTCAAAGCACAATGTGGGTTTCATAAAGTGTAGCTCTAAATTCTCTATTGGGAATTCTCCTAGATTATTTCACAGGTCAATGTTCAAGGATCATACAAATATTAATCATAATAATATTGTATACAAAATATTATTAATCAAGTATACTATAGCATACATGAAGCTATGCTAGTTTGATACATATTACAATGCATCAAGATTTGTCTCCAATATATAACTTTACATGACTCTTCAATATTATGACTATTTATCTCCTCAAAACAATTGAGAGATGCATCCTTTCACTTTCCTCACATTATGAAAAAACTCTCATGACTCTTCACTTTACGTCATGCCACATCTCATGTGACTCTTCACTTACTCACTTGACACTTTGCACACACACTTGAACACTTCTCACAAGCATACCTTACACACTTTATTACATAACACATGGACACTTTTCACACATTGACACATACATAAGATAAATATTTAACACACTTCCTAATCTAATAAATAATTCCCTAAAATAATCACACCCTAGATTATTTCATGACCAAATAATGTAATATATCCAACACCCCTCATATTGCATTATTTGGTAAAAATACTTTTGACTAGTAAATTCTTAGTCCAAAGTTTGGACTTTAATAAATTCCATTTTCTCTTGCATAATTTTTTTTGAACCTTTTTTCACTGCTCATCAAAAATTTAAAAGGTTTAACTTCCTCAATTGTAACCGGTTTTTCTAAAGTGGAACTTGCATCTTCATTAGCTTGAGTATTTTCTCTTCCAACTATTCTCTTCCAGGTCTAATCAATGATACTCTAGAAAACTTTTTTGACTTTATTTCAAAATAGATCTTCTCAACACCCTCAAAAATATTTTTTGTGCTTTAATTACTGCTTCCATGAGGGCTTCTTATTAAATACATACTTTCATACTTTTAGCATAAATTGTCACTATTCATGCAATACTCATGCTATAATCATTGATATCTGATGTATTCTCATTCACCAAGTTTGAAAATTATTTACCAATTCTAAAAAAAATATTACCTATTTCAAGATCTTCCACGCCATCATAAGCTGGCGGGCACTCATACTTAGAATATTATCAAGTAATCTCTTATAATCACAAATTACTACTATGGTATATATTCTTAGTAATGTTTGAATTTGATTTTTCATGTCTTCTTTTCTTTCCACACCGTCTCAATAGATGTGTTGCACAACTACCACTTGTGACATTGTAGAGATTTATAACTAATATTCAAACAACCGTTATTCTCTAAATAACATTTTGCTATGATTCATTATAGTAAAAATATTATTTTAATACCTTTCAATTTGATGTTCTCTAAATTTAACCATTCTTATTGTTCTTGAATATAACATCTCATTGTAAATAGACCATGAGGCATTTTATAACCATAACTTCATGCATGATATTCTATTTTTTCCTAATGTGCTTCCTAGCTTCTATAGCCAAAGTCTCTTCAATTCTTTGCCTTTGAAGGAAAGAGGCTTCTATATGTATAGATGCATGACCATTGGAATAATATCCACCATATGTTTCCATCATGGTTCCATTGGATAGTCTACTACTACTTGAAATTTCTCCAGGATATGAACAAGATGTTTTTGAAGTTGCAAAATCCTTTGCTACAAGCAAATCGTTTAGCAAAACTGTAACACCCCAAGTCTAACTCACTTGGTTGTCCAAACATGAAGTAAAATTTTATGATCAAACTCTTAGAAAGTATAAGCAACACCCAAAATTAATTAGTACATAGGAATAAGATTGCTTGTTTCAAGAAAAATGACCACTGGAGACGATCCCTTAAATGGTTGAGATTGGCCAAATCCTGCAAAAGGTACAATTTTATGAATACCTTTGTCTCCATTACTAAAGGTCTATATTCACGGTATGGGGTTATCCATTGAGGGCCTATAACACTTGAATGGGTGAACGCATAATTCCCCATCCCATAACATGGTATACTTAGGGTCTTTACCCTAAAAATCTACTTGAAGCACATATGTTATTCTTTTCTTCTCAATGCTAATGTATAGTGTTAGTATGCCTAGCTGAGAATCCACCTTCCTTGGATTCAACTAGGGCCCACCATTACTTTGGCTCGGGACCAGGTATCTCAAGCTATGCTACGATTGATGAAGGGTTATCTCATACCAACTCTTCGCTAAACCTTCTAGCTTTGAGGTCAAGCTTCCCCTGTAACACCTCGGTAATTAGCTAGCGATTCCCAAATCAAGAATAGAACGTGAGACCCCTCACAGCACTAATCACATATCAACCTAGAGAGGGTGTCCCCTACCACCCCTCATTACTTGTTCATGGTAATAAGACCACTTGTCCAGGTAGGATTACCAAAAAATGATTGGTTATCAAATCACAACATTTGCCCTACTTGCAAATACCAGTGTTGGGTGTTTTATGATTCATAATGATTGCCATTCATGTAATAACCAATAATGAGTGTAAGAGTGATGAATGTCTTCGTAATTATTAGCACCCTTCGATGGAAAATTCTTCATGATAAAATGGTTTAAGGATAAGGTCTACTAGGGCTTCATAAGCTAGATTCTTATTCATACAAATTATTTACTTTAATACTTTGATTTTATCTATAAATTAAAGTAGGTAAAATATCATACATGTATATGCATACATAAGTTAAAGAGAATATTTTAAACCTAATAAATACAATATCATTCAAATCATAGCGTGAGCGAGTGTGTGAGGGGGTGGGTGTGTGGTGGCTATGTGTTAAATTTCCTATTGATAAGCATAGCTCTCGATTTTACAAGGGGTTATGGTTGGGAGGAGACTGCTCAACCCTATGCGTTGGTTATAGGGGTTTCTCACACTAACCAAATCAAAAAAATAAATAAATATAATATCATTAAATATTTTTAATTGAAAAGATAATGTCATCACTAATTAAGTATCCCTTAATAAAAACCTAATAATCTTATTACTTTAATTAAAAAGTTATTACAAAAAATAAAAAATAAAAAATAAAGATAAATACAATATCATTAAATATTTTTAATTGAAAAGATAAAATCATCACTAATTAATATTTTCGAGGCCTAGTAATATTATTAATTTAATTAAAAAGTTATTATTAATTTCATACATTTTACTTATGGACTACATAGAAAACTTCTTACCTTCCCAATGATTAGATTAATTAAAATAAACAACTATTTATTACCTTCTTAATTATTACATTAATTAAAATAAATAACTATTTATTAAAAATATACTAAGCACTATATTCTAGGTTGTAATCATGTAAACAATTTGTATCTACGAAAATAATTAAGATTCCTTCGATAAAGTCAACATACTCTAGTTTAAGAAGCTTTTAGTAAGTTATTAACAACTAAAAAAAAAAATTAATAGGTTAGTAATTTTTAAACCACTTAAAATTTCATTTAAAAGATACTCAAAGAAAATAAGTAAATAAAGGAATCTTAAACAATCAATAAGACCTTTAATCAAGTAAAAATTCATCCTAACGTTTTTATTTTATTTTCATTCACATAATGCTAAAAAAATGATCCCGCACCAACATTATTAATTGGATTTTGGATACTCAATTCAACTTTTTGGTAGGGTGGAGATTCGAACCTAGGACCTCCCTTGGAGGATTGCCCTCTCCTCTCCAACTCACCTACAACACTTGGATCTTTAATAAATATTAAGGCTTATGGCTTATGCTTTATTTTGTAATTAGGAAACTTATCTTTATTTGTAGTTCATCTTCCTAAGTTTATAAAAAGAAAACAAAGGCTAACTAAACCAAGGTTTAAATAAATCACAAGGGTAAATAATCATTAAACCATAAAGTCAACAAAGATAAAGCTTAAATAAAAAGTTTAGCACAAACTTCTATAGGAGATTTCATATGATTTTACTAATATTATTTTTATTAATTAAATTATAAGTTTGTGCTAATATTACTCTATCAATAGTGTATCAATTTAACTCTTTAAAGTTAAATTTTCCTTTAAGCATATACTTCTATTAACAACCTCATTATAATCCCAAATTTCTATTTATTGGTTACGAATGGGTGCAGTTTATTTGGTTTAGCTAGGATGCTTTTCTATGACAAAGTCAATTTTTATCATAATAAAAAAATCATAATTTAGCTGTAAATATTTTATTATAAAAATATTTAGAGTGTACTACAATAGAGGTCATTCTTAGCTAAATATAAATTTGAACAGAGATGCTAAAATAAAAAAAAAACAAATATTATTACTTTTATCAGTTCAATAGAACATATATAAAAGTATCTAACAATTAAATCATTTATTGCTTTTTTGTTCTATGAATCCTAAAAATCATCATAGCACACATAACAATACAGGAAGAGTTTATTGAGTTTATTGTATAACAACAAGGGATATATATTAGTTTTTTAACAATTAGAAACTCCAACCCACGTGTTGTAGGTGAGTTGGAGAGAGTAGGGCAATCTTTCAAGGGAGGTCCCTAGTTCGAATCTCTACCACCTACCAAATATATATTGGCCAAAATCCAGTTGATAATGTTGGTGCGGTCAGGGCCGAGCACGACTCTCACATTATTTTAATGGTGTAGAACCCTTGGTCGTGGGTTCTCAGACCAAAGAGGTCCTACAAGGGGTTTTTTGCTAAATAAAAAAACAATTAGAAACTCTAGTACTTTATTATAGTTTTCAAATTGAATACTTTAATACATAATTTCATTATCTTTAAGAAATGTTCTCAAGTGAAATTACCGCCAACTCCATACTAGAAGAATTAACACAAAAACTATAATAGAACTCAAAATGATAAAATTATATATATATATATATATATAATTTTTATTTGTTTTATAATGATGGACTCAAAGTGATTTAACTATCCAACCACTTCCTCACATGGGTAGAAAACTACCCACCCTATTGTAGTGTAGCGAACAACATCTACATGTTTTGGCAAAGCCATAGGCATTCCAAACCTTTGACATATATGATTATAAAAATAATCTAATATCTTACGTAAACAAGCTCTTTAAACATTTAAAGAAATTGTTAACAATACAACATAATTCATAGCTAGGTCAATTTTAATCATTTGTCAACAACTTCAATCATGCAAACAACCATTTGAAAATTCACATTATAGAAATCTAATCTGGATATCTTGGAAACAATTCAGACTCTTCGATTCAATCACTAGAATGAATATGACAACAATTTGGACTTCGACTCAATTCATCATTCTACAAACAACACTCAAAACACAGCCAAGGATCACAACCAAATTTGGATAGATGGAAAATATTTTCATCCATATTTTTGGATACATTGACACACAAGGCGGTCATACATATTAGGTCTCCTTGAAAGGCTATAGGTGGCTTCTTTGATAGTGATCCCCAAATAAGGAAAAAACATATTTTTTTATTTGTGGAAAACATCCCAAAAGGGATGCCACTTTCGGGTAAGACCCAAGGAGGTAGGGGTATCCATTCCACCAAAAACACCCAGGACTCGAACCTGGCCTACCACCTTTGACATACTCAAGGAGCAAAAAAACACACAAAACCAATTTAAAAATAAGTAAATAACAAAAAAAATAATAAAATAAAATAAAAAATATGCTCCTTGAGTGTGTCAAAAACAAAAGCACAACCAAACACGCATAGTAAGATAAAAGAAATCACAACATGAGCCACATAGAAAAACACAAGAACCACATAACAAAACACAAACAAGACAAAAACAACAAAACACTACAAAGACATAACCCAAAAAAAAACATGAAAAATAAACACAACCAAAACCTAAAAAATAAAAAAAAATAAAATAAAAATAAAAATAAAAAACAACCAACAACATACAATAAACAAAAACAAAAAACATAGAAAACACTCACACATAAAAACACGAATTAACACAAACAAAGAGAAACCCAAGAACAAGAACGAAAAAAACACAAGAAAAATAACAAAAAACATAAAAAAAAAACACAAAACAACAAAAACACAAGAACAACAAAAAACAACACAAAGAACACAAAAACAAAACAAAACAAAAGAACCCACCCACCTTAAAAAACTAAAAAAAAAAAAAAAGAAAAAAAAATTGAACATAACAATGACCTATCTAGACCAAAAGACTATTAGGGCAAGAATCAACAGAGGAAACAAAAAGCAAAAAAAATGAATGAACCAAAGAGAAGCAAAAAAAAAAAAAAAGCAAGAAGAAACTAGGTACCTTCAGAACTTGAGCCATCCAAAGAAATAATAGAAAGAAGAGCTTCCCTAATTTGAGAAGCCCACCATCTAGGAGGGTGGCCATAACAAGTAAGATCACCTTTGTCCAAAGCCCAATTAGCTAAAACATCAACACTCTTATTTTGATCTCTAACCACATGATTGTAATCAACTTTCAAAAATACCATATGGATTAATTGAATCTTCTCAATAATTCTTTTTATTCTCCAATCCACCTTATGATTCTTAGAAGGAGTCTTCAAGAGATTAATCATAAGTTGAGAATCAGACTCAACTAACACCTTTTCCCATCCAAACTTAGTAGCCTCCTGAAGGCCTTTGAGGATACCATACCCCTTAGCAAGGTTATTGGAAAGAATACCCAAATTCTCAATAAAAGTAAAAACCAGGGAGCCATCTAAAAGTCTACCAATTCCTCCCACACTGGCTTTTCCAGGGTTCCCTCTAGAGGCTCCATCAGTATTGACTTTTCCAAAATCCTTAGGAGGAGGTTGCCAATTTCTTGTCCTATCCATATTACTAATACTCACATTCCCTTTAAGTTGGTTGCCCTTAGAAGATTTAATCTTCAATATTTGCATCACTTGATCCCATCTTTGGTGGGAGTTTTGGGGGTGATTAAGGAGTTGATGGACTGATTCAACTAAGTTGGCTATGGTCTTTTGCCAAATATAGTGAATATCCTTCCTATCTTGATTAAAAAATGACTATTCCTTTAATTCCAAATATTCCAAAGAAGAATGGTAGAACCCATCCAAACTAACTACCTAATAAAATGACCAGTACCATCTTGATTAGGCCAATCCCCCCAAAGCTGTTCAAAAGTAAAAAAATTGGACCACTGTAAGCCAATTAAAGTGGCCATTCTCCTCCATAGCTCAGAGGCTAAAGTACACTCAATAAAAATATTGTTGAGAGTTTCTATATTCTCTTCACACATTTCACATCTAAAAGGGCCATGAAAACCACACTTCATAAGTTGCTCACCAGTAAGCATCCTACGATGCAATAAAAGCCAATTAAAGAAACTCACCTTAGGCTAAAGCTTTTGAGCCCACAATCGAGAAAATATATCAAAAGAATGGTTGGGATTATTATGGAATAATGTCAAATAACCTTGAGAGACTGAATACTCACCCTTAGTAGTGTTGTTCCATCCAAAACAATCTTTTTCATGGGACCAAGAGAGGGATCTCATATGAAGGATGCCTTGGATATCTTGTCTTTGCATTTCTGGGATTTGAATAGGCTAGTCCTCAATAGGGATCCAATATATACCAACCTTTGAATTACCAGTATGGTACCGACAGTAATTAGCCACCTTTATCCAATTAGCTTGGTGAAGCTCCTCCATCCAAGGCCTCCAATCGGGAAACTGAGTTATCAAAGGCTTGTGACCATCCCAAGAATCTTTCCAAAAATTTACCTTTTGACAATTATGAATGATCCAAAATAAAATTTTCTTTATCAAACCCTCACCACTCTTAAGAAATTCTAAAATGGGAGAACCTTTGGTAGGAAGTTGATAGCGAACAAGGTCTTTAGGACTTTTGTTCTCAACATATTTATCATGGAGATTATTGGCCCAAAGAGCATTGGGGTTATGCAACATCCTCCAATATAATTTAGCAACTAAAACTTTGTTGTTATTAATAGAAGACCGAAATCCTAACCCCCTTTCATTCTTAGGAAGACATAAAGTATCCCATTTCACCAAGGCCCATTTTCTTTTCTCCTTAGTACCACTCCAAAGGAAACGATGATTGATTTGATCCAATTCTCAAAGAACAACCTTTGGGATATTCAAAACAGAAGAAACATAAAGGAAAAAATATTTTAAAGGATATAAATTGTTACTAATTATTATTATTATTATAATTTTATTTTTTATTTATTTTTATTTTATATATTATTATTATTTATTTCTTTTTATTATAATATTTATACATATATATTTTAATTATATATTATTACATTCAAGACCTTAGCAAACAAAAATATCATTCAAACCATCAAACATTCATAATACAAGAAAGTGCATCAAACAATCATATGCATTCAGCAGGTAGAATGTCCTATATGATTATCTTAGTGAGCTTCTATGTACTCACAGGCCATGGTTCTTTAAACACAACACACCATATCCCACCTTACCTTACGTGAAAAAATCCCATATTTTTGCCTATAGGTGGGTACCAGGTTCAACTGATCCGTTTTTTTTATTAAAACCTGTTCTTGCACTCACAAAGTTTATCAACAATATCTCATTCTAAAAATAATAGCAAACAAAAAGGTACCAAAATGGAGGAGATTTTTCAAAAAATCCTCTACATAAGCCATTGTAATTCTGGATTTCTTGAAAAATTTATTTAATAATCTCATATTTCATTGTCATACACCTTTGCTTGATTTCTTGACATATTTACTGTATGCTTTCATCATGTCTTTTAGTTTCTTCACAACTTTTCCCTCATTATTTTCATCTTTTTAATCATTTTCATTTTCTTCATTAGAAGTTTCTTTCTCTAGATTTAAGCCTTCTATATCTTGGCCGACATCCCATAAAAAATTATAATTGCTTTCTCCCATAACTTTGTTGCTAGATTTAGATTGATTTTTTACTTCATCCATTATTTTATTCATGTCCTTCTTATCAATCCATCACAAATATTTCTTTATAAAACATAATTTTTGTTTTCCTTCAATTTCTTCTTATCACTCCAATAAATATTAATTTCAAATTTTAATCTTCTTATACCTCTCTTCACAAAATTTTCTTCCTCCAAATAATAAAAATATATCTTTCAATCAAATTATTTTAAATACTTTATTTTATTTCTCTCCAAATTTCCTTTTAGTCAATAAAGAAATCTTATTTTCTTATTTATCCAAAGTCTTATTTCCCTTAACCCATCCAAATCTCTTCTTATTTCTCTAGCAATAATATTAATCCTTCATTCAAATAATTTCTTAATCAATTTATCAAATCAAATCTTTCTTACCTTGTAATTATTCTTCTTTGCTCTTCAATCTTCTTCTTGAATTTCTCCACAAAATTGGATGAATTCAACCCTTCAATCTTCTTTCTTTCTTCTTTACTTTAGTTCTTTAATCTTCTTCCTTCAATATTTATGCATTTTCCAATGCTCTATTTAGTTGACTCTCTTATCTCAATCCTTGGGTGCACTTTTACTGTAACATCCCAATTTTACCCTACTTTGTGTTTGCATTATATAGCTTAAGGTTTGAT
This sequence comes from Wollemia nobilis, assembly GCA_028583015.1. Classification (NCBI taxonomy): domain Eukaryota; kingdom Viridiplantae; phylum Streptophyta; class Pinopsida; order Araucariales; family Araucariaceae; genus Wollemia; species Wollemia nobilis. The sequence goes on from JAQPPZ010003279.1 coordinate 238,644, forward strand.
TTCATAGAGGTGATTATGAAATAGAAATGGTTAAGTATGCTTTGCTAAATTAGGAGAATTTGTTTCTAAAAATGATTTTTTAGTGGCATTTAAGACATTTACTTAGAATGTTTATTTGTCTCCTTAGTTAGTTGGGAAATTAATTGCTAAAATTGGTTTATTTGGTTAAGGTCTTTAACTTGTGTTAAGCTTGATTAGTGGACACCATTGAAGAAGCATTAAATATAGTGCTATTTTATCCCTAGATTAGTTACAAGTTAATTGTGATTAACTAGGTTAATTAATTAATTGCTTAGAAATGAAGTAAATATTAGTTGAAGAACTGGTATGTGTTTGATTGTGATTGGACCACCTTGGTTGCAAAGTCAAAGATAACTCCAATTTCTAGATAGCATTTATGATGGGTTCATCCCAAACAAATTTTAATAATAAAAAAATGGTTATGGGGGGAGGGTGAGTTCCATTATAAATAGAGGCATTTGGGAAGGTAAAGGGAGAGAAATATTTTGCGGAGTGAGATCAGGGATTATGCTCTCCAACTGAGTTGGATCAAAAACCAAGAAATATCTCATTCTTTGCAAGCTGGCATTGGAAATCTAGAGGTTCCTAGGGAGTATGCTCTCCGAGCTTTTCTCAGATCCAAAACTAGATGGGCCTTGTGATTTGCCATAGTTTTTCTTTACCTCATTGCTTTTCTAAAAAAAAAAGAGTCACGTATACGTCAAAGTATTGGAAGACTTTCCAGAGATTGGATTGGAGAAAGTCTATAAAAAGTTTAGGTTAGGGTTAAGATCCCAACTATAGTATGAATGATGACTATGCTTGTTTGGTGATTGAGTTATTATTACAGTAAGCCTTTCTTGTTGTTAAATTTAAAGGTTTTATTATTGAATAAAGAAAAGAGGTATGTGTAGGAAAGTTATTGATGATTGTGTGTTAGGGATTGTTGATGAATTATTTGTTATTTATGGCGGTCCATTCATATGCAGTTCATGTATTTAGAAGAAGGATTCAATGCTATAGTTTATGTTGTAACATACATTGCCTGAGTATAGTAACAAGAATAATATAAATCTCTAATTTAGTCAGATCTGTGCATGCATGTGTGGGAATCCAAGTGCAATATCAATAATTATATTATGTGTGGAGTTTTAGTGATATTGCAGGTGTTGTTGATTCCACTTTTGTGTTAGAAGTGCATACCCAGAAAACATACAACCATCCATATGCCATTGTGTGAAAAATATAAATAAAGAGAAAATACGATTAATGATTGTTACCCGTTATTGGAAATGATATTTGTGTGATTAAAATGCAAATGGGTATTTTCCAGGATTAAGTTATTGGGTAGAACAAGGGTTTTCACCACACCATACAAGCAACGTACCAAACTATACAAGGGTTTGTAAATTCATACAGTTGATGAGTTTTAGCCTGATATTACATTTTTAGAAATTCTAAAGATATATTAATGAGTTTCCAAATGAATAGTTGCCAAGTGGTTGGAATTTAGGAATTGTACAGTTGTGAACTATACAATTATACATTTTGAGGTTGTACAGTCTTCAATTGTACTTTTTAGGAATTGTACTGTTGTGAATCGTACAACTGTACATATTGGATTAAGTTAAGTGCAAATAGTGGGAATTCATATTAAAATTTCTCATTCCACTTCCTCCGGGAAAACTGCACTCCACTCATGCTATAGGTGAAATAAAGTGTAGTGGTATTTTGCCAAATATGATAGGGTTTATGGATAAATATTGTAGATCTAGGATTTATGGTTTGGATTAATAGGTTATCTCATGATAACAAATTTGGGTCTTAAATTTATATTGAAATAAATATAAAAGGGTAAAAGGGTCTAAATAGTGATATTAGATAATTATATTAAAAAAAAACTCAGATTTAGACTTTAGTTAAAAGTTAAAAGTCCCACAAAGGAAAATTTGTATCTAAACCATATACACCTATTGAATAGAGCTTGAAATATTTAAGGGGTTTTAAATATCCCTAGCCTAGTACAATAATGTTATGACTCAAACTTGTTTAAGGGAATCTAATGCTATATGTCTCAATGAATAAGTTAAATCTATAGTGGAAACTTAGATTGACTTGTTCTAAACAATGTAGAATATTATAGGTTTGATTATATGTGTACAAGGCAAAAATATATTAACCTATTCATAGAAGGTTTTGGTTGTTATGATGAATGCTCTTTAACAAACTAAGTAAGATGCCAATATCTTAAAAAGAAAAAAAAGGACTCTTAAGGATTGTGGTCACACTTAAGGGGTTGAATGAAGGAATGTTCTTCTTTGATATTGTGATTTTGAGCCGTGCACAAGTTTGTTTGAATGTTATTTTTGGGTGCTTTTATCTTAAATTTTTGATAACCTAGGAGAATAAAAGAATAGCATATTTGCAATATTGTGTCTACAATGCATTGAACAAATAGAATCATGTATATGCAATCATGCATGCTAAAATGAGGAATAAAATATTATGATGGCATAAACTAGTGTGGGAGAAAGGGTAACTAGGTTGTATTTCTTGGGAACTTATGGGGGTTCTCCATGGCCATATCAATGGACGCAGTTAGTATAGATGTGAGAGCATGTTTCCTATGTAATGGGATATGGTATTAAAGGAATGGGAAAAGTTTCATCCTTAGGAAAGCATGGGATTTCCTACTATTGAATTGAGTTGAATGCATCTTTATTTACATATGCGTAAGGTGTTTATTAGAAAACTATTTTGCATTCTATGGATTACTGTTGCATGGAATTATATAATTAGTTATGCATGTTCATAAATTTGATTGTCCTAATCCCAAGTGACCATTCACTTAGTACTAGTGGAACTGAGACAACCAGTACCTGAAGTACTTGCTGAACTTGAAGAGATTTGAATATCAGAGGATGTTGATGCTATATTCATCTATATGAGACTATTGTTGTAACATAAAAAGCTTTGTTGTAAAATAAACGATGTAATAACTTGTAAGAGCTTATGATTTATTGATGAAAATATCAAAAATGTAACTTCCAAGTATTTGATTGTATTGGATATGAACAATGTAATCTCTTTGAAGTTTTATGTTAAAAAAATAAGTTGTTTACATGATCTAATATGTTACTTGAATTTTCAACTAGATGCTTTGTTTATAAATAGCTAAATTAGATCTTTACATTCTATAAGTAAAAATATGGAAACATAGGATAAACATAAATATATCAAAGAATAAATAAATGAGAGATCTAAAGAGTAGTAGTCAATGAGATATAGTGGTAGGCAACAATATGCCTATGAGAATCTATTGGATGATTCCCTTAACAAACCATATGTGGTATGGTTAGTTGGTTAAGCATTGAACCTAAAAATATTATCTCATTGGAAAAAAATGAGTAGTCAACAAGGCACATGCTTAAGGTTAGGTTGAAAGACACCTGTGGTTGGAACTAGTTTAACGTGAGGTTAAACAATAAGGGAAATGTGCATTTTGGTTGAAACAAACTAGAAAATTCTTGTTGATCATTATGGGACATTGGCCACTCCCATGCACATGGATAAACTCTGATCAAGTTGATTCCTGTGTGGTGCATAGCCTTGGAAACTCATGGGACTACTTGCTCAATGGAAAACTATATTAAAAATACTCTCATATGTATGTAAGTTTTAAAAAAAATTGATGGATGTGATGGTTAGTTTTGGTTGGATAATTTGGAATTATTATATTTGGTATCAGAGCTAGGTTAGATAGGCATACAACTCTAAATTTGATGACTCTAAAGCAAATACAAGAAAGTAAGGAAAGAGTAAAGAGATAGATGTGGAAAGTGTGCAAGTCTTGCCCTCCATGTTGAACCCCTAGTGAATTAGATTGGAAGAGCTAGATGAATCCTCCACCTTTGTGGGTTTTAAGTGATGTACTTGACATTATTTTGGGGATCATACTTGCCATTTGAAGCTTCAAGTCAATACTCTTCCTTATTTAGTCATTGTGTTTGCACTCAACTGATTTCATCATATAGAATGGAGAAAAAAAATATTTTAGCAAATTTAGTAGAACCATCAAAAACTTTAGTTAGTTAGATGAGAGTAGGTGCATAGTTAGTAAAAGAATTTGGTATAATATTGTGAACTAACACATTTATTTAACCATAGAATATACCACCAAAAATTCATAGTGGAGCAAAGATGCCTCCTCAAAGAACTCGGATAACTAGTATTGATAATTTTGGAGAGGGTCATGTGGGAGAGAGTTCAGGAAACCTTGAGGGGATGGAGAATCTCACAAATTTGGTTCAAAATATGCAAGGTGAGATGTAAAACTAAAAAGAGCAGTTGACACAACAAATTTTTTTTTTGAATCTCTTAGGAAGGAAATTCAAAGAAATAACATTAGGGTACTCGAAGCTCCTACTAAAGCAGTTATGGAAGAACCAAATGACCCTGATCAGGAAGTTAAAGCTCATATTAATACTGAATTAGAGAAATAATTGAAGTATGTTAAGGTTAGAATTTTTTTGAGAAAGGAAAGTGGGGATTCTACCGAGTCATGGCTAAATGAACTAGCAATTTACTTCTCTATGAGAAATTACTCATCAACCACAAATATAATCTTTGTCATAGGTCTTTTGATAGAAGCTAGGTTGGAATGGTGGGAAACTTACTACAAGGATAAAAAGATAAACATAATTCATTGTGAGTGGGATGTATTTGAAAAGGCATTTAGAAAGATATTTTTTACAGAGAAATTCTATGCCAGGAATCTAGATGAGTTTACTCAGCTAATGCAAAGGGAGAAGTCAGTGGATTTATACTAAAGAAATTTCACTAGACTTCTTAAGTACATACCGACTTATGCAAATGATGATAAAATTAAGGTGCATCAATTCCTTTCAAGGTTAGATCATCAACTCAGGATCTTTGTAAACATGTTCAAACCCACCAATTTAGAAGTTGCATATGATCTAGCTTGTCAAGTAGAGTATAATCATAAAAAGAGCAACAATCCTGTCTAAGGACCCAAGAAGAATTACCAAAATCCACAAAAGAGAAAGTGGAATAATGAGCCAACTCAAAAGAATAAATATAGGTTTAAGTTTGGTAAGAGAAACAATGGATCGACAAAAATATTTAAGAAGAAGTTTTAGTCTAAGAAAAGGAACTTTACTAATGTGAAGAAGGCCAAACCCATGAATCAGGTAGAACCAGCTCCTACTAAAGGCAATGAAAAATCAATTCAAGGTTCGACTTAGAATTTGAAGGTTGGGTGCTATGAGTGTGAGGGTCCTCACTATGCAAGAAATTATCCATGTCGTATAGGAGCTAACCAAAAGATAAGCGATAAAGAACACAAGATTTATGCTACTAATAAAAATTAGAATCTTGATGGACAAGCAATCCCTATGCTTTTACAAGGTAAGGTTTTTGACAAAAATGTTAGAGTTTTAATAGAAAATGGTGCTACTGATAGTTTTATCTCTAGTAGCTTGGTCATGTCCTAGTAGCTTGGTCAAGGACATGCTAGAGAATCCAAAGTCTTTGGAAAAAGGGTGGAAAGTTGAGTATGGGTATGGACAGACCTACTATGTAGACCAATATTACCCCTTGATAGAAATATCCCTACCCACAAATTCTATTACTTGGCAACTCTATGTAGCTCCATTACATGCCTTTGACATAATTTTAGGGGTTGATTGGTTGAAGGACCACAAGATCTTGATAAGCTTTTAGGAGATATGGGTCAAATCCACTAAAGAAAATGAGAAGAGGATTAGGTTGTGTAGTGAGCAAGGGATGTTCAAACCTATATTAATATCTGCTATGCAACTTAAGAAGGTGATTAGAAAAAAAGGGATGGTATATGTGGTCAAGATGAAGGAGGTTAAAGATGATAAAAGGAGGAAATATTTGAGAAATTTCTCATCCTTCAAAAATTCAAGGATGTATTTACATATGAAATACTAAAAATGTCCCCTAAGTGAGAATTTGATTTTACTATCGATCTAATACCCGATACAAAACTTATACATAGAGCACCATATAGGATGAAATCTATAGATATGCAAGAGCTGAAAGTGCTACTACAAGAGTTGTTGGATAAAATGCTAATTAAGTCGAGTGTATCTCCTTGGGGTGCACTAATTTTATTTATCAAGAAGAAGGATAGATCCTTGAGATTATGCATCGATTATAGGATGCTGAATAAAGCAACAATAAAAAACATATATCCTTTACCACGGATAGAGGATTTGTTTGATCAACTGAAAGGGGCTACTATTTTCTCAAAGATAGAATTGAAGTTTGGTTACCCTCAGTTGAGAATCAAAGAAGAGGATACACATAATACATCATTCAAAACTCGATACAAAAACTATGAGTTTATACTTTTACCATTTGGGTTAACAAATGCACCTACAACCTTCATGAACTTAATGAATAGTGTGTTTAGAAAGTAGTTGGACAAGTTTATCTTTGTCATTTTTAGATATTTTCTTGGTCTATTCTCGTATCAAGGATGAGCATGACAAACATCTGAGGATAGTACTAAGGGTGTTGTGGAAAAATCATTTATATGGAAATTTTTAAAATGCGAATTCTATGTGTCACAAGTACATTACTTGGGACATGTCATCTCTATAGATAGAATTGCAGTTGACCCTAAGAAGATAGAAGCTATTTTAGATTGGCCAACCCCTATAAATATAACAAAGGTTCAAAGATTTATGGGTCTATCTAGGTATTATAGGAGGTTTGTGAAAGATTATGCAAAAATAGCTTGTCCTATAACCAATCTTCAAAGAAAAGAGAAGTCATTCAAATGGATGAACAAATGTGAAATTGTGTTCCAGCTACTAAAACAAATATTGACTATTGTTCCCATGTTAAGGATTCTAGATCCTCAAGGTGACTTTTTAGTCTGTACCGATGCTTCCTTAGAAGGTTTAGGAGGTGTTTTATCACAATATGGAGCAGTGGTGGCTTATGAGTCCAGGGAATAAAAGAGGAATGAAGTAAACTATGCCACACATGACTTAGAATTGGCCGTAGTCATACATGCCTTGAAATTTTGGTGACATTACTTGCTAGGAAGACCTTTTGAACTAAGAACAGATCACAAAAATTTGAAGCATATCTTCACCCAACCATTGCTAAATGCACATCAAAGGAGGTGGATCAAAAATTTAGAGTATGACTTTGGGATAGAATACACAAAGGGTAAAGAGAATAAGGTGGTAGATGATAGATCCTATGTACATAGAAGTCAAGCCAGTGAAGATTCTTGAGTTCCACACTAAACAAATGAGGAAACAAAACCTGTTGCAATGTAAGGTCTAATGGAATATTTATTTTGAGAAATATGCCACCTAGGAAAAGGTGGAAGATATTAAAAAATGTTTTTTGTACTTATTTGAGGACACTATTTAGTGCTTGATTTTGGTTAAGACTTTGGTTTAGCATGATGGATACTTATGCAAACTAAGTAGACTGATGGATTTTATTATGTTATGCATGGACTAGTTAAATTTTGATGATGCTTGATGAAGTAATGATCATTATTATATAAAACTGAAACATGATTATGCAACATAAATTATTTATCTTTTTGAATATGGTACTGCTGATGTTTATTTACTACTTTTCAGGTCCAAATATTTTCATCATATGGAAGAGGTTGTTCTTCTCATTTGAAAGAATTTGCTTAACCATGAGGAACAAGAAACTTGAAAAAATAGAAAGGATGAAAAAGATAATACAAAGGGTAAAAAAATAGAGAAATTAGCCCTCACATCTCCATGACTGCACTATTGGACCATGATGTCCTAGACTGGTCTCCTAGTGGGATGGTGATAGTTGACTATCTTAAAAAAATGCCAACTATAGGAAAAACAATAGTGTGGAAATGGGGTTTGCATGATCAGATTGCATGATTTGAATATGGTTGCAAAAGATTAGCTCAATGCTTGATTTGTTCTTTGTGATTAAGGGAAATGCATTTGACTAACCTTGAGAATGAAACATAGGGGATTGTGTTTAGCCTATGGGGGAAGTATGTAACATTCTAATTTTTACCCTACTTTGTGTTTGCATTATATAGCTTAAGGTTTGATTTCATAGAGGTGATTATGAAATAGAAATGGTCAAGTATGCTTTGCTAAATTAGGAGAATTTGTTGCTAAACATGAATTGTTAGTGGCATTTAAGGCATTTACTTGGAATGTTTTTTTGTCTCCTTAGTTAGTTGGGAAATTAATTGCTAAGATTGGTTTATTTGGTTAGCCAAGGTATTTAACTTGTTTTAAGCTTGATTAGTGGACACCATTGAAGAACAATTAAATCTAGTCTTATTTTGTCCCTAGATTAGTTACAAGTTAATTATGATAGTTATAGTTAGCAAGGCTAGGCGTGACTCTTGGGTGACTTTGACGATGTAGAACCCCTTGGTCATGGTCTCTCAAACCAAGGCAGCCCCGTAAGAGGTCTTTCAATTAAAAAAATAATAATTTCAATCCCATTCAAAAGCCATTTTGAATTTATAAAAAATATTTAATGTTGCTGTTATATGAGAGTTTTATAATTTTGGATTTTACATAATTTCACATTTCGAAGGTAAATCAGATTTCAAGGCTTTGCATGTTTATATTTTTAGCAATCTTTTCAATTTCCAAATTTTATTTTTATTTTTCTAATCCTTATCTTTTGTAGATTATTTTAAAACTTTGACGATTAAAATAAAAATAAAAAAATTAAAATGCCAAAAATAAATACATGGGGAAATCCTCCATCTTCTTTTTCAATACTGATCCTCTTATACAGGCCAAAATTGCTCAAATTATTTGGTTTCAAATTGAAGCTCTTCCTTTAAATTATTTGGAAATTCCTCTTTCTATGGGTTGTCTACCTCGAGGCATCTGGAATAATATTTTGGATAAATTCAGGGCTAAAGTCTCTCATTGGACTATTAAGTGGCTTTATTTTACTAGTAGAGTGTTGCTTCTTAAGTCGGTGGTTCAAGCTTCATATATTTATTGGTGCATGATTCAGGTCACTCCTGCTAGTTTTATTCATGAGTTTGAATCTATGTCAAGAATATTTTTATGGGCTGGAAATTTGGAGTCTTTAAAATGGAGTTTGGTTAAGTGGGAGACTATTTGTAGATCAAAATAGGAAGGTGGATTGGGTCTTTGGTTGACTTCTCTTTCTGGTCAAGCATTGGTGGCCAAGTTTTATTGGAGATGGTACATTTCTCAAGACCATGCTTGGGCTAAAATTATTTCCTTTAAGTATCTTAATGGGGTTGCAGACTCTGAGATACCTAGATACAATTTTTTTGGTAAAGGTTCTTTGACTTTGAGATACCTAGATATGATTTTTTTGGTAAAGGTTCTTTGATCTGGAACATCCTTAAGAAGGGGGCATCTCTTATTAAGCAAGGTTTGTTCTGGATTTGTATCAAAGGCTTGAAGGCTCTTTTCTAGCATGATTCTTGGGATGGTTTCCCTACAATTTTATCTATGTTTCCTCATCTTTAGGAGCTATGTAATTGTTTCTTGGCTACTGGTTGGTACAGGGTGATGGATTATAAAGTTTCCAAAAGATTTGGATAGGTGGAGGTAGTTCAATGGAAAGATCCTAGATATTGGTTGGTAGGTGGTTCTATTCAGGATAGAGAAGAGTTGGATCATATTTTGGCTACTAGGGAGTGCTCTTCTTTATAGGATGATGATGTCTTGGCTTGGGGTTCGGATACTAGAGGGGTTTTCTCAATGGCTTCTGGTTACCATGTTTTAGATAGGCAAAATTTTGGGGATGAGGAGGTTCCTTGGTAGAAACAGGTTTGGAATAAGTTTTCCTAGTCCAAATGTAATTTCTATTTGTGGTTGGCTACTCGAAAAAAATGTCCTACCTAGGATAATATCCAAAAGAGAGGTTTTCAAGGCCCTTCATTTTGTTTCCTTTGTGAGAATAGTGACAAATCTATAGGGTATTTTCTCTTACAATGTTCATTTGCATGGGAAATTTGGCATCTTTGGTGGAGGGTGTGGAAATAGTCTTGTTCTCATACCTCTTCTCTTGTTGAATTTTGGAGGAGTTTAGAAAGACCTCTTGCTAAGGCTTTCTTTCTTCAAGTTGCATGGAGTATTAGGCCCTCATGTATTATATGGCAGATTTGGCTTGAAAGAAATCAAAGAAATATTCAAAGTAGAAAGTTAACTATTTATCAGACTTGGTAGAGGATTATTGGTATGATCCAAGAAACTGTTTCTTCTAAATGTCAGATCAGTCTTCCTTTGGAGCAGTTTGAGATTTTGATGATGCATGATCTAGGTTTAGTGGAGAATGACCCTCATCCTTCTGTATCAATCAAGAGGATAATCCTTAAACAAAAAGTGTAGAGAGATGGCAGATGGCATCCTCCACCTCGAGGGGTGTTTAAGATTAATACATATGGCTCTTCTAGAGGGAATCCTAGGCATGCAAGTATTGGTGGTGTTGGGAGAGATAGTAGTGGTGCAACTCTTTTCATTTTTTCCTATTATAAGGGGAAGCAAAATAATAATTATATGGAGGCCCTTGTTATTTGTTTTGCTTTGAAAAACGTTATGCTCTGAGATGGCGAAAGATAATTTATGAGTCGAACTCTCATATTATTATTAATTTATTGAAGACTCATAATATTTCTAATGTTCATTGGAAGTTGGTAATAGTAGCTTGACATATCTTTCAAATATGTCAACATATGGAGTTTATTTTCTTTGTTCATATTTTTAGGGAATAGAATGGTGTGGCTGATTGCTTGGAAAAATGGGCTTCTGAGTTTCAGAAAGACTGAAATGTTAGGGAATGAGATTAACTTCTATTGGATTGTTCTCGATATCTTGCTAATTTTCTTTCTATGGATATGCCTACTTGAGGCTGTTATTTGTTGGATATATTTTGATTGGATGCTCGATGGTATTGGGGGTTTCTTTATTTTGGCCCTTGTAAGGGTTATTGTTATGGGATTCTCTATTTCTTATAAAGCTTATTGATTCAATAAATTTTTACCATTTATAAAAAATAAATAAATAAATGGGTGTGAAGAATGAGCTTCAATATTTCATTCGAAACAATTTTGATCCCATTTCAAAGCCGTTTCAAATTTAAAAATATTATTTAAAGTTGTTATATGAGAGTTTTATAATTTTAGATTTTACATAATTTTGCATTTCAAAGGTAAGTAAGATTTCAAGGCTTTGCATGTTTATATTTTTAGCATTCTGGTCCATTTCTAGATTTTATTTTTATTTTTCTAACCCTTCTATTTTGTAGATTATTTTAAAACTTCGATGATTAAAATAAAAATAAAAAAAATTAAAATGCCAAAAATAAATGCATGGGTGTGAAGAATGAGCTTCAATATTTCATTTGAAACAATTTAGATCCCATTCCAAAGCCATTTCAAATTTATAAAATTATTTAAAGTTGTTATATGAGAGTTTTATAATTTCAAATTTTACATAATTTCACATTTTGAAGGTAAATCAGATTTCAAGGCTTTGCATGTTTGTATATATATATATATATATATTTGGTAAGTTAATTGATATTATATTATGTTGAGAAATATGAAGGCTCCCAAATACCTTATACATCAACATGAAACAACATGCATCAGCCTAAGCCCAAGATGAAGTATATAATAACCCTCAGAAAAGCAGGTAAATCTTCACCTATTACATCGGTAGAAAACACTACAAAAAACAAAGAGAAAATGATCCATCATTCAAGACCACAAGATGAAAGCCAAACCCAAGAAAAATAAATAAGCCCATTGGGAACTACCCAAACTAAATAATAGGAACATCCCAGCAATAATCTACTAATTAGGACTACCCATGGCCTCCTTCTGTTCTGTCCACCTTTTTTCTAGAAGCTTCTAGATTCTTCTCAGCTCCTCCCAAAGTCTGAGAATTTTGGGAAGAAGCAAGTAATTTTTTGAATTGCTTTCGATGCAACAAATTTTTCCCACCCTATCACATTCGGTGATGGTTCCAAGAATTCTGGCTTTTTCAAATATCATGATTTCCAACATTGTCAGATTTCCTATCTCGATCCTGGAGCAAATCTTGTCAATATTCAAATAAACATCTCTAAAAATATTTTGGTGCCAATGATATTTCCACATGCAATAGGGATCACTCGAATTGGAAAGAGTGAGATCTCCATTTGTGTTGTTGATGTCTCCACTATATCTACAAAAAACATCCTTTGATTTGTTCCCAAACTTTCTGTTTGAGATATTAGTAGGATTTGGGAATGAACTATTACTCCTAGCTGTTGAAAAATCATAAATTTTTTGGAGAAATGGACAAATCATGTGGCAATGGACATAGATACCAGACATGCTAGGGGTTATATGATAAGACACCCGCCTATTATGGAAATGATGTAGATTAATATTCATGAGATTAATGGGTTCAAAATAAGTCCAGATGATCATAAGACAACCATTTAACTGACAGTTCCATAGAGAGAAGGGGTCATTAAACTGATGGAATTTGTTATTCAAAAGGACAACCCATAAAATCAAGACCTTAAAGACTTTGAAATTTAGTACCTATTTTCCTACTAAAACCTTTTAAAACTTCAACACTCTTACACAATGAGGAAAATTATAAAAAACATGGTAACCCAACTAATCATTGTTAATTTTTTTAATAGTGGCTAAAGCATGTACCTCCTGTGGTAGTGTGTCTGTCCAAGTCAACAAACCTAGACCATCAACCCCAATGTTTTCTAGTTTATCTGCTACCTTATTTTCTTCTCTGAAAGCATGTTGGAAGATAACTTCATGCTGGTGAGTAGCAAGTTTCCTGGCCTCTTCAATGCAAATTCTAACTTTCCAAGATGGTCTTTTGGAGCTTTTCATGTAATTAATAATATTGAGATAATCTCCTTCAATAATGATTTTTCCTGGGATATATTTGATTAATGTAAGACCTCTCCATAATACCTTTGCTTCAACCATATTATTGGACTGTTCACCATGGTATTCAGCAAAAGCTAAAATCAAGTTTCCTTTATGATCTCTGATTATACCTCCTGCTCTTGCTTTGCCTGGATTATTTTTTGTAGCTCCACCAAAATTCAATTTAACCCATCCCTAGGGTGGGGGGCACCATTTAATGTTACTTATGGGATTGGGTTGAGATACAATTATGTCTTGGAAAATGTTTAGATAATGAAGAATGATAGTTTCAATCTTGGAACAAGGCCTTGGATCATACATAATAATGGAAGCATTATCTTTGGCAAAAGAAATAATTCTATTAGGTTAGAATTGAAATATCCTTGGAAAAATTAGAGAACACTCTCCGGTTCCTTTCTAACCATATTTGCCAAAGAAAATGATATAGACAGAACCTCCAAATTGTGCTCATCTTGGGATGGTGGAAAGGTTGAGGCCATTGAATGAATAGCTCCACAATAGAAGGAGGTTTTACCCAACTTATTTGGAACCTTTGGAAGAGGTCATCAAGAATGGAAATGGAATAGGGACAATTGAGAAAGATGTGGTGGGAGGATTCCCAATTAGATAAGCATAAAAAACATCTATTTAGGATAATGATCCCTCTTTTAATGATGTTATCAATGGCAAGCCAAGAAAAGAAAGCAAATTTGGAGGTAAGGTGTTTGATCCATACCAAATTGAAATGAATTTACATTTCTTCCTGGGGAATGAGGAACTGATAAGTAGATTTGACTGTAAAATTCCCATATTTTGTTGGGATCCAAATAATGTTGTCTTTAACTTCTCCTGTGGGGATGATTATGGAATTGAGCAGTATTTCTAAGTCCCTTTATTCTTCAAGGTGATGGATGTTGTGAATGCTTTTCCACCTACAGATGTTATTTTTTTTATGAAGGAAATCAACCACTTTGTATCCAAAGGTTGCATCTGTAAAGTCTTTGAGAATCCTAATGTTTTGAGCTTGAATGAGTGGCTGATTTCCTATCCACCTGTCCAACAAGAAGTTTATTGATCTACCATCCCCCATTTCCCACTTGAGTCCTTTCCTCAACAAACTCTTTGTTTGGATTATTCCTTTCCAAAAAGCTGAGCCATTTGTGGGTATTGTCTCATTTAGAAACTCTATGCCCTACAAATACTTCCTCTTGACTATAGTGATCCACTCCACTTGCTCTTCTGATAATAATATCCATGCATGTTTAGCCATTAATGCTAGATTTAAGTTTTTAAGTCTTCTCAATCCAATTCCTCCTTGGTCTTTAGATCTACAAACTTTGTCCTAGGCTACCAGATGGAAACGACTTTTGTTTTCAGCCCCAATCCATAAGAATTGTTTTTGAGTTTGTTCAATCTGGTCTAGGGGGCTTATCAGGGTTCATGGAAAATAAGGCTTCTTTGATTTCATCCTTTGAAAATATAGTAAGCAACTTTTGATTGACCCCATTAGGAATGACCTGCAAAATTTGGGATAGTAATGATTCTTTGGCCAAAGAAGAACCTGGAAGAGGAGCTTCAAGAAGGGATTCAAAATGGAAAACTGCTTTGTTTTCGATTTCTCTGATGTCTGCTATGATGGTCCCATCATTTTTGAGCAGTTCTTTTATTCTATTATTACTTATATTCCTCATTGTGGAGATATGAAATTTTTTGCATTTGCATCTCCCTCATTTAACCATGTGATTCTAGAATTTTGCCACCAAAAGGTCTCTTCACAAGCCAAAACATTATGTATTTTTTATATTTTCAACATTTTTGTCCATTTCTAGATTTTATTTTTATTTTTATTTTTCTAACCCCTATTTTGTAGATTATTTTAAAACTTTTGTGATTAAAATAAAAATTAAAAAAATTAAAATGCAAAAAATAAATACATTAGTGTGAAGAATGAGCTTTAATATTTCATTCAAAATAATTTCAATCCCATTCTGAAGCCATTTCAAATTTATAAGAATTATTTAAAGTTGTTTTTATATAAGAGTTTTATAATTTCAAATTCTACATAATTTCATATTTTGAAAGTAAATCAGATTTCAAGGCTTTGCATGTTTATATTTTCAGCATTCTGGTCCATTTTCATATTTTATTTTTATTTTTCTAACCCTTATCTTTTGTAGATTATTTTAAAACTTTGGCAATTAAAATAACAATTAAAAAAAATTAAAATGCCAAAAATAAATACATGGGTGTGAAGAATGAGCCTCAATATTTCATTTAAAATAATTTTGAGCCCATTCCGAAGCCATTTCAAATTTATAAAAAAATATTTAAAGTTGATGTTATATGAGAGTTTTATAATTTTGAATTTTACATAATTTTGTATTTCAAAGACAAATCAGATTTCAAGGCTTTGAATGTTTATATTTTTAGCATTCTAGTCCATTTCTAGATTTTATTTTTATTTTTCTAACCCTTCTCTTTTGTAGATTGTTTTAAAACTTAAGTGATTAAAATAAAAATAAAAAAAATAAAAATACCAAAAATAAATACATGGTGTGAAGAATGAGATTCAATATTTCATTCAAAATAATTTCAACATGATATAGAGCTACGCACAACACACAACAAGAATGCAGAAATTAACAAATGCACAGGCAAATTCCAGCAAGCTTCATTAAAATCAGAGGTCTCTCCTCGAATACACAGCAATTCCCCCCCAAAAAAAATAAATGGCCAAGAGTCCCTCGATACAATGCATGCGTGCCTTTTTCTCCTCGGCCGCCACCTCCTTCTCCATCATTACCTGGAATGCGAGACTCCCCATACCACCCGCACGAATGCTCTGTCCCATCGGAAAATGCTGTCAGATGCATCGAAACATCATGCCTGTAGTGGCGGTATGCCCTGCAGCCGCCTGTCGATCCACTGCCAAGTCAATCATTCCTAAGAATGCGCCATGGCCGTTTGCAGTTGATGCCACGTGTCCTATTGCCATGCTTCCTGTAACCGCTTCATATTCTCGGGCCACCTGTAACTTCACGCCACGTGTCCTTCTGCACTGGTCCCTGCAGTCGTCGGTTGGTCAACGTCGTGAGCGCCCTGTCGCGATATCGCGACGTTTTTGCCCCAACACTTTCTCTCTCCTCTTTGGTCGCGATATCGCGACGTTTTGACGTTAGGCTTCTCTCTCCTCCTTGGGGCCGCGATTTCGCTACACGTCGCGAAATCGCGACGTCTAGGCCTTCCTTACTCGCTTTCCTCCCTTGGGCCGCGAAACCGTGACATGTCGCGATTTCGTGACATCTTTGCATTGTGGAACCTTGCCCCCGGATATGTCATGATTTCGTGACATCTTTGCATTTCGTACGTCCTTGGCTCGGAAGTGTCGCGATTTCGTGACATCTTTGCATTGTGGAACCTTGCCTCCGGATATGTCACGATTTCGTGACATCTTTGAGCTCTGCCTTCGAAGGTGTTGCGATGTCTTTATGCTTCCAAGTCTTGCCTCCCAGAAGTGTCACGATTTCGCGACGTCTTTTAAACTTTATCTTGAAGGTGTCACGATTTCGCGACGTCCTGAAACCTAGTCTTCGAAGGTGTCGCGATTTTGTGACGTCCTTGAACTTTGTCTTCGAAGGTGTCACGATTTCGTGACGTTTCTTGTGCCTTAGAACTTTTTGTCAAAGATGTTCCTGTGCTTTCAAACCCTGCTTCCGGAAGTGTCACGATTTCGTGACCATTTTGCGTCCAGACTACGTTGCAACAGAAATGTCACGATTTCACGACAGTTTGGCGTCCCGACTGCGCTGCTTAAGAAATGTCACGATTTCGCGACAGTTTGGCGTCCCGACTGCGCTGCTTAAGAAATGTCACGATTTCGCGATAGTTTGGCACTGAAGCTGCCTTCCTTCAAAAATGTCGCGATTTCGCGACCGTTTGGCGCCTTGACCTCTTTGCCTCAGAAATGTCACGATTTCGCGACCATTTGGCATCTTGACCTCCTTGCCTCAGAAATGTCACGATATCGCGACAGTTTCGCATTTTGCACCTTGTTCACCAAAAAGCGTCGCGATATCGCGACAATTTTGACACTTAGAAAAAAAAAAAACATTTTGGTTGATGCAAGATTGCCAGCTTTGCCTCCGGATGCTCCTGCATCAGACACCCGGGGTGGGTTTGAGAAGTGACCTCACTTCTGATTTGACTGAGGTAGACCCAAACGATCAACCTCCGCCTTGGATAGCCAAGTCGCATCTTCTATGGGTCGGCCCTTCCATTTGATTAAATACTCAGAATAACTCCTATTTCGAGTACTGCGACCCTCACGCGTATCCAGAATTTCTTCTATCTCGTCCACAACTGGGGTGACTGTCGGAATGCTCCACAAATCTGGACTGGGTACCTCACTGCTTTCTCCTTCATGATACTCAACCAAATCTGAGATGTTAAACACGGGGGAGATGTTAAGTTCACTTGGTAACTCCACCTCGTAGGCATTACCCGAATCTCGTTTGCCAATGATTTTGCATGGCCCAAATTTCTTCATTTTGAGTTTGTTGTAGGTCTTGGCAGGAAACCGTTCCTTCCGCAGATGGACCATGACCGAATCTCCTACTTGGAACTCCTTAGCTCTGCGTCTTTGATCCGCCCTCATCTTATATTGAGCATTCATCTTGGCAATGTGTCTTGTCACTTCCTCATGCACTCCTTTCAAGTGTTCGGCAAAGTCTTCTGCCTCAGCACTGCATTTCTCCCTTGTCTCCAGCCTTCTTAACTCCGAAGCGTTTCATGGGCTGCTCCCATAGATAATATGGAATGGTGACTTATTGGTACTTCGATTGAACAAGCTGTTATACGCAAACTCAGCTTGCGACAGCACCAGATCCCATCCCTTGGGCTTGTCCCCTACCAAGCATCGTAGTAGGTTGCCCAAACTCCGATTAACCACCTCTGTTTGGCCATCTGTTTGCGGGTGGTAAGCAGAACTGAACTTTAACTCCGTCTTTAATTTCTTCCAGAGGGTCTTCCAGAAATAACCTACAAACTTGGTATCTCTGTCCGACACAATGCTTCTTGGCAGCCCATGAAGGCGTACCACTTCCTTAAAGAACAAACCAGCTACATGGACCGCGTCGCTAGTCTTCTGGCATGGGATAAAATGTGCCATTTTTGAAAATCTGTCCACTACCACAAAGATGGAATCATGCCCCCTCTGCGTCCTAGGCAAACCAAGCACAAAATCCATACTAATATCTTCCCACGGCCGCTCAGGTATAGGTAGCGGTTGATACAAACCAGTAGGCTGCCTCACACCTTTTGCCATCTAGCAAATCCTGCAACTCTGTACAAACTTTGCCACATCCTGTTGCAATTGTGGCCAGTAATAGTTTTCACTAACCAATGAGATGGTCTTGTCACGACCAAAGTGTCCAGCTAAACCCCCACTTGTGCTTCTCTTTAATGAGGTTCTCTCTCATTGAGCTCTTCAGAATGCACAGGCTGGTTCCCCTTAAACAACATTCCATCTTGAATCAGGTAATCCAACCATCTAGTCTGTCCAATGCAACAGGCGCGGTGCAGGCTTTCCAAGCTTCTACGAAATCGGGGTCTGCAGGGTATAAGTTCTTGAGCTCAGCAAACCCTACAACCTCCACTCTCATTTATGTCATCAGACATTGCCTCCTACTCAATGCATCTGCCACCCTATTGGATCTTCCACTTCGATGCTTCAACACAAAGGTATAGCTCTGCAGGAACTCTACCCATTTCGGGTGTCTCTGATTCAATTTTCCACGACTGTTAATAAACTGCAGCGCTTGATGGTCGGTATAGAGAACAAACTCTTTCGGCAACAGATAGTGCCTCCATTTCTTGAGTGCTTGAACTATGGCGTAGAACTCTTGATCATATACCGAATACTTTCTCCTGGCATCATTGAGCTTCTCGCTGAAATAAGCTACAGGCCTACCTTCTTGGCTCAAGACGGCTCCTATCGCACTGCCACTCGCATCGCAGTCTACCTGAAACACCTTATTGAAATCTGGAAGTGCTAAAACGGGTTGCTCAGTGACCTTCTTCTTCAGCATAGCAAAGCTTTTATCTGCTCCAACTGTCCACTGGAATTCCTTCTTGTTTCCCTTCATTGTCTCAGTAAGAGATGCACAAATACTGCTGAAGTTTCTAATAAATTTTTTGTAGAAACTGGCCAGACCATGAAATGATCTAACCTCGGTCACACTCCTTGGGACAGGCCATTCTAGGATAGCCTTCACCTTTTTGGGGTCCATCTTGAGACCATTTGTTGATATGACAAATCCCAGGTATACCAGCTCCTTCTTCACAAAGTTGCACTTCTTCAGATTGATCAATAACTGCTCCTCCCGCAGTTTCTCAAGAACCTTCCTGATGTGCATCAGGTGCTCCTCTAAGGTTCTGCTAAAAATCAGTATATCATCCAAGTAAACAATAACAAATTTGCCCAGAAATTCCTTGAGAACTTCATTCATTAACCTCATAAAGGTACTAGGTGCATTGGTTAATCCAAATGGCATAACCGACCACTCATACAGTCCTTCTCTGGTTTTGAAGGTTGTCTTCCACTCATCCCCTTCTCTAATGCGGATCCGATGGTATCCACTTTTCAAATCAATTTTTGTGAAGTACTCAGCTCCACTCAAGCAGTCCATGATATCATCCATTCTCGGCAGTGGGAACCTATATTTAATGGTGATCTTGTTGATTGCCCGAGAGTCGGTGCACATCCTCCATTCTCCATCCTTCTTGGGTGCTAATACTGCTGGTACAACACATGGACTAAGACTCTCCCTTATCAGGCCTTTCTTCAATAGATCTTGAACTTGCCGATTTAATTCTTCAGTTTCCATCGGTGTCATTCGATGTGCAGCCTTGTTTGGCAAGCTCGATCCAGGCACCAGATCTATGTGGTGACTGATCTTCCTAACAGGTGGTAAACCTTCAGGAACATTGTCAAAAATGATATCAGGGAATTCTTCTAACAGTCCCATGACTTCCATTGGAATCTCCTTGCATCCTTCTTCCCTAACTCTGGGGATTATAGCATAACACACATGATCCGGCTTCAGGCCTTCCAAGAATCTTCTGCCATCAACTAGACAGAACTCGTGCATTGCTGCATACTTTCTCATCCGCCTCTTTCAGGGGTTTTAACTTATGGCGAACTCCATTCTTTGATAGAGAATATGTGTTGGCTCGACCATCATGAACAACACTTCGGTCAAACTGCCATGGCCTCCCAAGCAGCAGGTGACATGCATCCATGGGCAAGATGTCACATAACACTTCATCTTGGTAAGTTCCAATGTTGAACTTCACCAGACATTGCTCACTCACCAGCACCCGATGGTCCTTTTGCAACCATGCAATTCGATAAGGGTGTGGGTGTTTTCTCCTTTCCAACCGTGGCTTGGAAACCATTTCCTCTGAAACCAAATTGTCAGTGCTTCCATTATCAATAATGATATTACAGACCTTGCCTGCGCACTTGCATCTTGTCCGAAATAGGCTGTTCCTTTGGTCTGCCTTTTCCTCTTCATTCAGCAAGACTCTTCTGATAATCATGGCTTCCCCTCTTTCTGCCTCCTCTGAATGCTCAGACTCTACACCTTCAATTCGCTACAGCAGCTCGGGCCTGACCCTCTGGTCTTCGATTTGGCCTCTCTTGATGCTGTGGGCAGTTGTATGCCCTGTGTCCTTCTTCACCGTAGTTGAAGCAGGTTCCTCTAAAGACACCTCTTCCAAACCCTCACCCAGACCTACCTCTTCCTCTTGGGTAGTTGTTGCTAATTGCGTGGGCGTTGGTCATCCTCCTCTTTCACTTCTTTCTATTTTTGGCCACTGCTAGCTTCACCAGTTTTCCCAAAATCTTTGTATCTTCCACCACTACCTCTTCCACCAGCTCTTCCACCCCTGTCCTTCCCTCTCTGCTTGCCATCAAACCTTCTATTTAGTTTCTCTTCCACTTTTAATGCAAACTGATATGCATCCTCCACTGTGCTCATTCTAACTAGCCCCGACTCTTCTTGAATGTTGGTTCGCAATCCATTTATGTAACGTGCGACCTTCTCTTTGTTCGCCTCCGAATGGCCGGTTCTGATAGAGATTTGATAGAACTCTTCAGTATATTCCTTGACAGACTTACTAGCCTGTCGAAGACTCTGCATTTTCTTCAACAAATCCAGCTCATAATCTGCAGGGATGAACTGCCTCTTTAGTTTCTCTACCATCCTATCCCATCTGGTGATCCTTTCCTTTCCCCTCCTGTTCCTTTCTAACTGCACTCCTTTCCACCAGATGCTAGCATGCCCCTTCAGCTTGGTTTTTGCGAATCTGATCCGATTTGGATCTACGATTTCTTCGTATTCGAAGTACTCCTCCATGTCGTTGATCCAGTCTATTAATTCCTCAGGGTTGAGGTTTCCAGAGTAAGTCGAGACGTCAAATTTTGGCTTCTTCCCAATCTGGGAGATAGCCCTGTACAGCCTAGCCTCTGCTGGGTCCAAGGCCTCTTTCGCATCAGATGGAACTTCTTCTTCCCACGCTTCATCTTCGCTGGGTTCTTCCCTTCTCGGCTCGACTCCTCTTCTAATTTCCTCTTGCAGGGCCTCAACTTGCCTCTGCAGGGCTCTTAGATCGACCTCCTCCCTTCTTGCTCATCTGTGCCTTATACCACCATGGTCTCTTCGCGGAGGCATCTTGCTTCTTCTTCACAACCCCACAACCATGGTCCTGGCATGAACTGCCTCTCTGTTCGACGATCGGTTTGCACTCTCAGAACCAACCTGCTCTGATACCACTTGATATAGAGCTACGCACAACACACAGCAAGAATGCAAAAATTAACAAATGCACAGGAACAATTCTAGCAAGCTTCATTAAAAATAGAGGTCTCCCCTCGAATACACAGCAATTTCCCCCCAAAAAAAAATAAATGGCCAAGAGTCCCTCGATACAATGCATGCGTGCCTTTTTCTCCTCGGCCACCACCTCCTTCTCCATCATTACCTAGAATGCGAGACTCCCCATACCGCCTGCACGAATGCTCTGTCCCACCGACAAATGCTGTCAGATGCATCGAAACATCATGCCTGTAGTGGCGGTATGCCCTGCAGCCGCCTGTCGATCCACTGCCAAGTCAATCATTCCTAAGAATGCGCCATGGCCGTTTGTAGTTGATGCCACGTGTCCTGTTGCCATGCTTCCTGTAACCGCTTCATATTCTCGGGCCACCTGTAACTTCATGCCATGTGTCCTTCTGCACTGGTCCCTGCAGTCGTCGGCTGGTCAACGTCGTGAGCGCCCTGTCGCGATATCGCGATGTTTTTGCCCCAACACTTTCTCTCTCCTCTTTGGTCGCGATATCGTGACGTTTTGACGTTAGGCTTCTCTCTCCTCCTTGGGGCCGCGATTTCGCTACACGTCGCGAAATCGCGACGTCTAGGCCTTCCTTACTCGCTTTCCTCCCTTGGGCCGCGAAACCGCGACATGTCACGATTTCGTGACATCTTTGCATTGTGGAACCTTGCCCCCGGATATGTCACGATTTCGTGACATCTTTGCATTCCGTACGTCCTTGGCTCGGAAGTGTCACGATTTTGTGACATCTTTGCATTGTGGAACCTTGCCTCCGGATATGTCACGATTTCGTGACATCTTTGAGCTCTGCCTTCGAAGGTGTTGCGATGTCTTTATGCTTCCAAGTCTTGCCTCCCAGAAGTGTCACGATTTCGTGACGTCTTTTAAAATTTATCTTGAAGGTGTCGCGATTTCGCGACGTCCTGAAACCTAGTCTTCGAAGGTGTCACGATTTCGCGACGTCCTTGAACTTTGTCTTCGAAGGTGTCACGATTTCACGACGTTTCTTGTGCCTTAGAACTTTTTGTCAAAGATGTTCCTGTGCTTTCAAACCCTGCTTCCGAAAGTGTCACGATTTCGCGACCATTTTGCGTCCAGACTACGTTGCAACAGAAATGTCACGATTTCATGACAGTTTGGCATCCCGACTGCGCTGCTTAAGAAATGTCACGATTTCATGACAGTTTGGCGTCCTGACTGCGCTGCTTAAGAAATGTCGTGATTTCACGACAGTTTGGCACTGAAGCTGCCTTCCTTCAAAAATGTCGCGATTTCGCGACCGTTTGGCGCCTTGACCTCTTTGCCTCGAAATGTCATGATTTCGCGACCATTTGGCATCTTGACTCCTTGCCTCAGAAATGTCGCGATATCGCAACAGTTTCGCATTTGACCCTTTTCACCAAAAAGCGTCGCGATATCGCGACAATTTTGACACTTAGAAAAAAAAACATTTTGGTTGATGCAAGATTGCCAACTTTGCCTCCGGATGCTCCTGCATCACAACCCCAAACCCAGGTGTTTTAGGTGAGTTGGAGAGGAGAGGATAATCCTCCAAGGGAGGTCCCAGGTTCAAATCTCCACCTAATAAAAAGTTGAATTGGGTACCCAAAATCCAATCGATAATGTTGGTATGGGTAGGGCTGGGCATCACTTTCAAGTGAAAGTTTTATAATTTTAGAGTTTTAGTTATAGTTAGCAGAGCCAGACGTGGCTCCCGTGTGGCTTTGATGTTGTAGAACCCCCTGGTCATGGTCTCTCAGACAAAGGCAACCCCGTAAGAGATATTTCACTTAAATTTTTTTTTTTTGATCCCATTCCAAAACCATTTTGAATTTATAAAAATTATTTAATGTTGTTGTTATATGAGAGTTTTATAATTTTGGATTTTACATAATTTTGAATTTCGAAAGTAAATTAGATTTCAAGGCTTTGCATGTTTATATTTTCAACATTCTTGTCCATTTTTAGATTTCATTTTTATTTTTCTAACCCTTCTCTTTTGCAGATTATTTTAAAACTTCGGTGATTAAAATAAATAAAAATAAAATGCCAAAAATATATACATGGGTGTGAAGAATGAGCTTCAATATTTCATTCAAAATAATTTTGATCCCATTTCGAAGCCATTTTGAATTTATAAAAATTATTTAAAGTTGTTATATGAGAGTTTTATAATTTCAAAATTTACATAATTTTGCATCTTGAAGGCAAGTAAGATTTCAGACTTTGCATGTTTAATATTTTCAGCATTCTAGTTCATTTTTTATATTTTATTTTTATTTTTCTAACCCTTCTTTTTTCCAGATTATTTTAAAACTTTGACGATTAAAAAAAAAAAAATTAAAATGCCAAAAATAAATGCAAGGGTGTGAAGAAAGAGCTTCAATATTTCATTTGAAACAACTTTGATCCCATTCCAAAGCCATTTCAAATTTATAAAATTATTTAAAGTTGTTGTTATATGAGAGTTTTATAATTTTGGATTTTACATAATTTCGTATTTTAAAGGTAAATCATATTTCAAGGCTTTGCATATTTATATTTTTTATATTTTCAGCATTCTTTTCCATTTCTAGATTTTATTTTTATTTTTCTAATCCCTCTTTTCCATATTATTTTAAAACTTCTGAGATTAAAATAAAAATTAAAAAAGATTAAAATAAAAAAAATAAATACATAGGTGTGAAGAATGAGCTTCAATATTTCATTTGAAACAATTTTGATTCCATTCTGAAGCCATTTTGAATTTATAAAAATTATTTAAACTATTACATAAGAGTTTTATAATTTTAGATTTTACATAATTTTGCATTTCGAAGGCAAGTAAGATTTCAAGGCTTTGTATGTTTATATTTTTAGCATTCTAGTCCATTTTCAGATTTTATTTTTATTTTTATAACCCTTCTCTTTTGTAGATTATTTTAAAAATTCGATGATTAAAATAAAAATTAAAAAAATTAAAATGCCAAAATAAATACATGGGTGTGAAGAATGAGCTTCGATATTTCATTCAAATTTTTTTTGAATTTATAAAAAAATATTTAAAGTTGATGTTATATGAGAGTTTTATAATTTTGAATTTTACATAATTTCGTATTTCGAAGGCAAATTAAATTTCAAGGCTTTGCAAGTTTATATTTTTAGCATTATATTCTATTTCTAGATTTTATTTTTATTTGTCTAACCTTTATATTTTGTAGATTATTTTAAAACTTTGGTGATCAAAATAAAAACAAAAATAATTAAAATACCAAAAATAAATACATGGATGTGAACAATGGTCTTCAATATTTCATTCAAAATAATTTTAACCCCAAACCCAGGTGTTTTAGGTGAGTTGGAGAGGAGAGGACAATCCTCCAAGCGAGGTCATAGGTTTGAATCTCCACCCTAACAAAAAGTTGAATTGGGTACCAGAAATCCAATTGATAATGTTGGTGCACGTAGGGCCAGACATGATTGCCAAGTGAGTTTTATAATTTCAAAGTTTCAGTTATAGTTAGCTAGGCCAAGTGCAACTCTTGGGTGACTTTGACGGTGTAGAACCCCCTATTCGTGGTCTCTCAGACCAAGGAAACCCCATAAGAGATATTTCGCTTAAAAAAAAAACAATTTCCATCCCATTCCAAAGCCATTTTGAATTTATAAAAATTATTTAATGTTGATGTTATATGAGAGTTTTAAAATTTTGGATTTTACATAATTTCGCATTTCGAAGCTAAATCATATTTCAAGGCTTTGCATGTTTATATTTTTAGCATTCTTGTCTATTTCCAAATTTCATTTTCATTTTTCTAACCTTTTTTTTTTAAGAATTATTTTAAAACTTCGATGATTAAAAAAATAAAAAATAAAATACCAAAAATAAATACATGGATGTGAAGAATAAACTTCAATATTTCATTCGAAACAATTTCGATCCCATTCGAAAGCCATTTGGAATTTATAAAAATTATTTAAAGTTGTTGTTATATGAGAGTTTTATAATTTTAGATTTTACATAATTTTGTATTTCAAAGGCAAGTAAGATTTCAAGATTTTGCATGTTTATATTTTTAGCATTTTGGTTTGTTTCCAGATTTTATTTTTATTTTTCTAACCCTTCTCTTTTGCATATTATTTTAAAATTTCAATGATTAAAATAAAAGAAAATTATCAAAAAAGAAATGCATGGGTGTGAAGAATGTGCTTCAATATTTCATTCGAAACAATTTCAATCCCATTTCAAAGCCATTTCAAATTTATAAAATTATTTAAAGTTGTTATATGAGAGTTCTATAATTTTAGATTTTACATAATTTCAAATTTTGAAGGTAAATCAGATTTTAAGGCTTTGCATGTTTATATTTCTTATATTTTCAACATTCTTGTTCATTTCTAGTTTTTATTTTTATTTTTCTAACCCCTCTTTTGTAAATTATTTTAAAAATTCTATGATTAAAATAAAAATTAAAAAAAATTAAAATGCAAAAAATAAATATATTGGTGTGAAAAATAAGCTTCAATATTTCATTCGAAATAATTTGATTCCATTCTGAAGCTATTTAGAATTTATAAGAATTAATTAAAGTTGTTATATAAGGGTTTTATAATTTTGCTTTCTACATAATTTTGCTTTTTGAAGGTAATTCAGATTTCAAGGTTTTGCATGTTTATATTTTCAGCATTATAGTCCATTTCTATATTTTATTTTTATTTTTCTAACCATTATCTTTTTTATATTATTTTAAAACTTTGGAAATAAAAATAAAAATAAAAAAAAATTAAAATGCCAAAAATAAATACATGGGTGTGACGAATGAACTTTAATGTTTCATTCGAAATGATTTCGATCCCATTTTGAAGCCATTTTGAATTTATAAAAAAATATTTAAAGTTGATGTTATATGGGAGTTTTATAATTTGAAATTTTACATAATTTCACATTTCGAAGGTAAATCAGATTTCAAGACTTTGTATGTTAACATTTTTAACATTCTAGTCCATTTTAAAATTTTATTTTTATTTTTGTAACCCTTCTCTTTTGTTGATTGTTTTAAAACTTTGGCAATTAAAAAAATAAAAAAATAAAAATACCAAAAATAAATACATGGGTGTGAAGAATGAGCTTCAATATTTCATTTGAAATAATTTCAACCCAAAACCTAGGTATTTTAGGTGAGTTGGAGAGGAGAGGGCAATCGTCCAAGGGAGGTCCCAGGTTCGAATCTTCACCCTAACAAAAATTTGAATTGGGTACCTAAAATCCAATTGATAATGTTGGTGCGAGTAGGGCCGGGCATGACTCCCGAGTGAAAGTTTTATAATTTCAAAGTTTTAGTTATAGTTATCAAGGCCAAGTGTGACTCTCGGGTGACTTTAATGGTGTAGAACCCCCTCTTCGTGGTCTCTCAAACCAAGGCAACCTCGTAAGAGGTATTTCGTTTAAAAAATAATAATTTCAATCTCATTCCAAAGCCATTTTGAATTTATAAAAATATTTAATGTTGTTGTTATATGAGAGTTTTATAATTTTAGATTTTACATAATTTCGTGTTTCGAAGGTAAATCAGATTTCAAGGCTTTGCATGTTTATATTTTCAGCATTCTTGTCCATTTCCAAATTTTATTTTTATTTTTTAACCCTTCTCTTTTGTAGATTATTTTAAAATTTTGATAATTAAAATAAAAATTAAAAAAAAATAAAATCTTAAAAATAAATACATGGGTGTGAAGAATGAGCTTCAATATTTCTTTTGAAACAATTTCGATCCCATTTCAAAGCCATTTCAAATTTATAAAAAAATATCTAAAGTTGATGTTATATGAGATTTTTATAATTTTGAATTTTACATAATTTCATATTTCTAAGGTAAATAAGATTTCAAGGCTTTGCATGTTCATATTTTTAGCATTTTAGTCCATTTTCAGATTTTATTTTTATTTTTCTAATCCTTCTCTTTTGTAGATTGTTTTATTACTTTGGTGATTAAAAAAAAATTAAAATACCAAAAATAAATACATGGGTGTGAAGAATAAGCTTCAATATTTCATTCAAAACAATTTCAACCCCAAACTCAGGTGTTTTAGGTGAGTTGGAGAGGAGAGGGTAATCCTCCAAGGGAGGTCCTAGGTTTGAATCTCCACCCTAACAAAAATTTGAATTAGGCACCCAAAATCCAATTGATAATGTTGGTGTAGGTAGGATAGGACGTGACTCTCGATGAAAATTTTAAAATTTCAAAGTTTTAGTAATAGTTAGCAGGGTCAAAAATGATTCTCGGGTGACTTTGATGGTGTAGAACCCCCTGGTTGTGGTCTCTCAGACCAAGGTAGCCTCGTAAGAGATCTTTCAATTAAAAATAATAATTTTGATCCCATTCTAAAGCCATTTTGAATTTATAAAAATTATTTAATGTTGTTGTTATATGATAGTTTTATAATTTTAAATTTTACATAATTTCACATTTCGAAGGTAAATCAGATTTCAAGGCTTTGCATGTTTATATTTTCAGCATTCTTGTCTATTTCCAAATTTTATTTTTATTTTTCTAACCATTCTCTTTACAGATTATTTTAAAACTTCAATGATTAAAATAAAAATTAAATAAAAAATTAAAATGTCAAAAATAAATACATGGGTGTGAAGAATGAGCTTCAATATTTCATTCGAAACAATTTTGATCCCATTTTGAATTTAAAAAAATAATTTAAAGTTGTTATATGAGAGTTTTATAACTTAAAATTTTACATAATTTTACACTTCGAAGGCAAGTAAAATTCCAAGGCTTTACATGTTTATATTTTCAACATTCTGGTTCATTTCTAGATTTTATTTTTAATTTTTTAACCCTTCACTTTTATAGATTATTTTAAAACTTTGAAGATTAAAAAAAATTAAAATGCCAAAAAAAAATGCAATGGTGTGAAGAATGAGCTTTAATATTTCATTCAAAACAACTTTGATCCCATTCCAAAGCCATTTTGAATTTATAAAATTATTTAAAGTTGCTATTATATAAGAGTTTTATAATTTTGGATTTTACATAATTTTTTATTTTGAAGGTAAATCAGATTTCAAGGCTTTGCATGTTTATATTTTTTATATTTTCAACATTCTTGTCCATTTCTAGATTTTATTTTTATTTTTCTAACCCATCTTTTACAGATTATTTTAAAACTTCTACGATTAAAATAAAAATTAAAAATATTTAAATACAAAAAATAAATACATTGGTGTGAAGAATGAGCTACAATATTTCATTCAAAATAATTTTGATCCCATTCTGAAGCCATTTTGAATTTATAAAAATTATTTAAAATTGTTGTTATATAAAAGTTTTATAATTTCAAATTCTACATAATTTTGCATTTTGAAGGTAAATCACATTTCAAGGCTTTACATGTTTATATTTTTAGCATTCTGGTCTATTTCTATATTTTATTTTTATTTTTATAACCCTTCTCTTTTGTAGATTATATTAAAAATTCGGTAATTAAAATAAAATAAAAAAAAATTAAAATTTCAAAAATAAATAGATGGGTGTGAAGAATGAGCTTCAATATTTCATTTGAAACAATTTCAATCCCATTTTGCAGCCATTTTGAATTTATAAAAAATATTTAAAATTGATGTTATATGAGAGTTTTATAATTTTGAATTTTACATAATTTCGTATTTTGAAGGTAAATCATATTTCAAGGCTTTGCATATTTATATTTTTTACATTCTATCAATTTCTAGATTTTATTTTTATTTTTATTTTTCTAACCTTTCTCTTTTGTAGATTGTTTTAAAAATTTGATGATTAAAATAATAATAAAAAAATTAAAATACCAAAAATAAATACATTGGTGTGAAGAATGAGCTTCAATATTTCGTTCAAAAAAATTTCAACCCCAAACCTAGGTTTTTTAGGTGAGTTGTACAAGAGAGGGTAATCCTCCAAGGGAGGTCCCATGTTCGAATCTCCACCCTAACAAAAAATTGAATTGGGTACCCAAAATCCAATTGATAATGTTGGTGTAGGTAGGGTCGGGCATGAATCCTAGGTGAAAGTTTTATAATTTTGGAGTTTTAGTTATAGTTAGGAGGGCTAGACACGACTCCCAGGTGAAATTGATGGTGTAGAACCCCCTAGTCATGGTCTCTAGGACCAAGGCAACCTCATAAGAGATCTTTCACTTAAAAAAAAAATTTCGATCCCATTCCAAAACCATTTTGAATTTATAAAAATGATTTAATGTTGTTGTTATATGATAGTTTTATAATTTAGTATTTTATATTTTAAAGGTAAATTAGATTTCAAGGCTTTGCATGTTTATATTTTCAGCATTCTTATCTATTTTCAGATTTTTTTTTTTTGATTAGTAGAAAGGGTTTTGAAAGGTCCCTGAACCTTGTACAAGAGAGATTACAATAAATCCAAATCAACCGAGGTGGTCCAAGAAGAGAGGAATAGAAAGTTGGCAAACCTCCACTTTAGGGAAGGTGTCGCAAAATCACGACCAAAATGGTGATGTCGCGAAAACGCGACAAGAAGCACCGTAGAAGCCGAAGGAAGAAAAGAAGTCACGAAAACGTGACAAGAATCGCCATCGAAGCCGAAGAAGGAAAGAAGTCGCGATATCGCGACATGTTGCAAAGTGTCGCGATATCGCGACATGTTGCAAAGTGTCGCGATATCACGACATGTTGCAGGGTTGGAGCCGGTCGAGAAGAAGAGTCACGAAATCGCGACAAGAAAAAGAAGTCACAAATCGCTACAAGAATTGAAAACGCTGCCGAAGAGAAAAGGTGTCACGAAATCGTGACAAGAATGCAGACCGTAGCCGAAATAGAAAATGAGCCCCGAAATCGCAACAAAAGTGGAAGCCTGCTGCCAAGAATAAAAGGTGTCGCGAAATTGGGAAAAAAAGGAAGACCTCCGTTGGAGAGAAAAACGGTCGCGATATCATGACAAGGATGAGAGTCCGCCGTTGGAGAGAAAAAAGGTCGCGATATCGCGACAACCTAGAAGACCGCCATTGGAGAGAAAAAAGGTCACGATATCGCGACAACCTGGAAGCCCGCCATTGGAGAGAGAAAAAATGTCGCGAAATCACGACAAAAATGAAGACCGCCTTGGAGAGAAAAAAATGTCGCGATATCGCGACAAGTTTGCGCAAAGGCGCCCGGAGAGAAAAAGTGTCGCGATATCGCGACAAGTTTGTGCAAAGGCACTCGAAGAGAAAAAGTGTCGCGATATCACGACAGAATGGAAGACAGCCGTTAGAGAGAAAACCCGTCGCGATATCGCGACCGAATGGAAGACCGCCGTTGGAGAGAGAAAAGGTGTCGCAATATCGCGACAAAAATCAAGACCGCACCTAAAGGCCAAAAGTGTCACGAAATCGCAACGAGTTTGCGAAAAAGCACTCGAAAGGAAAAGGTGTCACGATATCGCGACAATTTTGCAAAAAAGAACCCGAAGGGAAAAGGTGTCGTGATATCGCGACAAGTTTGCAAAAAAGCACCCGAAGAGAAAAGGTGTTGCGATATCACGACAAGTTGGAAGACCGTGCCAGAGGGAGAGAAAAGTGTCGTGATATCGTGACAAAAAGCAACCTCGAGGCCTGAGCACAAAGGATAACGCAGCAAGCTGAGATTTTGCAACCAACTTAGAAAAATGATGCGAAAGCGCCCCAAAGATGCCAAAACGCCGCTGAAAAACCCGAAGACTAGTAACCCACTCACATTGTGCAAACATTGGAACTTGAAGAAACGTCCCTTAGACCGATTGGAAAGGAATCTCTCCAGGACCTGAATGTCTGTTGCGTCAACTCCCTTATTAGCAAGCCGATCCACGACTTTGTTTCCTTCCCGGTATTGATGTTGAATGATTAATTCTGGATAGACACCAATTAGTGTCTTGCATTCGTCGAAGATGGAAATAAGGGCCCAGGGAGGCACAGAGGTTCCTTTGAGCCAGTTGATGCAATGTAATGAGTCTCCTTCTATGATGAGTTTATTGATAGACAAGCCTTCCAAGAGAATCAAGCTTTGGAATAAGGCCCGAGCCTCGGCCATATTGTTGGACTGAATTCCTAAGTTCTGAGCAAAGGCCAAAATTATTTCTCCTCTGTGATTTCTAAGAATTCCACCTCCGCCCGCCGCTCCAGGGTTGCCTTTGGCTGCGCCATCGAAATTGAGCTTGTCTATTTTCAGATTTTATTTTTATTTTTCTAACCTTTTTTTTTTCAGATTATTTTAAAAATTCAAAAATTAAAAAAAAATAAAAAATAAAATAAAATTAAAATATCAAAAATAAATACATGGGTGTGAAGAATGAGCTTCAATATTTCATTTGAAACAATTTCGATCTCATTCCAAAGCCATTTCAAATTTATAAAAATTATCTAAAGTTGTTATATGAGAATTTTATAATTTCAAATTTTACATAATTTGGTATTTCGAAGGTAAAGAAGATTTCAAATCTTTGCATGTTTATATTTTTAGCATTCTGATCCATTTTCAGATTTTATTTTTATTTTTTAACCCTTCTTTTTTGTAGATTATAAAATTATTTAAAGTTGGTGTTATATGAGAGTTTTATAATTTTTAATTATACATAATTTCACATTTTGAAGGTAAATCAGATTTTAAGGCATTGCATGTTTATATTTTTTATATTTTTATCATTCTTGTCAATTTCTAGATTTTATTTTTATTTTTCTAACCCCTCTTTTGCAAATTATTTTATAATTTCAAATTTTACATAATTTCATATTTTGAAGGTAAATCAGATTTCAAGGCTTTGCATATTTATATTTTCAACATTCTTGTCCATTTTCTAGATTTTATTTTTATTTTTTCAACCCTTCTTTTTTGTAGATTATTTTAAAACTTTAACGATCAAAAAAATAAAAAAAATAAAATACCAAAAATAAATGCATGGGTGTGAAGAATGAGCTGCAATATTTTATTTGAAACAATTTTGATCCCATTCCAAAGCCATTTTGAATTTATAAAATTATTTAAAGTTGTTATATGAGAGTTTTATAATTTCTAATTTTATATAATTTTGCATTTTGAAGGTAAATAAGATTTCAAGGTTTTGCATTTTTATATTTTTTATATTTTCAGCATTCTTGTCTATTTTTAAATTTTATTTTAATTTTCTAACCCTTTTTGCAGATTATTTTAAAACTTTTACGATTAAAATGAAAATAAAAAAAATTAAAATGTAAAAAAATAAATATATTGGTGTGAAGAATGAGCTTCAATATCTTATTTGAAATAATTTCGATCCCATTCTAAAGCCATTTCAAATTTATAAAAAATATTTAAAGTTACTATTATATAATAGTTTTATAATTTTGAATACTACATAATTTCACATTTTAAAGGTAAATCAAATTTCAAGGCTTTGAATGTTTATAGTTTTAACATTCTGGTCTATTTCCATATTTTATTTATTTTTTTAACTCTTTTCATTTCTAGATTATTTTAAAACTTTGGTAATTAAAATAAAAATTTAAAAATTAAAATGTCCAAAATAAATACATGGATGTGAAGAATGAGCTTGAATATTTCATTCAAAACAATTTTCATCCCATTTCGCAATCATTTCAAATTTTAAAAAAATATTTAATGTTGTTGTTATATGATAGTTTTATAATTTTGAATTTTACATAATTTCACATTTCAAAGGTAAATCAGATTTCAAGGCTTTGCATGTTTATATTTTCAGCATTCTTGTCTATTTCCAGATTTTATTTTTATTTTTCTAACCCTTCTATTTTGTAGATTATTTTAAAACTTTGAAAATTAAAATAAAAATAAAATAAAATTAAAATACCAAAAATAAATACATGGGTGTGAAGAATGAGCTTCAATATTTCATTCGAAACAATTTTGATCCCATTTCGAAACCATTTCAAATTTATAAAAATTATTTAAAGTTGTTATATGAGAGTTTTATAATTTTGAATTTTACATAATTTTGCATTTTGAAGGCAAGTAAGATTTCAAGGCTTTACATGTTTATATTTTCAGCATTCTGGTCCATTTTTAGATTTTATTTTTAATAAACTAACCCTTCTCTTTTGTAGATTATTTTAAAACTTTGACAGTTAAAATAAAAATAAAAAAATAAAATGCCAAAAATAAATGCATGGGTGTGAAGAATGAGCTTCAATATTTTATTCGAAATGATTTTGATCTCATTCCAAAGCCATTTTGAATTTATAAAATTATTTAAAGTTGCTATTATATAAGAGTTTTATAATTTCAAATTTTACATAATTTTGTATTTTGAAGATAAATCAGATTTCAAGGCTTTGCATGTTTATATTTTTTATATTTTCAGCATTCTTTTCCATTTTTAGATTTTATTTTTATTTTTCTAACCCCTCTTTTGCAGATTATTTTAAAAATTTTGCATTTAAAATAAAAATTAAAATACAAAAATTAAATACATTGGTGTGAAGAATGAGCTACAATATTTTATTCAAAATAATTTTGATCCCATTATGAAGCCATTTCAAATTTATAAAAATTATTTGAAGTTGTTATATAAGAGTTTTATAATTTCAAATTCTACATAATTTCACATTTTGAAGGTAAATCAAATTTCAAGGCTTTGTATGTTTATATTTTTAGCATTCTAGTCTATTTTCAAATTTTATTTTTATTTTTTAACCCTTCTCTTTTGTATATTATTTTAAAAATTTGGTGATTAAAAAAAAAATAAAAAAAAAATAAAATATCAAAAACAAATACGTGGGTGTGAAGAATGAGCTTCAATATTTCATTTGAAACATCGTCAACCCTAAACCCTAGATTATTTACAAGTTAATTGTGATATTTATAGTTGGCAGGGCCAGGCATGACTCCTAGGTGACTTTGACGGTGTAGAACCCCCTGGTCGTGGTCTCCCAAACCAAGGCAACCCCATAAGAGGTCTTTCACTAAAAAAACAATTTTTATCCCAAGTGAATTTATAAAAAAAATTTAATGTTGTTGTTATATGAGAGTTTTATAATTTCAAATTTTACATATTTTTGCATTTCAAAGGTAAATAATATTTCAAGGCTTTGTATATCGAAGGTAAATTTTATATTTTTAGCATTCTTGTTTATTTCCAGATTTTATTTTTATTTTTCTAACCCCTCTTTCGCAAATTATTTTAAAACTTCTACGATTAAAATAAAAATTAAAAAAATTAAAATGCAAAAAATAAATACAATTTTGTGAAGAATGAGCTTTAATATTTCATTCAAAATAATTTTAATCTCATTCCAAAGCCATATCGAATTTATAAAATTTTTTAAATTTGTTGTTATATGAGAGTTTTATAATTTTGGATTTTACATAATTTTGCATTTTGAAGGTAAATCAGATTTCAAGGCTTTGTATGTTTATATTTTTAGCATCTAGTCCATTTCAAAATTTTATTTTTATTTTTCCAACCCTTCTTTTTTGTAGATTGTTTTAAAACTTTGGCAATGAAAATAAAAATAAAAAAAATTAAAATACCAAAAATAAATACATGGGTGTGAAGAATGAGCTTCAATCTTTCATTTGAAACAATTTCAACCCCATACCTAGGTGTTTTAGGTGAGTTGGAGAGGAGAGGGCAATCCTCTAGGGGAGGTCCTAGGTTTGAATTTCCACCTAACAAAAAGTTGAATTGGGTACCCAAAATCCAATTGATAATGTTGGTGTGTGTAGGGTCGAGCGTGACTCCCGGGTGAAAGTTTTATAATTTTAGAGTTTTAGTTATAGTTAGCAAGGCCATACGCGACTCTCGGGTGACTTTGATGGTGCAGAACTCCCTGGTCGTGGTCTCTCAAACTTAGACAACCCCGTAAGAGATCTTTCACTTAAATTTTTTTTGATTCCATTCTAAAACCATTTTGAGAGTTTTATAATTTCCAATTTTTACATAATTTTGTATTTTGAAAGTAAATCAGATTTCAAGGCTTTGCAGGTTTATATTTTTAGTATTCTTGTCTATTTCCAGATTTTATTTTTAGTCTTATAACCCTTCTCTTTTACAGATTATTTTAAAACTTCGGTGATTAAAATAAAAATAAAAAATAAAATGCCGAAAATAAATAAATGAGTGTGAATAATGAGCTTCAATATTTTATTCAAAACAATTTTGATCCCATTTCGAAGCCATTTCAAATTTATAAAATTATTTAAATTTGTTGTTATATGAGAGTTTTATAATTTTATATTTTACATAATTTTTCATTTAGAAGGCAAATAATATTTCAAGGCTTTGCATGTTTATATTTTTAGCATTGTGGTCCATTTTTAGATTTTATTTTAATTTTTTTAATCATTTTCTTTTGCAGATTATTTTAAAACTTTGATGATTAAAATAAAAATAAAAAAAAACTAAAATTTCAAAAATAAATACATGGGTGTGAAGAATGAGCTTGAATATTTCATTCAAAAAAATTTCGATCCCATTCCAAAACCATTTCAAATTTATAAAATTATTTAAAGTTGTTATATGAGAGTTTTATAATTTCGGATGTTACATAATTTCACTTTTTGAAGATAAATTAGATTTAAAGGCTTTGCATGTTTATATTTTTTATATTTTTAGCATTCTTTCCATTTTCAGATTTTATTTTCATTTTTATAACCCCTCTCTTGCAGATTATTTTAAAACTTTTGTGATTAAAATAAAAAAAAAAAAATTTAAAATGCAAAAAATAAATACATTGGTGTGAAGAATGAGCTTCAATATTTCATTTGAAATAATTTCAATTCTATTCGGAAGCTATTTCAAATTTATAAGAATTATTTAAAGTTGCTATTATATAAGAGTTTTATAATTTTAGATTTTACATAATTTTGCATTTCTAAGGCAAGTAAGATTTCAAGGCTTTGCATGTTTATATTTTTAGCATTCTAGTCCATTTGCAAATTTTAATGTTATTTTTCTAACCCTTCTCTTTTACAGATTAGTTTAAAATTTTGATGATTAAAAAAAAAAAAAATTAAAATGCAAAAAATAAATACATGGGTGTGAAGAATGAGCTTCAATATTTCATTCAAAACAATTTTGATCACATTTCGAAGCTATTTTAAATTTATAAAAAAATATTTAAAGTTGATGTTATATGAGAGTTTTATAATTTCAAATTTTACATAATTTCACATTTTGAAGGCAAGTAAGATTTCAAGGCTTTGCATGTTTATATTTTTAGCATTCTGGTCCATTTGCAAATTTTATTTTTATTTTTCTAACCCTTCTCTAACCCTTCTCTTTTGCAGATTATTTTAAAATTTTGATGATTAAAATAAAAGTAAAAATAAATAAAATGCAAACAATAAATACATGGGTGTGAAGAATGAGCTTCAATATTTCATTCAAAATAATTTTGATCACATTTCGAAGCTATTTTAAAGTTATAAAAAATTATTTAAAGTTGATGTTATATGAGAGTTTTATAATTTCAAATTTTACATAATTTCACATTTCGAAGGTAAATAAAATTTGGATTTGCATGTTTATATTTTAGCATTTTAGTCCATTTTTAGATTTTATTTTTATTTTTCTAACCCTTATTTTTTGTAGATAGTTTTAAAGATTTGGTGATTAAAATTAAAAAAAAATACAAAAAATAAATACATGGGTGTGAAGAATAAGCTTCAATATTTCATTCAACCATAAACCTAGGTGTTTTAGGTTAGTTGGAGAGGAGAGGGCAATCCTTCAAGGGATGTCCCAGGTTTGAATCTCCACCCTAACAAAAAGTTGAATTGGATACCCAAAATCTAATTGATAATGTTGGTGAGCGCAAGGTCGGGCCTGACTCCTAGGTGAAAGTTTTATAATTTTGAAGTTCTAGTTACAGTTAGCAAGGCGAAGCATGACTCTCGGGTGACTTTGATAGTGTAGATCCCCCTGGTCGTGGTCTCTCAAACCAAGGCAGCCTCGTAAAATGTCTTTTGCTTAAAAAAAACATTCGATACCATTCCAAAGCCATTTTGAATTTATAAAAATTATTTAATGTTGTTGTTATATGAGAGTTATAATTTTATATTTTACATAATTTCACATTTTGAAGGTAAATCAGATTTTAAAGCTTTGCATATTTATATTTTTAGCATTCTTGTCTACTTCTAGATTTTATTTTTATTTTTCTAACCCTTTTCTTTTACAGATTATTTTAAAACTTTAATGATTAAAATAAAAATTAAAAAATTAAAATACCAAAATTAAATACATGGGTGTGAAGAATGAGTTTCAATATTTTATTCGAAACAATTTCGATCCCATTTGGAAGCCATTTGAAATTTATAAAAATTATTTAAAGTTGTTATATGAGAGTTTTATAATTTTAGATTTTGTAGATTATTTTAAAACTTTGGCAATAACAAATATTAGAATGACAAAAATAAATGCATGGGTGTGAAGAATGAGCTTTAA
This sequence comes from Wollemia nobilis, assembly GCA_028583015.1. NCBI lineage: Eukaryota > Viridiplantae > Streptophyta > Pinopsida > Araucariales > Araucariaceae > Wollemia > Wollemia nobilis. Next base: position 276,912 of record JAQPPZ010003279.1, read on the forward strand.
TATTTTATTCAAAATAATTTCGATCTCATTCGAAAGCCATTTTGAATCTATACAATTATTTGAAGTTGTTATGTGAGAGTTTTATAATTTTAGATTTTACATAATTTTGCATTTTGAAGATAAATCAGATTTCAAGGCTTTGCATGTTTAAATTTTTAACATTCTAATCTATTTCCATATTTTATTTTTATTTTTCTAACCCTTCTCTTTTGTAGATTATTTTAAAACTTTGGCAATGAAAAAAAAATAAAAAATATTAAAATAACAAAAATAAATACATGGGTGTGAAGAATGAGCTTCAATATTTCATTCGAAACAATTTGAACCGCAAACCCAGGTGTTTTAGGTGAGTTGGAGAGGAGAGGACAATCCTCCAAGGGAGGTCCCAGGTTCAAATTTCCACCTAACAAAAAGTTGAATTAGGTACCTAAAATCCAATTGATAATGTTGGTGCGGACAAGACTGGGCGTTACTCCTAGGTGAAAGTTTTATAATTTTAGACTTTTAGTTATAGTTAGTAGGGCCAGGCATGATTTTCGGGTGACTTGGCGATGTAGAACCCCCTGGTCGTGGTCTCTCAAATCGAGGCAACCCCGTAAGAGATCTTTCACTTAAAAAATATATATTTTGATCTCATTCCAAAACCATTTTGAATTTATAAAATTATTTAATGTTGCTGTTATATGAGATTTTTATAATTTTGAATTTTACATAATTTTGCATTTTGAAAGCAAATCAAATTTCAAGGCTCTGCATGTTTATATTTTCAACATTCTTATTCATTTCCAGATTTCATTTTTATTTTTCTAACCCTTCTCTTTTGCAAAATTATTTTAAAACTTTGATGATTAAAAAATTAAAAATTAAAATGCCAAAAATAAATACATGGATGTGAAGAATGAGCTTTAATATTTCATTCAAAAAAATTTTGATCCCATTCCAAAGCCATTTTGAATTTATAAAAATTATTTAAAGTTGTTATATGAGAGTTTTATAATTTCATATTTTATATAATTTTGTATTTCGAAAGCATGTAAGATTTCAAGGCTTTGCATGTTTATATTTTTAGCATTTTGGTCCATTTTCAAATTTTATTTTTATCTTTTTAACCCTTCTCTTTTGCAGATTATTTTAAAACTTCGATGATTAAAAATAAATAAATTAAAATGCCAAAAATAAATGCATGGGTGTGAAGAATGAGCTTCAATTTTTCATTCGAAACAATTTCAATCCCATTCCAAAACCATTTCAAATTTATAAAATTATTTAAAGTTGTTGTTTAATGAGAGTTTTATAATTTTATATTTTACATAATTTCACATTTTGAAGGTAAATCAGATTTCAAGGCTTTGCATGTTTATATATTTTATATTTTCAGCATTCTTGTCCATTTCTAGATTTTATTTTTATTTTTCTAACACCTTTTTTGTAGATTATTTTAAAATTTTTACGATTAAAATAAAAATAAAAAAAATTAAAATGCAAAAAATAAATACATTGGTGTGAAGAATGAGCTTCAATATTTCATTTGAAACAATTTTGATCACATTTTGAACCCATTTCAAATTTATAAGAATTATTTAAAGTTGCTATTATATAAGAATTTTATAATTTTAGATTTTACATAATTTTGTATTTCAAAGGTAAGTAAGATTTCAATGCTTTGCATGTTTATAGTTTTAGCATTCTGATCTATTTCCAGATTTTATTTTTATTTTTCTAACCCTTCTCTTTTGCATATTATTTTAAAATTTTGATGATTAAAAAAAAAATTAAAATATTAAAAATAAATATATGGGTTTAAAGAATGAGTTTCATTCTTTCATTCGAAATAATTTTGATCCCATTCCGAAGCTATTTTAAATTTATAAAAAATATTTAAAGTTGATGTTATATGAGAGTTTTATAATTTTGAATTTTACATAATTTTTTTTTTTTTGGTAATTATTTTAATAGATTAACAGTGGGTTTTTATAGAGGATCCCAAAACCTTATGTACAAAATCAGCCTGGTTGGAATGTGCATCATGCCTTGTGGTTGGAGGAATAAACTTGGTGACAGAAAACAAAAAGCGCTAATTGCCCGAAGGCTATAAGTAGGGCCCTTATGTCTGAATATCCTGGAAACAAACCACATTTTACCAAGGAAAACAAAAATACTAGCTGGAGAAATTTGACCATCGAAAGCAAAAACAACCAAACCAAACGAATGACCTTCTGAAGCGAGGAGAACATCATGAGAGGATATCCGCATTGGCCAAACTCACCACCTCAGACGGGAAGCATGAGCACCACACAACAGGACACGTGGTCACAAGACCTTTGTTGGCCATGTGGTTTGCAACGCGATTTCCTTCCCTAAAAATATGGCATGCCTTCCACCTGTCATGTTGAGAGAGGAGCATCCTAGCCTCAAGAATGATTTTGTAGACCCTCCAAGATGGGTATTTAGAGCCTAGCAGATAGTTGACTATATTGAGTGAATCACCTTCGACTATCAAAGGCCGAGGATCCTCGGAGAGGATCTGGATACCTTTCAAAACACTTCTGGCTTCAGCATAGTGATTAGTCTGGGCACCCAAATCTTCACAATAAGCCGACACGAGATTCCCGTTATGATCTCTAACCACACCACCGGAACCCGGCGGGGCCGGGATTGCCTTTGGTCGCACTGTCAAAATTTAATTTAATCCAACCCACAGGGGGCTTGGTCCAAATAACATCCCCACGGCTGAGACTTAGAAACACCATCAAGAATAGGGAAAAGGCCCAAACTTTGGAAGATAGCTGCTTCGCCAGGAAGGCGGGGACGGGAACTAGGAACAACTTTAGAATTCTCAATGGCGAAGGATAAGGCTCTCTGAGTGACACAGGGAGGTACTCTAGGGACCTTGCCGAAGACTCTGGAATTTCTTTCTAGCCAAATCTGCCAAATGGAGTGGTGGAAAGAGGCCTCAAGAAGGAAGCAAAGTTTAGGATTCTTGAAAGGATTGGGCCATTGGTGGAAAGCATCTTTGAGGGAGCGGGGAGTGCACCAAAGGATTTGAAAGGAAGACAGGGACAATGCCGAGGACAGAATGGGAAAAAGGACGAGTGCAAAAATAAGTGGTGCTGTCGTCTCACAATCGACAAAGCACAAGAAGCACTTGTTGGGAATAGCAAAACCCCTCTTATGGAGGTTGTCGATGGTTAAGGCTTTATTATGAAAGGCAATCCATGCAAAGTAATTAACTTTAGGAATAATACCCTTCCTCCAAATCACTTTCCACCGGTGATCCATGGCAATCTCGCAAGTAAGAAGGTCATAGGCGGTCTTGACAGAGAATAGACCATCCTCTGTGCCACGCCAGATAATTCTGTCATCTCTTCTAACAGATGGAATTAAAATAGACCGAAGAATATTAGACAAAAAAGTCATTTCATTGTTAAAGCCGTCCGGGATCGGCAAATTCCACCGAGGGGGAAGAGAGCTCCGATCAATGAAGTCCGCAACCTTGAGTTGGGAATTTGGATCCACCTGGGCTTTCAGGCCAGCAAAGTCCGCTCTCAACTCGAGAGCTCCATTAGTAACCCACCTGTCCTTCCAGAAGAGTATGGAGTTGCCATCATCCAAAATCCAGCGAGCACCAGAGTCGATCAGAGAGCGGGCTTGAAGCACAAATTTCCAAAATGCAGACGCTTCAGGAGGAATCTCTACATCAAAAAGAGAACTCGATCCAATATACTTCGTCTTAACCAGCTTGACCCACTCTCTTTGGGTCATTAGTCAGGATCTTCCAAGCGTGCTTAGCGATCAAAGCAGTGTTCATGAGTCTTGATCTCCTCATTCCCATGCCACCTTGGTCCTTTCGCAAGCAAACCTTATCCCAAGCCACAAGAGGAATTCTAGATTTTTCTTCATTGCCAGACCACAGAAAGGTCCTCTGAATCTTTTCAATCTTGGAATGGACAGAAACAGGTAGCATGAACACAGACATGAAGTAAGTTGGGATTCCTTGGAGACAAGCTTTGGTAAGGGTGGCTTTCCCAATTGCGATAAGAATTTGCCTTTCCAAGTGCTCAAATTTTTGTGAAGACGTTCCAGGATCATGTCCCACAAGCTTCCATTGGCCCGACCATTACAAGCCAGAGGCAAACCCAGATAAGACGCAGGCAGGGAATCAATAGTGCATTCCAAAATTTTGGCTATGCGAAGCTGCCTTCGCATAGGAGTGTTAATAAAATAAATTTTGCTTTTGATGTAATTGACTTTATGTCCGGCAGCCTTTTCATAACGGGAGAGGATTCGCTTGATGGATTTGGCTTGAGTGATGGATGCCCCAGTGGAGATGAGGGTGTCATCCACAAATTGCTGATGAGAGACAGGATCGACTCTGGAGGTGGGAAAAATGCCAGAGATCTTATTCTGACGAAGAGCCTCTTTCAAAGACCAACTCAGAACCTCATCCAGAAGGATGAATAGAATAGGAGACAGAGGGTCACCTTGTCTGAGGCCTCTGGCACTTTGGAAATACACAGCAGGGGATCCGTTGATTAGAATAGAAAATGAGGGAGTGGATATGCAACTACTGACAAGGTCAATCCATTGAGGGTGAAAACCGAACTTGAAGAGGACAGACACGAGAGGAACCTCCTGTCAACTCGTCAAAAGCTTTATTCATGTCCAGCTTGAGGAAAAGAGCAGCATTTTTGGAGCGATGAGCAGAATGGAGGGTTTTATGGATGGTGATGACACCATCGAGAATGTTTCTGCCTTTCACGGTGCTTCCCTGAGAAGGAAAAACCAAGGAGGGAAGAAGGGACCTCAGACGGTTGGCTATGGACTTGGTTAAGATTTTATAAAAAACATTGCACAGGCTAATGGGACGATAATCAGAGAAACTTTTGCAGGTGAAAGACTTAGGGATGAGAGCAAGAAAGGTAGAATTTAGTTTTGGATGGATGGATCTGGAGGCTTGAATCTCCTGAATTGCTTCGCACACATCCGAACCCACAACATCCCACATAACTTGAAAAAAATGGGGGGAAAACCGTCAGGCCCAGGCGCCTTGTCTGGTTGCATGGAGAACAAAGCTTCTTTAATCTCAGACATAGAAAAAGGCTCCAGAAGCTTAGAGCTTACCTCGGGAGGAACTTTGGCTGGGAAGTTATCCAACAGAGATTTCTGAACCTGGAGATCACTATCGGAGGAACACCAAGCAGATCCTAGAAGAAGTCAACCGCTTCACTTTGGATTTCCTCAATATCCTTGGTAACGCGTCCATCCTTGCACACCACTTCCATGATTTTTTTAGCCCCTCTGTGCCGCAAAGTTGACGCGTGAAAAAACTTCGTATTGGAGTCTCCATTTCTCAACCAGAGGTCCCTAGATTTATGGCGCCAGAAAGTTTCTTCCCTTGCAAGAATAGAATGATAATCCACCAAGAGCCTCCTTTCCTCCTCCCTGAGGCAATCGGTGTAACCTTCGAGCTCCATTCTCTCCTCCACCAATTTTAGGTTCGCAGAAATGGACCTTTTGGACTCAAAAATGTTTTCGAACACCTCCTTGTTCCATGTTTTCAAATTCCTTTTGATTAACTTGAGTTTTAAGGCCACTCTCTTGGAAGCGGAACCTGCTACCTTCTGCTACCACCAGGCTGTAACCAACCCTCTAAAGTCCTTGTGAGAAATCCACATGGACTCAAATCTAAAGGGGTTTTAAAAACAGGCCCATCAACCGTCTCCAGGACAATAGGATTGTGATCAGACCCAATCCTCGGTAAGGCCGAGAGAGTTGCCGCACCGAGTATGGGAATAGCCTCTTGGGATATGAAGAATCTGTCAAGCTTGACTTGAATAAGATTGCTCCCAATCCTCCTGTTGCTCCAAGTGAAGGATGCCCCCTTGAGGTCAATGTCAAGCAAGTTATTGGTAGAAACAAAATCTTGAAAGTCTTCCAGACTGTGGCTAGAGTGGTCTGATCCTCCTTTCTTTTCAGATGGGTGAAGAGGACAGTTGAAATCTCCCCCTAGAACCCAAGGGAAATTACAGAATGTTTCCCTCATCTGGGAAATAGCCTTCCACATTTTTGCTCTCTCCGAGATAGAGTTTGGGGCATACACATTAGACAGGATCCAAGAAAAGTTAATGGCTTTGGAATGAAACAAAACATTGATAATCCTGCTGGAAGTTGAGAGAAGGCTGCCCTCAAAAATCTCTGGATCCCAAAGAATCATGAGACCGCCTGCCGTTCCCACTGCAGGACTGGAGAGGAATTTTGCCTTAGCCCAAATGACCTTAGCAGCTCTGGCAGAAGAGATAGCATCGGTCTTAGTCTCTTGCAAAATTAGGATGGACAGATTCGTCCTTTTTCTGAGATCAGCCACCAATCTCCGTTTGGCAGCTGCATTAAGCCCTCTCACATTCCATGAGAGGACTTTCATCTCAACAGTTTGATATTCTTCTTACCTCCCTTTCCTTGCTGGAGGGGAGGTTTTGGGACAGACGAGTCACCCATCTGGGAATCAGAATCATCCTGAAAAAGTAGTCGTTGAGTACCATTTGCAACATCTGTCGCCGTCTCCTTGTCCTGCCTGTCTTTGTTGGGGGGACGACCTTGCTTCCTTTCGCTACCAAAATCAACACCTTGCTTTTGGCTTCTCGTATTACGAGGGCTGATATTACCAGACTGCTCACCCCTTCTTCCTAGTAGGTAATCTTCCAGCACATTTTGGGACTCGGGGTGGTTATGGTCCAGGATTTTGGGTGAATCTGCCTGTGCGATGATTGGTGGAAGGGACTGGTCCTTCTCCTCTTGTGGTCCAAGGTGAGGGCTTGCACCACACGGCTCAGAGACCGTTTGGGGGGAGACTACTTCCACCGGGTGGGAGGATTCGGGATGGTCCCTAGACGGGCCTGGAGAATCATGCCCTTTTTCAGTAGGGTGCTTTGTATGACCTTCACCTTGTTCCAAGGGGTTGCTGGAATCCCGTTTCTTCATCCCTGGATTTTGAAGAGGACAGTTGGACTGGAGGTGCCCTTGAGAACTGCACAGGGGGCAGAAAGCCGGTCTTTTCTCATACACAATGGCTTGCTTGTGAAGAATGATATCTCCAGGCCGGAGAGTGATGGATGATGGAAGGTCGACCAGTAAATCGCGCGAATGCGACCGAGCTTGAACAAATCTGGTTCGAGCTTTGGTGGGAGGGTCAATGGTAACCAACTCACCAATGGAGCGTGCAATTCCTCTGATTACATTTTCATGCCAACAAAAGAGGGGGAGACTCGGGAGTCTAACCCATATTGGAGCAATGTTGATATTTTGGGTCTCGGGGTTGAAGTCCATACCCCACTTCCTTAGAAAGAGACTTCTGCGACCTAGGAACCAGGGACCACCGACCGAGGATTTTATAGTAGTCCTCCTTGTTATTTAGTCTAATCGTGAAAAAACCTCGGGATAAGGCCGCCAACTCCATGTGACCAGAGGTTCGCCATTTACCTGCCGCCCACTTGCGAATGGTCTCCATGTCGGGATGGCCGCCAATAAACTTACCGATGAGGGTAAATTTTTCAAATTCCACAAAGCTTGAAAGAATTTCTACCGGGATGTCCAACTCGTCCTCGATAGGAAAAAACTCCTTGGAGAGCAGACCGCTAAGGGTTTCTGAAGCCGCTGCCTGAGCATACGACTTCTGAGGTCCACCTCCCCATTTGTCTGGTGGATCCTTGTCATGACCTACATCCTCTTCGATTGGAGAGGACTCCTTAGCGCCCCCGATATCTGACTGTCCTCCCTTCGCCCTGCTGTGCCCTTGGTTTAGTCTGTTGGTGTTCCCTTGCTCTCCCGCAGAAGCTTTCCCGCCTGTCGTCATCTTGGCCGTCAAAACCCTAGCTCAATAGATTCCCATAATTGCCAACATATTATTCAAATTTTACATAATTTTATATTTTGAAGGTAAATCAAATTTCAAGGCTTTATATGTTTATATTTTTAGCATTCTAGTTCATTTATAAATTTTATTTTTATTTTTCTAACCCTTCTCTTTTGTAGATTGTTTTAAATATTTGGCGATTAAAATAAAAATAAAAAAATTAAAATACCAAAAATAAATACATGGGTGTGAAGAATGAGCTTCAATATTTCATTCGAAACAATTTCAAACCAAAACCCAGGTATTTTAGGTTTGTTGGAGAGGAGAGAGAAATCCTCCAAGGGAGGTCATAGGTTTGAATGTCCACCCTAAAAAAAATTTGAATTGGGTACCCAACATCCAATTGATAATGTTGGTGAGCGTAGGGCTGGACGTGACTCCCAGGTGAAAGATTTATAATTTTGAAGTTTTAGTTATAGTTAGCAGGGTCAACCACACCTCCTCGATGAATTTGACGGTGTAGAACCCCCTAGTCATGGTATCTTAGACTAAGGTAGCCTCATAAGAGGTCTTTCGCTTTAAAAAAAATTAAAATTTTGATCCCATTCCAAATCCATTTTGAATTTATAAAAAATATTTAATGTTGTTGTCATATGAGTCTTATAATTTTAGATTTTATATAATTTCACATTTCGAAGGTAAATCAAATTTCAAGGCTTTGCATATTTATGTTTTTAACATTCTTATCCATTTTCAGATTTTATTTTTATTTTTCTAACCATTTTCTTTTGCAGATTATTTTAAAACTTCAAAGATTAAAATAAAAATAAAAATAATTATATGCTAAAAATAAATACATGGGTGTGAAGAATGAGCTTCAATATTTCATTCAAAACAATTTCGATCCCATTTGGAAGCCATTTGGAATTTATAAAAATTATTTAAAGTTGTTATATAAGATTTTTTTAATTTCAAATTTTACATAATTTTGTATTTCGAAGGCAAGTAATCTGGTCCATTTCTAGATTTTATTTTTATTTTTCTAACCCTTCTCTTTTGCAGATTATTTTAAAACTTTTGTGATTTTACCAAGGTGATTCTTATCTAGGAATAACTTTTCCAAATACATAAATAGGAATAACTTGAAGGACTGATTTTACCAAGGTGATTCTACCCCCAGAAGAAAGCCACCTGTAGATCCACTTTCCAATTTTCTTCTTGACTTTGTCCAACAACCAATTCTAATATTTATTTTTCTACCTTTGAATATTGATGGGAATACCTAAATAAGTGATCATAAGGGAGGTCTTCTTATATTTTAATTTATCCAAGACCATGGATTCCTATCTAGAAAAGCAGTGAAAGAAAATAACTTTAGATTTGTCTTCATTGATTAAATTGACCAGTAGCCTTAGAAAAATAGCTAATGATTTGCTTAATATTAGAAGCTTCCGTAACTGTAGCTTTACCTAAAAGAGTAGAGTCATCCAAAAATTGAAGATGAGAGATAGGTCTAGGTCCATGAGAAATGGTAACTTCCTCAAGGGTTTTGTTTTCTCTCTTTTTGGTTATAGTCCTACCCAAGCATTCAGCAAGAATGATGAATAAATAAAGGGATAATGGGTCACCTTACCTAATACCTTTGGAAGCTAGGAATGATTGAGAAGGCTTGCCATTGATAAGAACTAAGTAGGAAACTGGAGAGATACATCCAATAATCCAATCCATCCAATACTTATAGAAACCAAATTGTCTCAAAACTTTGATAAGTGCCACGCCACTCTGTCATAAGCTTTGGATAAGTCTAACCAAATGAACATTGAAGGGGATTTTTGCATATCCATGGAATGGATGGCTTCTTGAGTAAAAACTATCTCATCTACTATTTGACACCCTTCCACATAACCCCATTGCTTAGGGGAAATAATATTATGCAAAAGAGGCTTCAACCTTTCAGCCATGATCTTAGTAATGATTTTGAGAAGAACATTACATAAAGCAATAGGTCTAAAAGCTGAGATATGATCAACCTCTTGAGCTTTTGGAACAAGAGTAATATAAGTTTTATTGATAACCTTCAAAATTTCTTTGGATTTCTTGGCTTCTTCCACCACCTCTAATAAATCAACATGAAGGATATCCCAGAACTCTTGGTAGAACTCAATGGGAAAAAAATTAGGGCCTGGGGTTTTCCCTTTTTGTATTTTAAAAACTACCTGTTGAAGCTCATTGATAGTAACAAGAGTAGTCAAAATATAGTTCTCCTTAGAAGTGATAAGAGAAGGGATTGCTTGAAGAACATTTAGTAGAGAAGCTAAGTCAAGAGGAGTAGCAGCAAAAATATTTGAAAAGTAATCGACAACTAGAGTTCATGCCATCCCAAGTATAGACAACATCTCTAGAATATGATTTTAGGAAAGAAATAAAGTTGTGAGATATTCGAGCTAGAAGAGATTTGTAGAAGAAATTTATGTTTCGATCTCCTTCTTTGAGCCATTGAATTCTAGATTTTTGCTTCCATAAGAGTTCTTATATTTTTTTTCCTATTCTTCTAACTGAGTTGTGAGTTTAATTTCATCTGCACTTCTATTCTTTGTGATGCCATCTAAATGGATTTTTTTATTCAAATTTTCAATTTGAGAAATAACTTCATGTTTTTTTATGAACATCCCCAAAATCTTTTTAGTTCCAAGTCTTGATTTTGGATTTAATGTATTGCAGTATTTTGGCAAAACAAAACATCTTAGTCCCATGCCTAGGCTTACATTCCTTCCACCATTGTTGGACACAAGGTCTAAAGGAACTGTATTTGAGCCACATTAATTGAAAACGAAAAGGAGAGAAACTCACATTGGTTTTCCACATTTCCACCATGATTGGCTAGTGATCCAAACCAGCATTTTTAAGAGTCTTGACTTTAGGAATGTGACCATGGATTAAGAAATTTTTAGAGAGTAAAAAGCTATCCAATCTCACCTTCTGCTAGACCAAGTCATAAGGCCATTATCTGGTTGGATATCCACAAGATGGAGGTTTGCAATATATTCACTCATGAGGTCAGTTCTTTTGTCTAAATTTCTATTTCCCCTTATTTTCTCATCTTGAGATAGGATGGTATTGAAATATCCTCCAATCAAGATCCAAGATTCAGTAAAATGAGAGATAATATGAGTTATATTATTCCACTATCTTATTTTTTCCTCCAAAGAAGTTAGAGCATAAATAGTATTGTAGAGCATAATTTGGTTGGAATGTCTACTTTGAATAGCTATAGCCAACAAACCCCAAATACCAACCATATGGTGAATAACTACCTCTTTTGGGTCCCAAAGATAAGCAATGCCACCAGAAGTCCCCTAGGAACTAAGGGAAACCATTTTTATAGCTGGCCAAATTTTACTGGCAATTGAGTTCATATCCTCCATTAACATCTTCATTTCTTGAAGGAAAACAAGATGTGGATGATATATCTGAATCATTCTTCTAATTTCATTTTGTTTTGAAAGACTCCTTTTGAGTCCTCTAAAATTCCAAATGATGATCTTCATTAATACTAGGGCTAAAAAACTTGGGAAGGGCATTAATCTTACCTTACTCTACAAGTTTTTCACCTTCTTTTACCATATGATATTGATTGGTCTTGCGACCTACTTTTTTATTAGAATTCATCTTCAGTTTTTATTTTCTATTTCTTGAATTACTCCAATTGAATCTGAGATGGCTTCTAACCTTGAAGAATTCTCGTAAACAGCCAAAATTTTACTAGAGGGTTCGATAGAGCCTATATTGGGACCTATATTATTTGAAGTTTTGACATTTAAAATATTGTTCTTCTTGTGTAAATTTTCTCCAATTTTTTTTTTTTTGAAAACCTTTGATTTGTTGGTTTATCTCTAATTTCTTCCCTTCATCTTTAAATTGTGTTTCTAAGATTTTTGTTTCCATTATTTTCTCTTCCTCACTTGGGACATCATTTGTGGAAAGGATTTCAAACATATTAGCATATGAATTTGATTGATCCTTCATAAATATATTTTTTAGTGTTCTTCTTCTTAGGCATTTGGAAACCTGTTGAATTTATATCTTCTTTCTTTTGGTCAAGAATTTTATTTGGGAAAGCACTAGCCAAATGACCATATGCATGGTAAATTATACAAAAAAAAATGAATGTTCTCATAGTCCACTACTTGCTTCCAAGTGTCTTCCCCAAATTTTAATGTGATATTTTTAAGTAGGGGTTTGTCAAAATCCATTAAAACACAAATTTGAGCATAAATAATATGTTCAAAATTTTGAGTACAATCAACAATCATCATAAAAGTTCCTAAAGAGTTTCCTATTGAAAAAAAATAGTAGGATTCCAAAATTCAATAGGGAGGCCAAAGAGTCTAATCCACACAGGAGCTATATAAGGCATCTCTTCTTTGAATTTAAATTTAGTATGTCAGGGCTTTATGAAAAACCTTGCGCTTCCAAAAAACTAGGGACCCCTTTGAAAATTTTTCTCTCTATCTTCATTATTAGAAAATAAAACAATAAAATAACCATTTGGATAAATAGATATTTGTAACTCACCTTTAGTTTTCCAACTTTTTTCAACCCAGACTTTGAAAGCATATAGGCTAGGATGAAAACCCATGAACCAAAAAATTAGTCCTCTTTTTTCCAAATCTTCAATGTGAGTCTAAATGTTACCCCTATCAAGCTTAACAATAGGAGTTCCATCACCTACTTTACGACATCCTCAATTTATTTTTATAGGATCAATCTTAGGTATTCTTATAGGTTTATGGTAAGCCCTAATATTAATATTAGCATTGGGTTAAGGCTGTCCACCACGGAGGGCATCCCTAAAAATCATTTTTGGGGCTGAGTCTTCAAAATTCTTACCTGTGATAGGGGTTTTCACAGTATAATTATTTTATGGGTGCACCTTAGCACCAAATTCACTTGAGATCTAAGCCATTTTTTAATCAGATACTTGAAAATTGTTTTGTGATCTCTTTAATCCTTGCCCTAGATGTCGTGGAAAGGTATGGTTTTCACTTTTCTTTTGTGTAGCAAATTGGAAGCCATTGTCACTCAAGTTCATAGCATGATCTATTGAAAGATATATTTCTAACCCATATTGGATAACCTAAAACATATCCTGCTAAAATATTAAGCATAAAACATAAAAATATTGGCCTCTAGGTCCCGAAGGCCCTAAAAACCAACCTCTACAGCTGCTTGCACTCAACCCACATGAAACCCTCACACAATTGCTTGCCAAAAATCTTATTCATACATAGGGATGCACTAGGATTTGTGTTACTCCAAATGATCTAAAAATTAGTGGATATGTTCTAGGGTTTTTCAGGCATCTACCCTTAAAATTTTAGCTCAATATGAGTCCAAATGAGTGAGATATGGCCGAAACAAGTTCAAAATTTTGGGCAGTCCTATGAAAAACGTCCCTCCTCAATCCAAATTCCACTTCTTCAATAAATCCTCAAAATATGTTGCCTATACCTTCAATAATTATCATAATGATTAAAATTACTATCTATACCCTTGTGATTATTATATGAATAGGGCCACATGTTGATTTAGAACCATTTTTTGATTTTATAGGACTACTAGTTATTAGGAACTTGTTGATTGTAAGGGTTCTAGATTAAAGATGGATTTAGAGGAATTTGGTTCTGAGAATTAGTATTTGGAGAAACAAGTAGGATATGAACTCCTTATTAGTATAGTCTTTTCTATAGTAGTTAAGAGAATAACTAGTTAAATATAGTGGTTGGAAATACTAGATAGGATGACCACCTAGTGGAAATAATAGGTTTTGAGTAGCTTGTACGATCATTTATGTTCCCAACAATGCTATATTTTTTTAAAATTTTAAGGAGTACTTTGATTTGGTGGTAGGTTTGAGGGAGGTTGACTTGATACCCCTTGGCTAGTGTTATGGTTTCATGGATTTTGCATATTTCTTGAATTTTGGGGTTTGGTAACCCTTGATAACTCTAGTTCATAGTAGGGATTTGTTTATCTATTAGGTGAATCCTATGGGTAATTGATAAGGGGTACTATAAGTAATTTAATTTTATATTGAACCAACCTTTGGTTGACTTATATTTATCTAATAACTAGAGCCTACTTATAAATGATGACTTGATTGTGACACTAGTCAGTTTAGTTGTTGATTCACTAGAGTTGATGTTATTGCAGTTATACTTGCTTCATAAATTATTGGAATGGACCTAGCAAGTAGAGGACTATTAACATTAGAAAATACTTGTGAAATTTTGCACACTATATGAGGAGTTAGTAATCACACTTACAATAGTTGGAAGAGTAGTGGTGCATGATTTACCAATGTCTAGAATAACATATTGATTATGGATTTTTGGATGATTAGATAAGCCTACGTATTCTATAAAAAGGATGATGGAATATTTTTTCTTTCTTAGCAGATTTTGCCATTGTTTCTTTGGTAGAAGTTGTTGAAGGAAGATTCTCTAAGCCTTGAATCAAAATTACTATAGAAGGTTTCTTTCCTTTCCTTCCTTTACTTTGGAACTTAATCAAATTTACTTGCTCAACATATTTGCACTTATAATGTGATTTAGACACTGTATTCATAAGAGATAATACTAATAATTATATCTAATTTATGTTTTTTATATTTGTGATAGCAAAATTCACTCTAAAACAAGTGAATTCAACTAAAATTTAAAAATTAGGATATTTCCAAAAAAGTTGTAATTATTGAAAATCCCTAGAATTAGGACTTAGCATTTAGAAGAGTTGAATGATGATTGGTGACATTTGATTGGTGACATCATTATCCATCAAGAAGAAATTTGATATATTATCGAATAAGTCAATGAATATATAAAATTTAACTTGGAAAAAGCAAGGAAACATAAGGATGAAATAAGCTAATTTTGATGAATTATAGGCTAAGTCAATAAATTGGTAAGGTAAGGAATTAAACAAAATTTGATATGAAATTATGGATTGGAGGTCACTCAAAATATTAAAAAATAATTGAATTGTTGATAAATCATTGGAACATGAACTTGAAAAATTATCGAAATCTTTCAAATTTCTTTGTAGACTTATGAATCAATGGATTTGGACACAATACTAGTTTCCAAAATCTAATTTTTGATTCAAGATAGATTTCTAGGTTGGATTTTTAATGGAATTGCCATTTGCATTAGATTAATTTGATTATACAATAATATTATCTATAGGGTTAGAATGCAAAAATAGACCATATTTAAGTCGATCGAACATAGATTCACTAAATATTTGGGGGTTTTATCAATATCAATGTATTCAATAAATCCTTTTATGGATGTGATAAAATTTATGATAAATCAATATATAACTAAGTGTAAAAATGAAGGTATGGTGAGGTGCATCCCACTAGACATTCCAAAAAACGTTGATCTATGGAAGTGGCATATAACCATGAGATCACATTTCAAAAATTGGAAGGAAAGGGGGAATCCTCTTAAACCTTTAGATTTAGGATGAATCCTTACTAATCTACATTAATTTAACTAATCTAAGTGTAGAAAATAAAATTTGTAGATATAAGAGTGTGATAAATGAAAATAAAGTTTAGAAAATAAAATATAGCTAAAGTCATAGCAAGGCTAGTGTACGATTAATTGTACCATCAGGGGATGGTAGAATAATGACAACTTGATCACTATTCATCCATCATGCAACTAAATCTGGAAAGAGGACTAATAGGTAGGTGAGAAGGAAATTTCACAAACACCATCAATTCATGCATCAAGAAGTTTGACAAGCAAGACACAATTGAAACATGAATGTCATACATAATTTTCTATTTGTATTAAAAATTAAAAATATGATCAACAAGATCCACTCGAATATTTCTCAAAATGGCCAAAATATGTTTACATTGAGCTTGAGGCTTCTTTTTTTTAGTAGGGAATAAGGGATTTGAAAGGTTACCCAAATATTTTAACAAACTTTTACAAGAAGATAAGCTCAAATGCTTCTAAGAGAAACATAAATATTACAAACAAGCATCCTTCCATGCCATACAAACATAAAAACCTAGAAAAAAATATACATCAAATAAAAGCTATCACCTATTGAACACAACAAAAGCTACAACAACTTGAATCAATAGAGGAAAAAACTTCCATTTTCTATCTTGAGTTTTTATCCCACTATCTTCACACCTGATTGAGCTTTATGGATAACACACTTTGCACCAATCCTAATAACTTGCTATCCTCATAAAAGTGTAGACAACTTTCCGATAACCAAATCTAGCTAACAATTGGAGAGGGTTTGCTCTACCAAGCTACCATGGGAATTACTACATTCTAGACACCACCATAAGCATCAAATATCGATTTTATGGCAACTTTATTTTGGATAGTTTCTATTAGATAGTGAACCTTGAAGTCCTAGTAATCTGTTTTCATATACTCAAAGTATCTTACCCATAGGATACAATCCCAATGCAGAAAATCTAGTAAAATACCATTAGTGAAATATGCGGGCTTCATACCAATCAAAACAAGGATCATGAGTTAAAATCTAGATAACATAAAAGGCACATATGGATAATCTTTATGGGAAAAACTCTATGAATATTCCCCACTAGCCTTCTATCCTTGGAATTTCAACATACATTAGCCACTAACATAGTCCAACTAGGGTGGAATACCTAGGTCAAAACAACTTGGGGAAGGTACTCACCTACACACAACATATTCAAACCAAATATTTTGAAAGCAAATTTTAACAAAAATGAGGTTTGAATAACCATGATGCCAAACATGGGAAAATTTTCTTTAAAATAAGTGGTACAAACAAAATCCAACATCACCAAAGTTTCTTAATATGAAAACCATGCAAAAATGGGGGATACCATTGTTATAAGAGTTGTATCATATTTTTTTTTGAAAATTTCTTCCTAACATCAATTCATAAGACCGATCTTCATATTACTACTTCTAATATACCACCACATATTTCTATGAAATAAACTAGACAAATTGCTAAGGAATGAAAAATTAATCATTATGAATACCATTTCTTTTTTTATTATTAGAAATTGCAATAACTTTCTGGGAGACGTCTCCTTTCAAAACACTAATCCCTTCTTGCATTATTTCAAAATTAACCATATAGTCTACTCTGCTATTTCCTCCCCTATAAGTATTATTAAATTCTACTACCTCCATAAGCCTTATAATATGCCGAGCTTCAACAATTATAGAGGATAAATTCTAGTTGACTTATGTATATTTTTCATTAGATTAATCATGTTTAAGGAATCCCCTTCTATAATTACTTTACACTTTAATATTACTCACCAACTTTATTACCATGCACATAGCACGTGCCTCCACAAAGTGGTTATACTGGTCCGCTAGGGTT
Source organism: Wollemia nobilis (assembly GCA_028583015.1). Taxonomy (NCBI): domain Eukaryota; kingdom Viridiplantae; phylum Streptophyta; class Pinopsida; order Araucariales; family Araucariaceae; genus Wollemia; species Wollemia nobilis. The sequence continues at coordinate 294,184 of JAQPPZ010003279.1, forward strand.
TCAACATAAGCAATCAAAATATTAACATTTTTAGCTCTTATCAGACCTCCCACTCTAGTAGGTCTAGGATTTCCTTTAATTACCCCATAAAAATTCAACTTCAACATACCACCCAGAGGGGGAGTCTATTTTTTTTGGCTCCTTAAAATGTTTTTAGGAGGATCAAACATACCTATCACTGGATCAAAACCTCAATTCAACAACAATCATACCTTTCTCCTTTGATTCCTATACCTCTTCCCACTTAACTAATCTAGCATTATCCATAATCAAAGAGAAAATCCTATTGGCTATAGCAAGATTGTACTTTATTTTCCTTTTAAAAATTCAACTATTTCATTCTTTCCAAATATCCCACAAAGAATAAGAAATATTGTAGTTCTATAAAGAGTTAAGTCTCTTACTCTTGAAAGGGTATTTCCATTGGATACAAAGGTCACAAAGGTAGTTGGGGAAGAACTACGAAACCTGGAATCTACTAAGAACCAAATGGAGGACTTCTTGAGCAAAGGGGTAGTTCAGGTTCAAATGATTAACATCTTCCAACATACATTCACAAAGGTTGCACCTATTTGGAAGTTGAAAATATCTTTCTAGAATGTTATCCACAATAAGGATCTTATTTTGATAGATGATCCAGAATAAGATAACTTTAGGAGTGAGATTCTTTAACCAAACAATCAAAGTTGACAACCAACAAGGAATTTCACCTTCTAGAAAATAGTAATCAGATTTGACTAAATAGGTCCCTTGATTGGATAATTTCCACCACCTAGAATCTTGAGTATTTAGGTTATTCAAGAAATAAACATGAATTATCCTATTCAATTTACTAAGAATTTGGTTACTTCTTTGGTCCAAATCTTCAAATTCAATTTATTTCCATCTAGGTCTACTCTTTCCTCTTATAATGTAATTAGTAATCATGGGCCCATAAGTATGAGAAACTTCATTCTCCAAGATAGTGAATTCCAATTATTGATTAAGGGGAATGCACTTAAGCCAAAAACCTTTCTAGAAAAGAACCTTGTTACCCCTCCTTATTTTCCATTGTAAACCTTGCTGCAAAAATGGTCTAACAGCTTGGAGATTATTCCAAAAGTTAAATCCCCTAGGAAAATATTTGTCCTCCAAAATATCAGCATCATATCTTAGGTACTTGGCTTAAAAAATCTTCATCCATATTACCTCTTCATTTCTTATCAGTTTCCACACACTTTTCGAAGATGGATTTTCTCAGTTTTCTTAGTATTTTAAAACTCAAGCCCCTTGATTCTTTTTTCTAGAAGACCTATTCCCAAGATGCTAATGATAGACATCTTTTATCCTCTGAACCAATCCATAGGAAATTCTCGTAAATCTATTCAATTCTATCACAAAATCTAGTCAACATCTTAAAGAGGGACATAAAATAAACTAGGATGCTTTAAAGAGAGAATTTCACCAAAAGATCTTTCCTTTCCTAGTTAAGAAGAGCTCCTTTCCATCTTGTTAGTTTCTTGGTAAATATCTCCACAATTGGGTTTCACATATCATTTGAAGATCTACCTTTAAACATGGGTATCCCAAGGCTCTTTTTTATAGTAAAGGATTTACCCCCTTTTCTCCTAAGTAAAATATTTAACCTTTATTATTATAGTTAAAATATAAAATATCCCTTTCAAACCATTATATTCAAACCCTCCATTAGGATTTGATGAATTATTAATTTATCTATAAATCATAAATGTTCAATGGATCATAATTTTGTTGATAAATCATTGGTTGACAAATCACAACTTTCCAGACTTATTCAATTTTTAGGTCCCAATATTCTATTCACTACCTAGTGATTGTTAAATTGGTTGTGTGGGTTCTTGTGCACTATAAAATTTTTGACTCTTGCCTATCTTCATTGAAACCCTTCATATTTCTCACTTGGTACCCTTTTTTTAACTAGTTGTTTCAAATATTGGAATCAAAGATAAATCTTGTAGTTCTTTGCAAACTCTCACCTATAAGAATTTTTGCTTTTAAGTACTAACTAAAGGTATGTTAAGGTATTGAGTTATTAAAAATCCTTCCAAGATAATTATATGGGAATTAAAAAATTTGATTGCTCAAAAGCCTTATATTCTAACTTGATCGATTATCCCCTATATTTTGATAGAGTCCAAACCAATTCATCCTTCTACATAAAAATTAAAAAATAGATCTCTCAAAGCATAATTTGAAGCTCATATACTATTTACTAATGTTATTTCTTTCAACTAGGTTGCTAATAGAAGTCCATGATCTAGAATTTTTATTCACACTAATATAATGTTTGACCTTTAAATAACTATTAGCTAAACACACCCGAGTTATTGGGTTCCATTTTAGATAAAAAATAAGAGGGTAATGCTTTAACCATGCATTAGAAAATTTAGAATCTCCATTATTTTGTTGACCACTTCTTGATTAAGAGCAAACTCTCTAATATGAAGTTGCATATGATTAAGTCCCTATATAGGGTATAATTTTTAAACAATTTCATTACATCATCATAAACTATATATTTTTTATGTAACATTTTTTCCCGCACTTTCCTTGGTATTTAAACCATCTCCAACTAAGTCTTTCCCCTAATGCCAAAACTATATTTCTTTATAAACCTACCCCTACATATTATTTCTTTGCATATTGTATCCCACTTACAATAAATAAACTTAATTTTTTCCTAACATCCTTTCAAAATAAAATCTATTTAAATTTAATTATATTTAGATGCTACACATATTACCTTATTCAAAGTGACATCATATATTAATCTAGATTATAATGTAGTTGTTTTGATTTATAGTCTTCCATCCATGATTAAGAACTTTCCTCTCCAAACTATTAAACAATATTTAATTCTATTCAAAATTGCTTTTGAGACATATTTCTTCTCTTATTTATCAAACAAAGAAAATACCTAGATATGTTGATGGAAAATTTTGAACTTTGAACCCCTAAAACATCCATAATAGTTTGTTGTAAATCTAAGGTGGTACTAATGATAAATTTCATGGATATTGTAGTATAAACCAACTATCCAACAACCTTATCATAACATGATAATATTGATTTAAATTCCATAGCCTTGTTGATTGAGGGAGGACCCAAAAGAAAAGCATCATCCTTCAATTATAGATGATATTGGAAGGGACCATTTATTATAACATGAATGTCTTTATTTTCTATCTATTTTTATGTTTGAGATCTCTCCCTAGCATCTCAACAAAAATAGTAAAGACATAAGGAGATGGTGGGTGTAGGCGGTAATTCTGACATGGCACCATCACAATTGCCACTAATACTCTGAAGTGGATTTATACACACAATGAGAACACACTGATATTTTTTATTGTAAATAGTTTAATTTTCTATTTGTCCATAGTTACATCGCATGGAGTTGTGTGACGATATGTTTATGTTTCATATTTTGTGTTTGTGTATGAGGTATTTGTTATTAGTAAGTTGGTATAAGATGTTGGTTGTATAGTTAGATAACTATATTTTCTTTCTAAGTGATTATTTATAGACCCCTATATTTATTATTAGCATCAACAATATCATATTAGTAATTGTATTATTGATGTTGGTAGTGTTGTAATGATATTATATATGATGCATTATGTTATTCATATTGGTAATATAAATCTCTTTATTTGATTCATTCTACTATGCATATTTATGGATTATCTTATTGCATGTGCACTAATGTTTTAATATTTATTATATCTTCAATTCGAGAATACCAAACTATAATGTTATATTTCATGTTATTGTCACAAGTCTGGATCGAGACCTACAACAATGAAATTTAAATTGAAGTAGAAGGTGGATGATTAATAATCTAATGCATATATGTGGATGTGTACATGGTTAAGAACTCACCTTTCCAACATACCAAACAATATTTTATTCTATCCAAAATTAAGTTTTAGAGTTGTTGAAGTATGTATAATATGATCTCATTAGGTCAAGGCCAAAAGTTTGACTATGGGTATTCTTCATGTAAGACTACAAGAATCACTTATGTAAGCCTTTGGGCATCATTCTTGTAAGAATATGTGCATATTCATGAAATACTAAGGGCACACTTAATGTATTAAACATTAGTGATATTGCTTAATACACCTCTATAGATAACCTTTTTTTTGGCTGGATAATAAAGGGTTGTACTTGTATTCCCCACCCTTGAAAAATTACAACTGTCTTCTTTAGATATTGAGAGTTTATAAATAAATACACTTATCATCTCAATTGATATGCTATAACTAGAAACCTACATAATTTTTATTGAATATTTGAATTCTTGATTTTCATTTTCAAGATCTTTTTAATTTTTCTATGAATACAATTATTCTAGAATTTAGCATCTTTCTTGAAATTTTCCTATAGTAGCCTTTACAATTCAAAAAATTCACCTCTACTATCTATGCCTTGCTTCTTAGTAGAGTCATATTTCTAAAATATCGCACTAACATAGTCCGCTTTACCAAATATGGATTGCTAGTTTCCTTCTTGAAACACAAGTGCAATCACACAAATTATAATAAATAGTCTAAAAAAAAAGACATCATTGTTACAAAATAAAGCAGATATTACCAATGGAAAATATTAAAGTAAATCTTAATAATTAATTGAATCAAACGAAAAAGTTATGCTCTAGGATGGCGAAAGATAATCTATGAGTCGGACTCTAAAATTATTATTAATTTATTGAAGACTCATAATATTTCTAATGTTCATTGGAAACTAGTAATACTAGCTCGATAGATCTTTGAAATCTATCGGCATCTAGAGTTTATTTCTTTTGTTCATATTCCTAGGGAACATAATGGTGTGGCTGATTGCTTAGAAAAATGAGCTTCTGATTTTTAGAAAGATTGGAATGTTAGGGAATGGGATCAACTTCTATTGGATTGTTCTCGACATCTTGATAATTTTCTCACTATGGATATGCCTTCTTGAGGTTGTTATTTGCTGGATATCTTTTAGTTAGGTGCTCAGTGGTAATGGGGGTTTCTTTCTTCTAGCCCTTGTAAGGGTTATTGTTATGGTATTTTCTATTTCTTGTAAAGCTTATTGATTCAATAATTTTTTACCATATATATATATATATATAGGTGTGAAGAATGAGCTTCAATATTTCATTCAAAACAATTTCAATCTCATTCCGAAGCCATTTCAAATTTATAAAAATTATTTAAATTTGTTATATGAGAGTTTAACCATTTTAGATTTTACATAATTTTATATTTCGAATGCAAGTAAGATTTCTAGGCTTTGCAAGTTTATATTTTTAGCATTCTGGTCTATTTTCAGATTTTATTTTATTTTTCTAACCCTTCTCTTTTGCAGACTATTTTAAAACTTTGATGATTAAAATAAAAATAAAAAAAATAAAAATTTCAAAAATAAATGCATGGGTTTAAAGAATGAGCTTCAATATTTCATTCAAAACAATTTTGATCCCATTCCAAAGCCATTTTGAATTTATAAAATTATTTAAAGTTGTTATATGAGAGTTTTATAATTTCAAATTTTACATAATTTCACATTTTGAAGGTAAATCATATTTCAAAGATTTGCATGCTTAAATTTTATATATTTTCAACATTTTTGTCCATTTCTAGACTTTATTTCTATTTTTCTAACCCCTCTTTTGCAGATTATTTTAAAACTTCTACGATTAAAATAAAAATTAAAAAATTAAAATGCGAAAAATAAATACATTGGTGTGAAGAATGAGCTTCAATATTTCATTTGAAATAATTTTGATCCCATTCTAAAGCCATTTCAAATTTATAAGAATTATTTAAAGTTATTGTTATATAAGAGTTCTATAATTGTGGATTCTACATAATTTCACTTTTTGAAGGTAAATCAGATTTCAAGGCTTTGCATGTTTATATTTTTAGCATTCTAGTCCATTTCTAGATTTTATTTTTATTTTTCTAACCCTTCTCTTTTGTAGATTATTTTAAAACTTCGGTAATTAAAATAAAAATAAAAATAAATAAAATACCTAAAATAAATGCATGGGTGTGAAGAATGAGCTTCAATATTTCATTCGAAATAATTTCGATCTCATTCCAAAGCTATTTCGAATTTAAAAAATATTATTTAAAGTTGTTAAATGAGAGTTTTATAATTTTGGATTTTACATAATTTCGTATTTCAAAGGCAAATCAAATTTCAAGGCTTTGCATGTTTATATTTTTAACATTCTAGTCTAATTTTAGATTTTATTTTTATTTTTCTAACCCTTCTCTTTTGTAGATTGTTTTAAAGCTTTGGCGATTAAAATAAAAATAAAAAGAATTAAAATACCAAAAATAAATACATGGGTGTGAAGCATGAGCTTCAATATTTCATTCGAAACAATTTCAACCCCAAACCTAGGTGTTTTAGGTAAGTTGGAGAGGAGAGGGCAATCCTTCAAGGGAGGTCCCAGGTTTGAATCTCCACCTAACAAAAATTTGAATTGGGTACCCAAAATCCAATTGATAATGTTGGTGCACGCGAGATCGGGCGTGAACTCTCAGGTGAAAGTTTATAATTTTGGAGTTTTAGTTATCATTAGTAGGGCCAGGTGTGACTCCCGGATAACTTTGACGATGTAGAACCCCTTGGTCATGGTCTCTCAGACCAAGGCAACCCTGTAAGAGATATTTCACTTAAAAAATAAACAATTTCGATCCCATTCCGAAGTCGTTTCGAATTTAAAAAATTTATTTAAAGTTATTGTTAAATGAGAGTTTTATAATTTTAGATTTTACATAATTTTGCATTTCGAAGGCAAGTAATATTTCAAGGCTTTGCATATTTATATTTTCAACATTCTAGTCCATTTCCATATCTTATTTTTAATTTTCTAACCCTTCTCTTTTGTAGATTATTTTAAAACTTTAATGATTAAAAATAAATTTAAAAAAATTAAAATGCCAAAAATAAATACATGGGTGTGAAGAATGAGCTTCAATATTTCATTTGAAACGATTTCGATCACATTCGGAAGCAATTTAGAATTTATAAAAATTATTTAAAGTTGTTGTTAAATGAGAGTTTTATAATTTTAGATTTTATATAATTTTGCATTTCGAAGGTAAGTAAGATTTCAAGGCTTTGCATGTTTATATTTTCAGCATTCTGGTCCATTTCCAGATTTTATTTTTATTTTTCTAACCCTTCTCTTTTGCAGATTATTTTAAAACTTCGATGATTAAAAAAAAATGCCAAAAAATAAATGCATGGGTGTGAAGAATGAGCATGAATATTTCATTCGAAACAATTTCGATCCCATTCCAAATCCAATTTAAATTTATAAAATTATTTAAAGTTGTTGTTATATGAGAGTTATAATTTCAAATTTTACATAATTTCACATTTTGAAGGTAAATCAGATTTAAAGGCTTTGCATGTTTATATTTCTTATATTTTTAGCATTCTTATTCATTTCTAGATTTTATTTTTATTTTTCTAACCCCTCTTTTGCAAATTATTTTAAAAATTTTGTGATTAAAAAAAAAATTAAAATGCAAAAAATAAATACATTGGTGTGAAGAATGAGCTTCAATATTTCATTTGAAACAATTTTAATCCAATTCTGAAGCCATTTCAAATTTATAAGAATTATTTAAAGTTGTTATATAAGAGTTTTATAATTTTGGATTCTATATAATTTCACTTTTTGAAGGTAAATAAGATTTCAAGGCTTTGCATGTTTATATTTTCAACATTTTGGTCCATTTCCATATTTTATTTTTATTTTTCTAACCCTTCTCTTTTGTAGATTATTTTAAAAATTTGACAATTAAAAAAAAAAAATTAAAATAAAAAAAATAAATACATGGGTGTGAAGAATGAGCTTCAATATTTCATTCGAAACAATTTCAATTCCATTCTGAAGCCATTTCGAATTTGTAAAAAAATTATTTAAAGTTGATGTTATATGAGAGTATTATAATTTCAAATTTTACATAATTTCGCATTTCGAAGGTAAATCAGAATTCAAGGCTTTGTATGTTTATTTTTTTAGCATTCTAGTCCATTTTCAATTTTATTTTTATTTTTATAATCCTTCTCTTTTGTTGATTGCTTTAAAACTTTGACGATTGAAAAAAATAAAAAAATTAAAATTAAAAGACCAAAAATAAATACATGGGTGTGAAGAATAAGCTTCAATATTTCATTCAAAATAATTTCAACCTCAGAGCCAGGTGTTTTAGGTGAGTTGGAGAGGAGAGGGTAATCCTCCAAGGGAGGTACCAGGTTTGAATCTCCACCCTAACAAAAATTTGAATTGGGTACCCAAAATCCAATTGATAATGTTGGTGTGGGCAGGGCTGAGCATGACTCTCAGGTGAAAGTTTTATTATTTCAGAGTTTTAGTTAAATTTAGTAGGGCCGGGTGTGACTCTCGGGTGACTTTAACGGTGTAGAACCCCCTGGTCATGGTCTCTCAAACCAAGGCAACCCCGTAAGAGGTATTTCGCTTAAAAGAAATAATTTCCATCCCATTCCAAAGCCATTTTGAATTTATAAAAATTATTTAATGTTGTTGTTATATGAAAGTTTTATAATTTTGGATTTTACATAATTTCATATTTTGAAGGTAAATCAGATTTCAAGGCTTTGTATTTTATATTTTTAGTATTCATGTCCATTTCTAGATTTTATTTTTATTTTTTTAACCCTTCTCTTTTGTAGATTATTTTAAAACTTCGATGATTAAAATAAAAATAAAAAAATTAAAATGCCAAAAATAAATGCATGGGTGTGAAGAATGAGCTTCAATTTTTCATTCAAAACATTTTTGATCCCATTCCAAAGCCATTTCGAATTTATAAAATTATTTAAAGTTCTTGTTATATGAGAGTTTTATAATTTTAAATTTTACATAATTTTACATTTTGAAGGTAAATCAAATTTCAAGGCTATTTTAGAATAAGTAATTATTCTCTTAAGTTCTACTAGGATAGACTTACTTGAGTTTCCACTCCTTCATGAGTCAGGTGAACTCTCAGTTATAGTCTAAATTAGATTTGATGAGTTGTTGTAATCCAACGACTCTCAATGATCAAATTTGTTATTTATAAAAAGTTGATCCATGGAATAATCAATCAGTTCTATTTTTTTTCTTCAAATCTTGTAATGCTTTGTAGTTCTACTCTTGAGAATTCTAACATGGTATAAGAGCATGATAGATTATGATACACATTCTCTCTTGAAGGCAATTTCATGAACTGGTTCACATCTCTTATCTTTTGTTTTTTTGAAAGAGAGAACAGGTTTTTTAGATTGCTCATTTATTTAAATTTGCAAATTTTATTTGAGATATTATTTATGGTAATCCCTAAATAGTTACACTTGATGAATTTTACCATATTATGCAAAATTCTCAAACCTTTTTTTTCATATAATATAGATATTTGAAATATTTTTTTACTTGTACTTTTTATTATTCTCCTCAAAGGCCTATTTCAATCTCCATCTCTCTTCTCAGACGCAACTCATTGGCCCAATAACCATCACTGGGTTTCTATTTTTTAGTGAATGCATACTTACATTGGCAGCTTTATTAACATCACATCATACGTTCACTAGTGGAGACAAAGCTCATAGGCATTTCATTTTTTTTAAGATAATAAAATTGTGGCTGTTAGATATTTTTTTTGAATCTCTTTAGTAAAGAAATGCTTTATTTTCAACGTTAATATTGATGGTCATTTGGTAAAAATAAGGCCCATTGATATTATTTAAAAATTGTGGCATCTCTACCTACATTTTTTAAATTTGACATCCGAAATTATCTCTCAAAATTATCGGGTGGACATTTGGTAAACCAAAGTCTATTTAGGCATATTTGCCAATGTATCTTCCCGACACATGATGATTAAAATTAACGGGTATTTCAAAAACTCTTCTCATATTTCAAAAAATATATCTTCCCCAAAATTAGTTTCACTGAAGACTCTCCATGATTATCATCCTCGGCGCTTCATTGAAGAGCTTTGGTTTTGTTATATATTCATCTAAATGAATGAAATTTACATTATATGTATTCTCTCAAGTTTTAAAGTGTTCTCTCCTGACTGCATTGCGATCTTCAAATTTTATTGAGAAATTTGGGTGTTTATTTCCTTCAAGGTGCCTCACTAGAACTTCCTCATCCGTTGCTGCGCTTATAGCAGATTCATGGATTTATTGGTGAAGAATACATCAGTTTGGTGGGCCTTTCAATATAAAAAATTGTTTGCAAAGTTGTCTCCTCCATAGGAGCCCCTCCCTCTCTTCTTCTGCGAACGATTTACTGTCTTATGTAACGTTGAGGGGGTATTTAAGCTTACTTAATTTAGCAGAGTACAGTGGTAGTGGATCCAAAATATTTCTAATAGTTATTTAATAATATTTTTTTTCACTAATATCCTCTTTTTTCAATGAGTTTGAGGCATTTCTTAGCTTTCAAATCACATTTTCTACCCATTGATGTAGCTTTGGTGAATTCAGATTCATCCTGCTCATAGATCCAAAAAATATATATATTATTTATTTTATGATTTTTTTGGACTAATCTCCTCTTTTTGTAGCGAAGATCAAAACGTTCTTAGCTTTCAAATATGGATTCGTCACTGCCTCTTGATGTAGCCTTGGAGAAATCAAATTCACCATTGTCTCTTGATGTCTCTTGTGCGAATTTTCACTCACAGATCTTTTGGTTCTTTAATTTTTTTCCTCTATATGTAAAAAATATATATATTTAGATCTTCCCTCATATTATCTTCTATCTTTTCTTTAAAGGCCCTTTTAGTGGCCACAAAGATAAAGAAGAAGTTGTAATCTCAATAAAATTCAATTTTTTGGAGGGGGGTTGATAGGTGCCTTTTTATTTTGCACCTATATATCGCTTTAGGGGGGTTTGTTATTGTGTCATTTTTGCCTCCTTTATTTTGCATTATTACTTTTATTATAAGTCTTTTATTTATATATCTTGGTAATATGATATAGGTGAGGTATTTGATTTCATTTAACAATTCTTTATATACTAAAGATCTAAATAAAATAACTCTATTTTATTTTCTAAAATATTCTAAAGCTAATCTCTATATTAAAAATCTTACTTTGTTCAAATTGTTTTTTTTTTCAAAAATTTCTTTAATATAAAATAAAGTATCTTAATAAATGAAAGTGAGAACATATCATTATATATATTTTCCTTTCTTATCTCTCTATTAATAACTTATTTTGATTAATTTTTTACAAAGTAACTTAAAATTAAAATTCAAGTATGGAAAATTTTTAATCTATTTATCCTTAAATATTTCTAAAGGACAAATATATTATATTTTTCCTCAAGTAAGGGCGGGTTATTAAGATAACCAATATAGATCTAAATGATATAAAGCCTATGTTCCAAGTATCAAATCTAATCAATACTTATAGTTTCCCTCTCATCAGGGCGGGTATTTGAAGAGAAAATATATATAGGCCTGACATATTTGTTCTCTTTAAGCCTAAAAATTAATATCAAATCTCCTCAATTTACTTATATTTTCCCTCTTGTTAGGGCAGGTATTTTGAGATATTTAGTGTTTCTTACAAGCATTCCTAAAATAATATCTATTGCATTCTCTAAATTAAAGTTAAAGGAGGGAACTTTGGGTTAGCTTCAAAATGAAGTCAATGAATACAATTGATGTTATTACCCCTCATAACTACCATACATGGAAACCCAAAATTTTAAATCTCATTTCTCAAAAAGGGCTCACATACCTAGTAGAAGAAAAACAACTTGATTTTGAAAAAGAATATGAAATATTTGTTCATAAAGGAAAGATGTATGAAACAATGGGTATTATAATATCTAATGTAAATGAAAGCTTGTGTTTTCACATTACAGATTGTAAAAATCCTCATGAAATTTAGGAGAAACCAAAGAACTTGTTTGGTAAAGTAGATCAAATGAGGTCAATGCAACTTTAGGCAGAATTAATAGATTTATCTCCTAACAACTTCAACAATATTGTTGACTTTATCACAAAATTCAAAGAAGTCCTTACTCAATTTAAATATAGTGGCAAGCATAAAAAATATGAAGAATGCATCTATCTAATTCTTTCTAAATTAAAAGGTGTATTTCAGATATTCACAACCACCTTTCTATCTACAAAAGATGCTATTGGTGCAAGTTTCAAAATGCCCTCCTTAGAAGAATTTTGTGAGAGACTAACTAGAGAAGAAATAAAACTTGTAAAGTATGATATCTCTTCCTCTTTATTTAAAGCCTTAGTAGCATCCACCTCCACTAAAGAAAAATTCAAAAATAAAGAAAGAAGTTCCATAACTTGTACTCACTACAAAAAGAATGGTCATTCTACAAATAAATGTTGGAAAAGATTACAACAACTAGAGGCAACTATAAAGGATCAAAATATAGACAATAAAAATAAAATAGGAAAAACCATAAATATCCAAGGGAAGACCACCAATACTTCATCTAATTATTGGGTCCTATATTCTGGAGAAGCTCATCACATGACTGCTTCAGATGAGTCATTATCTTCTATCTCCTCAAGTTCAACATGTAACATAGAAGTTGGTGACTCCTCATTTATCCCAGTCAAAGGAAATGGTGACATATCCATTGATGGTGGTCTATAAATAATGTTATCTATGTTCTAAACATTGTAATAAATGTCCTCTCCGTCTATCAGATTTACACTTATGTAAAGGGGAAATTGTTCTCTTCTCTCCAACAAGAGTTGAGATAAGAGACTTAAAAGACCCCCACTCTCTTGTAGCTAAAGGAGATATTGATCACAACACTCACCTATTTCACTTCAAAGGATTCAAAAATCTAGAAGGGTCTCCTATTTTGTGGATCATGGAGATCTTGAAAGCAAAATTTGGCATGAAATATTTGGTCATCTCAGTTATAACTACCTAAAAGAATTGAGCACCCATGAAATGGTAATAGGTTTACCTCAAGTCACTTCTATTGATGGAGTATGTCTTGGATGTGCTCTTGGAAAGCAACATCAAGGTCCTCCATAAAGTGGTTCTCTAAAAGCCTCATCCTCTCTAGAGTTAATCCATAGTGACATGATGTTTTTTCTAGAACATTCTTTCAAAGGAGTAAAATATGCTCTAACCTCCATTGATGACTTTTTTAGAAGAACTTGGGCCTACTTCCTAAAATATAAAAGTGATGTTTTGCCCCACTTCAAATTCTTCAAAGACTTAGTTGAAAATCATACCTCTTACAACATCAAGAAAAATTGCACAAATAATGGGGGGAATACTACAATAATGAGTTCTCCATATTTCTATCAAGTCATGGCATCATTCATCAACATTATGTCTCCCATAATCCGTAGCAAAATGGTATTACAGAGAGGAAAAATTGAACATTTCAGGAAATGGCAAACTGTATGTTCCATTCAAGAGGTTTTCCAAAAGTTTTTTGGGTAGAAGCTATAAACTGTGCAAACTATATTCAAAACCGCACACCTCATAAAGCTCTTGACCATTTAAATCTTGAAGAAGCATGGACCGACTCAAAATTGAATGTATCCTTCTTCAAGATTTTTGGGTGTACTGCTTGGGCGCACATTCCAAAGAATAAAAGGAAGACTAGATAAGAAAAGCAAAAAACTCATCTTTATTGGTTATTATGAGGAAATGAAAGCATATAGGTTCCTTGATCCCACTACTCATGAGGTCTTTTTCATAGGAATTTCCAATTTGATGAAACATTGCCTCAAAAATATCCTCAACCATCCTCTTCTCCTATTAAGCCTTCTCCTATAGTAGAACCTCAATATAATGAAGAACCAACTTTAGAGATTAATTTAGAGATTGATGATCAATATGAGGAACCTATAACTCCAACTCAAAGTATTTCCACTCCTTCAAATCCTTCCACTATGCCAAAATGGGCCCACACCATTGTTAAAGAAGCTACTCCTTACATTCAAAATCTTCCATCATCTAGAGGCACTGGTATTGTCTATCAGTCTATTTCCTCTGATCCTCAATCCTTCAAAGAGGTAACTGGTATTAAAGAATGGGATGATGCCATGGAGAATGAATTCTCTTCCTTAATAAAAAATGAAACTTGGGATTTAGTTCCTCTACCTAAAGGAAGGAAATTAGTTCATTGTAAATGGATTTATAGAACAAAATATGGGCCTAATGGAGAAATTGACAAACATAAAGCTTGCCTAGTAGCCAAAGGTTTCTCTCAAATTAAAGAAATTGATTATGCTAAAACCTTTGCACCCATTTCTAAAATGGATTCTGTTAGACTGGTTCTTGCTCTGGATGCTTCCCAAAAGTGGCATGTCTTTCAAATGGATGTAACAAGTGCTTTCTTACATGGGGACTTAAAGGAAAAGTTATTCATGGAACAACTTGCTAGTTTCACTCAAGACTCCTCTCTTGTTTGTAGACTAAAGAAGTCTCTCTATGGCCTCAAACAAGATCCTAGAGCTTGGTATGAAAAAATGAACTCCTTCATTATTTCCTTAGGTTTTTCTCATTGCAAGTCTGATAACACAGTCTATATTTTGAGAGATGAAGGAAAAATCACCATACTTGTTCTATATATTGATGATCTGCTACTCACTAGTAGTGACTTCGCTCACATGCAGACTATAAAAGACTCCCTCTCTAAAAAAATTGATATGGCTAATCTAGGTCTAGCACATTACTTCCTTGGGATCCAAATAAATCAAACAAATGCAGGAATATCATTGTGTCAACAAAAATACACTCTAGATCTTCTTCAAAGGTTTAAAATAACAGATTATAAACTGTCACCTACACCTGTCCAATCTCGAGTCAATCTAAGTACTTCCTGCACATACAATTTATGTGATGCAACTCTATACCGTTAGTTTGTACGAAGTTTGTTATACCTTACTCATACCCATCCAGATATCTCATATGTTGTTGGATTAATATCTATATTCTCTCATCAACCTCATTTCAATCACTGGCAAGTAACAAAAAGGGTCCTCTGCTACTTGCAAGGAACTACTCACTTTGGGCTCTTATATGAGATAAAATCAATGGATATCATTGGCTACATGGATTCATATTGGATAGGTTTAGTAGAAGACAGATGTTCAACTTTTAGCTATGTTTTTTTGTCTTGGCTCTTTCCCAATTGCTTGGTTATGTAAAAAATAACAAGTAGTGGTCTTATCATCTACAAAGGTAAAATATAGGGTAGTTGTTTTAGCAAGTTAGGAAGCAATTTAGGAAGCTCTTTGGCTTCATCAGATTCTAAAAGAAATTGGGTTTTCCAATGAAAAATCTATTACTATTTGGTGTGACAATCATAGCATTATTCATATTATACGCAATCCAGTTGAACATCAGTGCACCAAGCACATTGAGATATACATGCACTTCATTCAACAACATATTCAGAATGGGGACATATACTTGGACTATATTCCAATTGAAAATTAGGTTGCAAACATCTTCACCAAGTCATTTCCTTCTTCGTGTTACATACAATTACGAGAGAAACTTTGAGTATTACAACTACATTGAAATAGAGGTCTTTACACCTCTCCTTTTATTATTGTATTCTTTGGAGGATGGTTTTTTTCCATGTGGTTTATTTTATCATCTCTCCCTTACATATTGTACATGAGTACATCATCAGGCCATGTTACCGAGACTCATTATTTTTTTGTGTTATTAAGGACAATATTTGCCATCTGAAGACATGCCTATTTATTTTATAGTAGATGGTTTTTCCCATGTGGGTTTTTCACCATCTCTCATATATATATATATTGTAAATGAGTACCTCATCAGGCCATGTTGTCGACCTCATCCTTCTTTAAGAGGACAATCTTCACAAATTAAAGGCATGCCTATTCCTTTTTTCCTTTTGATAGATAGTTTTTCCCATTGGGTTTTTACCATCTACTCAAAATTAAACCATTGTGCATGAGTACCTCATCAGGTTCTATTGTCGAGACTTATTTGTACAATACAACCATAGTATCACTTAAGGGGGGTGTTAGAATAAGTAATTATTCTCTTAAGTTCTACTAGGATACACTTACTTGAGTTTCCACTCCTTCATGAGTCAGGTGAACTCTTAGTTATAGTCTAGATCAGATTTGATGAGTTGTAATACACCGACTCTCAATGATCAACTTTGTTAATTATACAAAGTTGATCAATAGAATAATCAATCTGTTCTATTTTGTTTCTTTAAATCTTGTAATGCTTTGTAGTTCTACTCTTGGGAATTCTAACAGACTTTGCATGTTTATATTTTTTATATTTTCAGCATTCTTGTCCATTTCTAGATTTTATTTTTATTTTTCTAACCCCTCTTTTGTATATTATTTTAAAATTTTTGCAATTAGAATAAAAATAAAAAAAATAAAAAATGCAAAAACATAAATACATTGGTGTGAAGAATGAGCTTCAATATTTCATTTGAAATAATTTTTGTCCCATTCTGAAGCCATTTCAAATTTATAAGAATTATTGAAAGTTGTTATATAAGAGTTTTATAATTTTAGATTCTACATAATTTCACATTTTGAAGGTAAATAAAATTTCAAGGCTTTGCATATTTATATTTTCAGCATTTCATTCGAAACAATTTTATTCTCATTTCGAAGCCACTTTGAATTTATAAAAAAATATTTAAAGTTGATTTTATATGAGAGTTTTTTAATTTTAAATTTTACATAATTTTGTATTTCGAAGATAAATTAAATATCAAGGCTTTGCATGTTTATATTTTTAGCATTCTAGTCCATTTTTAGATTTTATTTTTATTTTTCTAACCCTTCTATTTTGTATATTGTTTTAAAACTTTGGCGACTAAAAAAAAAAATAAATACCATAAATAAATACATGGGTGTAAAGAATGAGCTTCAATATTTCATTCGAAACAATTTCAACCTCAAACCCAGGTGTTTTAGGTGAGTTTGAGAGGAGAGGGTAATCCTCCAAGGGTGGTCCCAGGTTCGAATCTCCACCCTAACAAAAAGTTGAATTGGGTACCCAAAATCTAATTGATAATGTTGGTGTGGGTAGGGTCGGGTGTGACTCTCGGGTGAAAGTTTTATAATTTTGGAGTTTTAGTTATAGTTAGTAGGGCCAGGTGCGACTCCCTGGTGACTTTGACGGTGTAGAAGCCCCTGGTCATGGTATCTCAGACCAAGGCAACCCTGTAAGAGATCTTTCGCTTAAAAAAATAATTTTGATCCCATTCCAAATCCATTTTGAATTTATAAAAATTATTTAATGTTTTTTTTATATGATAGTTTTATAATTTCGAATTTTACATAAGTTTGCATTTTGAAGGTAAATTAGATTTGAAGGCTTTGCATTTTTATATTTTTAGTATTCTTGTCAATTTCCGGATTTTATTTTTATTTTTCTAACCCTTCTCTTTTGCAGATTATTTTAAAACTTTGACGATTAAAATAAAAATTAAAATAAAAAATTAAAATGCCAAAAATAAATACATTTGTGTGAAGAATGAGCTTCAATATTTCATTTGAAACAATTTCAATCCCATTCCGAAGCCATTTCAAATTTATAAAAATTATTTAAAGTTATTGTTATATGAGAGTTTTATAATTTTAGATTTTACATAATTTTATATTTCGAAGGCAACTAAGATTTCAAGGTTTTGCATGTTTATATTTTTAGCATTCTGGTGCATTTCTAGATTTTATTTTTTATTTTCTAACCCTTTTCTTTTGCGTATTATTTTAAAATTTCGATGATTAAACTAAAAAATAAAAATAAAAAAAATTAAAATGCCAAAAATAAATACATGGGTGTGAAGAATGAGCTTGAATGTTTCACTCAAAAAAATTTTGATCTCATTCCAAAGCCATTTTGAATTTATAAAATTATTTAAAGTTGTTATATTAGAGTTTTATAATTTTGGATTTTACATAATTTCACATTTTGAAGGTAAATCAGATCTCAAGGCTTTGCATATTTATATTGTATTCTTGTCCATTTCCATATTTTATTATTATTTTTCTAACCCCTATTTTGCATATTATTTTAAAACTTTTGCGATTAAAATAAAAATTTAAAAAATAAAATGCAAAAAATAAATACATTGGTGTGAAGAATGAGCTTTAATATTTCATTTAAAACAATTTTGATCCCATTTTGAAGCTGTTTTGAATTTATAAGAATTGTTTATAGTTGATTTTATATAAGATTCTCCATAATTTTGCATTTTGAAGGTAAATCAGTTTTCAAGGCTTTGCATATTTATATTTTTACCATTCTGGTCTATTTCCATATTTTATTTTTATTTTTCTAATCCTTCTCTTTTGTAGATTATTTTAAAACTTTGATAATTAAAATAAAAATTAAAAAATTAAAATACCAAAAATAAATACATAGGTGTGAAGAATGAGCTTCAATATTTCTTTCGAAACACTTTCAACCCCAAACCCAAGTATTTTAGGTGAGTTGGAGAGGAGAGGGTAATCCTCCAAGGGATGTCCCAGGTTCAAATCTCCACCCTAAAAAAAGGTTGAATTGGGTACCCAAAATCCAATTGATAATGTTAGTGCGGGCAGGGCCAGGTGTGACTCCCAGGTGAAAGTTTTATAATTTTGGAGTTTTAGTTATGGTTAGCACCCCCTAGTGACTCTGACGGTGTAGAACCCCCTGGTTGTGGTCTCTCATACCAAGCAGCCCTGTAAGAGGTCTTTCCCTTAAAAAAATAATTTCGATCCCATTCCAAAGCCATTTTGAATCTATAAAAATTATTTAATGTTGTCATTATATGAGAGTTTTAAAATTTTAGATTTTATATAATTTTACATTTTGAAGGTAAATCAAATTTCAAGGCTTTGCATGTTTATATTTTTAGCATTCTTGTCCATTTTTAGATTTTATTTTTATTTTTCTAACCCTTCTCTTTTGCATATTATTTTAAAACATCGACGATTAAAATAAAAAAATTAAAAATTAAAATGCCAAAAATAAATACACGGGTGTGAAGAATGAGCTTCAATATTTCATTCGAAACAATTTCGATCCCATTTCGAAGCCATTTCAAATTTATAAAAATTATTTAAAATTGTTATATGAGAGTTTTATAATTTTATATTTTACAGAATTTTACATTTCAAAGGCAAGTAAGATTTCAAGGCTTTGCATGTTTATATTTTCAGCATTCTGGTATATTTCTAGATTTTATTTTTATTTTTCTAACCCTTCTCTTTTGCATTTTTTTTTTAAATTCGACGATTAAAATAAAAATAAAAAAATTAGAATGAAAAAAATAAATACATGGGTGTGAAGAATGAGCTTCAATATTTCATTCAAAATAATTTTGATCCCATTCCAAATCCATTTCAAATTTATTATATTATTTAAGAGAGTTTTATAATTTTAGATTTTACATAATTTCACATTTTGAAGGTAAATCAGATTTCAAGGCTTTGCATGTTTATATTTTTTATATATTTAACATTCTTGTCCATTTCCAGATTTTATTTTTATTTTTCTAACCCCTCTTTTGTAGATTATTTTAAAACTTCTATGATTAAAAAAAAATTAAAAAAATGAAAATACAAAAAATAAATACATTGGTGTGAAGAATGGGCTTCAATATTTCGTTCGAAACAATTATGATCCCATTCTAAAGTGATTTCAAATTTATAAAAAGTATTTAAATTTGTTGTTATATAAGAGTTTTATCATTTTGGATTCTACATAATTTCGTATTTTGAAGGTAAATCAGATTTCAAGGCTTTGCATGTTTATATTTTCAACAATTTGGTTTTTTTCCTTATTTTATTTTTATTTTTCTAACCGTTATCTTTGGTGAACGTTTTCAACAATAGGGTCGGGCGTGACTCCTGGGTGAAAGTTTTATAATTTTGGAGTTTTAGTTATAGTTAGTAGGGCTAGGCATGACTCTCGGGTGACTTTGATGGTGTAGAACCCCCTGGTCGTAGTCTCTCAGACCAAGGTAGCCCCGTAAGAGGTCTTTCACTTAAAAAAAATAATAATTTCGATCCCATTCCAAATCTATTTTGAATTTATAAAAATTATTTAATGTTGTTATATGAGAGTTTTATAATTTTGAATTTTACATAATTTCGTATTTTGAAGGTAAATCATATTTCAAGGCTTTGCATGTTTATATTTTTAGCATTCTTGTCCATTTCTAGATTTTATTTTTATTTTTCTAACTCTTCTCTTTTGCAAATTATTTTAAAACTTTGACGATTAAAATAAAAATAAAAATAATTAAAATGCCAAAAATAAATACATGGGTGTGAAGAATGAACATCAATATTTCATTAGAAACAATTTTGATCCCATTCCGAAACCATTTTAAATTTATAAAAATTATTTAAAGTTGTTATATGAGAGTTTTATAATTTCATATTTTATATAATTTTACATTTCAAAGGTAAGTAAGATTTCAAGGCTTTGCATGTTTATATTTTCAGCATTTGGTCCATTTTTAGATTTTATTTTTTATTTTTCTAACCCTTTTCTTTTGCAGATTATTTTAAAACTTCGACGATTAGAAAAAAATAAAAATAATTTAAAATACCACACATAAATGCATGGGTGTGAAGAATGAGCTTCAATATTTCATTCAAAACAATTTCGATAAATTCAAAATATTATTAATCAAGTCTACTATAACATGCATGAAGCTATACTATTTTGATATGTGTTACAATGCATGAAGCTTTATCTCCAATATATAACTTTACATGACTCTTCAATATTATGACTATTGCTCTCGTCAAACACCCAAGATATGAGTCCTTTCACATTCCTCACATTATGATAAAACTCTCATGACCCTTCACTTTACATCATGCCATATTTCATGTAACTCTTCATTCATTCACTTGACACTTCACACACTCACACTTGCACACTTCTCACTAACACACCTTGCACACTATATTACAGAACACGTTGACACATACATAAGACAAATATTTAACACACTCCCTAATCTAACAAATCACTCCCTAAACTGATCACACCCTAAACTATTGTATGACCAAATAATGTAATATATCCAACATTCTTATGGCCAAAAGATAAGGGCCCTAGGTCCCTATTTATAGTAAGACGTTACCCCTAAGTTACCTAGGGTGAGAAACAATTACTCTTAGTAATAGCAAATATTTGAGGTCATATTTTACATACCCATTATTATTTCTTTAGTAGACCTAGAAGGATTCCAAAATGATTCAATGTGCCACTACATTCTAAAATATCACTTTCTAGAAGATTTGCCTTGGGATCCATGCATTCAAATTTATCCCTATGGCCATCCGAGTGGTTCATTCCAATTGGCAAGGAAATCACTTACTTTTACAAGTGGATTGATAAATTTTACTAAGAGAATCACTCCCTAGAGCCAATCAAAATATTTTATTAGTGAATTGCTCCTTGGAGCCAACTGGCCTCTTTTGCAAGAGAATTGACATATACTTCATAGCCAAATTTTAAGAGTGTTTGGAGGTGTTTGTTGTGTAATTTCTCTATTTCATGCTCCTTTAAAATTTATAAATCCTAAGGTAGTCCCATATTTATGGAAAATTCATAGGGAACCAAACTTGATTGGTGTAAAATCCCAAATCCTATATTTATCCTTGGGCATGGAGTCTACAAAATTTGGACCTCTATGACAAAACTATCAAAATTTTAGCTCTCATTGTTTAGTCTTCTATGAAATCAATCCCAACAACTTTTTCCATTCTGTATAACTTAGAAATTATATTGAGGCTAGGTATTTTATGTCCATAATTATGTCTTCAAAAGGATTTTCTAAAATTTTCTTCTTTTTTACAACTAGCTCCTATAGCTTGATATACATTGGCTCCAATTTCTCATAGGTTTCAGTTACATCCCCTTGGTAGAATTGGCTTTTCTTCTCCTTGAATATAACATTATAGATTTGAAAAGTCTTTGTACTGCTTGAATTTGAAAGCATAGATTTTGTTGATTAATCCAATGAAGTATTAATATGACTAGTAATATTAATACTTGAAATATTAATATTAATGATAATAATTAATATTAACAATTGATATCAATTATCTTATTGTTAAAGGTAATAATATTTTTCAATAAGCATAATGAGTTGCTAAGGTTTGGTAAGCCTTTTCTAAATTATAATTATAACATTAATTATTGGAACCTTAATTCAAAAGAATTAAAAGGTGGTAATTTAGAAAACATAATCTTGAGAAGCATCACCCTTCATATGTTACTCTTGTCATGAAAGAGGGCCATGCTAAATATTATTTGTAGGTCTGCTTGGATGAGTTTTTGAGGGGATTTTATTTGGTAGCATCTGAGGCTGGAGGAAAGGAGCACTCAAGCATGGATCCAAGAGTAGGAGTCTTTGGAAATAGCATTGGAAAGGTAACTAAACTCCAATTTATTGGATTATTGTACTGTTGAATGTAATCACTTTTTAGATTGATGCTTGGTTTTAGCTCTAAGCGGTTGGATTTTTTTAAAACCAACTCTATGATCTTGCTTATTTTTACCTTGCTCTTGAGCATTGATTTTTCTACATTAGAGTGTTTTTTTTTGCATGTTTATCTATGTACCTCTAGTTAAGTTTTGTCGTACGTTTGATGCTTAATATTTTGGTTTCTTGTTGTGAGAGCACCCTATAGAACCCATATGAGGCACTTTGTGAGGATATTGTTGTTGTTTTGGAAGGTAGACATAGGCTTCTAATCACCTTGAGTTTTTATTTACCTATTTTATATCTACTAGTTATGTTGTGTGCATGGGTGTTGAGTCTTTGGGCATCCACCCAAGCTAGTTTTGTTTTAATAGAGCTTTGGTTCCTTGCATTCTCAAGACTAGTTTGGACCTCGGTTCATCTCGTATATATTGTTGTGCTATCTCTAGTATGTAGGTGAAGGTGGATCCTTTGTGCTAGAAAATTTTAGTCTATAGATATTTTATGTTTCAGAGTAGTGGTCAATTTAAGCTCTATGGTGGTTCATTTTTAAGTGTTTGAGATTTTTGGTGTTTAATATTCTCTTTTGTATGTTCAACTTTTTACCTTGATAAGCATATAGAAGAAATATAATGTTTTGATTAATGCTTGCTTGAGTAGAGATTTCATTACTTATTTGAAATGGAAAGTAAATATTTATTTAAGAACTCTCAATCGGGTTCAACATTGAGTTTTGATTTTTAAAGGTAACACTATGATGTTCCTTTAATGATGTTATAAGAATGTGTTCCTTGTTATTTTTATGATTGGTATCCTAGAATAGATTGTGTATTTAATTTATTTCTCTTTTTTATAAGTTTCCAATGCTTAGGTATGATTTTGGAAAAGAAATATTATTAAGTTATAAGGAATTTAGGTATTTTTTTGTAAGAAAGGAATTAGTTGGAGATTATTTATAATGATCACTTGGACTTTTATTATTTAATCAATATAGGTGGAAAATAAAAAATAGAGCTTGATTATTTTTGATGTTCTTTCATTTTCAAAGGAAAGGATAGAGACTTTTTATGTAATGATGTCCTTTTTAATTGCAAAAGAAAAGATGGGCTATTATGTTGGTGATCTTCCAAAGAAAATAATAGTGCTTTATTATGTTAAGGAAATTTAATGATATTCAATTATGTTGATTGTTTGATAATTGGGTTAAGGGGTTTATCTTGGTAAAGAAAGAAAAGAGTTTTGATTTTGAAAAATAATTATAATGGTTTCTTGAGACTTGAGTAGGTAAGGAAACCATTATAGAGATAAGTATGTAATTCTATCCTTAATTGTTTGAAATATATTTTGCATGGTTGCTTGCATTTATACACAAAGCATGTTAAGTTGCATTTCATAAAGAGTTTTCTTTCATGAAGAGGATTGTGAAAAGAAGGTGGTGCAAAGGCCACTTGGGTGGACTTGCTCTAATGTATTTGGGAATGAAAAGTTGTTATGTAAAAGAAAGTTTTGTTATGTAACACTTGGTTATTTTTATTCCTGAATTAATAAGGCTTGGAATTCTTTATGTAAATGTATGGAATGCTTGGTTTTTGAGTGAACAAACAAAAGATAAATTATATGTTAGTAACTTAGTATTATGATCTATTTTTAAACTTATTTTTCTAGCTTTAATTAAATATATGTTTTATGCTAGAATTATCTATGGATGTTAGTATTATGATTAGTTTAATCATGATTTAAATTAGAGATATGTTTCTTTCATGCTAGCATTATGTTGGAATTTCTACTTTATTTAAGTATGAGTTGAAAATGTTCTATTTAAATCCAAGATCTAGTATTGCGTTATAACTAAGCATGGTATTTTTGTTATACCACTTTAGTTCTTTTCATGAAAGAGATGTTATATTGTTTTTATGTAATTCTTGGGTTTGGTGGAGGTTCTTGGGTATGGATGTAGAACCTTATTAGGACCCTTGAGTCAAAGAGTCAACCTAATATTAGGAGGAGTGTGTAGGGATGCAATAACTAGATAGTTATGAATCCTAAAAGGAGTTACAATGATGCAATAGTCAGACACTCACAAATCTAGGAGTTATGGTGATGTAATAGTTAGATTCTCGTGATTGGTACATCTTGAATGGTGAGATTTAGATGACCATGTTCATTTTTAGGTGAGTGGTAATGACCTTAATTATCCCACAAAGGTGTGGTAACTAAGCACCAAGGCTTACGCCTGAATAACCTATATGGATAGACTTATGAAAATAATAGGGAACATAATGTTGGACATTTTGAGTCCTCTAAGTCAAAGTTGTCATTGATGTCACCTGATAGAGTTATCACTCTTATCAAAGAATTCGGCAAGAAATAAAGTCATTCAAGGTTGTCACATTCATCCAGGAAAAAGCTTCATCAATGCAAAAGTGAAAGGAAAAAGGCTCCATAATATTTTAATATTAATGGGAGCACAGGTTAAGCGATTGGTCCATAAAAACCCAAGATGGGTTATTGCAAAAGTTAAAAAGGAGGTTTAATAATTATTTATAAATTATTTAAATTCACAAGGAATTTAAATTTTATAAATAATATTTGATTTCGCCAAGGTTGTGCATTAAGACAAGGCTCCAAGGTTTATTTAAACTAAAACCTAAGGTTGGTTTGTTTTAATTTATAATATTTAAATTTAAATTTAAATTTAAATATATTATAAATTAAAACCACGCCGACGTCGAATTTATTCGAAGCGCCGACGTGATTGCATAAGAAGACAAGGGCATTATATATAATGCCATCAAAGACATTAATCACTTACCCTTGCATTTTCGTTGAGCGCATGCAAAAAGGCTTGTGATTCTTAAAGGCTTGACGATTTACGAAAAGTGGAAGCAGAGAACGTGCGGAGTTGTTGAGCACATAGGCCAGCATGGCTTAGTGGTGTGTTGGCTTGGCAAGAGAGAGGAGGTCCCACGTTCGATTCGCTTGAGGTTTGCTTGCAAGGACAAAGCGCTCGAAGCGCATTTTGATTATTTTGGAAAGCGTTGGTTTGTGAGGTATTTGATGTTGGTCATGCCTTTTTAGGCACGTGAGGGCATGTGGCCCAACGATAGCTTGGATATGGCTAAGGCATTGGGAAGGAGGACGTCGAGGGATCGAATCCCTCTGAGAGGCAAAGGCAAGTTAATTTTTTATGTTTTAATTTTTTTTAAATAGCCTTAAGGAGAAATAAGGGTTATGCTATGCCCTAGAAAATTGGGAAATTTCTGATGGTTTTATTTTTGGAAGGGTAGCATATTATATATCATTGGAAAGAATTTTTCAAGGGCTATTTGATTAACTTGCTTAGAAGGAGAAATAAGGTGTGTGTAAAGAGATATTTCTAGTTTTGTAAAAGAGGTTCAAAAGTGAGTTTGATTTATTCTTTTTCAAAGGGGATTATTTCTTTCATGAGAGGACATGGTGAATTTTATTGAGTAGGAGTAATAAGGTGTTATTGGGATATTATTTTTATTGTTGTGATATTACTCAAGTCCTCTAACCTCCTTGTGGTTGATAAGGAAATATTTGAAAGTGTGTTGAGTTTGACAGATTTTATGGACAACTACTTGGCATCAAAAAGGTATGGGCAATCTTCTCCATTGACTTGTTTGGGTGATTGATTTCTGAAAATATCATTGGAGAGAAAAGGATTGATTATGGTTTCCTTTTCAAAAGTGGTTGGTTTAATGCTTCAAGGTTTTCTGGATTGAGAGTTGTGATTAAACCTTATTTTATAAGCATTGTTGTTGAAGCCAATTGGTTATGCAAAGAACTTGAACTTGAGTTAGAAAAGAACATGAGTATCATTGTTATGTGAGATTTGTGGTTGAGAATTGTTGGAAATATTTTGAGTTGGTTGATACATGCTTGGACTAGGGTTTGTGAGAAAGGGTTGTTCCTTGAGGTGATTGGTTGAGTAGAGTTGATTGAGCCTAGTCAAGTGTTTGTGTGAAGTGGTTGTTCAAGTTCCATGAAATAAACTTTTCTATATTTTGATTTGAGATTGAGATTGAGTATAGAACATATTGAGTCTCTAAAAATTCTCTCTATGCTTCTATGAGATTGATTTGAGTTGAGATTAGGATTTGAGTATAGAACATATTGAGTCTCTAACAATTCTCTCTATGCTTCTATGAGATTGATTTGAGTTGAGATTGGGATTTGAGTATAGAACATATTGAGTCTCTAACAATTCTCTTTATGCTTCTATGAGATTGATTTGAGTTGAGATTGAGCTTTGAGTATAGAACATATTGAGTCTCTAAAAATTCTCTTTATGATTCTATGAGATTGAACAAGTTCTATGTGGACTTGTTAAGCAGATTTGAGGTAAGTCTTTGAGAAGGCTTGTGGACTGATTTTGTGTAAGATTTTATGGAAGCTTGCAATGCAGATTTGAGCAAGTCCTAGAGAGGACTTATTGAGCAGATTTGGACAAGTTCTGAGTGAGCTTGTTGAGAAGATTTGAATAGGTTCTGTGTGGACTTATTGAGAAGATTTGAGAAGGTTCTAAGTGGACCTATTGAGCAGATTTGAGCAGGTTCTGTGTGGACCTATTGAGAAGATTTGAGCAGGTTTTATGTGGACCTATTGAGCATATTTGAGCAAGTTATAAGTGAACCTATTGAGAAGATTTAAGAAGGTTCTGAGTGAACCTATTGATAGAGCTTTGGAGGTGATAGAGTATAGAGGATAGAGTCTTAGTGGATAGAGATCCAAGAACCAAGGATAATTGAAGATAGATCTTCTGAGTGAGGAGTCTTCAAGTGGAGAGAGATCCACCAATTAGTGTAGCAGAGAGACAAAGTCTTCTAGAAGATCACTAGCCAGAGTTGAAGGGGAAAGAGTTCTCCTGTGGAAGAGATCCATGAACTTGAGATTTAGGGGATCAACATCTCCTTTGGATAGAGGTCCATAAACATTGTAATTGGGAAGGATTCCCAAGAGATTATTTGAGAAATATTTAGAAGAAATATTTTCTCTGTGGAGGTAGCCCACATTGGGTGAACCATGTTAAAATCTGTGTCTCTATTGTGTATGGTGTTCTATGCATTGCTTTGATTACTTCTATTGATACTGCTATCTATACACTGCATAATATTGAATTGAAAAGAAAAGTAAAAAGTGGTCTTATACTGTTCACCCCTCCTCTCAGTATAAGCTTGTGTTCTTCAATTGGTATCAGAGTGGGTTCCTTCAGAAGAGTTTGATAGCTTGAAGGAAAAGTGGTCTAAGAACACAATGGATCAAAAGGATAAAAAATATGGGTCCTTCAATAATGCAGTACCAATATTTGATGGAAGTGACTTCTTGTATTGGTGTGTGCTGATGAGATTTCACCTGATGGCACTTGGCAATGAAGTTTGGGATGCAGTGGAATTTGGATATGATTCAACAGCCAATCCTCCTACAGATAAGGAAGGTAAGCTTCTAATGCATGCAAATTCAAGAGCTATGAATGCAATTATAAAAGGGTTGCGTAGATCAGAATCTATGAAGGTTATGGAATGTACAACAACAAAAGACATGTGGGAACTATTGCATACCATATATGAAGGTGATAAAAGTGTCAGGAAAGCTAAGATCAGAAATCTCAAAGGAGAATTTGAGAACCTAAGAATGAGGGATGATGAAAACATTCATGACTATCTCAACAAGGTTGACGAACTTATACATGAGATGAAAGGTCTTGGAATGAAGGTTGATGAATCCGATGCTTGTGATAAGATCTTGAGAACTCTTCCAAAAAGGTACAGTGAAAAGGTTTCTGCTATAGAAACATCAATTGATAGTGATTCTTTGACAAGGAATTCTTTGCTTGGCATGCTTACTACTTTTGAGATAAGAACAAAAGATCCTATTCCTCCGAAAGAAGCTGCATTCAAAGTGGACAAAAAGAAAAAGGGTAAGAAGACAGAATCAAGCAGTGAGTCATCTAGTGATGAAGAAGCAAATTATGGTAGAAGAGATAAAGGTTCCAGAAGACCTATAGATCTAAGATCTATTAAGTGTTTCAATTGTGGAAAGTATGGACATTATGCAACAGAGTGCAAAGAACCAAAGAGCAACAATGATGAAGAAAAATAGGATCACAGGTACAGGGAATCAAAAAGACACAGGTACCAGAAGAAAAGCAAGGATGGATAAAATAGACAAGGGAAGAAGTTCTTCCAAAGGCAAAAGAGAAGCTACTATGCGGATAATGCAAGTAAGTACTCAATTGATAGTGATGCTAGTTTTTTAGATAATGATAGAGATGAAGTCCTATTTATGGTTGAAGAGAAAGACTCCAGTTATTCTCAAGTGTTTTAGATGTGGTAGATTTGGACATCTTGAAGATGATTGCACAAGGGATGGTTATAGTTTTAGTGATGATGATTTTGAAGATGCACTTGATAGACCAGATGAAAATATTCTAATGGCATTAGAAGATGAAGTGAGTGATCCTATAGAAGACAAGCCAAAAGAAAGAAATGATATGGAAAAAGGTAAACAAATAGAGGATTATTCAGCAGAGAATGGCTATGATCTCAAGGGAGAACTTATCTATGCCCTTGACATAGTAAAGAAGGTAAGAAAGCAACACTCTAAGCTTGAAAGTCAGTTTCAAGAATGTGATGAAGAAAGATTATTGCTCATAGAGGATCTAGAAAAGTCAAAGGCTAAGGCAAGCAAGTTCAAAGATAAGTTAGAAGCAAAGATCTTGGAATGTGAAAAGTTAACACAAGAAGTGGCCCTACTAAAGGAAGATTTAGAGGATTCCAAGAATAAGCTATACAAGTATGTAAACAGTGCAAAGAGTGTGGATAAAATAGTCAAGATACAAAGAAGAGCAACAAACAAGATAGGTCTTGGAAGCAAACAAGTTCAAGAAGATAAGTTAACTACCAGTTTTGAAGACACTTCAGAAGAAGAGGATACTTCAGAAGAGGGTTTCTCAGATGAGAGCGGAAGTGAAAGTGAAACTCCTAAGGATGAGTCAGATTGCAGTGAGTCCAGCAGGAACAGGGACAATGGGCAAAGAAGATTCAGATGGAACAACAATCAGAATAGGTCAAGAGGAACTAGAAGACCAATGGGGTCTAGGCAAGGTTTCTTCAATGGAAGATGTTTTTCATGTCACAGGTTTGGGCACATGGCTTCACAGTGCAGGACACATGAAAGACAAGATTATGGGAAAGGACAACTTTTCCAAGGATATTGCTACTCATGCAATGAGTTTGGTCACAAGGCAATGAATTGCAGGGTTCATGACAGAAGAGGATATGGCCTCACTAGAAGAAGTCCTAAGATAGTTGCACCTCCAAGGAATAATAACATTAAGTGTTATAAGTGCAATAATGATGGTCACATAGCAAGATGGTGTAGAGAAAATATTCTAGAATCAAGCATGAACAAGAATAGGAATATGAACAGGAACAGAAATGTGAATAAGAACAGGAACAAGAATAGGAACATAGATGAGAACAAGAACAAGAATAGAAATAGACAGGAACAAGAACAAGAACATAGATGAGAACAAGAATAGGAACAGGAATAGGAATAGGAACATGGATGAGAACAGGAATAGAACAAGAATAGGAACATGGATGAGAACAAGAACAGGAACAGGAACAGAAGTGATGATAGGAACAGGGATGATGACTTGGAAAGAAATAGTGAGAGGATTCAGAAGACTTAGAAAAGAAGAGAGAAAGATAAAGACAAAGAGTAGTGCTTTCAGGGAGTAGAAATACTCCCACCCTAGAATTAACCACCCCATGAGGTGGTGGGGGAGGGGCTAAGCTAAGAGGCTCATTCTTAGCCCCAAGCCCCAAAGGTGACCCTTTGCCATTGATGTCAAAGGGGGAGAGATTTGTGTATGTTGGGGAGAGATTTGATATGGGGAGAGACTTGATATTTGAGAGAGCATTGAGCCAGGGGGAGCAAAAAAGAAGGTCAGGTTTTAGTAAAAGGATATGGGTTGCCATCAATGACAAAGGGGGAGATTGTTGGACATTTTGAGTCCTCTAAGTCAAAGTTGTCATTGATGTCACCTGATAGAGTTATCACTCTTATCAAAGAATTCGGCAAGAAATAAAGTCATTCAAGGTTGTCACATTCATCCAGGAAAAAGCTTCATCAATGCAAAAGTGAAAGGAAAAAGGCTCCATAATATTTTAATATTAATGGGAGCACAGGTTAAGCGATTGGTCCATAAAAACCCAAGATGGGTTATTGCAAAAGTTAAAAAGGAGGTTTAATAATTATTTATAAATTATTTAAATTCACAAGGAATTTAAATTTTATAAATAATATTTGATTTCGCCAAGGTTGTGCATTAAGACAAGGCTCCAAGGTTTATTTAAACTAAAACCTAAGGTTGGTTTGTTTTAATTTATAATATTTAAATTTTAATTTAAATTTAAATATATTATAAATTAAAACCATGTCGACGTCGAATTTATTCGAAGCACCGACGTGATTGCATAAGAAGACAAGGGCATTATATATAATGCCATCAAAGACATTAATCACTTACCCTTGCATTTTCGTTGAGCGCATGCGAAAAGGCTTGTGATTCTTAAAGGCTTGATGATTTACGAAAAGTGGAAGCAGAGAACGTGCGGAGTTGTTGAGCACATAGGCCAGCATGGCTTAGTGGTGTGTTGGCTTGGCAAGAGAGAGGAGGTCCCGCATTCGATTCGCTTGAGGTTTGCTTGCAAGGACAAAGCGCTCGAAGCACATTTTGATTATTTTGGAAAGCGTTGGTTTGTGAGGTATTTGATGTTGGTCGTGCCTTTTTAGGCACGTGAGGGCGCGTGGCCCAACGATGGCTTGGCTGTGGCTAAGGCGTTGGGAAGGAGGACGTCGGGGGATCGAATCCCTCCGAGAGGCAAAGGCAAGTTAATTTTTTATGTTTTAATTTTTGTTAAATAGCCTTAAGGAGAAATAAGGGTTATGCTATGCCCTAGAAAATTGGGAAATTTTTGATGGTTTTATTTTTGGAAGGGTAGCATATTATATATCGTTGGAAAGCATTTTTCAAGGGCTATTTTATTAACTTGCTTAGAAGGAGAAATAAGGTGTGTGTAAAGAGATATTTCTAGTTTTGTAAAAGAGGTTCAAAAGTGAGTTTGATTTATTCTTTTTCAAAGGGGATTATTTCTTTCATGAGAGGACATGGTGAATTTTATTGAGTAGGAGTAATAAGGTGTTATTGGGATATTATTTTTATTGTTGTGATATTACTCAAGTCCTCTAACCTCCTTGTGGTTGATAAGGAAATATTTGAAAGTGTGTTGAGTTTGACAGATTTTGTGGACAACTACTTGGCATCAAAAAGGTATGGGCAATCTTCTCCATTGACTTGTTTGGGTGATTGATTTCTGAAAATATCATTGGAGAGAAAAGGATTGATTGTGGTTTCCTTTTTGAAAGTGGTTGGTTTAATGCTTCAAGGTTTTCTGGATTGAGAGTTGTGATTAAACCTTGTTTTATAAGCATTGTTGTTGAAGCCAATTGGTTATGCAAAGAACTTGAACTTGAGTTAGAAAAGAACATGAGTATCATTGTTATGTGAGATTTGTGGTTGAGCATTGTTGGAAACATTTTGAGTTGGTTGATACATGCTTGGACTAGGGTTTGTGAGAAAGGGTTGTTCCTTGAGGTGATTGGTTGAGTAGAGTTGATTGAGCCTAGTCAAGTGTTTGTGTGAAGTGGTTGTTCAAGTTCCATGAAACAAACTTTTCTATATTCTGATTTGAGTTGAGATTGAGTATAGAACATATTGAGTCTCTAACAATTCTCTCTATGCTTCTATGAGATTGATTTGAGTTGAGATTGAGATTTGAGTATAGAACATATTGAGTCTCTAACAATTCTCTCTATGCTTCTATGAGATTGATTTGAGTTGAGATTGGGATTTGAGTATAGAACATATTGAGTCTCTAACAATTCTCTTTATGCTTCTATGAGATTGATTTGAGTTGAGATTGAGATTTGAGTATAGAACATATTGAGTCTCTAACAATTCTCTTTATGCTTCTATGAGATTGAGTTAAGATTGAGCATTGAGTATAGAACATATTGAGTCTCTAACAATTCTCTTTATGATTCTATGAGATTGAACAAGTTCTATGTGGACTTGTTAAGCAAATTTGAGGCAAGTCTTTGAGAAGGCTTGTGGACTGATTTTGTGTAAGCTTTTGTGGAAGCTTGCAATGCAGATTTGAGCAAGTCCTAGAGAGGACTTATTGAGAATATTTGGACAAGTTTTGAGTGAGCTTGTTGAGCAGATTTGGACAGGTTCTGTGTGGACCTATTGAGCATATTTGAGCAGGTTTTAAGTGGACCTATTGAGAAGATTTGAGTAGGTTTTGAGTGGACCTATTGAGCAGATTTGAGCAGGTTCTAAGTGGACCTATTGAGAAGATTTGAGCAGGTTCTGTGTGGACCTATTGAGCATATTTGAGCAGGTTTTGAGTGAACCTATTGAGCATATTTAAGAAGGTTCTGAGTGAACCTATTGATAGAGCTTTGGAGGTGATAGAGTATAGAGGACAGAGTCTCAGTGGATAGAGATCCAACAACCAGGACAATTGAAGACAGATCTTCTGAGTGAGGAGTCTTCAAGTGGAGAGAGATCCACCAATCAGTGTAGTAGAGAGATAGAGTCTTCTAGAAGATCACTAGCTAGAGTTGAAGGGGAAAGAGTTCTCCTATGGAAGAGATCCACGAACTTGAGATTTAGGGGATCAACATCTCCTTTGGACAGAGGTCCATAAACATTGTAATTGGGAAGGATTCCCAAGATATTATTTGAGAAATATTTAGAAGAAATATTTTCTCTGTGGAGGTAGCCCACATTGGGTGAACCACGTTAAAATGTGTCTCTATTGTGTATGGTGTTCTGTGCATTGCTTTGATTACTGCTATTGATACTGCTATCTATACACTGCATAATATTGAATTGAAAAGAAAAGTAAAAAGTGGTCTTATACTGTTCACCCCCCCTCTCAGTATAAGCTTGTGTTCTTCATATAATTTATCTTTTAAGTGTTATACCAATGAGGGTATGGGAAAGGTAGAAGGACCACTTTGGCATCCTTTTAAATAGTGAGGTTTAGTAAGGTGAACCCAAAAAATATGGGATGTTGGTCGTTCATGTCCTCTTGAGTATCATTTATAGTGATATTGAACTCAAATGTGGTGATGCATTGAGAATACAAAAAATAATATTGGGACCTTGGTGAACCTTATTTGTAGAAAAACATCTCTCTCAGGTTGGTTTTGGTGTGTTGTTATAGTTGGTATCAAAGCTCTAGGTTGTAGGACTAGAAGCTTCCATGGAGTGTGCTTATAATGAGCCTTGATTTGATGTTCTACTATGGGTAGACTTACTCTACTAGAGGTCTTAAAACGATCTAGTATAAGCAAGGTATTGCACATTGAATAGACTAGTCAGATCAAGGAGTAAAAATCCTAGAGAATATAGTTTCTTATTATGGAAGACACCTTATAGTGAGGCAAGTGCGACCATGATCATTATTAGGAAAATTATAATGGTCTAAGTTAGTTCATAGGAAAAATGAAACTAACTATTTGTAAGTACAATTGAGGAAAATTTTAACTTACCCAACTCCTTTGTGTGGATAAGAGATAGCATTTGTATTGAGATCATCCAAAAAGGTGTGATATTCTACACAAAAGGAAGTCACAGTACAACCCCAATAAAAGTTTGGAAGAACAATGAAATTCAACAAGAAAAATGGAAGAACAATGGAATCTAGTAATAAGTTTTAAATAACCATGGACCCAAGCAAGGAGGCTAAGAGAATCGAGAACACCAAGAAAATGACAAATATTTTTCCATAGTGAGTTGATACAAGAGGAAATAAAGCAAATAATATCCTTAGTTGAGTTGCTTCGAGAGTAGATGGATCAACAACAAACAATGTTGGAGGTGATTGTTGACCATAACTCAAGGGAAGGATCTAAGATCAAAAAAAAAAAAAAATCAAAATTCCAACCTCATAAGTAAAATGATGCAACCCAGAAAGACAAAACAAGGAAATCAGATTTCAAGGCTTTATAATCAGAGTTTTATAATTTTGGATTTTATATAATTTTATTTTTTGAAGGTAAATCAGATTTCAAGGCTTTGCAAGTTTATATTTTTAGCATTCTTTTCCATTTCCAAATTTTATTTTTATTTTTCTAACTCTTCTCTTTTGAATATTATTTTAAAACTTCGATGATTAAAATAGAAATAAAAAATTAAAATGCCAAAAATAAATACATGGGTGTGAAGAATGAGCTTCAATATTTCATTTGAAATATTTTTTATTTTATTCAGAAGCCATTTTTAATTTATAAAAATTATTTAAAGTTGTTATATGAGAGTTTTATAATTTTAGATTTTACATAATTTTGCATTTCGAAGACAAGTAATATTTCAAGGCTTTACATGTTTATATTTTCAGCATTCTGATCCATTTCTAGATTTTATTTTTATGTTTCTAACCATTTTCTTTTGCATATTATTTTAAAACTTTGACAATAAAAATAAAAATAAAAATAAAATAAAATGCCAAAAAAGAAATCCATGGGTGTGAAGAATGAGCTTCAATATTTCATTCGAAATAATTTTGATCCCATTCCAAAGCCATTTTGAATTTATAAAATTATTTAAAGTTGTTGTTATATGAGAGTTTTATAATTTTAGATTTTACATAATTTAGCATTTTGAAGGTAAATCAGATTTCAAGGCTTTGTATGTTTATATTTCTTATATTTTCAGCATTCTTACCCATTTCTAGATTTTATTTATATTTTCCTAACTCCCCTTTTGCAGATTATTTTAAAATTTTTGCGAATAAAATAAAAATAAAAATACAAAAAATAAATACATTGGTGTGAAGAATGAGCTTCAATATTTCATTCGAAACAATTTTGATCCCATTCTAAAGCCATTTCAAATTTATAAGAATTATTTAAAGTTGTTATACGAGAGTTTTATAATTTTAGATTTTACATATTTTTGCATTTCGAAGGCAAGTAAGATTTCAAGGCTTTGCATATTTATATTTTCAACATTCTGATCCATTTTCAGAATTTATTTTTATAATTTTAGATATTACGTGATTTCGCATTTCAAAGGTAAATTAGATTTCAAGGCTTTGCATGTTTATATTTTTAGCATTCTTGTCTATTTCCAGATTTTATTTTTATTTTTCTAACCCTTCTCTTTTGTAGATTATTTTAAAACTTTGGAAATTAAAATAGAAATAAAAAAAATTAAAATACCAAAAATAAATACATGAGTGTGAAGAATGAGCTTCAATATTTCATTCGAAATAATTTAGATCCCATTCGGAAGCCATTTCAAATTTATAACAATTATTTAAATTTGTTATATAGAGTTTTATAATTTTAGATTTTACATAATTTTGCATTTCAAAGGCAAGTAAGATTTCAAAGCTTTGCAATTTTATATATTTAGCATTCTGGTCCATTTCTAGATTTTATTTTTATTTTTCTAACCCTTCTCTTTTGCAAATTATTTTAAAAATTCGATGATTAAAATAAATAAAAAAAAATACCAAAAAAGAAATGCATGGGTGTGAAGAATGAACTTCAATCTTTCATTCGAAACAATTTTGATCCCATTCCAAAGCCATTTTGAATTTATAAAATTATTTAAAGTTGTTATATGTGAGTTTTATAATTTCAGATTTTATATAATTTTGCATTTTGAAGGTAAATTAGATTTCAAAGATTTGCATATTTATATTTCTTATATTTTCAGCATTCTTGTTCATTTCTAGATTTTATTTTTATTTTTCTAACCTCTCTTTTACAAATTATTTTAAAAATTCAGCGATTAAAATAAAATTAAAAAAAATAAAATGCAAAAAATAAATACATTAGTGTGAAGAATGAGCTTCAATATTTTATTCGAAATAATTTCAATCCCATTCTGAAGCCATTTTGAATTTATAAGAATTATATAAAGTTACTTTTATATAAGAGTTTTATAATTTCAGATTCTACATAATTTCACTTTTTGAAGGTAAAGTAGATTTGAAGGCTTTGCATGTTTATATTTTTAGCATTCTAGTCCATTTACATATTTTATTTTAATTTTTTTAACCTTTCTCTTTTGTAGATTATTTTAAAACTTCGATAGTTAAAATAAAAATTAAAAAATAATTAAAATGCTAAAAATAAATACATGGGTGTGAAGAATGAACTTCAATCTTTCATTCGAAACAATTTTAATCCCATTCCAAAGCCATTTCAAATTTATAAAAAAATATTTAAATTTGATGTTATATGAGAGTATTATAATTTCGAATTTTACATAATTTCGCATTTCGAAGGTAAATCAGATTTCAAGGCTTTGTATGTTTATATTTTTAGCATTCTAGTCCATTTCCAAATTTTATTTTTATTTTTCTAGCCCTTCTCTTTTTTTGATTGTTTTAAAACTTTTGCGATTAAAACAATAAAAAAATTATAATTAAAATACCAAAAATAAATACATTGGTGTGAAGAATGAGCTTCAATATTTCATTCAAAATAATTTCAACCTCAGATCTAGGTGTTTTAGGTGAGTTGGAGAGGAAAGGGTAATCCTCCAAGGGAGGTCCCAGGTTCGAATCTCCACCCTAACAAAAAGTTGAATTGGGTACCCAAAATCCAATTGATAATGTTGGTGTGGGCATGGCCGAGCGTGAATCTTAGGGGAAGGTTTTATAATTTTAGAGTTTTAGTTATAGTTAGCAGGGACAGGCACGACTCCCAGGTGAATTTGACGGTGTATAACCCCCTGGTTGTGGTCTCTCAAACCAAGGTAGCCCTATAAGAGGTCTTTCGATTAAAAAAAAAAACAATTTCGACCCCATTCCAAAACCATTTTGAATTTATAAAAAAAAATTAATGTTGCTGTTATATGAGAGTTTTATAATTTTGGATTTTACATAATTTCGTATTTCGAAGGTAAATCAGATTTCAAGGCTTTGCATATTTATATTTTTAGCATTCTTGTCCATTTCCAAATTTTAATTTTAATTTTTTTAACCCTTCTCTTTTGCATATTATTTTAAAACTTCGATGATTAAAATAAAAATAAAAAAATTTAAAATGCCAAAAATAAATGCATGGGTGTGAAGAATGAGCTTCAATATTTCATTCAAAATAATTTTGATCACATTCTAAAGCCATTTTGAATTTATAAAATTATTTAAATTTCTTGTTATATGAGAGTTTTATAATTTCAAAATTTACATAATTTTGTATTTTGAAGGTAAATAAGATTTTAAGGCTTTGTTAGAATAAGTAATTATTCTCTTAAGTTCTACTAGGATAGACTTACTTGAGTTTCCACTCCTTCATGAGTCGGGTGAACTCTCAGTTATAGTCTAGATCAGATTTGATGAGTTGTTGTAATCCAACGACTCTCAATGATCAACTTTGTTATTTATACAAAGTTGATCCATGGAATAATCAATCAGTTCTATTTTGTTTCTTCAAATATTGTAATGCTTTGTAGTTCTACTCTTGGAAAATTCTAACATGGTACCAGAGCAGGATAGATTCTACTAGGCATTCTCTCTTGAAGGCAGTTTCATGAACTGGTTCACATCTCTTATCTTTTGTTTTTTTGAAAAAGAGAAGAGGTTTTTTAGATTGCTCATTTTTTTAAATCTGCAATTTTTATTTGAGATATTGTTTATGGTAATCTCTAAATAGTTACACTTGATGTATTTTACCATATTATGCAGAATTCTCAAACCTTTTTTCAAATAATATAGATATTTGAAATTTTTTTTACCTATACTTTTTATTGTTCTCCTCGAAGGCCTATTTCAATCTCCATATCTCTTCTCGGATGCAACTCATTGGCCCAACAACCATCACTGTGTTTCGATTTTTTAGTGAATGCATACTTGCGTTGGCAACATTATTACCATCGCGGCATACGTTCACTAGTGGAGACAAAGCACATAGGCATTTCATTTTTTTAAGACAATAAAATCGTGGGTATCGTTCTGGCTGTTAGATATTTTTTTTGAATCTCTTTAGTAAAGAAATGCTCCATTTTCGATGTCAATATTGATGGCCATTTGGTAAAAATAAGGCCCATTGATATTATTTAAAAATCATGGCATCTCTGCCTACGTTTTTTAAATTTGACATCCGAAATTATCTCTCAAAATCGTCGGGTGGACATTTGGTAAACCAAAGTCCATTTTGGCATATTTGCCAACGTATCTTCTCGACGTGCGATGATTAGCATTAATGGGCATTTCAAAACTCTTCTCAAGATTTGAAAAACATATCTTCTCCAACATTCAGTTTCACTGAAGACTCTCCATAATTATCGTCCTTCGATGCTTCGTTGGAGAGCTTCAGTTTTGTTATATATTCATCTAAATGAATGAAATTTACATCATATGCATTCTCTCGAGTTTTAACAGTGTTCTCTCCTGACTGCATTGTGATCTTCAAATTTTATTGAGAAATTTGGGTGTTTAGTTCTTTCAAGGTGCCTCACTAGAGCTTCCTCATCCGTCGCTGCGCTTATAGCAGATTCATGGATTTTTTGGTGAAGAATCCCTCAGTTTGGTGGGCCTTCAATCTAAAAAATCATCTGCGAAGCCATCTCCTCCATAGGAGCCCCTCCCTCTCTTCTTCTGCGGATGATTTACTGCGTCTTACGCAACGTTGAGGTGGTATTTAAGCTTACTTAATTTAGTAGAGTACAGTGGTAGTGGATCCAAAATATTGTTAGTGGTTTTTTAATAATATTTTTGGTTTTATTCACTAATATCCTCTTTTTCAACGAGTTTGAAGCGTTTCTCAGCTTTCAAATCACATTCACTACCCATTGACGTAGCTTTGGTGAATTCAGATTCGTCCTGCTCGTAGATCTAGAAACATATATATTATTTATTTTATGATTTTTTTGGACTAATCTCCTCTTTTTTAGCGAAGATCGAAACATTCTCGGCTTTCAAATCTGGATTCGTCGTTGCCTCTTGACGTAGCCTTGGAGAAATCGGATTCGTGCTGTCTCTTGACGTCTCCTGTGCGACTTTTCACTCGCAGATCTTCTGGTTCTTTAATTTTTTTCTCTATATGTAAAAAATATATATATTCAGATCTTACCTCATATTATCTTCTATATTTTTCTTTAAGGGCCCTTTTAGTGGCCACAAAGATAAAGAAGAAGTTGTAATCTCAATAAAATTCAAATTTTTTTGGGGAGGGGGGTTGATAGGTGCCTTTTTATTTTGCACCTATATATCGCTTTAGGGGGGTTTGTTATTGCATCATTTTTGCCTCCTTTATTTTGCATTATTACCTTTATTATAAGTCTTTTGTTTATATATCTTGGTAATATAATATAGGTGAGGTATTTGATTTCATTTAACAATCCTTTATATATTAAAGATCTAAATAAAATAACTCTATTTTATTTATTCTAAAGCTAATCTCTATATTAAAAATCTTACTTTGTTCAAATTGTTTTTTTCAAAAAGTTCTTTAATATAATATAAAGATATCTTAATAAATAAAAGTGAGAACATATCATTATATATATTATTTTCCTTTCTTATCTCTCTATTAAGAACTTATTTTGATTAATTTTTTTACAAAGTAACTTAAAATTAAAATTCAAGTACGAAAATTTTTTAATCTATTTATCCTTTCTTAAATATTTCTAAAGGACAAATACATTATATCACCAATACACCATATTGCACATCTTAAATAACTTATAGTTTCCCTCAAGTAAGGGCGGGTTATTAAGATAACCAATATAGGTCTAAATGATATAAAGCCTATGTTCCAAGTATCAAATCTAATCAATACTTATAGTTTCCCTCTCGTTAGGGCGGGTATTTGAAGAGAAAAGATATATAGGCCTGGCATATTTGTTCTCTTTAAGCCTAAAAATTAATATCAAATCTCCTCAAATTACTTATAGTTTCCCTCTCGTTAGGGCGGGTATTTTGAGATATTTGGTGTTTCTTATAGGCATTCCTAAAATAATATCCATTGCATTCTCTAAATTAAAGTTAAAGGGGGGAACTTTGGGTTAACTTCAAAATGAATTCAATGAATACAATTTATCCTCTTACTCCTCATAACTACCATACATGGAAACCCAAAATTTTAAATCTCATTTCTCAAAAAGGGCTCACACACCTATTAGAAGAAAAGCAACCTGAGTTTGAAAAAGAATATGAAATATTTGTTCATAAAGGAAAGATGTATGAAACAATGGGTATTATAAGCTCTAATGTAAATGAAAGCTTGTGGTTTCACATTACATATTGTAAAACTCCTCATGAAATTTGGGAGAAACTAAAGAACTTGTTTGGGAAAGTAGATCAAATGAGGTCAATGCAGCTTGAGGCAGAATTAACAGCTTTATCTCCTGACGACTTCAGCAATATTGTTGACTTTCTCACAAAATTCAAAGAAGTCCTTACTCAATTTAAAGGTAGTGGAAAGGATAAAAAATATGAATAATGCATCTATCTAATTCTTTCTAAATTAAATGGTGTATTTCAGATATTCACAACCACCTTTCTATCTACAAAAGATGCTCTTGGTGCAAGTTTCAAAATGCCCTCCTTAGAAGAATTCTGTGAGAGACTAACTAGAGAAGAAATAAAACTTGCAAAGTATGAGATCTCTTCCTCTTCCTCTAAAGCCTTAGTAGCATCCACCTCCTCTAAAGAAAAATTCAAAAAGAAAGAAAGAAGTCCCATAACTTGT
This sequence comes from Wollemia nobilis, assembly GCA_028583015.1. Taxonomy (NCBI): domain Eukaryota; kingdom Viridiplantae; phylum Streptophyta; class Pinopsida; order Araucariales; family Araucariaceae; genus Wollemia; species Wollemia nobilis. The sequence goes on from JAQPPZ010003279.1 coordinate 335,486, forward strand.
ACTCACTGCAAAAAGAATGGTCATTCTGCAAACAAATGTTGGAAAAGATTACAACAACTAGAGGCAACTATAAAGGATCAAAATATAGACAATAAAAAGCAAATAGGAAAAGCCCTAAATGTCCAAGGGAAGACCACCAATACTTCATCTAATTACTGGGTCCTAGATTCTAGAGCAACTCATCACATGACTGCTTTAGATGAGTCATTCTCTTCTATCTCCTCAAGTTCAACATGTAGCATAGAAGTTGGTGACTCCTCCTTTATCCCAATCAAAGGAAAGGGTGACATATCCATTGATGGTGGCTCTATCAATAATGTTCTCTATGTTCCAAACATTGCAACAAATCTCCTCTCCATCTATCAGATTTGCACTTCTGGAAAGGGGAAAATTGTTCTCTTCTCTCCAACAAGAGTTGAGATAAGAGACTTACAAGACCCCCACTCTCTTGTAGCCAAAGGAGATATTGATCACAACACTCACCTATTTCACTTCAAAGGATTCAAAAATCCAGAAGGGCCTCCTGTTTTGTGGCTCATGGAGATCTTGAAAGTAAAATTTGGCATGAAAGGTTTGGTCATCTCAGTTATAACTACCTAAAATAATTGAGCACCCATGAAATGGTAACAAGTTTACCTCAAGTTACTTATATTGATGGAGTATGTCCTGGATGTGCTCTTGGAAAGCAACATCAAGATCCTTTCCCATCAAGTGGTTCTCTAAAAGCCTCATCCCCTCTAGAGTTAATCCATAGTGACTTGATGTTTTTTCCAGAACCTTCTTTCAAAGGAGAAAAATATGCTCTAACCTTCATTGATGACTTTTCTAGAAGAACTTGGGTCTACTTCCTAAAATATAAAAGTGATGTTCTATCCCACTTCAAAGTCTTCAAAGCCTTAGTTGAAAATCAGGCCTCTTGCAACATCAAGCAAATTTGCACAGATAATGGGGGGAATACTACAGTAATGAGTTCTCCATATTTCTATCAAGTCATGGCATCATTCATCAAAATTTTGTCTCCCATAATCCACAGAAAAATGGTATTGTAGAGAGGAAAAACCGAATATTGAAGGAAATGGCAAACTGCATGCTCCATTCAAGAGATCTTCCAAAAATTTTTTGGGTAGAAGCTATAAACTGTGTAAACTATATTCAAAACCGCACACCTCATAAAGCTCTTGACCATTTAACTCCTGAAGAAGCATGGACTGGCTCAAAATCGGATGTCTCCTTCTTCAATATTTTTGGGTGTACTTCTTGGGCACACATCCCAAAGAAGAAAAGGAAGACTCTAGATAAGAAAAGCAAAAAGCTCATCTTTGTTGGTTATTGTGAGGAAATGAAAGCATACAGGCTCCTTGATCCCACAACTCATGAGGTCTTTTTTCATAGGAATGTCCAATTTGATGAAACATTCCCTCAAAAATATCCTCAACCATCCTCTTCTCCTATTGAGCCTTCTCCTATAGTAGAACCTCAATATAATGAAGAACCAACTTTAGAGATTAATTTAGAGATTGATGATCAAGATGAGGAACCTATAACTCCAACTCAAAGTCTTTCCACTCCTTCAACTCCTTCCACTATGCCAAAATGGGCCCGCACCATTGTTAAAGAAGCTACTCCTTACATTCAAAATCTTCCATCATCCAGAGGCACTGGTCTTGTCTGTCAGTCTATTTCCTCCGATCCTCAATCCTTCAAAGAGGCAACTGGTATTAAAGAATGGGATGATGCCATGGAGAACGAATTCTCTTCCTTAATAAAAAATGAAACTTGGGATTTAGTTCCCCTACCTAAAGGAAGGAAATTAGTTCATTGTAAATGGATTTACAAAACAAAATATGGGCCTAATGGAGAAATTGACAAACATAAAGCTTGCCTAGTAGCCAAAGGTTTCTCTCAAATTGAAGGAATTGATTATGCTAAAACCTTTGCACCAGTTGCCAAAATGGATTTTGTTAGAGTGGTTCTTGCTCTGGCTGCTTCCCAAAAGTGGCATGTCTTTCAAATGGATGTAAAAAGTGCTTTCTTACATGGGGACTTAAAGGAAGAGATATTCATGGAACAACCTGCTGGTTTCACTCAAGACTCCTCTCTTGTTTGTAGTCTAAAGAAGTCTCTCTATGGCCTCAAACAAGCTCCTAGATCTTGGTATGAAAAAATGGACTCCTTCCTTCTTTCCTCAGGTTTTTCTCATTGTGAGTCTGATAACACAGTCTACATTTGGAGAGATGAAGGAAAAATCACCATACTTGTTCTATATGTTGATGATCTGCTACTCACTAGTAGTGACTTCGCTCACATTCAGACTATAAAAGACTCCCTCTCTAAAAAATTTGATATGGCTGATCTGGGTCTAGCACATTACTTCCTTGGGATCCAAATAAATCAAAAAAATGCAGGAAATTCATTGAGTCAACAAAAATACACTCTAGATCTTTTTCAAATGTTTAAAATGATAGATTGTAAACCTTATCCTACACCTTTCCATTTTGGAGTCAATCTAAGTACTTCCTGCACATCCCCTCTATGTGATGCAACTCTATACCATCAGCTTGTAGGGAATCTATTATACCTTACTCATACCCATCCAGATATCTCATATGTTGTTGGCTTAATATCCAAATTCTCTCATCAACCTCATTTCAGTCACTAGCAAGCAACAAAAAGGATCCTCCACTACTTGCAAGGAAATACTCACTTTGGGCTCTTATATGAGATAAAATCCATGGATATCATTGGCTACATGGATTTAGATTGGGAAGGTTCAGTAGAAGACAAATGTTCAACTTTTGGCTATGTTTTTTGTCTTGGTTCTTTACCAATTGCTTGGTTATGCAAAAAACAACAAGCAGTGGCCTTATCATCTATAGAGGCATAATACAGGGTAGTAGTTTTAGATAGTTAGAAAGCTCTTTGGCTTCATCAGATTCTAAAATAAATTGGGTTTTCCAATGAAAAACCAATTACTATTTGGTGTGACAATTAGAACATAATTCATATTATGGTAAGACCCCAAGGTATTACTATAAAATTATTAACAAATTAATGTAAATGTAATCGTAGGCCACTCAAAGGGGGCTCCCTTGTAATCGCTTTGCCACTATAGGGGGCTCCCTCCTTGGAATCTATGATTCTAATTCTTATTATTCATCGATGATTTGATATGGATGGCCAACCTAATATATATATCTACCCTAAAGCTACGCTGGTGAAGAGACATGATGGTTCACATATGAAGAGACATGATGGTTCACATTATGAAGGGTTGTGATGGTTCACTTTATAAGTTAATAATATAATAATTAAATGATTAATAATACTAACTCATACTAACTAATAATGTTAGAATTGAGGATCCTAACATGCCACCCTCCTTAAAAAGAGCTTTGTCCTCAAAGCTCAAAGTAAGAATATTTGTCCTTTGTTTTCCAAGAAGTATTTGTGTAAGTTCTTGGACTCTTTTAATAGCATCCTTTTGTAGGCAGGGGTATCGAGAAGGATGAAGCATTAGCGGGGGATTGCCAAGAAAAATAGTAGAATATTCCTTAGGATAATCATGATGACTATGGGAGGGCAACCCTTGGGGTTCCTCAAATACTTCAAAATGATGCATCAAAAGTGATGGTAATGATTTCATATCCTTTTTTGGTTCCTTGGTAGAGCCAACGGAAAAGGAGTGTGTAGTCACTCTGCGTTGGTTCCAAATAGGTTTGGTCATATGGCAAGAACTCACTATTGGTGAGGAAGGTATGTGTAGGTCTTGTAGAGTGCATGTTTGGCTAGTATTGATCACTTTTGGTATGTCTACCTCATCCTTTCTTGGTACATAAATCACTTCTTGCACATTGACCTCATTGTCTTCATTGTAGTGAGTAGGTGCATTGGTCGCTTCGAACACAACTACCTCATATGCTTGCTCTATGGAGAGACAAGGATCAACTTCCTTCAATAAATACAATGTTAGTGTAGCACATTTATGGTGGGGTCCAAATTGTTCATCACAATTATCACAGAGTCCTTTTTCTCGTCGTTCCTTCATCTCCTCAAAGCTAAGATGTTTAATTTGTAAAGTTCGATTAGATTTGGGGGTTGTGTAAGTGCTTTGTGCCCTTCCATTATGCATAGGTTTGGGAGCGATGTAAGTGGTCAATGATTTTTCCATAAGTGGTTTCCCTAATTTTTTTTTTGCATTGATTTTATCTTCAGCTAATTTTGCCAATCCATAGGTCTGCATCATGGTATAGGGATTGAACCTTGTCACATCCATTCTAATTTCCTCTTTTAATCCCCTAATGAAGCCATTGATGAGAATTGATTCATCCAATATTGTGTTGTGTTTGGTGATATCCTCAAACCGAGTTTGATACTCACGTACAAAAGTGATTTGATAAAGATCTTTGAGCAATTTCCACATGATTGGGTCCCACATGGCTCTGATACCAAATGGTAAGACCCCAAGGTATTACTATAAAATTATTAACAAATTAATGTAAATGTAATCACAGGCCACTCAAAGGGGGCTCCCTTGTAATCGCTTTGCCACTATAGGGGGCTCCCTCCTTGGAATATATGATTCTAATTCTTATTATTCATCGATGATTTGATATGGATGGCCAACCTAATATATATATCTACCCTAAAGCTACGTTGGTGAAGAGACATGATGGTTCACATATGAAGAGACATGATGGTTCACATTATGAAGGGTTGTGATGGTTCACTTTATAAGTTAATAATATAATAATTAAATGATTAATAATACTAACTCATACTAACTAATAATGTTAGAATTGAGGATCCTAACATATTATATACAATCCAGTTGAACATCAGTGCACCAAGCACGTTGAGATACACATGCACTTCATTCAATAGTATATTCAAAATGGGGACATATACTTGGACTATATTCCAATTGAAAATCAAGTTGGAGACATCTTCACCAAGTCATTTCCTTCTCCACATTACATACAATTACGAGAGAAACTTGAAGTATTATAGCTACATTGAAACGAAGGTTTTTACACCTCTTCTTTTATAATTGTATTCTTTGGAGGATGGTTTTTTCCTATGTGGTTTTTTTTATCATCTCTCCCTTACATATTGTACATGAGTACCTCATCAGGCCATGTTGTCGGGACTCATTATTTTTTTGTGTTATTAAGGACAATCTTTGCCATCCAAAGACATGTCTATTTATTTCATAGTAGATGGTTTTTCCCATGTGGTTTTTTCAGCATATCTCATATATATATTGTGAATGAGTACCTCATCAGGCCATATTGTCTGGACTCTTCCTTTTTTAAGAGGACAATCTTCACAAACCGAAGACATGCTTCTTCCTTTTTTCTTTTGATATATGGTTTTTCCCATTGGGTTTTTACCATCTACTCAAAATGAAACCATTGTACATGAGTACCTCATCAAGCTCTATTTTTGAGACTCATTTGTATAATACACCCCTAGTATCACTTAAGGGGGGTGTTATAATAAGTAATTATTCTCTTAAGTTCTACTATGATAAAATTACTTGAGTTTCCACTACTTCATGAGTGAGTTGAACTCTTAGTTATAGTCTAAATCAGATTTTATGAGTTGTAATCCAATGAATCTCAATGATCAACTTTGTTATTTATACAAAGTTGATCCATGGAATAATCAATCAGTTTTATTTTATTTCTTCAAATATTGTAATGCTTTGTAGTTCTACTCTTGGAAATGCTAACAGACTTTGCATATTTATATTTTTTATATTTTCAGCATTCTTGTCCATTTCTAGATTTTATTTTTATTTTTCTAACCCCTCTTTTGTAGATTATTTTAAAAAATTTGCAATTAAAATAAAAATTAAAAAAATAAAAATGCAAAAAAATAAATACATTGGTGTGAAGAATGAGCTTCAATATTTCATTTGAAATAATTTCTATCCCATTATGAAGCCATTTCGAATTTATAAAAATTATTTAAAGTTGTTATATAAGAGTTTTATAATTTCATATTCTACATAATTTCACATTTTGAAGGTAAATCAAATTTCAAGGCTTTACAGGTTTATATTTTCAGTATTTGGGTCCATTTCCATATTTTATTTTTATTTTTCTAATCATTCTCTTTTGTAGATTATTTTAAAACTTTGGCAATTAAGATAAAAATTATAAAATTAAAATACCAAAAATAAATACATGGGTGTGAAGAATGAGCTTCAATATTTTATTCAAATCAATTTCAATCCCATTTCGAAGCCATTTGGAATTTATAAAAAATATTTAAAGTCGATTTTATATGAGAGTTTTTTAATTTCAAATTTTACATAATTTTGCATTTCGAAGACAAATTAAATTTCAAGGCTTTGCATGTTTATATTTTTAGCATTCTAGTCCATTTCTAGGTTTTTTTTTAATTTTTCTAACCCTTCTCTTTTGTTGATTTTTTTAAAACTTTCGCGATTAAAATAAAAATTAAAATACAAAAAATAAATACATGGGTGTGAAGAATGAGCTTCAATCTTTCATTTGAAACAATTTCAACCCCAAACCCAGGTGTTTTAGGTGACTTGGAGAGGAGAGGGAAATCCTCCAAGGGAGGTCCCAAGTTTGAATCTCCACCCTAACAAAAAGTTGAATTGGGTACCCAAAATCCAATTGATAATGTTGGTGCAGAGGGGTCGGGTGTGACTCTCGGGTGAAAGTTTTATAATTTTGGAGTTTTAGTTATAGTTAGTAGGGCCAGGTGCAACTTCCAGGTGACTTTGATGGTGTAGAACCCCCTGGTCATGGTCTCTCAGACCAAGGCAGCCTCATAAGAGGTCTTTCGCTTAAAAAAACAATTTTGATCCTATTCCAAAGCCATTTTGAATTGATAAAAATTATTTAATGTTGTTGTTATATGATAGTTTTATAATTTCGAATTTTACATAATTTTACATTTTGAAGGTAAATCAGATTTGAAAGCTTTGCATTTTTATATTTTCAGCATTCTTGTTCATTTCCAGATTTTATTTTTATTTTTTTAACCCTTCTCTTTTGAGGATTATTTTAAAACTTTGACGATTAAAATAAAAATTAAAATAAAAAATTAAAATGCCAAAAATAAATACATGGGTGTGAAGAATGAGCTTCAATATTTCATTCGAAATAATTTCAATCCCATTCTAAAGCCATTTTGAATTTAAAAAATTTATCTAAAGTTATTGTTATATGAGAGTTTTATAATTTCAGATTTTACATAATTTTGCATTTCGAGGGCAAGTAAGATTTCAAGGCTTTTCATGTTTATATTTTTAGCATTCTAGTCCATTTTTAGATTTTAATTTTTATTTTCTAATCCTTCTCTTTTGCGGATTATTTTAAAATTTTGATGATTAAAATTAAAATTAAAATAAAAAAAAAATTAAAATGCCAAAAATAAGTGCATGGGTGTGAAGAATGAGCTTGAATATTTCATTCGAAATAATTTTGATCTCATTCCAAAGCCATTTTGAATTTATAAAATTATTTAAAGAGTTTATATTAGAGTTTTATAGTTTTGGATTTTACATAATTTCACATTTTGAAGGTAAATCAGATTTTAAGACTTTGCATGTTTATATTTTTTTAATTTTCAATATTCTTGTCTATTTCCGGATTTTATTTTTATTTTTCTAGCCCTTCTTTTGCATATTATTTTAAAAATTTTGAGATTAAAATAAAAATTAAAAAATATAAAATGCAAAAAATAAATACATTGGTTTGAAGAATGAGCTTTAATATTTCATTCAAAACAATTTTGATCCTATTTTGAAGTTGTTTCAAATTTAAAAGAATTATTTAAAGTTGTTGTTATATAAGAGTTTTATAATTTCAGATTCTCCCTAATTTTGTATTTTGAAGGTTAATCAAATTTTAAGGCTTTGCATATTTATATTTTTAGCATTCTGGTCTATTTTCATATTTTATTTTTATTTTTCTAATCCTTCTCTTTTGTAGATTATTTTAAAACTTCGGCAATTAAAATAAAAATTAAAACAAATATTAAAATACCAAAAATAAATACATGGGTGTGAAGAATGAACTTCAATCTTTCATTCGAAACACTTGCATCCCCAAACCTAGGTGTTTTAGGTGAGTTGGAGAGGAGAGGGTAATCCTCCAAGGGATGTCCTAGGTTCGAATCTAAACCCTAACAAAAAGTTGAATTGGGTACCCAAAATCCAATTTATAATGTTGGTGCGGGCAGGGCCGGGTGTGACTCCCGAGTGAAAGTTTTATAATTTTGGAGTTTTAGTTATGGTTAGCAGGGCCAAACTTGATTCTTGGGTGACTCTTACGATGTAGAACCCCTTGGTTGTGGTCTCTCATACCAAGTAGCCCTGTACGAGATCTTTCGCTTAAAAAAACAATTTCAATCCCATTCCAAAACCATTTTGAATTTATAAAAATGATTTAATGTTGTCGTTATATGAGAGTTTTAAAATTTTGGATTTTATATAATTTTGTATTTTAAAGGTAAATCAGATTTCAAGGCTTTGCATGTTTATATTTTTACCATTCTTGTCCTATTCCAGATTTTATTTTTATTTTTCTAACCCTTCTCTTTTGTATATTATTTTAAAAATTCGATAATTAAAATAAAAATAAAAATAAAAATAATTAAAATGCAAAAAATAAATACACGGGTGTGAAGAATGAGCTTCAATATTTCATTCGAAACAATTTCGATCCCATTTCGAAGCCATTTCAAATTTATACAAATTATTTAAAGTTGTTATATGAGAGTTTTATAATTTTTATATTTTACATAATTTTACATTTCAAAGGTAAGTAAGATTTCAAGGCTTTGCATGTTTATATTTTCAGCATTCTAGTACATTTCCAGATTTTATTTTTAATTCTCTTACCCTTCTCTTTTGCAGATTATTTTAAAACTTTGATGATTAAAATAAAAATAAAAAAAATTAGAATGACAAAAATAAATGCATGGATGTGAAGAATGAGCTTCAATATTTCATTCAAAATAATTTCGATCCCATTCCAAAGCCATTTCGAATTTATGAAATTATTTGAAGTTTCTATTATATGAGATTTTTATAATTTTAGATTTTACATAATTTCACATTTTGAAAGTAAATCGAATTTCAAGGCTTTGTATGTTTATATTTTTTATATATTCAACATTCTTGTCTATTTCCAGATTTTATTTTTATTTTTCTAACCCGTATTTTACAAATTATTTTAAAACTTCTGCAATTAAAATAAAAATTAAAGAAATTAAATAAAAAAAAAAATAAATACATTAGTGTGAAGAATGACCTTCAATATTTCATTCAAAATAATTATAATCCCATTCTAAAGCGATTTCGAATTTATAAAAATTATTTAAATTTGTTGTTATATAAGAGTTTTATAATTTTGAATTCTACATAATTTCACATTTTGAAGGTAAATCACATTTCAAGGATTTGCATTTTTATATTTTCAACAATTTGGTTTTCTTTCATATTTTATTTTTATTTGTTTAACCCTTCTCTTTTGTAGATTATTTTAAAACTTCGACAATTAAAATAGAAATTAAAAAAAATTAAAATGCCAAAAGTAAATACATGGGTTTGAAGAATGAGCTTCAATATTTCATTAAAAATAATTTTGATCTCATTCCGAAGCCATTTTAAATTTATAAAAAAATATTTAAAGTTGATGTTATATGAAAGTTTTAAAATTTTGAATTTTACATAATTTCGCATTTCAAAGGTAAATCAAATTTCAAGGCTTTGCATGTTTATATTTTAGCATTCTAATTCATTTCCATATTTTATTTTTATTTTTCTAACCCTTATCTTTTGTAGATTATTTTAAACTTTGGCAATTAAAAAAAAATTAAAATACCAAAAATAAATATATGGGTGTGGAGAATGAGCTTCAATATTTCATTCGAAACAATTTCAATCTCAAACCTAGGTGTTTTAGGTGAGTTGGAGAGAATAGGACAATCCTCCAAGGGAGGTCCCAGGTTCGAATCTCCACCTTAACAAAAAGTTGAATTGGGTACCCAAAATCCAGTTGATAATATTGGTGCGGGCAGGGCCGAACGTGACTCCTGGGTGAGAGTTTTATAATTTCAAAGTTTTAGTTATAGTTAGTAGGGCTAAGAGTGACTTCCAGGTGACTTTGACGGTGTAGAACCCCTGGTCATGGTCTCTCAGACCAAGGTAGCCCCGTAAGAGGTCTTTCACTTAAAAAAAAAAAATCGATTCCTTTCCAAATATATTTTGAATTTATAAAAATTATTTAATGTTGTTATATGAAAATTTTATAATTTCGAATTTTACATAATTTCGTATTTCAAAGGTAAATCATATTTCAAGGCTTTGCATGTTTATATTTTCAGCATTCTTGTCTATTTCTAGATTTTATTTTTATTTTTCTAACCCTTATCTTTTGCAAATTATTTTAAAACTTCGACGATTAAAATAAAAATAAAAATAATTAAAATTCCAAAAATAAATACATGGATGTGAAGAATGAAATTTAATATTTCATTAAAGATAATTTTGGTTCCATTTCGAAGCCATTTTGAATTTATAAAAATTATTTAAAGTTGTTATATGAGAGTTTTATAATTTCATATTTTACATAATTTTACATTTCGAAGGTAAGTAAGATTTCAAAGCTTTGCATGTTTATATTTTTAGCATTTTGGTCCATTTTTAGATTTTATTTTTTATTTTTCTAATTTTTTTTTTTGCAAATTATTTTAAAACTTCGACGATTAAAATAAAAATTACAAAATATTAAAATGCCACAAATAAATGCATGGGTGTGAAGAATGAGCTTCAATATTTTATTCGAAACAATTTCGATAAATTCAAAATGTTGTTAATCAAGTCTACTATAACATGCATGAAGCTATACTATTTTGATATGTGTTACAATGCATGAAGCTTTATCTCCAATATATAACTTTACATGACTCTTAAATATTATGACTATTGCTCTCGTCAAACACCCAAGAGATAAGTCCTTTCACATTCCTCACATTATGATAAAACTCTCACGACTCTTCACTTTACATCATGCCATATTTCATGTAACTCTTCATTCATTCACTTGACACTTTACACACTCAGACTTGCACACTTCTCACTAACACACCTTGCACACTTTATTATATAACACATTGATACATACATAAGACAAATATTTAACACACTCCCTAATCTAATAAATCACTCCCTAAACTAATCACACCCTAAACTATTGTATAACCAAATAATGTAATATATCCAACATTCTCATGGCCAAAAGATAAGGGCCCTAGGTCCCTATTTATAGTAAGACGTTACCCCTAAGTTACCTAGGGGGAGAAACAATTACTCTTAGTAATAGAAAATATTTGAGGTCATCTTTTACATACCCATTATTATTCTTTTAGTAGACCTAGAAGGATTCCAAAATGATTTAGTGTGCCACTACATTCTAAAATATCACTTTCTAGAAGATTTGCCTTGGGATCCATGCATTCAAATTTATCCCTATGGCCATCTGAGTGGTTCATTCCAATTGGTGAGGAAATCACTTACTTTTATAGGTGGATTGATAAATTTTACTAAGAGAATCACTCCCTAGAGCCAATCAAAATATTTTATTAGTGAATTGCTCCTTGGAGATAACTGGCCTATTTTGCAAGCGAATTGACATCTACTTCATAGCCAAAATTTAAGAGTGTTTGGAGGTGTTTGTTGTGTAATTTCTCTATTTCATGCTCCTTTAAAATTTATAAATCCTAAGGTAGTCCCATATTTATGGAAAAATCATAGGGCACCAAACTTGATTGGTGTAAAATCCCAAATCCTATATTTATCCTTGGGCATGGAGTCTACAAAATTTGGACCTCTATGACAAAACTATCAACATTTTAGCTCTCATTGTTTAGTCTTCTATGAAATCAATCCCAACAACTTTTTCCATTATGTATAACTTAGAAATTAGATTGAGGCTAGGTATTTGATTTCCATAATTAGGTCTTCAAAAGGATTTTCTAAAAGCTTCTTCTAGTTTCCAACTAGCTCCTATAGCTTGATATACATTGGCTCAAATTTCTCATAGGTTTTAGTTACATCCCCTTGGTAGAATTGGCTTTTCTTCTCCTTGAATATAGCATTATAGATTTGAAAAGTCTTTGTACTGCTTGAATTTGAAAGCATAGATTTGGTTTATTAATCCAATGAAGTATTAATATGACTAGTAATATTAATACTTGAAATATAGGTCCGAGGTGTAGACCAATTGGTTCATCCAAACCCCATAAGGGGGTGGAGGTCCAAGGTTCAAATATCGAGCCTCGTCGGACTGAACGCTTGTCCCTTTCCTGGTGCTTTCAGTGGCGTAAAATGTTTAAAATGATTATGGCATGGTGGTTATAGGGGCGGACTGCATGAAGATCTGTGTGGCAGCTTTCGGGGTGGATAGCGCAGAATACTGTGGCGGCCATAAAATTTGGAAAGCCTTCCCGGATTCGTGGCGGCTATCGATTCCACCATGTAAATACAAAAAATAAAAAATAAATAAATAAAATATATTAATACTTGAAATATTAATATCATTGATAATAATTAATATTAACAATTGATATCAATTATCTTATAGTTAAAGGTAATAATATTTTTGAATAATCATAATGAGTTGCTAAGGTTTGGTAAGCCTTTTCTAAATTATAATTATAACATTAATTATTGGAACCTTAATTTAAAAGAATTAAAAGGTGGTAATTTAGGAAACATAATCTTGAGAAGCATTACCTTTTATATGTTACTCTTGTCATGAAAGAGGACCACGCTAAATATTATTTTTAGGTTTGCTTGGATGAGTTTTTGAGGGGATTTTATTTGGTAGCATTTGAGGCTGGAGGAAAGGAGCACTCAAGCATGGATGCAAGAGCAGGAGTCTTTGGAAATAACATTGGAAAGGTAACTAAACTCCAATTTATTGGATGATTGTACTATTGAATGTAATCACTTTTTGGATTGATGCTTGGTTTTAGCTCTAAGTGGTTGGCTTTTGTTAAAACCAACTCTATGATCTTGCTTATTTTTACCTTGCTCTTGATCATTGAGTTTTCTACATTAGAGTGTTTTTTTTGCATGTTTATCTATGTACCTCTAGTTGAGTATTGTCATACGTTTGATGCTTAATATTTTGGTTTCTTGTTGTGAGAGCACCCTATAGAACCCATCTGAGGCACTTTGTGAGGATCTTGTTGTTGTCGTGGAAGGTAGACATAGGATTTTGAGCACCTTGAGTTGTTATTTACCTATTTTATATATACTAGTTATGTTGTGTGCATGGGTGTTGAGTCTTTAGGCATCCACCCAAGCTAGTTTTGTTTTAGTAGAGCTTTGGTTCCTTGCATTCTTAAGACTAGTTTGGAACTCGGTTCATCTTGTCTAGATTGTTGTGCTATCTCTAGTATAGAGGTGAAGGTGGATCCTTTGTGCTAGCAAATTTTAGTCTATAGATATTTTATGTTTCATAGTAGTGGTCAATTTAAGCTCTATGGTGGTTCATTTTTAAGTGTTTGAGCTTTTTGGTGTTTAATCTTCTCTTTTGTATGTTCAAATTTATACCTTGATAAACATAGAGAAAAAATATAATGTTTTTATTAACGCTTTCTTGAGTAGAGATTTCATTACTTCTTTGAAATGGAGAAGTAATAAATTTATTTAAGAACTCTCAATAGATTTAAACATTGAGTTTTGATTTTTAAAGGTAACACTAGGATGTTCCTTTAATGATGTTATAAGAATGTGTTCCTTTTTATTTTTATGATTGGTATCCTAGAATAGATTGTGTATTTAATTGCTTTCTCTTTTGTATAAGTTTTCTATGCTTAGGTATGATTTTGGAAAATAAATATTATTAAGTTATAAGAAATTTAGGTATTTTTTTGTAAGAAAGGAATTAGTTGAAGATTATTTATAATGGTCACTTGGACTTTTATTATTTAATCAATATAGTTGGAAAATAAAAAATAGAGCTTGATTATGTTTGATGTTCTTTTATTTTCAAAGGAAATGTTGACACTTTTTAGGTAATGATGTCCTTTTTAATTGCAAAAGAAAATATGGGTTATTTATGTTGGTGATCTTCCAAAGAAAATAATAGTGCTTTATTATGTTAAGGAAAGTTAATGATCTTCAATTTTTTTGATTGTTTGATAATTGGGTTAAGGGGTTTCTCTTGGTAAAGAAAGAAAAGAGTTTTGATTTTGAAAAAAAATTATAATGGTTTCCTGAGACTTGAGTAGGTGAGGAAACCATTATAGAGATAAGTATGGGATTATTTCCTTAATTTTTTGAAATATATTTTGCATGGTTGCTTGCATTTATACACAGAGCATGTTAAGTTGTATTTCATAAAGAGTTGTCCTGATCTCCCAATTTTCTTAAAGTTCATGGGATTTTTCTTTCATGAAGAGGATTGCGAAAAGAAGGTGGTGCAAAGGCCACTTGGGTGGACTTACTCTAATGTATTTGGGAATGAAAAGTTGTTATGTAAAATAAATATTGGTTATGTAACACTTGGTTATTTTTATTCCTAAATTGATAAGGCTTGGAATTCTTTATGTAAATGTATGGAATGCTTGGTTTTTGAGCAAACAAACACAAGAAAAATTATATGTTAGTAACTTAGTATTATGATCTATTTTTAAACTTGTTTTTCTAGATTTAATTAAATAGATGTTTTATGCTAGAATTATCTATGGATGTTAGCATTATGATTAGTTTAGTCATGATTTAAATTAAAGAGATGTTTATTTCATGCTAGCATTATGTTGGAATTTCTACTTTATTTAAGTATGGGTTGAAAATGTTCTATTTAAATCCAAGATATAGTATTGTGTTATAACTAAGAATGGTATTTTTGTTATACCACTTTAATTCTTTTCATGAAAGAGTTGTTATATTATTTTTATGTAATTCTTGGATTTGGTGGAGGTTCTTGGGTATGGATGTAGAACCTTATTAGGATCCTTGAGTCAAATAGTCAACCTCATATTAGGAGGAGTGTGTAGGGATGCAATAACCAGATATTTGTGAGTCCTATAAGGAGTTACAATGATGCAATAGTCAGGCACTCAAAAATATAGGAGTTATGGTGATGCAATAGTTAGATTCTCGTGATTGGTACACCTTGAATGGTGAGATTTAGATGACCATGTTCATTTTTAGGTGAGTGGTAATGACCTTAATTATCCCACAAAGGTGTGGTAACTAAGCACCAAGGCTTACACCTGAATAACCTATATGGATAAACTTATGGAAAGAATAGGGAATATAATGTTAGAAATTTTGAGTTCTCTAAGTCAAAGTTGTCATTGATGTCACCTGATAGAGTTATCACTCATCACAAATAATTCGACAAGAAATAAAGTCATTCAAGGTTGTCACATTCATCCAGGAAAAAGCTTCATCAGTGCAAAAGTGAAAGGAAAAATGCTCCATAATATTTTAATATTAATGGGAGCACAGGTTAAGCGATTGGTCCATAAAAACCCAATATGGGTTATTGCAAAAGTTAAAAAGAAGGTTTAATAATTATTTGTAAATTATTTAAATTCACAAGGAATTTAAATTTTATAAATAATATTTGATTATGCCAAGGTTGTGCATTAAGACAAGGCTCCAAGGTTTATTTAAACTAAAACCTAAGGTTGGTTTGTTTTAATTTATAATATTTTAATTTTAATTTAAATTTAAATATATTATAAATTAAAACCATGCCAATGTAGAATTTATTCGAAGCATCAACGTGATTGCATAAGAAGACAAGGGCATTATATATAATGTCATCAAATACATTAAATCACATACCCTTGCATTTTCGTTGAGCGCATGCAAAAAGGCTTGTGATTCTTAAAGGCTTGATGATTTACGAAAAGTGGAAGCAAAGAACGTGAGGAGTTGTTGAGCACATAGGCCAACGTGGCTTAGTGGTGTGTTGGCTTGACAAGAGAGAGGAGGTCCCGTGTTCGATTCGCTTGAGGTTTTCTTGCAAGGACAAAGCGCTCGAAGCACGTTTTTATTATTTTGGAAAGTGTTGGTTTGTAAGGTATTTGATGTTGGTCGTGCCTTTTTAGGTACATGAGGGCACATGGCCCATCGGTGGCTTATCTGTGGCTTAGTAATTTGGAAGGAGGACATCGAGGGATCGAATCTCTCCAATAGGTAAAGACAAGTTATTTTTTTATGTTTTAATTTTGTTAAATAGCCTTAAGGAGAAATAAGGGTTATGCTATGCCTTAGAAAATTGGGAAATTTTTGATGGTTTTATTTTTGGAAGGGTAACATATTATATATTGTTGGAAAGAATTTTTTAAGGGCTATTTGATTAACTTTCTTAGATGGAGAAATAATGTGTGTGTAAAGAGATATTTCTAGTTTTGTAAAAGGGGTTTCAAAAGTGAGTTTGATTTATTATTTTTCAAAGGAGATTATTTCTTTCATGAGAGGACACGATGAATTTTATTGAGTAGGAGTAATAAGGTTTTATTGGGATATTATTTTTATTTTTGTGATACTACTCAAGTCCTCTAACCTCCTTGTGGTTGATAAGGAAATATTTGAAAGTGTGTTGAGTTTGACAGATTTTGTGGACAACTACTTGGCATCAAAAAGGTATGGGTAATCTTCTCCATTGAATTGTTTGGGTGATTAATTTATAAAAATATCATTGGAGAGAAAATAATTGATTATGGTTTCCTTTTCGAAAGTGGTTGGCTTAATGCTTCAAGGTTTTTTGGATTGAGAGTTGTGATTAAACCTTATTTTATAAGCATTGTTGTTGAAGCCAATTGGTTATGCAAAGAACTTGAACTTGAGTTAGAAAAGAACATGAGTATCATTGTTATGTGAGATTTGTGGTTGAGCATTGTTAGAAATATTTTGAGTTGGTTGATACATGCTTAGACTAGGGTTTGTGAGAAAGGGTTGTTCCTTGAGGTGATTGGTTGAGTAGATTTGATTGAGCCTAGTCAAGTGTTTGTGTGAAGTGGTTGTTCAAGTTCTATGAAATAAACTTTTCTATATTCTGAGTTGATATTGGGATTTGATTATAGAACATATTGAGTCTCTAACAATTCTCTTTATGCTTCTATGAGATCAATTTGAGTTGAGATTGAGCTTTTATAATAGAATATATTGAGTCTCTAACAATTCTCTTTATGCTTTTATGAGATTGATTTGAGTTGAGATTGAGCTTTTAGAATAGAACATATTGAGTCTCTAACAATTCTCTTTATGCTTCTATGAGATTGAGCTTTGAGAATAGAACATATTGAGTCTCTAACAATTCTATTTATGCTTCTATGATATTGAGTTGAGAAAGTGATTGAGCATTGAGTATAGGACATATTGAGTCTTTAAAAAATCTCTTTGTGATTCTATGAGATTAGATAAGTTCTATGTGAACTTGTTAAGTTTATTTGAGGCAAGTCTTTGAGAAGGCTTGTGGACTGATTTTATGTGAGCTTTGTGGAAGCTTGCAATGCATATTTGAGCAAGTCCTAGAGAGGACTTATTAAGCAAATTTGAATAATTTTTGAGTGAGCTTATTGAGTAGGTTTGAGTAGGTTCTATGTGGATCTATTGAGTAGATTTGAGCAGGTTCTATGTGGACTTGTTGAGCATATTTGAGCAGGTTATGTGTGGAATTGTTGAGCAAATTTGAACAGGTTCTGTGTGGACCTATTGAGAAAATTTAAGCAAGTTTTGAGTGGACCTATTAAGCAGATTTGAGAAGGTTCTGAGTGAACCTATTGACAGAGCTTTGGATGTGACAGAGTATAGAGGACAGAGTCTTAATGGATAAAGATCCAATAGCCAGGATAATTGTAGATAAATCTTCTAAGTGAGGAGTCTTCAAGTAGAGAGATATCCACAAGTCAATGCAATAGAGATACAAAGTCTTCTAGAAGATCACTAGCCAAAGTTGAAGAGGAAAGAGTTCTCCTATAGAAGAGATCCATGAACTTGAGATTTAGGGGATCAACATCTCTTTTGGATAAAGGTCCATAAACATTGTAATTGTGAAGGATTCCTAAAATATTATTTGAGAAATAATTAGAACTATTTTCTCTATGGAGGTAGCCCACATTAGGTGAACCACGTTAAAATTTGTGTCTCTATTGTGTATGGTGTTTTGTACATTACTTTGATTACTGCTTTTGGCACTATTATCTATACACTATATAATATTGAATTGAAAATAAAAGTGGTCTTTTACTATTCATCCCCCCTCTCAGTATAAGATTATGTTCTTCAATTGGTATCAAAGCGGGTTCCTTTATAAGAGTTTGACAACTTGAACGAAAAGCAGTCTAAGAACACAATGGATCAAAAGGATAAAAAATATGGGTCATTTAATAATGTAGTACCAGTATTTTATGGAAGTGACTTCTTGTATTGGTGTGTGTTGATGAGATTTCACCTGATGGAACTTTGTAATGAATTTTGAGATGCAGTGTAATTTGAATATAATTCAATAGCCAATCCTCCTACATATAAGGAAGGTAAGCTTATAATACATAAAAATTCAAGAGCTATGAATATAATTATAAAAGGATTGTGTAGATCAAAATCTATAAAGGTTATGAAATGTACAACAACAAAAGACATGTGGGAACTATTGCATACCATGTATGAAGGTGATAAAAGTGTCAAGAAATCTAAGATCAGAAATCTCAAAGGAGAATTTAAGAACCTACGAACGAGGAATGATGAAAACATTCATGACTATCTCAACAAGGTTGATGAACTTATATATGAGATGAAAGGTCTTGGAATGAAGGTTGATGAATATGATGCTTATGATAAGATCTTGAGAACTCTTCCAAAAATATACAGTGAAAATATTTTTTTCTATAGAAAAATCAATTGATAGTGATTCTTTGACAAGAAATTATTTGCTTGGCATGCTTACTACTTTTGAGATAAGAACAAAATATTCTATTCCTCTAAAATAAGTTGCATTCAAAGTGGACAAAAATAATAAGGGTAAGAATACCAAATCAAGTAGTGGGTTATCTAGTGATGAAGAAGCAAATTATGGCAGAAGAGATAAAGGTTCTAGAAGACCTATAGATCTAAGATCTGTTATGTGTTTTAATTATGGAAAGTATGGGCATTATGCAATAGAGTACAAAGAGCCCAAGAACAAAAATGATGAAGAAAAATAGGATCACAAGTACAGGGAATAAAAAAGACACAGGTACTAGAAGAAAAGCAAGGATGAAAAAAACAAACAAGGGAAGAAGTTCTTCCAAAGGCAAAAGAGAAGATACTATGCGGATAATGCAAGTAAGTACTCAATTTATAGTGATGCTAGTTTTTCAAATAATGATAGAGATGAAGTCCTATTTATGGTTGAAGATAAAGAACTAGTTAAGAGAAAGACTCTAGTTATTATCAAGTGTTTTAGATGTTGTCGATTTGGACATCTCGAAGATGATTGTACAAGGGATGGTTATAGTTTTAGTGATGATGATTTTGAATATGCACTTGATAAACCAAATGAAAATATTCTAATGGCATTAGAAGATGAAGTGAGTGATCCTATAGAAGATAAGCAAAAAGAAAGAAATGATATGGACAAAGGTAAACAAATAGAGGATTTTTCAGCAAAGAATGGCTATGATCTCAAGGGAGAACCTATTTATGTCCTTGAAATAATAAATAAGGTAAGAAAGCAACACTCTAAGCTTGAAAGTCAATTTTAATAATGTGATGAAGAAATATTATTGCTCATAGAGGATCTAGAAAAGTTAAAGGCTAAGGCAAGCAAGTTCAAATATAAGTTAGAAGAAAAGATCTTGGAATGTGAAAATTTAACACAAGAAGTGGCCTTACTAAAGAATATTTAGAGGATTCCAAGAATAAGCTATACAAGTATGTAAACAATGCAAAGAGTGTGGATAAAATAGTCAAGATACAAATAAGAGCAACAAACAATATAGGTTTTGGAAGTTAAAAAGTTCAAGAAGATAAGTTAACTACCAGTTCCAAAGACACTTCATAAGAAGAGGATACTTTAGAAGAGGGTTTCTCAGATGAGAGTGGAAGTGAAAGTGAAACTCCTAAGGATGAGTCAGATTGTAGTGAGTCCAATAGGAACAGGGACAATGGGTAAAGAAGATTCAGATGGAACAACAATCAGAACAGGTCAAGAGGAACTAGAATACCAATGGGATCTAGGCAAGGTTTATTCAATGGAAGATGTTTTTCATGTCACGGGTTTGGGCACATGGCTTCACAATGCAAGACACATGAAACACAAGATTATGGAAAAATACATCTTTTCCAAGGATATTGCTACTCATGCAATGAGTTTGGTAACAAGGCAATGAATTACAAGGTTCATGATAAAAGAGGATATGGCTTCACTAGAAGAAGTCCTAAGATAGTTGCACCTCCAAGGAATAATAATATTAAGTGTTATAAGTGCAATAATGATGGTTACATAGCAAGATGGTGTAGAGAAAATATTCTAGAATCAAGCATGAATAGGAACATAGATGAGAATAAGAATAGAAACAAGAACATGAATAGGAATAGGAACATGGATGAGAACATGAATAGGAACAAGAACAAGAACATGGATAAGAACAAGAACAGGAATAAGAACAAAAGTGATGACAGGAATAGGGATGAAGACTTAAAAATAAATAGTGAAAGGATTCAGGAGACTTAGAAAATAAGAGAGAAATATAAAGACAAAGAGCAATGCTTTTGGGGAGTATAAATACTCCCACCCTAGAATTAACCACCCATGAGGAGATGGGGGAGGGGCTAAGCTAAGAGGCTCATTCTTAGCCCTAAGCACCAAAAACAACCATTTTCCATTGATGTCAAAGGGGGAGAGATTTGTGTATTTTGGGGAGAGATTTGATATGGGGAGAGACTTGATATTTGAGAGAGCATTGAGCCAGGGAGAGCAAAGTCCCAAGGGGAGAAAAAAAGAAGGTCAAGTTTCAATAAAAAAATATGGGTTGCCATTAATGACAAAGGGGGAGATTGTTAGATATTTTGAGTCCTCTAAGTCAAAGTTATCATTGATGTCACTTGATAGAGTTATCACTAATCACAAAGAATTCAATAAGAAATAAAGTCATTCAAGGTTGTCACATTCATCCAGAAAAAAACTTCATCAGTTCAAAAGTGAAAGGAAAAAGGCTCCATGATATTTTAATATTAATGGGAGCTCAGGTTAAGCGATTGGTCCATAAAAACCCAAGATGGGTTATTGCAAAAGTTAAAAAGGAGGTTTAATAATTATTTATAAATTATTTAAATTCACAAGGAATTTAAATTTTATAAATAATATTTGATTATGCCAAGGTTGTGCATTAAGATAATGCTCCAAGGTTTATTTAAACTAAAACCTAAGGTTGGTTTTTTTTAATTTATAATATTTAAATTTAAATATATTATAAATTAAAACCACACCGACATCAAATTTATTCGAAGCATCGACGTGATTGCATATGAAGATAAGGGTATTATATATGATGCCATCAAAGACATTAAATCACTTACCCTTGCATTTTTGTTGAGAGCATGCAAAATGGTTTAGAATTCTTAAAGGCTTGATGATTTACAAAACTTGGAAGAATAGAATGTGTGGATTTGTTGAGCACATAGGACAGTGTGGCTTAGTGGTGTGTTGGATTGGCAAGAGAGAGGAGGTCTCGCATTTGATTCGATTGAGGTTTGCTTGCAAGGACAAAGCACTCGAAGTGCATTTTGATTATTTTGGAAAGCGTTGGTTTGTAAGGTATTTGACGTTGGTCGTGCCTTTTTAGGCACATGAGTGCACGTGGCCCATCGATGGTTTGGTTGCGGCTAAGGTTTTGGGAAGGAGGATGTCGGGGGATCGAATCCCTCTGAGAGGCAAAGACAAGTTATTGGTTTATGTTTTAGTTTTTTTTAAATAGCCTTAAGGAGAAATAAGGGTTATGTTATGCCCTAGAAAATTGGAAAATTTCTAATGGTTTTATTTTTGGAAGGGTAGCATATTATATATCGTTGGAAAGCATTTATCAAGGGCTATTTTTTTAACTTGCTTAGAAGGAGAAATAAGGTGTGTATAAAGAGATATTTTTGATTTTGTAAAAGGGGATTCAAAAGTGAGTTTGATTTATTCATTTTCAAAGGGGATTATTTCTTTCATGATAGGACATGGTGAATTTTATTGATAGGAGTAATAAGGTGTTATTGGGATATTATTTTTATTGTTGTGATATTACTCAAGTTCTCTAACCTCCTTGTGGTTGATAAGGAAATATTTGAAAGTGTGTTGAGTTTGACAGATTTTGTGGACAACTACTTGGCATAAAAAAGGTATGGGCAATATTCTCCATTGACTTGTTTGGGTAATTGATTTCTAAAAATATCATTGGAGAGAAAAAGATTGATTATGGTTCCTTTTTTTAAAGTTGTTGGCTTAATGCTTCAAGGTTTTCTAGATTGAGATTTGTGATTAAACCTTATTTTATAAGCATTGTTGTTAAAGCCAATTGGTTATGCAAAGAACTTGAACTTGAGTTAGAAAATAACATGAGTATCATTGTTATGTGAGATTTGTGGTTGAGCATTGTTGGAAACATTTTGAGTTGGTTGATACATGCTTGGACTAGGGTTTGTGAGAAAGGGTTGTTCCTTGAGGTGATTAGTTGAGTAAAGTTGAGCGAGCCTAGTCAAGTGTTTATGTGAAGTGGTTGTTCAAGTTCCATGAAATAAAATTTTCTATATTCTGAGTTGAGATTGGGATTTGAGTATAGAACATATTGATTCTCTAAAAATTCTCTTTATGCTTCTATGAGATTGATTTGAGTTGATATTGAGCTTTGAGAATAGAACATATTGAGTCTAACAATTATTTTTATGCTTCTATGATATTGATTTGAGTTTAGATTAAGCTTTGAGAATAAAACATATTGAGTCTCTAACAATTCTCTTTATGTTTCTATGAGATTGATTTGAGTTGAGATTAAGCTTTAATAATAGAATATATTGAGTCTCTAATAATTCTCTTTATGCTTATATGATATTGAGTTGAGAAAGTGATTGATCATTGAGTATAGGACATATTGAGTCTCTAACAATTCTCTTTATGATTATATGATATTAGACAAGTTATGTGTGAACTTGTTAAGCTGATTTGAGGCAAGTCTTTGAGAAGGCTTGTGGACTAATTTGTATGAGATTTTTTGGAAGCTTGTAATGAAAATTTGAGCAAGTCCTAAAGATGACTTATTAAGCAGATTTGAACAAGTTTTGAGTGATATTATTGAATAGGTTTGAGTAGGTTTTGTGTGGACCTGTTGAGCATATTTGAGCAAGTTCTATGTGGACCTATTGAGTAGATTTGAACAGGTTCTATGTGGACGAGTTGAGCAGATTTGAGAAGAATCTATGTAGACCTATTAAGAAAATTTGAGAAGGTTCTGAGTGGATCTATTGATTAGATTTGAGAAGGTTCTGAGTGAACCTATTAATAGAGCTTTGGAGGTGGCATAGTATAGAGGACAAAGTCTCAATGGATAGAGATCCAATAACCATGACAATTGAAGATAGATCTAAGTGAGGAGTCTTCAAGTGGAGAGAGATCCACCAGTCAGTGCAATAGAGATATAGAGTCTTTTATAATATCACTAGCCAGAGTTTAAGGGGAAAGAGTTCTCTTATGGAAGAGATCCACAAACTTGAGATTTAGGGGATCAACATCTCCTTTGGACAGAGGTCCATAAACATTGTAATTGAGAAGGATTTCCAAAATATTATTTGAGAAATAATTAGAAGAAATATTTTCTCTATGGAGGTAGCCCACATTGGGTGAACCACATTAAAATTTGTGTCTCTATTGTGTATGGTATTCTATGCATTGCTTTGATTACTGATTTTAATACCACTATCTATATACGACATAATATTAAATTGAAAAGAAAATTAAAAAGTGGTATTATATTGTTCACCCCCTCCTCTCAGTATAAGCTTATGTTCTTCATATAATTTATCTTTTAAGTGTTATACCAATGAGGGTATGGGAAAGGTATGGGGACCACTTTGACATCCTTCTAAACAATGAGGTTTAGTAAGGTTAACCCAAAAAATATGAGATGTTGGCCGTTCATGTCCTCTTGAGTGTCATTTATAGTGATATTGAACTCAAATGTGGTGATGCCTTGAGAATGCAAAAAATAATATTAGGACCTTGGTGAAACTTACTTATGGAAAAACATCTATCTTAGGTTGGTTTTGGTGTGTTGTTATAGTTGGTATCAAATCTCTAGGTTGTAGGACTAGAAACTTCCATGGAGTGTGCTTAGAATGAGCCTTGATTTGATGTTCTACTATGGGTAGACTTACTCTACTAGTCAGATCAAGGAGTAAAAATCCTAGAGTATATAGTTTCTTATTATGGAAGGCACCTTATAGTGAGGCAAGTGTGATCATGATCATTATTAGGAGAATTATAATGGTCTATGTTAGTTCATAGGGAAAATGAAACTAACTATTTGTAAGTACAATTGAGGGAAATTTTAACTTACCTAGATCCTTTGTGTGGATAGGAGATGGCATTTGTATTGAGATCATCCAAAAAGGTGGGGTCTTCTACACAAAAGGAAGTCACAGTACAACCCCAATAAAATTTTGGAATAACAATGAAATCCAACAAGAAAAATGGAAGAACAATGGACTCTAGTAATAAGTTTGAAATAACCATGGACCCAAGCAAGGAGGCTAAGAGAATCCAGAACTCAATCGAGAAAATGATAAATATTTTTGCATAGTGAGTTGATACAAGAGGAAATAAAGCAAATAATATCCTTAATTAAGTTGCTTCGAGATTATATGGATCAACAACAAACAATTTTGGAGGTGATTGTTGACCATAACTCAAGGGAAGGATCTAAGATCAAAAAATAAATAAATCAAAATTCCAACCTCATAAGTAAAATGATGCAACCTAGAAATAGGGAACAAGGAAATCAGATTTCAAGGCTTTATAATCAGAGTTTTATAATTTTAGATTTTACATAATTTCATATTTCGAAGGTAAATCAGATTTCAAGGCTTTGCATGTTTATATTTTCAGCATTCTGGTCCATTTTCAGATTTTATTTTTATTTTTCTAACCCTTCTCTTTTGTAGATTATTTTAAAACTTTGATGATTAAAATAAAAATAAAAAAATTAAAATGCCAAAAATAAATACATGGGTGTGAAGAATGAGCTTCAATATTTCATTCAAAATAATTTTGATCCCATTCCAAAGCCATTTTGAATTTATAAAAATTATTTAAAGTTGTTATATGAGAGTTTTATAATTTTAGATTTTACATAATTTCACATTTCGAAGGTAAATCAGATTTCAAGGCTTTGCATGTTTATATTTTCAGCATTCTGGTCCATTTCTAGATTTTATTTTTATTTTTCTAACCCTTCTCTTTTGTAGATTATTTTAAAACTTTGATGATTAAAATAAAAATTAAAAAAATTAAAATGCCAAAAATAAATACATGGGTGTGAAGAATGAGCTTCAATATTTCATTCAAAACAATTTTGATCCCATTCCGAAGCCATTTTGAATTTATAAAAATTATTTAAAGTTGATGTTATATGAGAGTTTTATAATTTCAGATTTTACATAATTTTGTATTTCGAAGGTAAATCAGATTTCAAGGCTTTGCATGTTTATATTTTCAACATTTTGGTCCATTTCTAGATTTTATTTTTATTTTTCTAACCCTTCTCTTTTGCAGATTATTTTAAAACTTTGGTGATTAAAATAAAATTAAAAATTAAAATGCCAAAAATAAATACATGGGTGTGAAGAATGAGCTTCAATATTTCATTCGAAACAATTTTGATCCCATTCTGAAGCCATTTTGAATTTATAAAAATTATTTAAAGTTGTTATATGAGAGTTTTATAATTTTGGATTTTACATAATTTCACATTTCAAAGGTAAATCAGATTTCAAGGCTTTGCATGTTTATATTTTTAGCATTCTGGTCCATTTCCAGATTTTATTTTTATTTTTCTAACCCTTCTCTTTTGTAGATTATTTTAAAACTTTGATAATTAAAATAAAAATAAAATAAAATGCCAAAAATAAATACATGGGTGTGAAGAATGAGCTTCAATATTTTATTCAAAATAATTTTGATCCCATTCCGAAGCCATTTTGAATTTATAAAAATTATTTAAAGTTGTTATATGAGAGTTTTATAATTTTAGATTTTACATAATTTTGCATTTTAAAGGTAAATCAGATTTCAAGGCTTTGTATGTTTATATTTTCAGCATTCTGGTCCATTTCTAGATTTTATTTTTATTTTTCTAACCCTTCTCTTTTGTAGATTATTTTAAAACTTTGATAATTAAAATAAAAAAAAAAATAAAATACCAAAAATAAATACATAGATGTGAAGAATGAGCTTCAATATTTCATTCGAAACAATTTTGATCCCATTCCGAAGCCATTTTAAATTTATAAAAATTATTTAAAGTTGTTATATGAGAGTTTTATAATTTTGAATTTTATATAATTTCATATTTTGAAGGTAAATCAGATTTCAAGGCTTTGCATATTTATATTTTTAACATTTTGGTCCATTTCTAGATTTTATTTTTATTTTTCTAACCCTTCTCTTTTGTAAATTATTTTAAAACTTCGATAATTAAAATAAAATTAAAAAAAATTAAAATGCAAAAAATAAATACATGGGTGTGAAGAATGAGCTTCAATATTTCATTTGAAATAATTTTGATCCCATTTCGAAGCCATTTTGAATTTATAAAAATTATTTAAAGTTGTTATATGAGAGTTTTATAATTTTAAATTTTACATAATTTTATATTTCGAAGGTAAATCAGATTTCAAGGCTTTGCATGTTTATATTTTTAGCATTCTGGTCCATTTCCAGATTTTATTTTTATTTTTCTAACCCTTCTCTTTTGTAGATTATTTTAAAACTTTGGTGATTAAAATAAAAATTAAAAAAATTAAAATGCCAAAAATAAATACATGGGTGTGAAGAATGAGCTTCAATATTTCATTCAAAATAATTTTGATCTCATTCCGAAGCCATTTCAAATTTATAAAAATTATTTAAAGTTGCTGTTATATGAGAGTTTTATAATTTTGAATTTTACATAATTTCGCATTTCGAAGGTAAATCAGATTTCAAGGCTTTGCATGTTTATATTTTTAGTATTCTAGTCAATTTCTAGATTTTATTTTTATTTTTCTAACCCTTCTCTTTTGTAGATTATTTTAAAACTTTGACGATTAAAATAAAAATTAAAAAAATTAAAATGTCAAAAATAAATACATGGGTGTGAAGAATGAGCTTCAATATTTCATTCAAAATAATTTTAATCTCTTTAAAGCCATTTTATATTATAAAAATTATTTAAAGTTGTTATTATATGAGAGTTTATATTTCAAATTCATAATCAATTTAATTAAAATCCAATTTAATATTTTCCTAGTCTTTTTTATATTTTAGATTTTATTATATTTCAAACTCTTTATAACTTTATTTAAAACTTATAATATAAAATAAATACATGGTGTGAAGAATGAGATTCAATCTTTCATTCAAAACAATTTTGATCCCATTCTAAAGCCATTTCAAATTTATAAAAATTATTTAAAGTTGTTGTTATATGAGAGTTTTATAATTTTAGATTTTACATAATTTTATATTTCGAAGGTAAATCAGATTTCAAGGCTTTGCATGTTTATATTTTCAGCATTCTAGTCCATTTCTAGATTTTATTTTTATTTTTCTAACCCTTCTTTTTTGTAGATTATTTTAAAACTTCGATGATTAAAATAAAAATAAAAAAAATTAAAATGCCAAAAATAAATACATGGGTGTGAAGAATGAGCTTCAATATTTCATTCAAAATAATTTCGATCCCATTCTAAAGCCATTTTAAATTTATAAAAATTATTTAAAGTTGATGTTATATGAGAGTTTTATAATTTTAGATTTTACATAATTTTACATTTCAAAGGTAAATCAGATTTCAAGGCTTTGCATGTTTATATTTTCAGCATTCTGGTCCATTTCTAGATTTTATTTTTATTTTTCTAACCCTTCTCTTTTGTAGATTATTTTAAAACTTTGATGATTAAAATAAAATAAAAAATTAAAATGCCAAAAATAAATGCATGGGTGTGAAGAATGAGCTTCAATATTTCATTCGAAACAATTTTGATCCCATTTCGAAGCTATTTCAAATTTATAAAAATTATTTAAAGTTGTTATATGAGAGTTTTATAATTTTGGATTTT
The DNA here is from genome assembly GCA_028583015.1 of Wollemia nobilis. Classification (NCBI taxonomy): domain Eukaryota; kingdom Viridiplantae; phylum Streptophyta; class Pinopsida; order Araucariales; family Araucariaceae; genus Wollemia; species Wollemia nobilis. The sequence continues at coordinate 363,828 of JAQPPZ010003279.1, forward strand.
ACATAATTTCATATTTCGAAGGTAAATCAGATTTCAAGGCTTTGCATGTTTATATTTTTATATTTTCAGCATTCTGGTCTATTTCTAGATTTTATTTTTATTTTTCTAACCCTTCTCTTTTGTAGATTATTTTAAAACTTCGATGATTAAAATAAAAATTAAAAAAAATTAAAATACAAAAAATAAATACATGGGTGTGAAGAATGAGCTTCAATATTTCATTTGAAACAATTTTGATCCCATTCCGAAGCCATTTTGAATTTATAAAAATTATTTAAAGTTGTTATATGAGAGTTTTATAATTTTAGATTTTACATAATTTCATATTTTGAAGGTAAATCAGATTTCAAGGCTTTGCATATTTATATTTTCAGCATTCTAGTCCATTTCTAGATTTTATTTTTATTTTTCTAACCCTTCTCTTTTGTAGATTATTTTAAAACTTTGATGATTAAAATAAAAATAAAAAATTAAAATGCCAAAAATAAATACATGGGTGTGAAGAATGAGCTTCAATATTTCATTCGAAATAATTTTGATCCCATTTCGAAGCCATTTTGAATTTATAAAAATTATTTAAAGTTTGTTATATAAGAGTTTTATAATTTCCATATTTTATTTTATTTTTTCTAGCCTTTCTATTTTGTAGATTATTTTAAAACTTTGATGATTAAAATAAAAATTAAAATGCCAAAAATAAATACATGGGTGTGAAGAATGAGCTTCAATATTTCATTCAAAACAATTTTGATCCCATTCCGAAGCCATTTCGAATTTATAAAAATTATTTAAAGTTGTTATATGAGAGTTTTATAATTTTGGATTTTACATAATTTCATATTTCAAAGGTAAATCAGATTTCAAGGCTTTGCATGTTTATATTTTCAGCATTCTGGTCCATTTCCAGATTTTATTTTTATTTTTCTAACCCTTCTCTTTTGCAGATTATTTTAAAACTTTGATGATTAAAATAAAAATAAAAAAATTAAAATGCCAAAAATAAATACATGGGTGTGAAGAATGAGCTTCAATATTTCATTCGAAATAATTTCAATATTTTAATAAATTTAAAAGGCAATTTGAATTATTACAAAATTGATTAAAAATCAAATTTAATGTTTATATGATAGTTTTATTTTTAAATCTTTGACAATTATAATTTCAACAATTTATATGCCAAAATAAATACATGGGTGTGAAGAATGAGCTTCAATATTTTATTTGAAATAATTTTGATCCCATTCCGAAGCCATTTCAAATTTATAAAAATTATTTAAAGTTGTTATATGAGAGTTTTATAATTTTGGATTTTACATAATTTCACATTTCGAAGGTAAATCAGATTTCAAGGCTTTGCATGTTTATATTTTCAGCATTCTGGTTCATTTCTAGATTTTATTTTTATTTTTCTAACCCTTCTCTTTTGCAGATTATTTTAAAACTTCGATGATTAAAATAAAAAATTAAAATACCAAAAATAAATACATGGGTGTGAAGAATGAGCTTCAATATTTCATTTGAAATAATTTTGATCCCATTTTGAAGCCATTTTGAATTTATAAAAATTATTTAAATTTGTTGTTATATGAGAGTTTTATAATTTTGGATTTTACATAATTTTATATTTCGAAGGCAAATCAGATTTCAAGGCTTTGCATGTTTATATTTTCAACATTCTGGTCCATTTCTAGATTTTATTTTTATTTTTCTAACCCTTCTCTTTTGCAGATTATTTTAAAACTTTGGTGATTAAAATAAAAATAAATAAAATTAAAATGCCAAAAATAAATACATGGGTGTGAAGAATGAGCTTCAATATTTCATTTGAAATAATTTTGATCCCATTCCAAAGCCATTTCAAATTTATAAAAATTATTTAAAGTTGTTATATGAGAGTTTTATAATTTTAAATTTTACATAATTTCGCATTTTGAAGGTAAATCAAATTTCAAGGCTTTGCATGTTTATATTTTTATATTTTCAGCATTCTGGTCCATTTCCAGATTTTATTTTTATTTTTCTAACCCTTCTCTTTTGCAGATTATTTTAAAACTTCGACGATTAAAATAAAAATTAAAAAATTAAAATACCAAAAATAAATACATGGGTGTGAAGAATGAGCTTCAATATTTCATTTGAAATAATTTTGATCCCATTCCAAAGCCATTTTGAATTTATAAAAATTATTTAAAGTTGTTATATGAGAGTTTTATAATTTTGGATTTTACATAATTTCACATTTTGAAGGTAAATCAGATTTCAAGGCTTTGCATGTTTATATTTTCAGCATTCTGGTCCATTTCCAGATTTTATTTTTATTTTTCTAACCCTTCTCTTTTGTAGATTATTTTAAAACTTTGGCGATTAAAATAAAATAAAAAAATTAAAATACCAAAAATAAATACATGGGTGTGAAGAATGAGCTTCAATATTTCATTCAAAATAATTTCGATCCCATTCCAAAGCCATTTCGAATTTATAAAAATTATTTAAAATTGTTGTTATATGAGAGTTTTATAATTTTGAATTTTACATAATTTTGTATTTTAAAGGTAAATCATATTTTTTTTTGATTGGTAGAAAGGATTTTGAAAGGTCCCTGAAACTTGTACAAGAGATTACAATAAATCCAAATCGACTGAGGTGGTCCAAGAAGAGAGGAATAGAAAGTTGGCAAACCTCCACCCTAGGGAAGGTACCGCGAAATCGCGACCAAAATGGTGATGTCGCGAAATCGCGACAAGAAGTGCCGTAGAAGCCGAAGGAAGAAAAGAAGTCACGAAATCGTGACAAGAATCGCCATCGAAGCTGAAGGAGGAAAGAAGTCGCGATATCGTGACATGTTGCAAAGTGTCGCGATATCGCGACAAGTTGCAAGGTTGGAGCCGATCGAGAAGAAGAGTCACGAAATCGCGACAAGAAAAAGGAGTCGCAAAATCGCTACAAGAATTGAAAACGCTGTCGAAGAGAAAAGGTGTCGCAAAATTGTGACAAGAATGCAGACCGCATCCGAAATAGAAAATGAGCCCCGAAATCGCGACGAAAGTGGAAGCCTGCTGCCAAGAATAAAAGGTGTTGCGAAATCACGACAAAAAGGAAGACCGCCATTGGAGAGAAAAACGGTCACGATATCGCGACAAGGATGAGAGTCCGCCGTTGGAGAGAAAAAATGTCGCGATATCGCGACAACCTGGAAGCCCGCCGTTGGAGAGAGAAAAAGTGTCGCAAAATCACGACAAAAATGAAGACCGCCTTGGAGAGAAAAAAATGTCGCGATATCGCGACAAGTTTGCGCAAAGGCACCCGAAGAGAAAAAGTGTCTCGAAATCGCGACAAGTTTGCGCAAAGGCACCCGGAGAGAAAAAGTGTCACGAAATTGCGACAGAATGGAAGACCGCCATTGGAGAGAAAACTCGTCGCGATATCGCAACCGAATGGAAGACCGCCATTGGAGAGAGAAAAGGTGTCTCGATATCGTGAGAAAAAGCAAGACCACGCTTGAAGGCCAAAAGTGTCGCGATATCGCGACAAGTTTGAGAAAAAGCACCCGAAGGGAAAAGGTGTCGCGATATCATGACAAGTTTGCGAAAAAGAACCCGAAGGGAAAAGGTGTCGCGATATCGTGACAAGTTTGCAAAAAAGCACCCGGAGAGAAAAGGTGTCGCGATATCGCGACAAGTTGGAAGACCGTGCCAGAGGGAGAGAAAAGTGTCACGATATCGCGACAAAAAGCAACCTCGTGGCCTGAGCAAAAGGGATAACGCAGCAAGCTGAGATTTTGTGATGCGAAAGCGCTCCAAGGATGCCAAAACGCCATCAAAAAACCTGAAGACCAGTAACCCACTCACATTGTGCAAACATTGGAACTTGAAGAAACGTCCCTTAGACCGATTGGAAAGGAATCTCTCTAGACCTGAATGTCTATTGCGTCAACTCCCTTATTAGCAAGCTAGTTCGCAGCTTTGTTTCCTTCCCGATATTGATGTTGAATGATTAATTTTGGATAGAAACCAATTAGTGTCTTGCATTCATCGAAGATGGAAACAAGGGCCCAAGGAGGCACAAAGGTTCCTTTGAGCCAGTTGATACAATGCAATGAGTCTCCTTCTATGATGAGTTTATTGATAGACAAGCCTTCCAAGAGAATCAAGCTTTGGAACAAGGCCCGAGCCTTGGCCATATTGTTGGACTGAATTCCTAAGTTCTGAGCAAAGGCCAAAATTATTTCTCTTCTATGATTTCTAAGAATTCCACCTCTGCCAGCCGCTCCAGGGTTGCCTTTGGCTGCGCCATCGAAATTGAGCTTGTGCCACCTAGAAGGAGGAAAGACCCACTTGATAATAGACCTGTCAACGAAGTGCGGGGTGTTGCAAAAAAATTGAGAAGATTGAAATGATTTTCTAGATCCAATTCAAGTCCAGGAGGGGGAGGTTTGGACGATGAGACGAGAGAGGCATTCTTCGCAGCAAGGGCCAAGATTTTGGCAACAACAATATTCTTATCCTTGGCAATGTTTTGAAAAATTCTAGCATTTCTCTCAAGCCAAATCTGCCACAGGAAAATGTGAAGGCATGCTTGCCACATGAATTTGAGTTGACTGCTTTTGAAGGGCCGGGGCCACTGTTGAAAAAGGAGGGGAATGGAATGAGGGAGGGCTACGAAGATGGTGAAAGTGTTGAAAACCTGGTTAAGCATTGCGAAAGGTAAATCATATTTTTTTTTTTGATTGGTAGAAAGGGTTTTGAAAGGTCCCTGAACCTTGTACAAGAGAGATTACAATAAATCCAAATCGACCGAGGTGGTCCAAGAAGAGAGGAATAGAAAGTTGGCAAACCTCCACCCTAGGGAAGGTGTCGCGAAATCGCGACCAAAATGGTGATGTCGCGAAATCGCGACAAGAAGCGCCGTAGAAGCCGAAGGAAGAAAAGAAGTCACGAAAACGTGACAAGAATCGCCATCGGAGCCGAAGAAGGAAAGAAGTCGCGATATCGCGACATGTTGCAAAGTGTCGCGATATCGCGACAAGTTGCAGGGTTGGAGCCGGTCGAGAAGAAGAGTCGCGAAATCGCGACAAGAAAAAGAAGTCGCGAAATCGCTACAAGAATTGAAAACGCTGCCGAAGAGAAAAGGTGTCGCGAAATCGCGACAAGAATGCAGACCGTAGCCGAAATAGAAAATGAGCCCCGAAATCGCGACGAAAGTGGAAGCCTGCTGCCAAGAATAAAAGGTGTCGCGAAATCGCGACAAAAAGGAAGACCTCCGTTGGAGAGAAAAACGGTCGCGATATCGCGACAAGGATGAGAGTCCGCCGTTGGAGAGAAAAAAGGTCGCGATATCGCGACAACCTGGAAGCCCGCCGTTGGAGAGAAAAAAGGTCGCGATATCGCGACAACCTGGAAGCCCGCCGTTGGAGAGAGAAAAAACGTCGCGAAATCGTGACAAAAATGAAGACCGCCTTGGAGAGAAAAAAATGTCGCGATATCGCGACAAGTTTGCGCAAAGGCGCCCGGAGAGAAAAAGTGTCGCGATATCGCGACAAGTTTGCGCAAAGGCACCCGGAGAGAAAAAGTGTCGCGATATCGCGACAGAATGGAAGACCGCCGTTGGAGAGAAAACCCGTCGCGATATCGCGACCGAATGGAAGACCGTCGTTGGAGAGAGAAAAGGTGTCGCGATATCGCGACAAAAATCAAGACCGCGCCTGAAGGCCAAAAGTGTCGCGATATCGCGACAAGTTTGCGAAAAAGCACCCGAAGGGAAAAGGTGTCGCGATATCGCGACAAGTTTGCGAAAAAGAACCCGAAGGGAAAAGGTGTCGCGATATCGCGACAAGTTTGCAAAAAAGCACCCGGAGAGAAAAGGTGTCGCGATATCGCGACAAGTTGGAAGACCGCGCCAGAGGGAGAGAAAAGTGTCGCGATATCGCGACAAAAAGCAACCTCGCGGCCTGAGCAAAAAGGATAACGCAGCAAGCTGAGATTTTGCAACCAACTTAGAAAAATGACGCGAAAGCGCCCCAAAGATGCCAAAACGCCATCGAAAAACCCGAAGACCAGTAACCCACTCACATTGTGCAAACATTGGAACTTGAAGAAACGTCCCTTAGACCGATTGGAAAGGAATCTCTCCAGACCTGAATGTCTATTGCGTCAACTCCCTTATTAGCAAGCCAGTCCGCAGCTTTGTTTCCTTCCGGTATTGATGTTGAATGATTAATTCTGGATAGACACCAATTAGTGTCTTGCATTCGTCGAAGATGGAAACAAGGGCCCGGGGAGGCACGAGAGGTTCCTTTGAGCCGGTTGATGCAATGCAATGAGTCTCCTTCTATGATGAGTTTATTGATAGACAAGCCTTCCAAGAGAATCAAGCTTTGGAACAAGGCCCGAGCCTCGGCCATATTGTTGGACTGAATTCCTAAGTTATGAGCAAAGGCCAAAATTATTTCTCCTCTGTGATTTCTGAGAATTCCACCTCCGCCCGCCGCTCCAGGGTTGCCTTTGGCTGCGCCATCGAAATTGAGCTTGTGCCACCCAGAAGGAGGAAAGACCCACTTGATAATAGACCTGTCAACAGAAGTGCGGGGTGTTGCAGAAAAATTGAGAAGATTGAAATGATTTGCTAGATCCAATTCAAGTCCAGGAGGGGGAGGTTTGGACGATGAGACGAGAGAGGCATTCTCCGCAGCAAGGGCCAAGATTTTGGCAACAACAATCTTCTTATCCTTGGCAAGGTTTTGAAAAATTCTAGCATTTCTCTCAAGCCAAATCTGCCACGGGAAAATGTGAAGGCACGCTTGCCACATGAATTTGAGTTGACTGCTTTTGAAGGGCCGGGGCCACTATTGAAAAAGGAGGGGAATGGAATGAGGGAGGGCTACGGAGATGGCGAAAGTGTTGAAAACCTGGTTGAGCACTGCAAGGGAGAAGGGACATTCCAGAAAAACATGCACAGTAGACTCACAGGCGTTTTTACACAGGATGCACCAATTGGGGATGAGAAGCCCTCTGTTTATCAGATTGTCAGTGGTGAGGATTCTATTTTGGATGGCCAACCAGCAGAAGAATTTAACCTTGGGAATGATCTTGGGAACCCAGACCAGATTAGTGGAGTCACGACCATCATTGGGAGCTTCTTGGCTGTAGTAGGCAGATTTAACAATAAACTGCCCAGAATCTTCAAGGTTCCAAACCATGGAGTCTTCTTTGTGAGAGCTGGGGATTATGCAGCTCCTCAGTAAGTTTTGAAGCCGTCTAAGCGCCTCGGTGATAAGTCTAGGCCCATTCAAAGCCAATTGTTTCCATTCGGGTCTTGTAGTACCTGGGTTGATGAAATGGCACACCTTATCTCCAAAGGTAGCTTCGGTCACCGTCTTGAGCATAGCAAGATGAGGATCTTGACTGAGAGGTTTGTCACGGATCCAAGGATCGTCCCAGAAATGAATGGCCGCTCCATTTCCAAGACACCACCTTAAACCTTCCATGATGATCTTCCTTGATTTAGTGACACCATTCCAGAAATGAGATCCGCCAGGAAGGTAGTGCTCTCCAAGAAAGGGAACATGATGAAGGTACTTAGCTTTGATGATGTCAATCCAGGTGGCTTTTTCATTGATGGTAAGTCTCCAGGATTGTTTGGCAATGAGAGCCATGTTCATCCGCTTGATGTCCCTGAAGCCGAGACCTCCATCCTTTTTCTTGGAACAAACCTTGTCCCAGGCAACAAGGGAAAATTTGTTCTTGTTTTCGTTTCCCGCCCAAAGGAATCTACGTTGAATTTGCTCAATTCTTTGGCAGATGGAAGCTGGAGCTTTGAAGATAGATAGAAAAAAAATAGGAATACTTTGCAAGCAAGCCTGGACCAAAGTGGCTTTGGCTGCCTGACTGAGCATTGAACTTTTCCAGCCTGCAAGTTTCTTGTTGAGACGATCTAGAATAGGGTTCCACATAGCCGAGACCGATTTGCCATGGAAAAGCGGTAATCCGAGATAAGTAGTTGGAAGGTTCCCAATGATACACCCAAGGATCTCAGCAATCCTGTTTTGCCTGTGGATGGGAGTATTGAGGAAGTATAGCTTGCTTTTGCGGTAATTGACTTTCTGGCCCGTCGCCTCTTCATAAGAGTCAAGGATGTTCTTAATGATTTTTGCTTCGGGGACAGAAGCCAGAGAGGAAAGAATAGTATCATCTACAAACTGCTGATGGGAAATGGCCTTGGTAGTTGAGGTAGGTTTGATCCCAGAGACAAGTCCACTGTTGCAGGCAGCAGTAAGGGTTCTTCCGAGAGTTTCAGCCAAAATGATGAAGAGGAAGGGTGACAGGGGGTCCCCTTGACGAATGCCTTTAAAACTTGGAAAAAAGCCGACAGGTGAACCATTGATAAGAACAGAGAACCAAGCAGTAGAAATACATTCTCGAACCATCTTAACCCATTCTTTGTGAAATCCAAACTTCTCAAGGACCTCAAACAGGAATTTCCATGAAACCCGATCAAAGGCCTTGTTCATGTCAAGCTTAAGGAACATACTGGGTTTTTTGTTTTTATAAGCCGAATGAGCCAACTCATGGACTGTTATCACTCCATCAGCAATGAATCTGCCTTTGACCGAGCTGCCTTGGCACTGGTCAATGATGGATGGAAGGATGTCTTTCAGCCTGTTTGCCATGACTTTGGTGATAAGTTTGTAGATGACACTACAGAGACTTATAGGTCTGAAGTCGGAGAGGGAAGCACGCTCATTAGACTTGGGAATTAAAACAATGAAGGTGGAATTGGCTTCTCTCGGCATCTTTTTGGCTCTCTGGAAGAATTTAACCGCAGCAACCACATCAGGGCCCACGACATCCCAAAAGTGTTGAAAAAACCGGGGTGGAAAGCCATCAGGACCAGGAGCCTTGTCAGGTTCCATTGCAAACAGAGCATCTTTGATCTCCTCTTCAGTGTAGGATTGGAGCGGTTTCTCATTATCATCGTTAGACACCAACATTGGAATGTTACGAAGCGAGAGAACTTGTTGTGCGGGGGTGGCGGTCAACACTTGGACCTAAGATTTCCTGGAAGTGGTGCACAACTTCTTGTCTGATGGCATGGATATCAGAGACAATGGTACCATCAGCCTTGGTCAACTCTGAGATTTTATTAGAACCTCTGTGGCGCAAGGTGGAAGCATGGAAAAACTTCGTGTTGGTGTCTCCTTCTTTGAGCCAGAGGCTTATGGATTTTTGTCTCCAGTAGGACTCTTCTTTAGCCAAAACATTGTGAATGTTTGAAAGGAGGCATTTTTCTTCCATGAAAGTTTCAACCCTCTGATCCCCTTCCTGAATCAGATTTTCCACCCTTTTGAGCTCATCCAGCAGAAGTTTTTTTCACTAAAAAGGTTGTCGAAAACCTCCCTGTTCCAGCATTTTAGCTTGAGTTTGATTGCTTTAAGTTTGAGGAACAGATTCAAGAGGGGGTTTGGACAAAGGTTTTTCTGCCACCATTGTCGAATACACCGACCTAAATCTGGATGAGTGAGCCACATATTTTCAAACCTGAAAGGGGTTTTAAAGGTTTTATGGAGTCGGGAACAATCCATAATAATAGGGTTGTGATCAGATCCAATTTTTGGGTGGCTATGCGGCATGGCATCACCAAAAATAGGAATGAGTTCTTTGGACAAGAGAAATCTGTCAAGCCAAATTTGGATGTGATGAATGCCCGCCGTATCGTTGCTCCATGTATAGTTGGATCCTTGGAGCGGTAAGTCCATAAGCTCATTGAGGTTGACAAAATCGTTGAAATCTTCAATGCAGCGGCTGGTGATCGGATTGCCTCCTTGCTTATCAAACAGGTGAAGGGGAGAATTGAAGTCGCCATAGAGCATCCAAGGAAAGTCAGGAAAGTTGTTGCGCATTGCGGTAATGTTATCCCACAGCAATCTTCTGTTGACAGGACTGTTAGGTCCATAGACATTGGTGGCAATCCATTGAAGGTTGGTGACTTTGTTATTGAACAAAATGTTGATGGTTATGTCAGAGACTGAAAGGACTCTCCCCTCAATAGTTGTCGGATCCCACAAACAAAGGAGACCCCTAGAGGCCCCAGAGGAGGGGCAAGAGACAAAATTGCTATTTTCCCAGATAAGTTTGCAAACTTGATTGCTGTTGTTCTCATCCAGTTTTGATTCTTGAAGAAACATGATATTTGGTTTTAGGTTTTTTCTCACCGACTTGACAGTCCTCTGTTTGGCAGATCCGTTGAGGCCTCTGACATTCCAGGAGACAAACTTCATCGATTTGACTTGGGATTTGCTTTGCGACCTCTGCCTCTCCCTTGAGACAGAGTAAGTTTAGGTCTAACCTCATCCAAATCTTGATGAATGGGTTGTTCGAAAGTAGGACCCAAGGAGGAAGGCACAGAACCATCAGCCGCTTCAAGCTCAGCTGCTTTGGCCAGCTTTTCTGCATTGGACGGTCTTCCCCTTCTCTGTTCTTTGTTGACATCAGCTTTGGGGGCAAAAATGGGAGATTTCAGAGGGCTGGAAGATTGAAGAATAACGGTGGTGTTGGTCCCAGGAACAGGCCTATGGGGGGATGGAGAGCGGGGAGACTGGCGCAGTGCAACAGGCTCAAGGGAGAGGGTAAGAGGACGGTTTTGAGTCGGGGGAAGGGGTGGGAAGGGAAGAGGAAGGTGAGAGGGACCAGAATATGAGGGTGAGTGCGGGGAGGTCATTGTAGCCTTACCCTTGGACAAGGGAGACTGAAACGCAGTGGGTGTGGATGAGATGATTGGATCTATGGGAGGGTCATTGGAGATGTCCTCATTAGTTGGAAGATTATCTAAAGGAGCAAAATGATTGGTACGAGAAGGCAGAGCACTTACGTTGTTGGGAGCAGATGATTTAGGGGGGCCTACAGAACGGCCTCGGCCCCTTCCAGGAGCCTTTTTCTGAACATTGGGAATCTGGGAATCCTTCTTCCTGCCAGAATCACTGGGAATATCTTTTTTTGGGAAGGGCATTGAGAAGCCAAGTGACCCTGGGAGTTGCACTCCAAACAAAAAGTAGGCTTGTTCTCATACTCGATTCCTTGACGCCTTCTGAAGCTTTCGACGTTGATGCCGATGCAGGTAGGCAGAACTGAATCCAGATTAGCCATGACACAGACACGGGCATAGGTCATTCTGGTTCTTGCTCTGGTGGCAGGGTCGATGGCAACTAAATCTCCAATCGGTTGGGTGATGCCTTTGAGAGCATCATTATAGAAAAACTGAGGGGGAAGCCCATGGAGTTTGATCCAAATCGGGGCGATGTTGATAGACTGAGTTTCAGGGTCGAAATCTTCCCCCCATCTCCGTAGAAACAAGCATCGACGACCAAAAAACCAAGGTCCACCAGTGAGAATGCGTTGGGTGTCGAGGGCATTGTTTAGCCTTACCATAAAGAACCCCCTAGGAAAGGCCACAAGCTCCATGCTTCCAGACAGCCGCCATTTGGAAAGGGCCCATTCGCGGATAGTTTCCATATCGGGTCGGGCACCAACAAATTTCCCAACCAGAGAGAGGGACTCTTGAAAGATTAGTGGCTCCATAGCCTCGCTAGGAAACGAAACTTCAGTGCCCTAAAACAGAGAAAGGCAAAGGAGTTTGAAAAGAGAAAGCTCCAGTCGAGGACCTGACTTTATCCGCAAAGGACAAAGACCACGGTCGCGTTTTGGAGGGAGAGGAGGTTGAAACCCTACCGTTACCAGACGTCATTTTCTCCACACCGTTAGGGTCTTCACCGTGACAAAAGCTGAGTGGGCCTGCAGTAGGCCCAACACCAGCTGCAGGGCCCGAGGACAAAGTTGCCAGACCAGCAAACCCCGTCGACCCACCATTCCCGTCATCTCCATCGCCATCGTCCACAGACGCACCCGCTCCCGCTCCCGCTCCCGTTCCCGCTCGTGACATTTCAAATTTTAAGGTAAATCATATTTCAAGGCTTTGCAAGTTTATATTTTTAGCATTCTAGTCCATTTTTAGATTTTATTTTTATTTTTTTAACCCTTCTCTTTTGTAGATTATTTTAAAACTTTGACGATTAAAATAAAAAAAAAAATAAAATTAAAATACCAGAAAATAAATACATGGGTGTGAAGAATGAGCTTCAATATTTCATTCAAAATAATTTCAACCCCAAACCCAGGTATTTTAGGTGAGTTGAAGAGGAGAGGACAATCCTCCAAGAGAGGTCCCAGGTTCGAATCTCCACCCTAACAAAAAGTTGAATTGTGTACCCAAAATCCAATTGATAATGTTGGTACGGGTAGGGACGGGCGTGACTCCTAGGTGAAAGTTTTATAATTTTAGAGTTTTAGTTATAGTTAGCAGGTCCAAGCATGACTCTCAAATTATTTTAACTGTGTAGAACCCCCTTTTCGTGGTCTCTCAGACCAAGGCAACCCCGTAAGAGGTCTTTTGCTTGAAAAAAATAACAATTTTGATCTCATTCCAAAGTCATTTCAAATTTATAAAAATTATTTAATGTTGTTGTTATATGAGAGTTTTATAATTTTGGATTTTACATAATTTTACATTTCAAAGGTACATCAGATTTCAAGGCTTTACATGTTTAAAATTTTAGCATTCTTGTCCATTTCTAGATTTTATTTTTTATTTTCTAACCCTTCTCTTTTGCAAATTATTTTAAAACTTTGGCGATTAAAATAAATATAAAAAAATTTAAAGTGCCAAAAATAAATACATGGGTGTGAAGAATGAGCTTCAATATTTCATTCGAAACAATTTTGATCCCATTTCGAAGCCATTTTAAATTTATAAAAATTATTTAAAATTGTTATATGAGATTTTTATAATTTTAGATTTTACATAATTTTGCATTTCGAAGGCAAGTAAGATTTCAAGGCTTTGCATGTTTATATTTTCAGTATTTTGGTCCATTTCTAGATTTAATTTTTAATTTTCTAACTCTTTTTTTTTTATTATTTCAAAACTTTGACGATTAAAATAAAAATAAAAAAATTTAAAATACCAAAAATAAATACATGGGTGTGAAGAAAGAGCTTCAATATTTCATTCAAAACAATTTCGATCCCATTCCAAAGCCATTTTGAATTTATAAAATTATTTAAAGTTGTTATATGAGAGTTTTATAATTTCAAATTTTACATAATTTTACATTTTGAAGGTAAATAAGATTTCAAGGCTTTGCATATTTATATTTTTTATATTTTCGTATTCTTGTCTATATTTAGATTTTATTTTTATTTTTCTAACCCCTCTTTTGCAGATTATTTTAAAACTTTTGTGATTAAAATAAAAATATAATAAAATATAAAAAATACATACATTGGTGTAAAGAACTTCAATATTTTATTCTAAACAATTTTGATTTCATTCGAATTGATTTCATTCTGAAGCCATTTCAAATTTATAAAAATTATTTAAAGTTGTTATATAAGAGTTTTATAATTTCAAATTCTACATAATTTTACATTTGAAGGTAAATCAAATTTCAAGGCTTTGCATGTTTATATTTTCAACATTTTGATCCATTTTTATATTTTATTTTTATTTTTCTAACCTTTTCTCTTTTGTAGATTATTTTAAAACTTTGGCAATTAAAATAAAAAATAAAATTCCAAATATAAATACATGGGTGAGAATAATGAGCTTCAATATTTCATTTAAAATAATTTCAATCCATTTCGAAGTCATTTTGAAATTATAAAAAAATATTTAATGTTGATGTTATATGAGAGCTCTATAATTTCAAATTTTACATAATTTCGCATTTTGAAGGTAAATCAGATTTCAAGGCTTTGCATGTTTATATTTTTAGCATTCTAGTCCATTTTTAGATTTTATTTTTATTTTGCTAACCCTTCTCTTTTGTAGATTGTTTTAAAACTTTGGTGATTAAAATAAAATAAAATAAAATTTAAAATTAAAATACTAAAAAATAAATACATGGGTGTGAAGAATGAGCTTCAATATTTCATTCAAAACAATTTCAACCCCAAACCTAGGTGTTTTAGGTAATTTGGAGAGAAGAGGACAATCCTCCAAGAGAGGTCCCAGGTTCGAATCTTCACCCTAACAAAAAGTTGATTTGGGTACCCAAAATACAATTGATAATGTTGGTGTGGGCAGGGCCGTGCGTGACTCCCAAGTGAAATTTTTATAATTTTGAAGTTTTACTTATAGTTAGCAAGGCTAGGTGCGACTCCCAGGTGACTTTGACAATGTAGAACCCCATGTACGTGGTCTCTCAGACCAAGGCAACACCATAAGAGGTCTTTTGCTTAAAATAATAATTTTGATCCCATTACAAAGTCATTTTAAATTTATAAAAATTATTTAATGTTGTTATATGAGAGTTTTATAATTTTAGATTTTATATAATTTCACATTTCGAAGGTAAATCATATTTCAAGGCTTTGCATGTTTATATTTTCAGCATTCTTGTCCATTTCCATATTTTTATTTTATTTTTCTAACTCTTCTATTTTGCAGATTATTTGAAAACTCCAGCAATTAAAATAAATAAATAAATAAAATTCCAAAAATAAATACATGGATGTGAAGAATAAGCTTCAATATTTCATTCAAAATAATTTCAATCCCATTCCAAAGCCATTTCGAAATTATAAAAAATATTTAAAGTTATTACATGAGAGTTTTATAATTTTAGATTTTACATAAATTTGTATTTTAAAAGAAAGTAAGATTTCAAGTCTTTGTATGTTTATATTTTCAGCATTCTGGTCCATTTCCAAATTTTATTTTTAATTTTCTAACCCCTCTCTTTTGCAGATTACTTTAAAACTTTGATGATTAACAAAAAAATTAAAATGCCAAAAATAAATGCATGGGTGTGAAGAATGAGCTTCAATATTTCATTCGAAACAATTTTGATCAAATTCCAAGGCCATTTCAAATTTATAAAATTATTTAAATGTGTTGTTATATGAGAGTTTTATAATTTTAAATTTTACATAATTTTGCGTTTTAAAGGTAAATCATATTTCAAGGCTTTGCATGTTTATACTTTCAGCATTCTTGTCCATTTCTAGATTTTATTTTTATTTTTCTAACCCCTCTTTTGCATATTATTTTAAAACTTCTGTAATTAAAATAAAAATTAAAAAAAATTAAAATACAAAAAATAAATACATTGGTGAGAAGAATGAACTTCAATATTTTGTTCAAAACAATTTCTTTCCCATTCTAAAGCCATTTTGAATTTATAAGAATTATTTAAAGTTGTTGTTATATAAGAGTTTTATAATTTTTTTTTTTTTATTGGTAGAAAGGGTGTTGAAAGGTCCCTGAACCTTGTACAAGAGAGATTACATGAATTCCATATCGACCGAGGTGGTCCAAGAAGAAAGGAATAGAGAGCGGGCAAACCTCCACACTAGAGAAGGTGTCATGAAATCGCGACCAAATTGGTGATGTCGCGAAATCGCGACAAGTTGCGCCGTTGAAGCCAATAGAAGAAAGGAAGTCGTGAAATCGCAATAAGAAGCGCCATCGGAGCCGAAGAAGGGAAGAAGTCGCGATATCGCGACAAGTTGCAAAGTGTCGCGATATCGTGACAAGTTGCTAGGTTGGAGTCGGACGAGAAGAAGAGTCGCAAAATCGTGACATGAATGAAGACCGTGCCCGAGAAAAAAAGGAGTCATGAAATCGCTACAAGAAGTAAGAACGCTGCCGAAGAGAAAGGGTGTCACGAAATCGCGACAAAAATGAAGACCGCAGCCGAATAGAAAATGAGTCACGAAATCATGACGAAAGTGGAAGCCTGCTGCCAAGAAGAAAATGTGCCACGAAATCGCGACAAGATGGAAGACCGCTGCCGAAGAGAAAAATTGTCGCGATATCGCGACAAATTGGGAGACCGCTGCCAAGACGAAAAAGTGTCACGAAATCGCGACAATCTGGAGGACCGCAGCCGAAGACAAAAAGTATCGCGAAATCGCGACAATTTGGAAGTCCGCAGCCGAGGAGAAAAAGTGTCGCGATATCGCGACAAGAATGAAGACCGTCGTTGGAGAGAAAAAATGTCGCGATATTGCGACAAAAAAGAAGACCGTCGTTGGAGCGAAAAAATGTCGCGATATCGCGACAGAATGGAAGACCGCCGTTGGAGGGAAAAAATGTCGCGATATCATGACAGAATGGAAGACCGCCGTTGGAGAGAAAAAATGTCGCGATATCACGACCAAATGGAAGACCGCCGTTGGAGAGAAAAAATGTCGCGATATCGCGACAGAATGGAGGACCGCCATTGGAGAGAGAAAAAGTGTCGTGATATTGCGACAAAAAAGAAGACCGCTGTTGGAGAGAAAAAATGTCGCGATATCGCGACATGAAGCAAGAAAGTGCCTGAAGGACAAAAGTGTCATGATATCGCGACAAGTTTGCAAAGGAGCACCCGGAGAGAAAAAGTGTCATGATATCACGACAAGTTGGAAGACCGCACCAGAAGGAGAGAAAAGTGTCGCGATATCACAACAAGAAGCAACATTGCGACCGGAGCAAAAAGGAATGTCACAATATCGTGACAAGCTAAGATTATGCAACCGACTGTGAAAAGTGATGCGAAAATGCTCCAAGATGCCAAAACGCAGCCAAAGGGGAAAAACCCCGAGCTCAGTAACCCACTCACATTGTGCAAACATTGGAACTTGAAGAAGCGTCCCTTAGGCTGATTGGAAAGGAATCACTCCAAACCTGAAAGTCTGTTGCGTCAACACCCTTGTTAGCAAGTCAGTCCGCAGCTTTGTTTCCTTCTCAGTATTGATGTTGAATGATTAATTCTGGATAAAAGCCAATTAGTGCCTTGCATTCTTCGAAGATGGAAACAAGGGCCCGGGGAGGCACGAGAGGATCCTTTGAGCCAGTTGATGCAATGCAATGAGTCTCCTTCTATGATGAGTTTATTGATAGTCAAGCCTTCCAAGAGAATCAAGCTTTGGAGCAAGGCTCGAGCCTCGACCATATTGTTAGACTGAATTCCCAAGTTTTGAGCAAAGGCCAAAATTATTTCTCCTCTGTGATTTACGAGAATTCCACCTCCGCCCGGCCCGCTCCGGGGGTTGCCTTTGGCCGTGCCATCGAAGTTAAGCTTGTGCCACCCGGAAGGAGGTAAGACCCACTTGATAACAGACACTGTCCAACGAAGTATGAGGTGTTGCAGAAAAATTGAAAATATTGAAATGATTTGTTAGATCCAATTCAAGGCCAGGAGAGGGGGGTTTGGAAGATGAGACAAGAGAGGCATTCTCCGCAGCAAGGGCCAAGATTTTGGCAACAACAATCTTCTTATCCGTGGCAAGGTTTTGAATTCTACATAATTTCCTATTTTGAAGGTAAATCAGATTTCAAGGCTTTGCATATTTATATTTTCAGCATTCTAATCTATTTTTCATTTTTTATTTTTATTTTTCTAACCTTTCTCTTTTGTAGATTATTTTAAAACTTTGGTAATTAAAATATCAAAAATAAATACATGGATGTGAAGAATGAGCTTCAATATTTCATTCAAACTAATTTTGATCATATTCTAAAGCCATTTTGAATTTATAAAAATTATTTAATATTGATATTATATGAGAGTTTTATAATTTTGAATTTTACATAATTTCGCATTTTGAAGGTAAATTAGATTTCAAGGCTTTGCAAGTTTATATTTTTAGCATTTTAATCCATTTTCAAATTTTATTTTTAGTTTTCTAACCCTTCTCTTTTGAAGATTGTTTTAAAACTTTGGTGATTAAAAAAAAAAAAATTAAAATACCAAAAATAAATACATGAGTGTGAAGAATGAACTTCAATGTTTCATTCGAAACAATTTCAACCCCAAACCCAGGTGTTTTAGGTGATTTGAAGAGGAGAGGACAATCCTCCAAGATATATCCCAGGTTCGAATCTCCACCCTAACAAAAAGTTGAATTGGGTTCCTAAAATCCAATTGATAATGTTGGTGCGGGCAGGGCCGGACGTGAATCTCGGGTGAAAGTTTTATAATTTTGAAGTTTTAGTTATAGTTAGCAGGGTTAGGCGTGACTCTCAGGTAACTTTGATGGTGTAGAACCCCCTGGTCATGGTCTCTCAGACTAAGGCAACCCCGTAAGAGATATTTTGCTTTAAAAAAAAACAATTTCGATCCCATTCCAAAGCCATTTTGAATTTATAAAAATTATTTAATGTTTTTGTTATATGAGAGTTTTATAATTTTATATTTTACATAATTTTGTATTTTGAAGGTAAATCAGATTTCAAGTCTTTGCATGTTTATATTTTTAGCATTCTTGTCCATTTCCAATTTTTATTTTTATTTTTCTAACCCTTCTCTTTTGTATATTATTTTAAAACTTCAATGATTAAAATAAAAATAAATAAATAAATAAATAAATAAAATACCAAAAATAAGTACATGGGTGTGAATAATGAGTTTTAATCTTTCATTCGAAACAATTTTGATCCCATTCCAAAGCCATTTTGAACTTATAAAAATTATTTAAAGTTGTTATATGAGAGTTTTATAATTTTAGATTTTACATAATTTTACATTTCGAAGGCAAGTAAGATTTCAAAGCTTTGCATGTTTATACTTTCAGCATTTTGGACCATTTCCAAATTTTATTTTTAATTTTCTAACCCTTCTCTCTTGTAGATTATTTTAAAACTTCGATGATTAAAATAAAAATTAAAATTAAAATGCTAAAATTAAATGCATGGGTGTGAAGAATGATCTTCAATATTTCATTCGAAACAATTTCGATCCCATTACAAAGCTATTTTGAAGTTATAAAATTATTCAAAGTTGTTATATGAGAGTTTTATAATTTTGAATTTTACATGATTTCGTATTTTGAAGGTAAATCAAATTTCAAGGCTTTGCATGTTTATATTTTTAATATTTTTAGCGTTCTTGTCCATTTTCAAATTTTATTTTTATTTTTCTAACCCTTATTTTGCAGATTATTTTAAAACTTCTACGATTATAATAAAAAATTAAAAAATTAAAATACAAAAAATAAATACATTGTTGTGAAGAATGAGCTTCAATATTTCATTCAAAATAATTTTGATCCCATTTTGAAGCTATTTCAAATTTATAAGAATTATTTAAAGTTGTTGTTATATAGGAGTTTTATAATTCCAGATTCTACATAATTTTGCATTTTGAAGGTAAATCAAATTTTAAGGCTTTGCATATTTATATTTTCAGCATTCTGGTTCATTTCCATATTTTATTTTTATTTTTCTAATCCTTATTTTTTGTAGATTATTTTAAAAATTTGACAATTAAAATAAAAATTAAAATGCTAAAAATAAATACATGGGTGTGAACAATGAGCTTCAATATTTCATTCAAAACAATTTTGATCCCATTTTGAAGCCATTTCAAATTTATAAAAAAATATTTAAAGTTGATGTTAAATGAGAGTTTTATAATTTCAAATTTTACATAATTTCGCATTTCGAAGGTAAATCAGATTTCAAGGCTTTGCATGTTTATATTTTTAGCATTCTGGTCCATTTCTAGATTTTATTTTTATTTTTTTAACCCTTCTCTTTTATAGATTATTTTAAACTTCGATGATTAAAATAAAAATAAAAAATTAAAATACCAAAAATAAATACATGGGTGTGAAGAATGAGCTTCAATATTTCATTCGAAACAATTTTGATCTCATTCTGAAGCTATTTTGAATTTATAAAAATTATTTAAAGTTTTTATATGAGAGTTTTATAATTTCATATTTTACATAATTTTACATTTCGAAGGCAAGTAAGATTTCAAGGCTTTGCATGTTTATATTTTCAGCATTTTGGTCCATTTCTAGATTTTATTTTATTTTTATAACCATTCTCGTTTGCATATTATTTTAAAACTTCAACGATTAAAAAAATAAATAAAAAATAAAAATAAAATGCCAAAAAAAAACATGGGTGTGAAGAATGAGCTTCAATATTTCATTCGAAATAATTTTGATCCAATTCCAAGGCCATTTCGAATTTATTAAATTATTTAAATTTGTTGTTATATGAGATTTTTATAATTTTAAATTTTACATAATTTCACGTTTTGAAGGTAAATCAAACTTCAAGGCTTTGCATGTTTATATTTTTTATATTTTCAGCATTCTTGTCCATTTCCAGAGTTTAATTTTTTACTTTTCTAACCCCTCTTTCGCAGATTATTTTAAAACTTTTGCAATTAAAATAAAAATTAAAAATAAATAAAATACAAAAAATAAATACATTGGTGTGAAGAATGAGCTTCAATATTTCATTCGAAACAATTTCGATCCCATTCTCAAGCAATTTCAAATTTATAAGAATTATTTAAAGTTGTTATATAAGAGTTTTATAATTTTAGATTCTACATCATTTTACATTATGAAGGTAAATCATATTTCAAGGCTTTGCATGTTTATATTTTTAGCATTCTGGTCCATTTCCATATTTTATTTTTATTTTTCTAACCCTTCTCTTTTGTAGATTATTTTAAAACTTCAACAATTAAAATAAATAAATAAATAAAATACCAAAAATAAATACATGGGTGTGAAGATGAGCTGCAATATTTCATTTGGAAAAATTTTGATCCCATTTTGAAGCCATTTTGAATTTATAAAAAATATTTAAATTTGATGTTATATGAAAGTTCTATAATTTTGAATTTTACATAATTTCGCATTTCAAAAGTAAATCAGATTTCAAGGCTTTTCATGTTTATATTTTTAGCATTCTATCCCATTTCTAGATTTTATTTTTATTTTTCTAACCTTTCTCTTTTGTAGATTGTATTAAAACTTTGGTGATTAAAATAAAAATTAAAACAAATTAAAACACAAAAAATAAATACATGGGTGTGAAGAATTAGCTTCAATATTTCATTTGAAACAATTTCAACCCCAAACCTAGGTGTTTTAGTTGAGTTGGAGAGAAGAGGGCAATCTTCCAAGGGAGATCCCAAGTTTGAATCTCCACCCTAACAAAAAGTTGAATTGGGTACCTAAAATTCAATTGATAATGTTGGCGTGGGCAGGGCCGGGCGTGACTTCCAGGTGAAATTTTTATAATTTTAGAGTTCTAGTTATAGTTAGTAGGGCTAAGCACGACTCTCGGGTGACTTTGACAATGTAGAACCCCCTAGTCATGGTCTCTCAGACCAAGGCAGCTCCATAAGAGGTCTTTCGCTTAAAAAGAAACAATTTCGATCCCATTCCAAATCTATTTTGAATTTATAAAAATTATTTAATGTTGTTATATAAGATTTTTATAATTTCGAATTTTACATAATTTCGCATTTCGAAGGTAAATCAAATTTCAAAACTTTGCATGTTTATATTTTCAACATTCTTGTCTATTTCCAGATTTTATTTTTATTTTTCTAACCCTTCTCTTTTGTAGATTATTTTAAAACTTTGGTGATTAAAATAAAAATAAAAAATAAATAAAATACCAAAAATAAATACATGGGTGTGAAGAATGAGCTTCAATATTTCATTCGAAACAATTTTGATCCCATTCGAAGCCATTTCAAATTTATAAAAATTATTTAAAGTTGTTCTATGAGAGTTTTATAATTTCATATTTTACATAATTTTGCATTTCAAAGGTAAGTAAGATTTCAAGGCTTTGTATGTTTATATTTTCAGCATTCTGGTCTATTTCTAGATTTTATTTTTTATTTTTCTAACCCTTCTCTTTTGCATATTATTTTAAAACTTCGATGATTAAAATAAAATTAAAAAATGCCACAAATAAATACATGGGTGTGAATAATGAGCTTCAATATTTCATTCGAAATAATTTTGATAAATTTAAAAATATTATTAATCGTCTACTATAACATGCATGAAGCTATACTATTTTGATGTGTTACAATGCATGAAGTTTTATCTCCAATATATATATATTTTGGTAAATAAAGTATTTCATTAAACCGGGTTTTAAAGGTTGACCCAAAACCTTTATACAAAAATCAGCCCCTAGCTGAGGAACCACAACAAAAAACAGACTGAGGATCCTTTGTCCTCTACTCCAACGAAACTTCCTTGACTAGGAACCACCATACTAGACTTCCCACCATAGACAAGACCCAAACTGATAAAAGGAAACCAGGGTCCTAGCAGGACCCAAACCACCCCTAGCATCAAAACCACACGCTGGAGCTAACCCAGTACATAGATAACAAAAATAGGCAAAAACTCTGCCCTGACAACAAAACGTAAATTTAGCCTTGATGACCATCAACATTATCAGAACAACAAAAATCAGGGTAGCCTAACAAAAAGGAAGACCCTAGTCCTCCTCATCGACCTCCTCCTCCTGTTCGTCATCTTTGTCTTCTTCATTGTCGTCTGTCTCCAGGTTGTATACCACCGACTTGTTGCTTTGGTATCCTTCGTTGAAGAATACCTTGGTCAGGACCTCCTGTAGTTCCTGCATCTGGTGGTTGATGTTGGTCATTGTGTTCAGGATAAACCTTTTTATTTCCATAATTGTAGGGTTAGGACCCTCATCTTTAGAAGTAATCTCCATTATTTTGCTGCTCCCCTGGACTTGCTTGTTTTTTAGCCTCAGGGACGACCTAATGGGCGGGTCATCAATCCTCAGCCTTTTCCTTGTTGGACCTCCCTTAACACTTGACTCACCCTCACGCTTCTTGACAGGGGAGGGTTTGGGAACACCAAGGCTCTCTCTCCCCCTCAAAATTTCACCATGAACCATCAGGGGATCCTCAGGGGGAGGGGCAGGGAGTTCGGGTTGGGGAACATGGAGAAGGACGTATTTATAAATAACCTTAAGAAGGCCTTGGTGCATGGGCATGGAGAAGCCTTTCTTGCTGCGGGACGAGGTTATAGTATGGTTCAGGGAGTTCATCAAGAATTGGGGAATGCTTATGGGGTTCACATCCCTGAAAAAGTTGACAAAAGCATAATGGAAACTTAGCAAAACTTTACCAGGGTCCTCCGTCGTGATAAATTCCAGCACATTTTTCATTACCGCATTCCAAGGAGTCGGGAGGTCCATCCTTGTGAGCCCGTTCTTTGCCTCCTTGTAGATTTTTGGGTTATCCTTAAACTCTTTGAGCTCCACCTCCCAATGGTGCTTTTGTCTATGGATCGACCTTCCCTTGATCGACTACCCAATAATTTCCACCAATAGATGAACATCAATGACAATTTCACGACCACGAATCTCCACTCTACCATCCTCCCACGTCTCCATCATAGCCAACGTGATTTCCTCCTCCACACCCAAGAATAAATCAAAGAACTGGGTAAAACGTCTATCGATCAGAATAGCCTGAGTAGCAGGCTCCATGACAACCATGTTGGGCTCAATGTAGATCATATTTGTTAGGGTTACTATCAAATTCCTCTCTGGATTATCTGAAAGCTCTCCACTCATGATTTTTGACATTTTACTACAACGGTGAATAATTATAAGGTGGTGGCACCTTTGTTTGCCTCGTCCATCCATTGTTGGTTCCTTAAAACCCGTATCAATTTTGGAAATGAGCCTCCAATCACCGTTATCTTGAAAAGCATGCCAATTCAACATGTGGATCATGCCGTCGTATCCCTCTTCGCATCTATTAGGATCCGTTATCTTGGTAGTGATGAAAAGGTTAGCCCCAAGAAGCCTCACGGGGAACCGACGCCTCTCGAAAAAAGTTAACCCGTATCTCGATGCATTTGTAAACTTGCACCTCCTCCCACGGTACGTCCTCCTTGCATAATTGTATTTTTTAGGAATGAAACCCACTACCTCGTAGTTCCTCCACCTGCTTGTATGAGTTTCCAAGCTGGCCTTGGGTTGATCCCTTGCTAATTCCAACCTAATCATGGCCAATGAGAAAAGCCTTCTGATTTGGGCCCTCTGCCACCTCCCAATGGTAATCCCACAGGGGCACGTGATTTGCCAGCGAAAGAGCCACGTTGACCCTATCATAATTTTTTGGATTGGATGATATCCTCCACATCACCTGGGACCTCAAGCGCCCATGTGATCATCTCGTAAGCCTTGACATCGATGTTTGCCAGCTTGTCCACTGCCTTGTTGGCTTTGCAAAACACGTTTTGGATGACTTTTTCTTCTCTTGCATCAGCAAGGATGTTTGCTTCATTGATGAGGGCCTCGATCCTCCAAGGAGGTTTCCTTTTGTTTTTGAGAAGGTTGATATTCAGGGAATCCCCCTCCACACAACATTTACCTTGGACCTCTTGAAGCAGTTGTAGACCTCTCCAAAGAGCTCTTGCTTTGACCTCATTATTGGTTTTAATCCCTAGGTTTTTAGATAAGGCAAGCACAACCTTCCCTTGATGGTCTCTCACCATGCCTCCAGCTCCTGCTTTGCCAGGGTTGTCCTTAGCTGCCCCATCAAAGTTAAATTTGATCCAGTCCATAGGGAGGGCGTTCCACCTAGACTCTATCCTCGGATGAGGTTTGCACACGCCCATGGACTCGTCTAAGGAGATATCAAGGGATTGAGCAAGGATTTTCTCATATGAAGGAATGGATTGGGGAGATGAAGGAAAGATGCTCAGGTTTTCTTTAGCAAAGGCCAATATTTTGTTGATGACGGACTACGGATCAAGGTTAGATTCTTTAAATGCTCTATGGTTCCTTTCTAACCAAATCTGCCATAGGTAGTGATGGAGGCAAATCTTCCAGAGGAACCTCAGCTACAAACTGATAAAGGGAGAAGGCCATTGTTGGAACAACTCAGGGACCGTGGCTGGCATTGCCCATGAGATATTAAAGGTTTGAAACACTCCATTAAGGATAGAAACCGACCATGGGCATTCTAGAAAGATGTGATGAATTGATTCCCAGCTATTCCTGCACAAATAACACCGGTTAGGCAAAATCATACCTCTTCTTATCATGTTGTCTATGGTGAGGATTTTTCCTTGAATAGCAACCCAGGCAAAATGAGCCAATTTGGGGATCAACTTGTTGATCCACACCACTTTGGTTTGGAACGACGGATCCTCATGGTCAAGAAGCATCCTGTATGCGGATTTAACTAAAAATTCCCCACTTTCAGTCGCAGCCCACCTCAGGTGATCCTCAACAGCTCTTATGGAAATGAATTGTTGGGATAAAATAGATTCTAACTCCTTTGATTCATTTTGCAATCCCTGCGCCCTGATGGGTTTCCATCTCAGCTTACCTCCCTCCTGTCTGAGGAAATCTGCCACCAGAGGTCCAAAGTTGTCATCAGTGTATTGTTTAATTCTTACTAACATGGGATCTACGGCAAGGGCCTCCTCCCTAGCCCATCTATCCTCCCAAAATCTGATCTTCATACCATTCCTGACTATCCATCTCATGCCTTTTTTTACTATCTCTCTGCTTGCCAAAATTGCTTTCCAGAAGGCCGATCCTCTTATCGAAATAGGAGTGTTCAGTAAATCAGATCCTTGAAGGTATTTCCTTTTTACTATGGCTATCCACTCATTTTCTTCGCTTGTGAGTACACGCCACGCTTGTTTGGCTAACAGTGCAGTATTAAGGTGGGAGACTCTCCTCAGACCCAGGCCTCCTCCTTCCTTGGGTCGACACCCTTTTCTCCACCCAACTAGGTGGATCCTATTATTTCCTTCCGATCCTGACCATAAAAATTTTTTTTGCAACTATTCAATTTTTTGGAGCACTCGAGCCGGGGCCTTGAACACAGACAGGAAGTAGACAGGAATACTTTGCAGCGAAGCCATGGTCAGGGTAGCTTTCCCTACTTGAGATAAGAAGTGACCTTTCCAGCCAGCCAACCTTTTTTGGATTCTTTCCACCACATTGTTCCACATAACTCCCAAAGGTGCCCCAGTGAAAAGAGGTAGGCCCAGATAAGATGTCGGCAAAGTAGATATAGCACACCCTAAAATCCTTGCAATCTTGTTCTGTCTTGGTATGGGGGTGTTGAGGAAGAAAATCTTACTTTTGTTGAAATTAACCTTCTGATTGGCCGCCTCCTCATACAAATTTAGGATGTATTTGATTCTTTTGGCCTCTTCCACAGAAGCTAGAGAAAGCATCAGCGTATCGTCCACAAATTGTTGATGGGTGACAGGGGCTATTTGGGACGTGGCTTTGATACCAGAGATTAGGCCTGCTAAACATTCATCTTTGATGGTCCTGCCCAAGGCTTCGACCACAATGATAAATAACATGGGGCTAATAGGATCCCCTTGTCTAAGGCCTCTGCTACTTTGGAAGTACCCGGTAGGGGACCCGTTCACCAAAATAGAGAACCAAGGTTTATGGATGCATCCTCGAATGAGTTTTACCCACTGATGGTGAAATCCAAATTTGGTCAGCACTGCCTCAAGAAATTCCCAATTGATGCGGTCGAATGCTTTGTTCATATCAAGCTTTAGAGCAAAGGATGCTTTCTTGGTTTGGTTAGCAGAATGGAGGGCTTCATGAACCATGATGACCCCATCAAGAATAGATCTCCCTTGAACTGAGCTTCCCTGGCATTGATCGATGATAAGGGGCAGAATACCTTTCATCCTATTTGCTATCAATTTGGTGAGGATTTTGTAGGTTACATTACAAAGGCTCACTGGTCTGTAATCAGCCATAGTTTTAGGAGTTGCTCCTTTTGGAATCAAGGCTATAAACGTGGAGTTGTAGCTTTTAGGAATGTGTTTGGATGACTGAAATTCCCTGATAGCCGAACAAACGTCAGCCCCCATAGTGTCCCAGTAGGTTTGAAAGAAACGAGGAGAGAACCCATCTGGACCTGGGGCTTTATCCGGATCCATAGATAACATGGTGATGCAGGAGCATCCGGCAGCACCAGCAGTAGAAGCAGCAAATTACGGGAGAGCCACTTTTGAAGAGTCGGCTCGAGAAGAAGAGGCAGATAGCAAGAAAAATTTTGCTAAGGCAAAATCTGAAAAGTGTAGCGAAATCACGACGCGATTTCACGACGTCGTGAAATCGTGACGTCGCAGCGGAAGAGGAGGCATAGTTGGAAAAATGTCACGATTTCGTGACATGTCATGATTTCGTGACATGTCACGAAATCGCGACATGAGCGAAGCAGAGGCAAGGCAAGGGCGATGGAGAGGTCACGATTTCACGACATGTCACGAAATCGCGACAGAAACAGCAGCAATGCAGAAGTCAGAGAGTGCAGTGAAATCGCGACATCACGATTTCACGACATCGCGAAATTGTGACATCAAAAGGGATTCAGGGTGAGGCGGCAGAACGGTCACGATATCGCGACATCGCGAAATCACGACAGGAAGTTGAGTAGAGGAGGAAGCGGCGAGGAGGTCGCGATATCGCGACGTCGCGAAATCGCGACGTCGAATCGCCCAACGGACGTCGCGAACCGCGGAACGCGAGGAGGTCGCGATATCGCGACGTCGCGAAATCGCGACGTCGAGATATCGCGACGTCGCGAAATCGTGACGTCGCGATATCGCGACGTCACGAAATCGCGACGTCACGAAATCGCGATAGGAAGTTGAGCAGAGGGGGTCGATGGCCGAACGGTCGCGATATCGCGACATGTCACGATTTCGCGACTTGTTGCGATATCACGACGGAGAGAGAAAAGGCGCGGGAGGAGAAAGAGATGGCGGGAACGAAATTTACGAGGACCGTTCAAATTTGACATTTGGCACAATGTGCAGTTAAAGCAGGTGACTACCCAGGAGCGCGAAAGACGAAGTGGATGGGCACGTAGAGTATTCTGATAGATTCAGTGGTGACAGGGACCGTGTAGAGTGCGGGAATTTATTTGGGTTGGTGTCCCGATTTTTGAAAATGTAATTAATCGGGTTGGTGAATCCT
Source organism: Wollemia nobilis (assembly GCA_028583015.1). Lineage (NCBI taxonomy): Eukaryota > Viridiplantae > Streptophyta > Pinopsida > Araucariales > Araucariaceae > Wollemia > Wollemia nobilis. The sequence goes on from JAQPPZ010003279.1 coordinate 391,653, forward strand.
TTTAGGCGGGAGTTGATGCTTCAGAGGGTCGGGGCCTCTATAAAAACCCAGTTGTTTGTATTTGTCGCGACGGTGGATCGGGGAATGCACGCTGAGTGTGAGAAGTGTAAAAGCTAAGCCGAGAGCTAGCTAATGTAAGCCTGCGGGCTGTATGCTTGTAAATTTTTAGATTTATTAATGAAAAGTGGGGTTTGATGAAGTGTGCGTTTTTGGGTCCCCGTCAGTGGTATCAGAGCGAGAAGTCCTGAGTGCGTAAACAGACCGCCGGCCATGAGGTAGTTTGTGCCAGGACCTGCGGGAGGGTTCTGAAAGAGAGCATTTAGGATCCCCGAACATGTTAGAAGATCTCCGGACGTGAGGCAACTACACCGAGATCAGTTGAGCTTTGTGAGAAAAGCTGAGAAGGAGAGATGCATTCCCAAAGAAGATGGGACAACAAGGAAGATATGGTGCCGAAGGAAGAAGTCATAGCTTTGCAGCGATAATTAAAAGCATTGCAAAGAGAGTGGCTCATCATTAAATTGCGGGAGCAAGAGGAGCGACAAAGAAGGCGGGAAGAAAGACGAAGAAAGAAAGAGGAGAAAATGAAGAAGGCTGCAGAGGCGTGCAGCAGTGCCGGGACCTGCCCGGAAGAAGGCACAGATTTTTTTGTGCAAGAGGAGGAGTTGAAGCAGGCTGCAAAAGAAATTTGTAGCAATGAGGAAATCTGTCCGATAGAAGACAAAAGTTGTGTGGACCGGGAGACGGGGTTAGAATAGTCTGCTGAGGCAGAGAAAAGTCTAGAAGTGTTGTCGAAGGCAGCAATCGAACCAAGCAAAAGTGAAGATCACTTCTTCACTTACCCCGGGTGTCTGATGCAGGAGCATCCGACAGCACTAGCAGCAGAAGCAGCAAATTGCAGGAGAGCCACTTTTGAAGAGTCAACTCGGGAAGAAGAGGCAGATAGCAAGAAAAATTTTGCTAAGGCAAAATCTAAAAAGTGTAGCGAAATCACGACATCGCGATTTCGCGACGTCACGAAATCGCAACGTCGCAGCGAAAGAGGAGGCGCAGTTGGAAAAATGTCACAATTTCGTGACATGTCGCAAAATCGTGACAGCGAAGCGGAGGCAAGGCAAGGGCGATGGAGAGGTCACGATTTTGTGACATGTCATGAAATTGTGACTGTCACGAAATCGCAACAGCAAAACAACAACGAGGCAGAAGTCGAAGAGTGCAGCAAAATCACGACATTGCAATTTTGTGACGTCACAAAATCATAACGTCAAAAGGGATTCAAGATGAGGTGGCAGAACGGTCGTGATATCATGACGTCATGATATCGTGACATCGCGAAATCATGATAGGAAGTTGAGTGGAGGAGGAAGCGGCGAGGAGGTCGTGATATCGCGACGTTGCGATATCGCGACGTCGCAAAATTATGACAGGAAGTTGAGCAGAGGGGGTCGATGGCCGAACGATCGTGATATCATGACATGTCACAATTTTGCGACCTGTCGCGATATCACGACAAAGAGAGAGAAAAGGCACGGGAGGAGAAAGAGATGGTGGGAACGGCATTTACGAGGACCGTTCAAATTTGACACGTGGCACAATGTGCAGTTAAAGCGGGTGACTACCCAGGAGCACGAAAGACGAAGTGGATGGGTGCGTAGAGTATTCTGACAGATTCAGTGGTGACAGGGACCGTGCAGAGTGCAAGAATTTAATTGGGTTGGTGTCCTAATTTTTGAAAATGTAATTAATCGGGTTGGTGAATCCTTTTAGGCGGGAGTTGATGCTTCAGAGGGTCGGGGCCTCTATAAAAACCCAGTTTATTGTATTTTTCGGGATGGTGGATCGGGGAATGCACGCTGAGTGTGAGAAGGGTAAAGCTAAGCCGAGAGCTAGCTAATGTAAGCCTGCGGGCTGTATGCTTGTAATTTTTTAGATTTATTAATGAAAAGTGGGGTTTGAAGAAGTTGGCATTTTTGGGTCCCCATCACATGGCCTCTATGATTTCCTTGTCTAAGAATGGATCGGTGAGTTCCTTGTTCATATCATTGTTGATGGCTCAAGGAATTACACGTAGAAGGGATTCTTTTGCATTAGACTGGCATTGCGCTTCTTCTCCCAAGATATTGTTAAAGTAAGTCACAGCTTCATCTCTGATTTCATGAACATCTTGAGTGGTGGAACCATCTTCCTTGATTAGATCTCTAATTCTATTGTTGAATTTGTTTCTTAGGGTGGTCACATGGAAGAATTTAGAGTTAGAGTCCCCATCCTTGAGCCATAATGCTCTAGATTTCTGCCTCCAATACATTTCTTCATAGGCCAGGACATTGTGGAACTCAGCCAAGAGGATTTTTCCTTCAGATTTAGTTGCCTCATCATAATGACCATTTTCAATGCTCCTTTCGATGACACTCAATCTATCACTTACCTCTTTCTTTTTTTCAAACAAGTTCCCAAAAACTTCCTTGTTCCAAATTCTAAGGTTATCTCTCACCATCCTTAGTTTCTGGGATAATTTAAAAGAGGGGCTTCCTTGACCACTGTTCCTCCACCATTGATTGATTATTTCCTTAAGGTACTTATGCTTAGTCCACATTGCCTCAAATCGAAAGGGCTTCTTTAGGCATGAGCTTTGGGAAACCTCAAGCAGGATAGGACTATGGTCAAAAGCTATATTGGGTAGAGAGTGCAGGGATGAATCCCCAAAGGCCATAAGAGCCTCTTTAGATAGGAAAAACCTATCCAACCTCTCTTGTATTAGATGATTCCCTACTCGGTGGTTGCTCCAAGTAAACTTGGCTCCTTTTAACTTTACATCCATTAGTTCATTTGAGTTGACGAACGAATTGAAATCCTCCATGCTTCTGGAAGGTAGCCCGGATCCTCCTTTTTTATCAGACGGGTATAGCGGTGTATTGAAGTCTCCCCCTATCACCCATGGAATGTCCCAAAATTCTTCACACAAATGAGTTAGATATTCCCACAGAGACACTCTTTCTTTATCTCCAATATATAACTTTACATGACTCTTCAATATTATGACTATTGCTCTCGTCAAACACCCAAGATATGAGTCCTTTCACATTCCTCACATTATGATAAAACTCTCATGACTCTTCACTTTACATCATGTCATATTTCATGTAACTCTTCACTCACTCACTTGACACTTTGCACACTCACACTTGCACACTTCTCACTTGCACACCTTGCACACTTTATTACATAACACATTGACACATACATTAGACAAATATTTAACACACTCCCTAATATAATAAATCACTCCCTAAATTAATCACACCCTAAACTATTGCATGACCAAATAATGTAATATATCCAACATTCTCATGGCCAAAATATAAGGGCCCTAGGCCCCTATTTATAGTAAGACGTTATGCCTAAGTTACCTAGGGTGAGAAATAATTACTCTCAGTAATAGCAAATATTTGAGGTCATATTTTACATACCCATTATTATTCCTTTAGTAGACCTAGAAGAATTCCAAAATAATTTAGTGTGCCACTACATTCTAAAATATCACTTTCTAAAATATTTGTCTTGGGATCCATGCATTCAAATTTATCCCTATGGTCATCTGAGTGGTTCATTCCAATTGGTGAGGAAATCACTTACTTTTACAAGTGGATTGATAAATTTTACTAAGAGAATCACTCCCTAGATCCAATCAAAATATTTTATTAATGAATTGCTCCTTGGAGCCAACTGGCCTCTTTTGCAAGTGAATTGACATCTACTTCATAGCCAAATTTTTAGAGTGTTTGGAGGTATTTGTTGTGTAATTTCTCTATTTCATGCTCCTTTAAATTTTATAAATACTAAGGTAGTCCCATATTTATGGAAAATCCATAGGGCACTAAACTTGATTGGTGTAAAAACCCAAATCCTATATTTATCCTTGGGCATGGAGTCTATAAAATTTGGACCTCTATGACAAAACTGTCAAAATTTTAGCTCTCATTGTTTAGTCTTCTATGAATCAATCCCAACAACTTTTTCCATTCTATATAACTTAGAAATTAGATTGATGCTAGGTATTTGACGTCCATAATTAGGTCTTCAAAAGAATTTTCTAAAAGCTTCTTCTATTTTCCAACTAGCTCATATAGCTTGATATACATCGGCTCTAATTTCTCATAGGTTTCAATTACATCCCCTTGGTAGAATTGGATTTTCTTCTCCTTGAATATAGCATTATAGATTTGAAAAGTCTTTGTACTGATTGAATTTGAAAGCATAGATTTGGTTTATTAATCTAATGAAGTATTAATATGACTAGTAATATTAATACTTGAAATATTAATATCAATGTTAATAATTAATATTAACAATTGATATCAATTATCTTATTGTTAAAGGTAATAATATTTTTGAATAAGCATAATGAGTTGCTAAGGTTTGGTAAGCCTTTTCTAAATTATAATTATAACATTAATTATTGGAACCTTAATTCAAAATAATTAAAAGGTAGTAATTTAGGAAACATAATCTTGAGAAGTGTTACCCTTCATATGTTACTCTTGTCATGAAAGAGGGCCACAATAAATATTATTTGTAGGTCTTCTTGGATGAGTTTTTGAGGGGATTTTATTTGGTATCATTTGAGGCTGGAGGAAAGGAGCACTCAAGCATGGATCCAAGAGCAGGATTCTTTGGAATAGCATTGGAAATGTAACTAAACTCCAATTTATTGGATGATTGTACTGCTAAATGTAATCACTTTTTAGATTGATGCTTGGTTTTAGCTCTAAGTGGTTAGATTTTTTTAAAACCAACTCTATGATCTTGCTTATTTTTATATTGCTCTTGATCATTGAGTTTTCTACATTAGAGTGTTTTTTTTTACATGTTTATCTATGTACCTCTAGTTGAGTTTTTCCATACCTTTGATGCTTAATCTTTTGGTTTCTCATTGTGAGAGCACCCTATAGAACCCATCTAAGGCACTTTGTGAGGATCTTTTTGTTGTCGTGGAAGGTAGACGTAGGCTTCTGAGCACCTTGAGTTGTTATTTACCTATTTTATATCTACTAGTTATGTTTTTGTGTGCATGGGTGTTGAGTCTTTGGGCATCCACCCAAGCTAGTTTTGTTTTAATAGAGCTCTGGTTCCTTGCATTCTCAATACTAGTTTGGACCTCAATTCATCTCGTTTATATTGTTGTGTTATCTCTAGTATGGAGGTGAAGGTGGATACTTTATGCTAGTGTATTTTTATGATTGGTATCCTAGAATAGATTCTAAATTGCAAGGGAGCCATTATACCACTTGGGAGAGACCACTACGGATTCTCTTCATCAGTTATTTCAAGAACTGATATTCACAATTATTCAAACATGCATGTACAGGAACCGAACAAAATGATATAACGAATGAAGCTAGAAAGAATGATAAATGAAATTAGAAATAATGTTACCACTCAAGGAGGGCAGATCCCTACCGCAAGGGCAATGTGTGAATACACAGATGATAAACGAAGAATATAGATGAATGATGATAATTATAAATCAACCCTACACCTATATATATTAATAAATTAATGAATTAATAAACCATTGGAAATATAGCCGACTAGCTATATTAGTATTGTAACATGGCTCCCTCCCTTAAAAGCTTTGTCCTCAAAGCTAGGAAGGACTAGAAAATATTCTTTGTTTGCCATGTTGCATCGTCTTCTGGAAGGCCTTGCCATTGAATTAGGAATTTTTGAATGCGACATGGTCAATTATGGTGTACTCTGGATTGTAGCATTGTTGGAGGTATTTATCAAATCTTCTCAACTTTCAATGGTCACTTGAGCAGTCACAGGTGAATTGATGCAAAAATTGTCACACAATTTTACTCACCAAAATTGCTACAAATGTTGTTGCCAAAATTGCTGCAAATATCATCACCAAAATTGTTACAAATGTTGTCACCAAAAATTGCTACAAAGTCACCAAAATTGCTAAAAAATATTTTGTTAATTTCTACCAGTTTCAGTGGATGAAATGTAGTGGTTGATTAGAAGTATGCCAACCAGACTACATTATTATCGATTTATCAAAATACAACACTTTTGCCCTTTTTTGAAACTATGTTGGATGGACTCGAAAGAAACAAAGAAGAGTTCGCTTGGCTACTTTCAATTGCACTATGTCTCTAATGGATAATTTAATATAAAATTAATTTCCCACTGGTTAGATGAAACTGATGGTTTGCTCCCAATGGTTAAATGAAACTGATGATTTGCAACGACTTAAAAATTTGTATAATCAACATAGTCAAAGTTTCGAGAAACAATCCAATTTAATATTTTGCCCCACTTATTTAACCTTAGGTAATTGATCAACTTAATAATACATCCACTCAATTTAATATATTTCCTGATCAGCTGTATTTATTCTAGCGCACACAAAATATACTTGTTCCTCTAAAATTTTCAATGTGTGCTGCAATCACCCAAAACCTAGAAACCACCACTATTTTGTTTCTCCTGAATACCAAATTTTTCCAGTGCGAAGCAATTTACTTTTGTCATACTGGTGTGTGAATATTTGTAAATCTTATGTATAAGCACTAGGATTGTAAATTTTTGAAGCAACCAAGGATCAGCTTCTACGAACACCTTCTGTTCCTACTGTTTGTGCTTAGAATTTACTTTGATTATGATCTTTGAATGCGCACGAAAAAGAAATCATCAATTTGACGAACGATGAAGTCTCCAAGAATTTTAGGGTTCTCGATCTTATGTTGAATGAACCTAAAAAAAAATTGGATTATCCACTAATACCGTAATGCCTTTTTTTTCAAATTAAAAATTAATAAATCAAACATGACAAACTAAAAAAAATGATGCAAGCGTCTACTCTTTGAAACATGATGCTGACCTTTGGAAGCAAAACACGATGCGAGACCCCCTTTGGACACGGATGCAACATGATGTACGATGCAAGATGATGTCTGAAAAAAATGATGCACGATGCAATATGGCGTTTGGACACAGAATAAAGGAGTGGACTTAAGACGAAGTTTGGACACGCATGAAGAACCTTCTTTTTTTTGAGGTGGATGAAACACTACACACGATCTTTGGGATTAGAACATGACAATACCATGCATATGATGATGCAACTATGGGATTCTACACATGACCACAAACATGACTGAACTAAATTGACACGAGACCCTTGGCAGATGGAATTACTCAAAATTGCAACAGTTTGGAATCGACACTTGGAAAAAGTGGATTGATCATAATTTTAGGTTTAATAATTGTATAAACTTTAGAAAAATTATACAATTATTGAATCCTACTCAAAACGTGTTAATTTAGCATTAAAATGGATTGCACACTTCTGTGAGCTTTGCTAAAGATACATGCAATAATATTATGAGATGTTCATTGATTTGGAAACAATTCCTAGCATATCCCTCACCTGGCATCTTATTACTCATAAAATTAATATATCAAATTCATACCTTTACAAAATACGTAAACCATCGGTTTTGAACTTGAAATTACCATTACACCATTCTTGCTAGAAAACCACCAATTTTGAACTTGAAATTATGAAACTAATTTTGCATTGTCAGAAACCTAATTTCAATGCCACCCCATCTGTGAATGTTCACTTATGCTTAAAATTTTGATTTCATCCTTTTCTAATATTGTTTGCTTATGTCAGGTAAGGAATTCTATGATGTAATTATTAATTTAATTTATGTCGCTCTTACTCTCGGGATAGTGTTGTTGCTATACGTCACTACAAGTCCAGTGTGTGACCTTTGTAGTACAATATTCCAACTAATGAACCCAAATTTCTTTGCACCATAGATGTCCAGTATTTGTTTCAACAATGGTTTTTAATTTTTGTTTTTGAATTTAACACTGGATTCGATCAAATGCCTGCAATCCCCTCTGCGCTTATATTTGATTACTGGTCACTAGAACCTGTGATCGCATGAAGTCACTTGCGATCATCAATATGCCTTAGAAACTGGGCTTCCACTGCCAATTCACCCGATTTGAGATTGATGCACTTATCCTCTTACATGTAATTTTAACCTCCAAATAATATAGCGACTGTGTTTTTCTATGGATGATGCGAATTGTAGGATGACCTGATGTTATGAAGGTGGTATGATTATTGCTACTACTGGTAATTTGTAATCAACTCTGCATGTCAGTTTTTGCACTATCTTCCAGAACCTTAGAAAAATAAATTTAAAATTTTTTGTCTACACCTACATTGTTTTGTTTCTGGTTTCTACCTGTGTGGATATTATGCAGTGCTACATGCATATGATCTATTGTGCAAGTGCTAACATCCAAATTTGAGACATTCGTGTGCCGAATAACAAATTTCACTAATTTTCTTCACCTGCTTCGCCTGTGTGAGTGTTAGCAATTATCACCGAACAATGCAATGACACCAGAGTAGTTTGAATATTTTAGAACACAACAATCTTATCCGAATATTATTTTTTATATATATATATATATATATATATATATATATATATATGCGCGCAGAATCGTAGCTCTGATACATTTCTTGTTATTTTTATGATTGGTATCCTAGAATAGATTGCGTATTTAATTTATTTCTCTTTTGTATAAGTTTCCAATGCTTAGGTTTAATTTTGGAAAAGAAATATTATTAAGTTATAAGGAATTTAGGTATTTTTTTTTTTTTTTTTGTAAGAAAGGAATTAGTTGAAGATTATTTATAATGGTCACTTGGAGTTTTATTATTTAATCAATATAGTTGGAAAATAAAAAATAGAGCTTGATTATGTTTGATGTTCTTTTATTTTCAAAGGAAATGATAGAGACTTTTTATGTAATTATGTCTTTTTTAATTGCAAAAGAAAATATGGGTTATTTATGTTGGTGATCTTCCAAAGAAAATAATAGTGCTTTATTATGTTAAGGAAAATTAATGATCTTCAATTTTATTGATTGTTTGATAATTGGGTTAAGGGATTTATCTTGGTAAAGAAATAAAAGAGTTTTGATTTTGAAAAATAATTATAATGGTTTCCTGAGACTTGAGTAGGTAAGGGAACCATTATAGAGAGAAGTATGCGATTCTCTTCTTAATTGTTTGAAATATATTTTGCATGGTTGCTTGCATTTATACATAGAGCATGTTAGTTGTATTTCATAAAGAGTTGTCCTGATCCCCCAATTTTCTTAAAGTTCATGGGAGTTTTCTTTCATGAAGAGGATTGTGAAAATAAGGTGGTGCAAAGGCCACTTGGGTGGACTTGCTCTGATGTATTTGGGAATGGAAAGTTGTTATGTAAAAGAAATCTTGGTTATGTAACACTTGGTTAATTTTATTCTTGAATTGATAAGGCTTGGAAGTCTTTATGTAAATGTATGGGATGCTTTTTTTTTTAGCAAACAAACAAAATATAAATTATATATTAGTAACCTAGTATTATGAATTTTTTTTAAACTTGTTTTTCTAGCTTTAATTAAATAGATGTTTTATGCTATAATTATCTATCGATGTTAGCATTATGATTAATTTAATCATGATTTACATTATGCTATCATTATGTTGGAATTTCTATTTTACTTAATTATGGATTGAAAATATTCTATTTAAATCCAATATCTTGCATTGGGTTATAACTAAGCATGGTATTTTTGCTATACCACTTTAATTATTTTCATGAAAGATATGTTATATTTTTTATGTAATTCTTGGATTTGGTGGAGGTTCTTGGGTATGGATGTAGAACTTTATTAGGACCCTTGAGTCAAAGAGCCAACCCAATCTTAGGAGTGTGTAGGGATACAATAACCATATAGTTGTGAGTCCTAGAAGGAGTTACAATGATGCAATAGTTAGGCACTCACAAATCTAGGAGTTATGGTGATGCAATAGTTAGATTCTTGTGATTGATACAGCTTGAATGGTGAGGTTTAGATGACCATGCTTATTTTTAGGTGAGTGATAATGACCTTAATTATCCCTCAAAGGTGTGGTAACTAAGAACCAAGGCTTACGCCTGAATAACCTATATGGATAGACTTATGGAAGGATTAGGGAATAGAATTTATCATCTAAATGTTATACCAATGAGGGTATGGGAAAGGTAGGGGGACCACTTTGGAATCCTTATAAATAGTGAGGTTTAGTAAGGTGAACCCCAAAAATATGGAATTTTGGTCGTTCATGTCCCCTTGAGTGTCATTTATAGTGATATTGAACTCAAATGTGGTGATGCCTTGAGAATGTAGAAAATAATATTGGGACCTTGGTGAAGCTTACTTGTGGAAAAGAATCTCTCTCTCAGGTTGGTTTTGGTGTGTTGTTATATTTGGTATCAAAGCTCTAGGTTGCGAGACTATAAGCTTCCATGGAGTGTGCCTAGAATGAGCCTTGATTTGATGTTCTACTATGGGTAGACTTACTCTACTAGAGGCCTTAACACAATGTATGATAAATAGGGTATTGCACATTGACTAGACTAGTCATATCAAGGAGTAAAAATCTTAGATAATATAGTTTCTTATTATGTAAGGCACATTATAGTGAGGCAAGTGTGACCCTGATCATTATTAGGAGAATTATAATGGTCTAAGTTAATTCATAGGGAAAATGAAACTAATTATTTGTAAGTACAATTGATGGAAATTTTAACTTACCCAACTCCTTTGTGTGGATACAAGATGGCATTTATATTGAGATCATCCAAAAATGTAGGGTATTTTTCACTAAAGGAAGTCATAGTACAACCCCAATAAATTTTTGGAAGAACAATGGAATCCAACAAGAAAATTTGAAGAACAATGGACTCTAGTAATAAGTTGTAATTCTTGAAAATCCCTAGAATTAGGACTTAGCACTTAGAGGAGTTGAATGATGATTGGTGACATAATTATCCATCAAGAATAAATTCGATAGATTATTGAATAATTCAATGAATAGATAAAATTTAACTTGGAAAAAATAAGGAAATTTTTGGAGGGGGCAACATAATATGGATTTGAGGTCGCTTAAAATGTTGAATTGTTGATAAATCATTGGAACATGAACTTGCAAAAATTCTCAAAATCTTTCAAATTTCTTTGTAGACTTATGAATCAACGGATTTGGACACAATACTAGTTTCCAAAATCTATTTTTTAATTCAAGATATATTTCTAGGTTGGATTTTTAATGGAATTACCATTTGCATTAGATTCATTGGATTATACAAAAATGTTGTATATAGGGTTACAATGCAAAAATAAATTAGATTTGAGTCGATCGAACATGATTCACTAAGATTTTTTTGGGTTTTAACAATATCGATGTATTCAATAAATATTTTTATGGATGTGATGAAATTTATGATAAATAAATATATAAATAAGTATATAGATGAAGGTATGGTGAGGTGCATCCCACCATACATTCCAAAAAATGTTGATCTATGGAAGTGGTATATAACCATGAGATCACATTTCAAAAATTGGAAGGAAAGGGGAATCCTCTTAAACCTTTAGATTTAGGGTGAATCCTTACTAACATACATTAATTTAACTAATGTAAGTGTATAAAATAAAATTTGTAGATATAAGAGTGTGATAAATGAAAATAAAATTTATAAAATAAAATATAGCTAAAGTTATTGCAAGGCTAGTGTACGATTAATTGTACCATGAGGGGATGGTAGAATAATGACAACTTGATCACTATTCATCCATCATGCAACTAAATTTGGAAAGAGGACTAATAGGTATGTGAGAAGGAAGTTTTACAAACACCATCAATTCATGCATCAAGAAGTTTGACAAGCAAGACACAATTGAAACATGAATATCATACATAATTTTCTACTTGTCTTAAAAATTAAAAATATGATCAAGAAGATCCGCTCTAATATTTCTCAAAATGGCCAAAATATGTTTACATTGAGCTTGAGACTCCTTTTTTAGTAGGGAATAAGGGATTTTAAAGGTTCCCCATATATTTTAACAAAATTTTACAAGAATATAATCCCAAATGCTTCTAAGAGAAACATAAATATTACAAACAAGCATCCTTCCATGCCATACAAACATAAAAATCTAGAAAACAACATACATGAAATAAAAGCTATCACCTATTGAACACAACAAAAGCTACAAAAAATTGAAGCAATAGAGGAACAAACTTCATTTTCCTATATTGAGTTTTGATACCACTATCTTCACACCTGATTGAGCTTTATGGATAACACATTTTGCACCAATCCTAATAACTTGTTATCCTCATAAAAGTGTAGACAACTTCCCCATAACCAAATCCAACTAACAGTTGGAGAGGGGTTGCTCTCCCAAGCTACCATGGGAATTACTACCAAGTCATTCTAGACACCACCATAAGCATAAAATATCAATTTTATGGCAACTTTATTTTGAATAGTTTATATTAGATAGTGAACCTTGAAGTCCTAGTAATTTATTTCCATATACTCAAAGTCTCTAACCCATAGGATACAGTCCCAATGTAGAACATCTAGTAAAATACCATTAGTGAAACACGTGGGCTTCATACCGGTCAAAACAAGGATCATGAGTTGAAATCTAGATAACATAAAGGGCACATATGGATAATTTTTATGGGAAAATCTCTATGAATATGCCCCAATAGCCTTCTATCCTTGGAATTGCAATATACATTAGCCACTAACATAGTCCAAATAGGGTGGAATACCTAGGTCAAAATAAATTGGGGAAGATACTCACCTACACACAACATATTCAAACCAGATATTTTAAAAGCAAATTTTAACAAAAAAGAGTTCTGAATAACCATGATGCCAAACACGAGGAATTTTATTTAAAATAAGTGGTACAAATAGAATACAACATCACCAAAGTTTCTTAATCTTAAAACCATGCAAAAATGGGAGATACCATTGTTAGAAGAGTTGTACCATATTTTGTTTTCAAAAGTTCTCCCTAACATCAATTCATAATACCGATCTTCATATTACTACTTCCAATATTCTACCACATCTTTCTACAAAATAAACTAGACAAATTACTAAGGAATGAAAGGTTAATCATTATGAACCCCATTTTGTTTTTTTTATTATTAGCAATTGCAATAACTTGCTGGGAGAAGTCTCCTTTCAAAAAACTAAGCCCTTCTTGCATTATTTCAAAATTAACCATATAGTCTACTCTGCTATTTCCTCCCCTATAAGTATGATTAAATTCTACTACCTCCATAAGCCTTATAATATGCCAAGCTTTATATGTCAAAAATAGTTCAATAATAAGGCATTATTTGGCCTCATCATCCTCCCCATATTAACCTAGTGCATGCCCTCATGCATCCTAGCAGTACTCAGGTCCATCCTTTTGAACATTTGTCAACCACATGAAAAATATTGAAATTTCTAATCATGTTTAAAATGCCAAAATTACTAGTAATTTATTAAGAGGTGGAGGAAAAACTACTCTGCTAGGTTTTGATGAATAAAAACTGCTCTACGGGGATGGCAGCAGCTTCCAGAGGAGGTATAAAAAATTGGAGGAATGTTGTGATGGCATTGGGTCCGGCATAGAGAGTGCATGCTCGTGATATTTTTTCATTTGAAAATTACTGGAAGGAACAGGATTTTCCAGTGCATGTCAAGAACCGCTTGTTAAAGAACAATGGATGTTTGGAACGATGTGAAGCTAGGCTAGTTCTAGTGGTTCAACTAGACTCGGTGGTGGAAGATGTGGAGTATCTAACCAAACATGTCCTTATTGGAAAAATTTTGGGCATCCAAATTTCTCTCCCCTTTATGGAGGCTTGGGTCAGGAAAACTTGGAATCTTGAAGGCGATGTGGAGGTAATGCTGAGTGCGAACAGTTATTTTATGGTGGTTTTCTCTTGTATTGTAGATCCTAACAAAGAATTTAAAGAGGGTCCTTATTTCTATAACCAATTTGGACTCTTTCTTAAACCCTGGCATGTGGGTTTCAACCCATCAGAGGAGCGGTCATCGTGGGTTCCAATATGGGTGCGGCTTCCATGGCTCTCGTTGGAATTTTAGAGAAATGATATCTTGCATAAGATTTCCCTTCTGCTTGGGAAGCCGGTTGGACCGTCACAATAGACAATGGATAAAAAGGTTATAGATGTTGCTCGTATTTGTGTTGAAATTGACTTAAATAATCCTATTCCAGATTCTATTGAAATATAATTTGGAACAACTACATGGGTTCAAAAACTTGACTATGAAGCTCTTCCATTTCGTTGCTGAATTTGCCATGAATATGGCCACCTGCAAAGAAAATGCTCTAAGTTTGTCCTGCTTGTGGCTTCAAATCTTGGGCCCTCTTAGTCTGGACAAATTTTGGATAAAGGAAAAGCCCCGATAAAGGAAGGGGAACGGGATAAGGAAGGTTTTGTTTCGATAAAAGCTCAAAACAGAGGATGAAGGGAAAAAAAAGACCTTAAGGATATCCAGCCAGATGCTCTACTCAACCGTTTTGAAATATTAAATGATATTAATCAGTGCATGGAGATACCTGAAATGTTGCTACCTGATGCAAATATAACAAGGCCAAATCAGATGTCTCTTCTTGAGGGGGAACTTAAGGAATCAGATCTAGGGGGTTTAAATTAAGCACAAAGGGCTTTGGATCTGAGTATAGGCGACATGGATGGGTCTAGCCCTATAAGGGAAACTATTTTGAAAAGTGGTACAGATTTAGTTATGCCCTCTCCTACTCGAGAACTGATGCAATCATCCTTGAACTGCAAAACTCCTATGGTGTTGGGATTGCAGCATAAAATAATAAAAAAAAGTTTTTCGGATAAGAATATGAAGGTGGGTCAAAATAAGGACCAAGATAAAATTAAGTTAATGGGAGAGAATTTGGTGGAGTCAGGCCTGGTGAGAACAATGGACTCCTATTTTTATAACTCCCAAAAATGATTATCCTCTCACGGAATGTAAGGGGGTTGAACAACATCCCCAAACAAAAATTTGTTTTTAATTTGGTTCATGTGCATTCTTTGGATGTTGTGTTTATTTAGGAGACTAAATTTTCTATTGATAGTATGTTCAATATTGATCCCAAGTTGTAGAGAAGGGGGCAATGCTACTGTATTGGTGCATGTGGATATGTTGGTGGTGTCGCTTATTTATGGGATTCGGTTAAGATATCCCCTCTTACTTGGATTTCCAGCAGATGGTCTATTTCGATGGTCGGGCATGATAATGAATCTGGTGAAACCATCCTACTTACAAATGTGTATGCTCCTGTTGATTACAATGGTAAAGTGAATTTATGGAAGCACATTTGCTTTGTGAGAAGTTTGATTACCCTGTACCCATGGATTTTGGCTGGAGACTTCAACTCTATCACTTGTCTAGAGGAGAAACATGGTGGGGTGGACCATCTCGAGCCTTTTTCTTCTATCTGCAGTGCTCATATCTAGGCCCTAAACTTGGTTGAAATCAATCTAGATAATGGGATATTTACTTGGAACAATAGAAGGTGTGGGAAAGCTTCCATCTCAAAGAGATTGGATAGGTTTTTGATATCTAGTTATTGGATGGGTAATAACAGAAGTGCTAGTTCTGTGATTCTGGAGGGTAGGGGATCTGATCATTGGCCTATAAAACTCTATGCTTTGGAGCTAGGGATTAAAAATAACCCCTCCTTTAAGTTTCAAATTATGTGGCTTCATTATACTAAGCTTCATGATTTCATGCGAGGCTGGTGGACCACTGGCAAACCTCCTCATGGCACTGCTATGTATTCCTTTATGAAGCGACTACAATTTAAGAGATGGAATAGACTAAATTTTAGGAACCTTTCCTTGGCTAAGCTAACAGCTCTTAGGAGGATGGAAGAAGCTTCAAGGAAGATTAGAGATCAGGGATTCATGAAGGAGTTTCTTGTTGAGGAATTTGAGGCTGTGAAAGACCTTGCTGAATGGGAACTGAGGGAAGAAATTTTTTGGAAACAAAAAGCTCGAGTAGATTGGCTTTAGGAAGGGGATAAGAACATAGCCTTATTTTATAACTCAGTTAAGGCTCACCGTAATGGTAACCTAATTATATCTCTTATGAATTCTCAGGGTGCCCTACTCTCTTCTTTCAGGGATATTTTAGAAGAGACTAAGAGGTATTTTTCCTCTCTCTTCAAGGACTCCCTATAAGATGATGAGAATGAAAAGCTTATTATAAACTGTATTCCAACGATTGTTTCTAGAGAGATGAATGAGCATGTGATGGGTCCAATTTCCCTTGAGGAGTTGGAAAATGTTGTATTCAATATGAAAAAGGAAAAGCCCCAGGCCCAGATGGATTCCCGATTGAGTTTTATCAAGAGTTTTGGTATTTAATCAAATTTGATCTTTTAGAGGTGGTCCATGAGTCCCAAAAGAACAAACAGATGCTAAGGGCCCTAAATGCTACCTTTGCGGTGCTTATACCCAAAAAAGAGGGAGCAAATTCCTTGGATATGTTCAGGTCTATTGCTCTCTGCAATGTTTTGTATAATATCATCACAAAAATTATTGCTAAGAGGCTGAAGACATGGTTGAGCAAAATCATCTCTGAGGAGCAACGAGGGTTTGTTGTTGGCCGAAAAATATTGGATGGGGTTTTTATTGCTACAGAAGCTATTCACTCGATGGAAATTTCTAAGGAGAAAACTATGTTTATTAAGTTGGACATGGCCAAAGCCTATGATCGTGTCAGATGGTCCTTTCTTTAGAAAGTTCTTGTTGCTTTTGGATTTTAGGAGGAATGGATTAGATGGGTGATGAGTTATGTTTCTTCTTCCTCATTCTTTGTTCTTGTTAATAATGAGTCATCAGAGCTATTTGAGGCCTCAAGGGGATTGAGGCAAGAAGATCCTTTATCTCCTTATTTGTTTATCATTATGGTGGAAGGGTTGGGAAGGTTTCCCAAGTCTCAAGTCATTTAGGGGTGGAAGTGGGATAGTATTTTGCCACCTCTTTCCCACCTTCAATTTGTTGATGATACTACTTTATTGGGAGTTTCCACTATCAAGGAAGCTAGCAATATTAGACAGTCTCTTGACATATATCTTGGTGCTTCTGGACAGTTGATTAATGAGGACAAATCTTCTATTTTCTTCTTCAATACCCCTCCTCTTATTCAATTCAGGATTTCTCACATTCTAAGATTCTAGGTTGGGACTCCCCCCTTCATTTATCTTAGTATTCCAATTGCATCTCATCCTCTACCTAGATATTCTTGGCAGTCTATGCTTGATAAGTTTAGAAGGAAGGTGAATCACTATACTTTCAGATGGCTATCCACTTCAGGTAGAGTGTTGCTTTTAAAATTTGTTGTTCAAGCTTTACCCATTTATATATGTTTTGTACAAATAGCTCCCTATCACTTCATCAAGTACATGGATGCTTTGTCAAGACATTTTTTAAGGTCTGGAAAACTTGATCAATCTAAATGGAGTTTGGTTAGGTGGGATTATATATATAGGCCGATGCAAGAGGGAGGCCTTGGGTTGCGATAGACAACTCTTTTTGGGTAGGCTTTGGCTGCAAAACTTTATTGGAGATGGTGTACCTCTCAAGATAATATTTGGGCTAAAATATTATCTTGTAAATACTTGAGAGGTATTTTTGAGGTTGAGATTCCTAGAGTCAGCTTGTTTGGGAAAGGTTCTGTTATCTGGGACACTCTAAAAAGAGGAGCTAATTTAATCAAGTAGGGTTTGTTCTAGATTTACAATCAGGGATCAAATGCTCTTTTTTGGGAGGATTCTTGGGATGGCCACCCTCCTATCTTGAATCAATATCCTAGGTTACGTTCCCTAAGCATTTTTTTCTTGGAAGTAGGTTGGTCTCGTGTGGAGGACTTTAAAAAAATCCAATCTTTTGGAAATATGGAGATGTACAGGTGGAAAGATCTACAAGAATGGCCCCAGGGGGGACTGGTTAAGGATAGAGAGGTGCTTAATCTTATTCTTATTGGGAGGCCTTGTTCTTCATTGAGGGGTAAAGATATTCTGGCTTGGAACCCTGATCCTAAGGGAACCTACTCGATAGCCTATGGTTATCAGGTTCTTGATAAGCAAAAGTATGGGAATCTTCCTGTCACTTGGTGGAAAAAGGTGTGGAACAAATTTGCTTGGCCAAAATGTAACTTCTTTCTCTGGTTGGTATCTTGTAATAAATTCCTCACTTGGGATAATGTGAGGAAGAGGGGATTTTAGGGTCCCTCTTTTTGTGTCCTTTGTAGTAAGAATGAGGATGACTCTTCTCATTTATTTTTCCAATGCTCCTTTGCCAGAGACATTTGGTACCGTTGGTGGAGCGCCTAGAACCATCCATGTTTTCATGTGCTATCCCTGGTGGAGTTTTGGAGTAGTCTTGGTAGACCTCCATCCAAGGCCCTCTTCCTTCGGGTGGCTTGGAATTTGGACCCTTCTTGCATCATTTGGCAAATTTGGCTTGAACGAAACCGACGCATATTCAAGGTAGTTATTTGGTTGTTCAACATATCTGGAAAATAATCTTGTATATGGTTCAGGAAACCCTCCATAACAAATGTGATGTGGACCATATTTTAGATTCTAGGGAGAAGAAGGTATAAGAAGCCCTTGGTCTCTTTAGGGATGGTGTGAACTCTTCTAGCCCTAGTAGGGTTCCTCAGCTCAACAAGAAGGTTAGGAGAGATGGTAGGTGGAGGCCACCCCCTAGAGGAGTTTTAAAAATTAATGTTGATGGATAATCCAAGGGTAATCCTGGACATGCTGGCATTGGCGGTGTTGGGAGAGATTCTAATGGTGGTGTCAATTTTTTCTTTTCCATTTATAAAGGTGTTCACTCCAACAATTTTATGGAAGCTCTTACAATTCTTGAGGCCTTGCAAAGGGGGTTTTCTCTTGGCTGGCATAGGATTATCTGTGAGTATGACTCTAAAATTATGGTTAATATTCTAAACATTAAAAGTGTGGAGGAAGTTAATTGGCAGTTGGCCTCTGTAGCCGTTCAGATTATCAGAATGAGTGAAGAGTTCAAATTTATATCCTTTGTGCACATTCCAAGGGAATGGAATGTGGTTACTGATTACCTGGCCAAAAGGGCTTTTGAGTTGCTAGATCCTTGGAGTATCGATAATTGGAAGAGTCTCTCATCTGGGGACTCTCAACGCCTATGGGAGTTGATCCACAAGGATGTACAGACTTAATGTGGTTTGTTCTTGTTGTATTTTTTGGGTGTCATTCTAGTCTAGTGGTTTTAGCCTATTTGGTTGTTTATTTGAGTCCTAGTTGGAAGCTCAGTTGTACTCTATAATCCAAAATTTTTATCAATAAATTTTTACCCCTTTATTTAAAAATAATAATATGCCAAGCTTCACCAATTATAGAGGATAAATTCTAGTTGGATTATGTATATTTTTCATTAGATTAATCATGTTTAAGTAATCCCCTTCTATAATTAATTTACACATGAATATTACTCACCAACTTTATTCCCATGCACATAACATGGGCCTCCACAAAGTGTCTAGAATGGTCCCCTAGGGTTTCAACATAAGCAATCAAAATATTACCATTTTTAGCTCTTATCAGACCTCCTACTCTAGTATGTCTAGCATTTACTTTAATTGCCCCATCAAAATTCAACTTCAACACACCACCCAAAGGGGGAGTCTATTTTTTTGCCTCATTAAAAGGTTCTTAGGAGGATAAAACATACCTATCACTAGATCAAAAACCCAATTCAAGAACAATTATACCTTTCTCCTTTGATTCCCAAACCTCTTTCCACTTAACTAATCTAGCATTCTCCACAATCAGAGAGAAAATCCTATTGGCTATAGCAAGACTGTCCTTTCTTTTCCTTTTAAAAATGCAACTATTTCATTCTTTCCAAAGATCCCACGAAGAATAAAAAATATTGAAGTTCTATAAAGAGTTAAGTCTCTTACTCTTGAAAGCAAATTTCCATTAGAGACAAAGGTCACAAAGGTAGTTGGGGAAGACCTAAGAAACCTATAATCTACTAAGAACCAAAAGGAGGACTTCTTGAGCAAAGGGGTAGTTCAGGTTCAAATGATTAACATCTTCCAACATACATTCACAAAGGTTACACCTATTTGGAAGTTGAAAATATTTTTCGAGAAGGTTATCCATAATAAGGATCTTATTTTTGTGGATGAGCCATAATAATATAACTTTAGGAGTGATATTCTTTAACCAAACAATAAATTTTGACAACCAACAAGGACTTTCACCTTCTAGAAAATAATAATCATATTTGACTAAATAGGTCCCTTGATTGGATAATTTCCACCACCTAGAATCTTGAGTATTTAGGTTATTCAAGGAATAAACATGAATCATCCTATTCAATTTACTAATAATTTGGTTCCTTATTTGGTCCAAACCTTCAAATTCAATTTTTTTCCATCTAGGTCTACTCTTTCCTCTTATAATGTAATTAGTAACCATGGGCCCATAAGTATGAGAAACTTCATTCTCCAAGATAGTGAATTCCAAGTATTGATTAAGAGGAATGCACATAAGCCAAAAAAAATCTAGAAAAGAACCTTGTTAGCCCTCCTTATTTTCATTGTAAACCTTGCTACAAAAATGGTTTAACAGCTTGGATATTATTCCAAAAGTTAAATCCCCTAGGAAAATATTTGTCCTCCAAAAAATCAGCATCATGTCTTAGGTACTTGGCTTAAAAAATCTTCACTCATATTACCTCTTCATTTATTATCAGTTTCCACTCACACTTTTCCAAGAGGGATTTATTTAGTTTTCTCAGTCTTTTAAAACCCAAGCCCCTTGCTTCTTTTTCTCTAGAAGACCTATTCTCAAGCTGCTAACGGTAGACATCTTTTATCCTCTGAACCAATCCATAGGAAATTCCTCTAAATCTATTCAATTCTATCATGAAATCTAGTCAACATCTTAAAGAGGGACATAAAATAAACTATGATGCTTTAAAGAGAGAATTTCACCAAAAGATATTTCCTTTCCTGGTTAAGAAGACCTCCTTTTAGGGTTATGCATAAGGGGTTGGTCCCAATATGTATTTATAAAAATTTGACGAATCAGTTTTGAAATCTAGGTGAATAGTGTCAAAACGCATGTAGAAGGTTCTCTATTATTAGGGGCACTGTTGGAAATTTAAACTGAAAATGGTCAAATTATTATAAAATTGGGACGAATCGACTCAAAAATAAATTTGTACCTAGAAATTTTTGGCTAATGGGTCTTGGTCAAGGGTCCCAAATATTAGCCAATTCCAAAATTTGAAAATCCTAATTTTACCCAATTTGGCGATAAATAACCACTATGCATAACCCTGGCTCCTTTCCATATTATTAGTTTCTTGGTAAATCTCTCCACAATTGGGTTTCACATATCATTTGAAGATTTACCATTACACATGGGCATCCCAAGGCTCTTTTTATAGTAAAGGGTTTACTCTCTATTATCCTAAGTAAAATATTTAACCTTTATTATTATAGTTAAAATATAAAATATTCCTTTCAAACCGTTATATTCAACTCCTCCCTTAGGATCTGATGAATTATTGATTTATCTATAAATCATAAATTTTCAATGGATCATAACTTTGTTGATAAATCATTGGTTGACAAATCACAACTTTCCAGACTTGGTCAATTTTTAGGTCCCAGTATTATATTCACTACCTGGTGATTGTTGTTGTCTGGGTTCCTATACACTATACACTTTTTGACTCTTGCCTATCTTCATTAAATCCCTTCATATTTCTTCCAAGATAATTATATGGGAATAGAAAAATTTGATTGCTCAAAAGCCTTATATTCTAACTTGATCGATTATCCCCTATCTTTTGATAGAGTCCAAACCAATTCATCCTTCTACATAAAAATTAAAAAATAGATCTCTCAAAGCATAATTTGAAGCTCATCTACTATTTACTAATGTTCTTTCTTTCAACTAGATTTCTAATAGAAGTCCATGATCTAGAATTGTTATTCACACTGATCTAATGTTTGAAGTTGCATATGATTAAGTCCCTATATAGGGTACAATTTTTAAACAATTTCATTACATCATCATAACATATATATTTTTTATGTAATATTTTGTTTCGCTCTTTCCTTGGTATTTAAACCATATCCAACTAAGTTTTTCCCCTAATGCCAAAACTATAAGTTTACAGTTTTATAAGCCTACCCCTACATATTCTTTTCTTGCATATTGTATCCCACTTACAATAAAGAAACTTAATTTTTTCCTAACATCCTTTCAAAAGAAAATATATTTAAATTTAATTAGATTTATATGCTACACATATTACCTTCTTCAAAGTGACATCATATATTAATCTAGGTTATAATGTAGTTATTTTGAGTTATAGTCTTCCATCCACGATTAAGAACTTTCCTCTCCAACCTATTAAATAATTCTATTCAAAATTGCTTTTGAGGCATATTTCTTATCTTCTTTATCAAACAAAGAAAATACCTAGATATGTTGATGGAAATTTTTTAACTTTGAACCCATAAAACATCCATAATAGTTTGTTGTAAATCTAAGGTGGTATTAATGAAAAATTTCATGGATATTGTCGTATCAACCAACTATCCAACAACCTTCTCATAGCATGATAATATTGATATAATTTACATAGCCTTGATTATTGAGGGAGGACCCAAAATAAAATCATCATCCTTAAATTAGAGATGACATTGGAAGGGACCATTTATTATAACATGAATGTCTTTGTTTTCTATCTATTTTTATGTTTGAGATCTCTCCCTAGCATATCAACAAAAATAGTAAAGACATAAGGAGATGGTGGGTGTAGGCGGTAATTCTGACATGGCACCATCACAATTGCCACCAATACTCTGAAGTGGATTTATAAACATGATGAGCACACACTGATATTTTTTATTGTAAATAGTTTGATTTTATATTTGTCCATAGTTACATCGCATGGATTTGTGTGACGATATGTTTATGTTTCATATTTTGTGTTTGTGTATGAAGTATTTGTTATTAGTAAGTTGGTATAATATGTTGGTTGTATAGTTAGATAACTATATATTCTTTCTAAGTTATTATTTATAGACCCCTATATTTATTATTTAGCATCAAAAATATCATATTAGTCATTGTATTATTGATGTTGGTAGTGTTGTAATGATATTATAGATGATGCATTATGTTATTCATATTGGTAATATAAATCTCTTTCTTTGATTCATTCTACTATGCATATTTATGGATTATTTTTTTGCATGTACACTAATATTTTGATATTTATTATATCTTCAATTCGATAATACCAAACTATAATGTTATATTTCATGTTGTTGTCACAAGTCTGGATCGAGACCTACAACAATGACATTTAAATTGAAGTAGAAGGTGGATGATTAATAATCTAATGCATATATGTGGATGTGTACATGGTTAAGAACTCACCTTTCCAACCTACCAAACAATATTTCATTCTATCCAAAATTGAGTTTTAGAGTTGTTGAAGTATGTATAATATGATCTCATTAGGTCAAGGCCAAAAGTTTGACTATGGGTATTCTTCATGTAAGACTACAAGAATCACTTATGTAAGCCTTTGGACATCATTCTTATAATAATACGAGCATATTCATGCAATCCTAAGGGAACACTTAATGTATTCAACCTTAGTGATATTTCTTAATACACCTCTATAGATAACCTTTTTTTTAGGCTGGATAATAAAGGGTTATACTCATATTCCCCACTCTTGAAAAATTACAACTGTCTTCTTTAGAGTTTGAGAGTTTATAAATAAATACACTTCTCATTTCAATTGAGATGCTATAACTAGAAATATACATCATTTTTCATTTAATTTTTTAATTCTTTATTTTCATTTTCAAAATATTTTCAATTTCTATGAATACAATTATTCTAGAATTTAGCATCTTTCTTGACATTTTCCTATAGCAGCATTTACATTTCAAAAACTTCACCTCTACTATCTATGCCTTGAATCTTAGTAGAGTAATATTTCTAAAATATCGCACTAACATAGTCCGCTTTACCAAATATGGATTGCTCATTTCCTTCCTGAAACATAAGTGCAACCACAAAAATTATAATAAATAGTCTAAAAAAAAGACATTATTGTTACAAAATAAAGCAAATATTACCAATGGAAAATGTTAAAGTAAATCTTAAAAATTAATTGAATCAGGCGATCAACATTTTCTTATCAGCTTCAACTAAACTTACTACTTTCTCTAACCATGGAAAGGAGAATTTAACTTCAATATCCTCAGTCAAAACCCCTCTATTGGATAGCTTATCTGCACATTTGTTTCCTTTCCTTAATATATGTGTAAACCTGATTTCTGTAAACTCTTTTGCAAGATCTTGAATTTCCACAATTATCTCTTGTATGTTCCATGGAGCCTTTAATTTCCTCAAAATTGCATTTATTACTATGAGAGAATCACCTTCCATCCATACTCTATGTCTCTATATATAACCTTGATTAAAGGGTGTAATATATTTATTATATTATAATAACCTTCAAATCAAGTTATATCTGCTTGAGGTTAACATCTAATTGGGGATTTAGTATCACTATAAATACTCCTCAATGACTATCCATTGCATTACTTTGTGATATATGTGAAATATTGTTGGGTGCTTATGTACATCCACCCCTTTTTCCTTTTTTGTCATTTATCTTTCTCTCTTTGTTTTGTTTAACAGTGTTATCTTTAATCGCTCTTGTATGTTTTCTAGATATGATCATGATGAATGTATATTTCAAAATGTTTTTAGAAAGTATTGTAAATTCCAACATTGTATCAAAGCAAAAAAATCAAGTTACATCACTTGAGAACAAAATATATTATCTTCCTTAAATTTTAATAGAAAAGCTCTTAAGGTAAAAAAGAGATATTTTTGCTCGTGTCTTGTATTTAATTTTTTTTCAATTGGTTATATGGGATTGAAATGATCCCACCCGTATTACATCATTGCCACATAGTGGTATTTCAACAACTTGGATATTATCCATGTATCACTTGGAAGGATTCAAACCTAGGTATCCTCCTTGAATGTTGAGGAATATAATAGGTTGATCTATCACTACTTGATTACAAATTTTCTAATGACGCATGGATTTCTCAAAGAGGTCCTAGTTCCCATGTACTAGGGTTTGAAGTTGGGTATCTCAAAAGAAAACCCAAAGACATACCACTACAGTAAAAGCATAGGTTTTTGAAAAGTGGGGTTTGAACTTGGGTCTCTTAGATGATAATCCAAAGCTATACCACTACGGTATCCCTCATAGGACAAAATTTTAGGTTAAAGCACTAGTTTTTGAAAGGGTTCTGGTCCTCTTATATCTGGGTTTAAAATTGGGTCTCATTGATGAAAACCCAAAGACATACCTCTATGGTTTCCCTTGTGGGACTATATTTTTTTAGGGTAAATAATGGGTTTTTGAAAGGGACTTTAGTCCCATTGTACCAGGGTTTGAACTTGGGTATTCTGGATGAAAACATAAAGATATAGCATTATAGTATCCCTAATGGTACTTTATTATCTTTAAAATTTTAAAATTTAAAATCAACCACCAAGCCCTTTCTCTTCATGACTTTGCTTTTCCTTTTTGCCATTTTTCTCTATGTGCATGTGTTTGTGCACATTGTATTTTTTGCTTCATACTAACCTTATTGTGAATATCGCATGGACCTCCATTATATTTAGAGCTGGAGAGCAATGGTAGGTACTATTATTTGCTTCCTTATGAGTTTGACTTCCACTTGTGCAATAATTTTTTTGTTTTGTCATCATGGCATATTCTTTTTTGTCAATCAATTTTAACTCCCACACATCTAAGAGAGCAACATGGTGGTAACATACTTTGTTGGTAGACAACATGTTGCAATATCAACTCTATGGGATAATATTTATTGATAGGGGTGTTGCTTCTATGAAGGCATCTCCTATGGGTAATGTAAGAGTTGGTGTAAGCACCCTCCCTAACTATTAAAATAGAAAATTGCCCTGACTTCTAATTAAGATTTGTGCCACAATTCTAGTTCCAACAAATTTGGAAGGGATTGCCAATTTGTTATCCCAACATCCAAATATAGGCTAGATCCCCACTATTCCTCTCAAAATACTCCTACATTAACGTACACGAACTTGCATTGAAAGTAAAGTGTGGAAATAAAAATACCTAAAATATTAAAGGTGTAAGTAATTCAAACAAATATGGGTTTAAACTATAGTTACAAAATTGTACGATCAATCAACACATGAGAAGTCGAATAACATCAATGTTCATCAATTATTTAGATTATAAAATTGATAAGTGAATGACAAGATAAGAAAAAAGGACTATATCATCATAACCACACAATTAAAAAATAATAAGGATGGTTCCACTGATGGAATGCTAAAGACTTACGAATTTAGTACAATCTCATGAGGTCAAAGCACTATGTGGATTTCATAAAGTGTAGCTCTAAATTTTCTATTGGGAATTCTCCTAGATTATTTCATAGGTCAATGTTCAAGGATCATACAAATATTACTCACAATAATATTGTATACAAAATATTATTAATCAAGTCTACTATAGTATACATGAAGCTATGCTATTTTGATATGTATTACAATACATCAAGATTTATCTCCAATATATAACTTTACATGACTCTTCAATATTATGACTATTGCTCTCCTCAAAACAATTGAGAGATGCATCCTTTCAATTTCCTCACATTATGAAAAAACTCTCATGACTCTTCACTTTACGTCATGCCACATCTCATGTGACTCTTCACTTACTCACTTGACACTTTGCACACACACTTGAACACTTCTCACTAGCATACCTTACACACTTTATTACATAACACATGGACACTTTTCACACATTGACACATACATAAGACAAATTTTTAACACACTCCCTAATCTAATAAATCATTTCCTAAACTAATCACACCCTAGACTATTACATGACAAAATAATGTAATATATCCAACACCCCTTGTATTGCATTATTTGGTAAAAATACTTTTGACTAATAAATTCTTAGTCCAAAGTTTGGACTTTAATAAAGTCCATTTTCTCTTGCATAATTTTTATTGAACCTTTTTTCACTGCTTATCAAAAATTTAAAAGGCTTAACTTCCTCAATTGTAATAGGATTTTCTAAAGTGGAACTTGCATATTTATTAGCTTGAGTCTTTTCTATTCCAACTATTATCTTCCAGGTCTAATCCATAATACTCTAGAAAAATCTTTTGACTTTATGACAAAATAGATCTTCTCAACACCCTCAAAAATATTTTTTGTGCTTTAATTACTACTTCCATGAGGGCTTCTTATTGAATACATGCTTTCATACTTTTACCATAAATTGTCACTATTCATGCAATACTCATGCTATATTCTTTTTTTTGGTAGATAAGATACTATATCATTAATATTGGGTTTTACAGGTTGACCCAAAACCTTTTACAAAAATCAGCCCAGGGTTGTTGATGAACATATCCTTACTAAGGATCCTATATATGTAAAATCTACATGCCGCCAAAGCCATTACATCCGGTAAGGCACATAGCCTATTATAAAAAAAAAACTTCCCATACAACATTTTGGGTATACCCCGAGAAAACACACATGCATCATAATTACAAAAAAGAAATAGACACGGATCCCTTCCTTGAGACAATGGAGAAACAAAAAGCTACAGACACACATAGCAGAGTATTGTAAAAAACTCCCACAAGCTCTATATTGATAGTTACTCTTAATAATGCTTTGGTAATTACTGTCTTCTATATATGACATGCTTTGTTAACACATACTATCTTGGCCAATCAGCCTTGGATAAGTGAACCTTCTGGCTAAATTTATAGTGATGGCTATCTGGTGGTCCACGTGGCTTTGGTTCGAAGTCTTATATTGTCATTTCTTTCCTTCCCTATGATTATCAACCAACCTCAAATTACTAATATGACTAGGAGCCATGTTATCTGACATGTGACTATTCCCATTAGTCTTTGTGGTATTTCCAAGCAGCATCCACAAAGACTGACAACTCAGATAATTTTTATTGTGAGTCCAATTCAAAAAAGAGACGAGAATACTCCTAGCCTTCAAAATTATAGTGCCTTCCTTGTTGATAAATTCTACTATCATTCTTGGCATTCTTGTTGAATAAGCTCCTCTACTTCACTTGGTATACCGTGTTCCCATTTGAAAAGTTCATCGCCATCGACACCCAAATTGGCCAGCTTATCAGCAATTTTGTTAGCTTCCCGAAAGACATGTTGGGATTTTCTATCCTATCTTCCTTGGAAAAGGATCCTAGCCTCTTCAACAATTGTTTTAATCCTCCAATGAGGTGTTTTCCAATTATTGAGGAGATTTATAACATGCATAGAGTCTCCTTCTACGATCAAATTGCCTTCTAAGTCTTGAGTCATTTGAAGGCCTCTCCACATAGCTCTAGCTTCAGCTTCATTGTTCTTCCTTGCTCCCAAATATTTAGAAAATGCAAGCATCATATTCTCATTATGATCTTGCACAATGCCACCAATGCCTGCTCTACTAGGATTTTCCTTAGTTGCTCCATCAAAATTAAGCTTAAACCAACCCGTAGGAGGTGGAGACCACTTAACATTGGCTCTGGGGTTGACTACCCTAAGCACAGACTCATCTAACAAGGTTAAGCTTAAATATTGCGCAATCGTGGTCTCCTACAGATGAGGTTTACGACTATCAAAAGGGATAAGGTTTACATTCTTGTTGGTAAAGGATAGGATCTTGGCAATGATAGTTTGATGATCATGGATAGACTCATTAAAGACTCTATGGTTCCTTTCTAACCACACCTGCCAAAGATAGTGATTGAGATAAATTTTCCACATGTATCTAAGTCTTTGGCTTGAAAAGGGGCAAGGCCACTGGACAAAAAAATCAAGTACGATGGTTGGTTTAACCCATGAAATATTGAAGGCCTAAAAAACCCCACTTAGGACAGTCAAGGAAAAAGGGCACTTAAGGAAAATGTGATAAATGGTCTCCCAATTAGCCCTACATAGATAACAATGATTAGTGATACAAATACCTTTATGCATCATATTATCAATGGTTAGAATTCTTCCTTGGATAACCAGCCATGAAAAGACTACAATTTTTGGAATTAATTTTTTTATCCAAACTAAGTCCTTTTGGAGGACAAAATCCTCGTCATCAAGCAGAAGCTTGTAAGTTGATTTAACAGTGAACTACCTATTTTTCATAGGAGCCTAGGTCACTTGATCTTCCTTGGGTCTCATGGGGATAAACTATTGCCCGAGAATGTTACAAAGATCATTTGATTTCACTTGAAATCCCTGAATTCTTATTTTTTTCCACTTCATTCTACCTCTGTCCTCAACCATATAATTAGAGACTTTTTTGCCAATGAGTTCTTATGTGATATCTCTGATTCGGGATAAGTTAGGATATTATGTTAGTGGTTCGTCCTTAGCCCACCTATCATTCCAAAAATTTATCCTCTCACCATTGCCTAAAACCCATATTAAACATTTTTTGATGATTTCCTTACAATTAAGAATTGCTTTCCAAAAAGCAAAACCTCTGATTGGAACTGAGTCACTTAGAAATTCCATATTTTGAAGATACTTTCATTTGATGATAGTTGTCCATTCATTTTCTTCACCAGAAATGAGATGCCACACCTGCTTAGCTAGTAAAGATAAATTTATATGAGCAATTATCCTCAGACCTAAGCCCCCATTTTCCTTGGGTTTGCACACTTTGGTCCATCCTACAAGGTGTATCCTTTTTTTCTCCTCTGATCTAGTGCATAAAAATTCTTTTTAGAGTTTCTCAAATTTATGGAAAACCTTCAAAAGGGATTTGAAAATGGAGATGAAATAGACTGGAATGCTCTGAAGAGAGGCCTTAATGAGGGTCAGCTTTCCTTCTTGAGATAGAAGATGACCTTTCCATCCAACAAGTTTTTTTTGAATTCTTTCAATAAACCTGTCCCACATTGACTCTCTCGGAGAACCAATGAAAAGAGGGAGACCAAGATATGAAGTGGGGAGTTTTGCTATATCACACCCTAAAATTATTGCAATCCTTCCTTTCCTCTAAATGAGGGTGTTCAAGAAATATAACTTGCTTTTACTAAAATTAACTTTCTGACCAGTAGCGTCCTCATAGAGTTGTAGGATGTATTTAATTATTTTGGCCTCAACCATTGATGCCTTAGTCAATATAAGGGTATCATCGACGAATTGTTGGTGAGAAACAACCCTAGTGAGAGATGTTGCCTTGATTCTTGATATTAGCCTTGAACTACAAGCATTTTTTATGGTTCTGCCTAAAGCTTCTGCCACAATGATGAATAACATGGGGCTGATAGGGTCCCCCCCGCCGAATTCCTCTGTGACTTTGAAAGTAACCAGCTGTTGTTCCATTAACTAGAATTGAGAACCATGCTTTAGAAATATGTTCTTTGATAAAATTAACCCATTGGTGGTGAAAACCAAACTTAAGGTGGACAACAATTAGAAAGTCCCAATTTAGCCTGTCAAATGCTTTGTTCATATCAAGCTTGAGGGCAAAAACAGACCTGTTAGTCTTACGAGCAGAGTGCAGAGCTTCATGAACTATGATAACTCCATCCAAGATTGACCTGCCCTAGACAGAGCTTCCCTGGCATGGATCTATGATGTAGGGAAGAATATATCTCATTCTATTTGCAATGGCTTTAGTTAGGATCTTGTAAGAAACATTGCACATACTGATTGGCTTGAAGTCGACCATAGATTCAAGGGTTTGCTTCTTAGGAATTAGAGAAATAAAATTATATTTGATACCTTTTGGGATATGATTGCTTGCTTGGAATTCTATGATAGTAGAAATTACATCTTGACTTATGATGTCCCAAAAATCTTGATAGAAATGATGGGGAAAGTCGTCAGGTCTCGGGGATTTGTTTGGCTCCATGCTAAACAAGGCTTCCTTAATTTCCTCATCAGAAAAGGGATCTAGAAGCTTAAGGTTTATATCCTCATTTATTATGCTAGGAATAGATTGCAAGAGAATATCTTTGGCCTCCTCATTGCACTATGATTCTTGACCAAGGATAGAATTGAAATAAGTTACTGCCTCCTTTCTGATTTCTATTAAGTCTTGAGTAATAGAACCATCTTCTTATTTTTTTTTAAATATCTTGTTATTGCTTTTGTTTCTAAGCATGGTGACGTGAAAAAACTTAGAATTTGAATCTCCATATTTCAACCAAAGAGCCCTTGATTTTTGCCTCCAATAGATTTCCTCACAGGCCAAAATGTTATGAAACTCTGCTAGTTTTGTTCGTTCCTCCTGCCTAGTAGTTTCATCAGCATCACCATGTTGGATCCTCTGATCAATTATCTTCAAAATTTCAACAACCTATTTTTTATTTGTAAAGAGGTTCCCAAAGACCTCTTTTTTCCAAGTTCAAAGCTTTTCCTTAACAAACTTTAATTTTCTAGCAAGTTTAAAAGATGCGCTACCCCTAATAGGCTCCTACCACCACTGACTTAAGTTATATCTGAAACTAGAATGTTTGATCCACATAGATTGAAATCTGAAAGGTTTCTTGAAGGACAGAGAGTTAGGGATATCCAAAAAAATGGGATTATGATCAGAGGTAATTTTAGGAAGGGCTTGTAGGGTAGAATCACCAAACAAAGTTGTAGCCTCCTTTGATAGAAAAACCTATCAAGCCTTTCTTGAATGATATGACACCCTATCTATTGATTGCTCTAGGTATAATTTGCTCCTCTAAGTTTTACATCCATCAACATGTTGGAGTTCACAAAGTCATTGAACTCATCCATGCTCCTGATAGGTGGTCCATTTCCACCCATTTTGTCTAAAGGGTAAAGAGGAGTGTTAAAATCCTCAGCCAAAATCTAGGGGACATTATGGAATATTTCACTCAGATTGCCTAAGTACTCCCACAATAGAGCTCTCCCTTGAATTGAAGTCGGGGCATAAATATTTGAAAGGATCCATGACCTGTTGTTTATTTCCTTAAATAAAACACTAAGAACCCTGTCATATTTTTGAATAATGGTGCCTTCTACTATCCAGGGATCCCACAAAGTCATAAGGCCTCCAGATGCTCCTATGGCTGATTTGCAAACCATCTCCCCTTGATTCAAAATTTTTTTGCTATTTTTTTGACTGAATCTTATCAGTTTTTATTTCTTGCAACATGATAATAGTTGGATTCACTTGATTTCTTATTGCACTGACTTCCCTATGTTTGGGTAGGCCATTGAGGCCTCTCACGTTCCATGAGAGGAACTTAATTTAGATTGTTTAGGATTTCTTCCTCTCCCCCTCCCTTGAGGGGGTTTTCCTAATTTGTTATCTTCAGAACCCGGAATAACTTGTTGAAACAAGGCTCTCTATTTTCCATTGGAAATTTCATTATCAATTTTAATTTTTTGATGCTCAGCATTTGATATTCTCCCTCTTATTTTTTCACTGCAAAAATCTATAGGAGACTTCACAGTGCTCTGGTTTGTTTAGGACTAAACTGAGGGGAGGTAATTTGTTGCAGAATCGGACTACCATATTCCTCAGTTTGAAGAGTTTCACATATCTCCACCCCTACATCCAAATCTTCTCCTTTTTTCTTGTATTCCCCTGGTCTATGGGACGGCCCCTTAGTAGGATTCACTTGGCTCCTAGTGATGATGTTAGGGAGATGAGATTTTTTATTTTCCAATGCCTCAACTTTCTTCCTAAGTTCTTTAGAATTAGGGTTTGGCTTTGGGATGCCCACTGGGATTGAAGTATTTCTAGCATTGGGGTTTAAAGATCCTGACTTGGATGTGGATTTTAGATATCATGCATTTGGTTTTGGATTTGTGATGCCCATGGTGCTTACAGTAATTTTAGCATTAGGGTTTGAGGATCCTAGCTTGGATGGGGATTCGAGAGAGTTAGAAAGGTTAGCTTGAAGGTGCTGGGCTTCCATGTATTTTGATAATCCTCCTACTCCCATATTGGATAGAATTGAAAATTTATTTGAAACTAGGGTATTAGAACTTACCTGAGTATTTTGGTTGCCAATAACCTATTGTTTTCCTTTGTCTTATTGGGACTCTGCACCCTCTCTTTTATTTTTTTTGTAGACATAGTTTGCTTAATTGAAATCACCTATGCCAAGGAAACTCCTCAAATTTCCTCTATCTAGCATTCCCTGCTTTTGTTTTTCTCTATTCATTGCCAGGTTAGGGCACTGCTTACATAGATGTCCTTGATTTTTACATTCTGCATAGAATACCGATCTATTCTCATATTCTACCAGTTATTTTCTATAGTATTCTTCATACTCTAGCTCCACAAACCTTGGAAATTCATTATTCAAAATAGCATTTACGCAGATTCGTGCATGAGTCATCCTTGTCCTGGCCAAGGTCGCATGGTCAATGGAGATCAGGTCCCCTATAGTTCTGGCTATGCCCTGAATCTAATATTCATTGAAGAACTAGGTAGGTAGACTTAAAAGATGAACCCAAATAGGGGCAATGTTAATATTTTGCTTTTTAGGGTCGAAATATTCACCCCATCATCTGAGAAAAAGGCTCCTTTTGCCTAGAAACCAAGGAGCTCCTATTAAAATGTGATTAGCATCATCCATGTTGTTAAAATGGATAATTAAGAACCCTCGAGTTAGAGCTACCAACTTCAAACTGCCTACCAGTCACCATTTACCCATTGCCCAAGCCCTGATAGTCTCCATGTCCGGCCTACCTCCCAAAAACTTGCCTACCAGGGAGAATTCTTCCATTAAAATAAAAGGGCTCATGGAACTTGTCGAGGCTGAAATTTTATTATTTAATGGAACTAGGGGTGGAAGAGAGAGAACCTCCTTTATTTTTCCTCTAAGAGTCTCAGTAAAAGACAACCACTTCTTGGGCCCCGCATTGTCCTTCATATATTTTTTGTCAAGGTCTTTCTAAGGAGGGTCGGGCCCCCGTGTGATGCTCGCCTCCAAATATGTTGTAGCATGACCACCTTCCTCTGGATCCTCGCTTGATCTATGCTTGAGGTTCCCACCCGCCACTTCTATACCTGATCTACCTCTACCACCTTGGCTGAGATTCCTGCCTAGAAAATTCAAACCCTCACTCCCGTCGCACCCGCTAAACCTCAGCTCACTCATTCCTCTTGCTGAAGGAGAACGAAAGAAGAACAAAAGAAAGGTAGATCTCTGATGTATTCTTATTCACCAAGTTTGAAAATGATTTACCAATTATAAAAACAATATTACCTATTTCAATATCTTCCATGTCATTCATAAGCTGATGGGCACTCATACTTAGAATAATGTGAAGTAATCTCTTATTATCACAAATTGCTACTACGGTATATATTCTTAGTCATGTTTGAATTTGATTTTTCATATCTTATTTTTCTTTCCATGCTGTCTCAATAGATGTGCTGCACAACTACCACTTGTGACATTGTAGAGATTTATAACTAATATTTAAACAACCATTATTCTCTACATAACATTTTGCTATGATTCATTACAGTAAAAACATTATTTTAATACCTTTCAATTTGATGTTATCTAAATTTAGTCAACCGTTCTTCTTGTTCTTGAATATAAAAACTCCTTGTAGATATACCACGAGACATTTGATAACTACAACTTCATGCATCATATTCTATTTTTGCCTAATGTGCTTCCTAGCTTCTATAGCCAAAGTCTCTTCAATTATTTACCTTTGAAGAAAAGAGGCTTCTATATGTATAGATGTATGACCATTGGAATAATATCCACCATATTTTTTCATCATGGTTCCACTGGATAGTCTACTACTAATTGAAATTGCTCCAGGATATGCACAAGATGTTTTTAAAGTTGCAAAATCCTTTGCTACAAGCAAATCATCTAGTAAAAATGTAACACCCCAGGTCTAACTCACCTGGTTGTCCAAACATGAAGTAATTTTTTATGATAAAACTCTTAGAAAGTATAAGCAACACCCAATATTAATTAGTACATAGGCATAATATTACTTGTTTCAAGAAAACTAACCACTGCAGATGATCCCTTAAATGGTCGAGATTGGCCAAATCATGCAAAAGGTGCCATTTTGTGAATACCTTTGTATCCATTACTAAAGGTCTATTCACGGTATGGGGTTATCCATACAATGCCCATAACACCTAAATGGGTGGATGCATAATTCCATATCCCATAGCATGGTATACTTAGGGTCTTTACCTTAAAATTCTACCTGAAGCACATATGTTATTATTTTCTTCTCAATTCTAATGTATAGTGTTAGTATGCCTAGCTAAGAATCCACCTTCCTTGGATTCAACTAGGGTCCATCGTTACTTTGTCTTGGGACAAAGTATATCAAGTTATGCTACGATTGATGAAGATTTGTCTCATACCAACTCTTTGCTAAACCTTCTAGCTCTGAGATCAAGATTCCCCTATAGCACCTCGATAATTTTCTAGAAATTCCCCAACCAAGCATAGAACGTGAGACCCCTCATGGTACTACTCACATATCAACCTAGAGAGGGTGTCCCCTACCACTCCTCATTACTTATTTATGGTAATAGGACCACTGTCTAGGCAGGATTACTAGAAAATGATTGGTTATCGAATCACAACATTTTCCCTACTTGCAAATATCGATGTTGGGTGTTTTATGATTCATAATTATTTCCATTCATGCAATCACCAATAATGAGTGTAAGAATTATGAATGTCCTCATAATTATCGATACCCTTTGATGGATAATTGTTCAAGATAAAATTGTTTAAGGATAAGGTCTACTAGGGCTTCATAAGCTAGATTCTTATTCATACAAATTAATTAAGCTAGATTCTTATGGGTATTTGATATTGGGGTATACTATATACCCTTGTGATTTTTTTTTATTTGTGGAAAACATCCCATAAGGGATGCCACTTTCGGGTAAGACCCAAGGAGGCAGGGATATCCATTCCGCCAAAATCGCCCAGGACTCGAACCTGGCCTACCACCTTTGACATACTCAAGGAGCAAAAAAACACAAAAATATTTAAAAAATAATAAATAACAATAAAAATAATAAAATAAAATAAAAAACATGCTCCTTGAGTGTGTCAAAAATAAAAGCACAACCAAACACACACACAATAAGATTAAAAAAAACCACAACACGAACCACATAGAAAAAACACAAGAACAACATAAAAAAACACAAAAAAGACAAAAAAAATAGAACACTACAAAGACATAACAAAAAAAACATGAAAAATAAACACAACCAAAACCTAAAAAATTAAAAAATAAAATAAAAATTAAAATTAAAAACAACCAACAACAAACAATAAACAAAAACAAAAAACATAGAAAACACTCACACATAAAAATACGAATTAACACAAACAAAGAGAAACACAAGAACAAGAACGAAAAAACACAAGAACAATAACAAAAAACATTAAAAAAAAAAACACAAAACAACAAAAACACAAGAACAAAAAAAAAACACAAAGAACACAAAAACAAAACAAAACAAAAGAACACACACACCTTAAAAAACTAAACAAAAAAAGAAAAACAGAAAAAAAAATTGAACATAACAATGACCTTTCTAGACCAAAATAATTTTAAGGCAAGAATAAATAAAGAAAACAAAAGAAATAATAGTTTGAGCTAGGGAACTAAAATAACCTGATATTACCAAAGAGAAGCAAAAAGAAAGCAAGAAGAAACTAGGTACCTTCAGAACTGGAGCCATCCAAAGAAATGATAGAAAGAAGAGCTTCCCTTATTTGTGAAGCCCACCATCTAGGAGGGTGGCCATAACAAGTAAGATCACCTTTGTCCAAAGCCCAATTAGCTAAAGCATCGACACTCTTGTTTTGATCTCTGACCACATGATTGTAATCAACTTTCAAAAATCCCATCTGGATTAATTGAATCTTCTCAATAATTCTTTTTATTCTCCAATCAACCTTATGATTCTTAGGAGTCTTCAAAATATTAATCATGAGTTGAGAGTCAGACTCAACTAACACCTTTTTCCATCCAACCTTAGTAGCCTCTTGAAGGCCTCTAAGGATACCATACCCCTCAAAAAGGTTATTGGAAAGAATACCCAAATTCTTAGCAAAAGTAAAAACCAGGGAGCCATATGAAAGTCTACCAATTCCTCCCGCACTAGCTTTTCTAGGGTTCCCTCTAGAGGCTCCATCAGTATTGAATTTTCCAAAATCCTTAGGAGGAGGTTGCCAATTTCTTGTCCTATCCATCTTACAAATACTCACATTCCCTTTAAGTTGGTTGCCCTTAGAATATTTAATATTCAATCTTTGCATCACTTGATCCCATATTTGGTGGGAGTTTTGGGGGTGATTAAGGAGTTGATGGACTGATTCAACTAAGTTGGCTATGGTATTTTGCCAAATATAGTGAATATCCTTCCTATCTTGATTAAAAATTTGGTTGTTCCTTTCATTCCAGATATTCCAAAGAAGAATGGTAGAACCCATCCAAACTAACTCCCTAATAAAATGATCAACACCCTCTTGTTTAGGCCAATCCCTCCAAAGCTATTCAAAAGTAAAAAAATTGGACCATTGTAAGCCAAGTAAAGTGGCCATTCTCCTCCATAGCTTAGAGGCTAAAGTACACTCAATAAAAATATGGTTGAGAGTTTCTACATTCTCTTCACACATTTCACATCTAAAAGGACCATGAAAACCACGCTTCATAAGTTGCTCACCAGTAAGCACCCTACGATGCAATAAAAGCCAAGTAAAGAACCTCACCTTAGGCAAGAGCTTTTGAGCCCACAACTAAGAAAATATGTCAGATGATTGGTTGGGATTATTATGGCATAAGGTCAAATAACCTTGAGCAACTGAATACTCACCCTTAGTAGTGTTGTTCCATCCAAAACAATCTTTTTCATGGGACCAAGAGAGAGATCTCATATGAAGGATGCCTTGGATATCTTGTCTTTGCCTTTCTAGGATTTGAATAGGCCAATCCTCAATAGGGATCCAATATCTACCAACCTTTGAATTACCAGTATGGTACCAATAGTAATTAGCCACATTTATCCAGTTAGCTCGGTGAAGCTCCTCCATCCAAGGCCTCCAATTGGGAAACTGAGTTATCAAAGGCTTGTGACCATCCCAAGAATCTATCCAAAAATTTGCTTATTGACCATTATGAATGATCCAAAATAATTTTTTCTTTATCAAATCCTCACCAGTATTAAGAAATACTAAAATGGGAGAACCTTTGGTAGGAAGTTGATAGCGGACAAGGTCTTCAGGACTTTTGTTCTCAGCATATTTAGCATGGAGATTATTGGCCCAAAGAGCATTGGGATTATGCAACATCCTCCAATATAATTTAGCAACTAAAGCTTTGTTGTTATTAATAGAATAATAGAATCCTAACCCTCCTTCATTCTTAGGAAGACATAAAGTGTCCCATTTCACCAAGGCCCATTTTCTTTTCTCCTTAGTACCACTCCAAAGGAATCGATGACTGATTTGATCTAGTTCTTGAAGAACAACCTTTGGGATATTCAACACGGAAGATACATAAATAGGAATAGCTTGAAGGACTGATTTTACCAAGGTGATTCTACCCCAGAAGAAAGCCACCTGTTGGTCCACTTTCCAATTTTCTTCTTGACTTTGTCCAACAACCAATTCCAATATTTATTTTTCTGCCTTTGAATATTGATGGGAATACCTAAATAAGTGATCAGAAGGGAGGTCTTCTTATATCTTAATTTATCCAAGACCATGGATTCATGTCTAGAAGAGTAGTGAAAGAAAATAACTTTAGATTTGTCTTCATTGATCAACTGCCCAGTAGCCTTAGAAAAATAGCTAATGATTTGCTTAATATTAGAAGCTTCCTTAATTGTAGCTTTACATAAAAGAGTAGAGTCATCCACAAATTGAATATGAGAGATAGGTCTAGCTCCATGAGAAATGGTAACTCCATCAAGGGTTTTGTTTTCCCTCTTTTTTGTTATAGTCCTACCCAAGCATTCAACAAGAATGATGAATAAATAAGGGGATAGCGGGTCACCTTGCCTAATACCTCTGGAAGTTGGGAACGATTGAGAAGGCCTGCCATTGATAAGAACTAAGTAGGAAATTGAAGAGATACATCCCATAATCCAATCCATCCAATCCTTATAGAAACCAAATTGCCTCAAAAATTTGATAAGGAAGTGCCAATCCACTCTGTCATAAGCTTTGGATAAGTCTAACCAAATGAACATTGAAGGAGATTTTTGCATATCCATGGAATGGATGGCTTCTTGAGAAAGAACTATCTCATCTACTATTTGACACCCTTCCACATAACCCCCTTGCTCAGGGGAAATAATCTTATACAAAAGAGGCTTCAACCTTTCAGCCATGATATTAGTAATGATTTTGAGAAGAACATTACATAAATAAATAGGTCTAAAATTTGAGATATGATCAACCTCTTGAGCTTTTGGAACAAGAGTAATATAAGTTTTATTGATAACCTTCAAAATTTCTTTGGATTTCTTCGCTTCTTCCACCACCTCTAATAAATCAGCATGAAGGATATCCCGGAACTCTTGGTAG
Organism: Wollemia nobilis; assembly: GCA_028583015.1. Classification (NCBI taxonomy): domain Eukaryota; kingdom Viridiplantae; phylum Streptophyta; class Pinopsida; order Araucariales; family Araucariaceae; genus Wollemia; species Wollemia nobilis. Next base: position 431,308 of record JAQPPZ010003279.1, read on the forward strand.
AACTCAATGGGAAAACCATCAGGACCTGGGGTTTTCCCTTTTTGCATTTTAAAAACTACCTATTGAAGCTCATTGATAGTAACAAGAGCAGTCAAAATAGAGTTCTCCTCAAAAGTGATAAGAGAAGGGATTGCTTGAAGAAAATTTTGTTGAGAAGCTAAGTCAAGAGGAGTAGCAGAAAAAAGATTGGAAAAGTAATCGACAACAATAGAGTTCATGCCATCCCAAGTATAGACAACATCTCCAGAATCTGATTTCAGGGAAGAAATAAAGTTGTGAGATATTCGAGCTAGAAGAGATTTGTGGAAGAAATTTGTGTTTCGATCTCCTTCTTTGAGCCATTGAATTCTATATTTTTGCTTCCATAAGAGTTCTTCTCTTTTTTCCCATTCCTCTAACTGAGTTGTGAGTTTAATTTCATCTGCACTTCTATTCTTTGTGAGGCCATCTAAACGGATTTTCTTATTCAAATTTTCAAGTTGAGCAATAAATTCATGTTTTTTTTATGAACATCCCCAAACTCCTTCCAGTTCCAAGTATTGATTTTGGATTTAATGTATTGCAGTATTTTGGCAAAATAGAACATCTTAGTCCCATGCCTAGGCTTACCTTCCTTCCACCATTGTTGCACACGAGGTCTAAAGGAAATGATTCTGAGCCACATTAATTGAAAATAAAAAGGAGAGAAACTCACATTGGTTTTCCATATTTCCACCATGATTGGCCAGTGATCCGAACCAGCATTGTTAAGAGTCTTCACTTTAGGAATGTGACCATGGATTAAGAAATTTTTAGAGAGCAAAAACCTATCCAATCTCTCCATTATACAAGCTAAGCCTTACCTTATGTTAGACCAAGTCATAAGGCCATTATCTGGTTGGATGTCCACAAGATGGAGGTTTGCAATATATTCACTCATGAGGTCAGTGCTTTTGTCCAAATTTCTATTTCCCACCATTTTCTCATCCAGAGAGAGGATGGTATTGAAATATCCTCCGATCAAGATCCAAGATTCAAGAAAATGAGAGATAATATGAGTTATATCCTTCCACTATCTTCTTTTTCCCTCCAAAGAAGTCGGAGCATAAACAATAATGTAGAGCATAGTTTGGTTGGAATGTCTACTTTGAATAGCTATAGCCAACAGACCCCAACTACCAACCATATGGTGAATAACTACCTCTTTTGGGTCCCAAAGACAAGCAATGCCACCAAAAGTCCCCTGGGAACTGAGGGAAACCACTTTTCTAGCTGACCAAATTTTACTGGCAATTGAGTCCATATCCTCCATTGACATCTTCGTTTCTTGAAGGAAAACAAGATGTGGATGATTTATCTGAATCATTCTTCTAATTTCATTTTGTTTTGAAAGACTCCTTTTGAGTCCTCTAATATTCCAAGTGATGATCTTCATTAATACCAGGGCTAAAAAATTTGGGAAGGGCATTAATCTTACCTTCCTCTACAAGCTTTTCACCTTCTTTTACCATATGATATTGATTGGTCTTGCGAACTACTTTTTGATTAGAATCCATCTTCAGTTTTTATTCCATGTTTCTTGACTTACTCCAATTGAATCTGATGTGGCTTCTAACCTTGAAGAATGCTCGTACACAGCCAAAATTTTACTAGAGGGTTCAACGGAGTCTATATTGGGACCTATATTATTTGAATTTTTGACATTTAAAAGATTGTTTTTCTTGTGTAAATTTTCTCCTTTTTTTTTTTTTTGAAAACCTTTGATTTGTTGGTTTGTCTCTGAGTTCTTCCCTTCATATTTAAATTGTGTTTCTAAGATTTATGTTTCCATTATTTCCTCTTCCTCACTTGGGACATCATTTGTGGAAAGGATTTCAAACATATTAGCAGATGAATTTGATTGATCCTTCATAAATATTTTTTTTTAGTGTTCTTCTTCTTAGGCATTTGGAAACCTGTTGAGTTTATATCTTCTTTCTTTTGATCAAGAATTTTATTTGGGCAAGCACTATCCAAATGACCATATTCATGGCAAATTCTACAATTAAAAGGAATGTTCTCATAGTCCACTACTTGCTCCCAAGTGTCTTCCCCAAATTGTAATGTGATATTTTTAGGTAGGGATTTGTCAAAATCCATTAAAACACAAATTCGAGCATAAATAATATGTTCAAAATTTTGAGTACAATCATCAGTCATCATAAAAGTTCCTAAAGAGTTTCCAATCGAAGAAAAAATAGTAGGATTCCAAAATTCAATAGGGAGGCCAAAGAGTCTAACCCACACATGAGCTATTAAAGGCATCTCTTCTTCGGCTTTAAATTTAGTATGCCAGGGCTTCATGAAAAGCCCTGCCCTTCCAAAAAACCAGGGACCCCCTTGAAAAGTTTTCTCTCTATCTTCATTATTAGCAAATAAAACAAGAAAATAACCATTTGGATAAATAGATATTTGTAACTCACCTTTAGTTTTCTAGATTTTTGCAGCCCAAACTTTGAAAGCATATAGACTCGGACGAAAACCCATGAATCGACAAATTAGTCCTCTTTTTTCCAAATCTTCAATGTGAGTCTAAATGTTACCCATATCAAGCTTAACAATAGGAGTTCCATCAACTACTTTAAGACATCCCAACTTTATATTTATAGGATCAATCTTAGGCATTCTTAGAGGTTTATGGGAAGCCCTAATATTAATATTAGCATTGGGTTGAGGCTGTCCACCATGGAGGGCATCCCTGCAATTCATTTTTGGGGCTGAGTATTCAAAATTTTTACTCGTGACAAGGGTTTGTACAGTATAATTATTTTGTGGGTGCACCTTAGCACCCGATTAACTTGAGATCTAAGCCATTTTTTTATCAACTACTTGAAACTTATTTTGTGATCTATTTAATCCTTTCCCTAGATGTCGTGGAAAGGTATGGTTTTAACTTTTCTTTTATGCAGCAAATTGGAAGCCATTGTCACTCAAGTTCATAACATGATCTATTGAAAGATAGATTTATAATCCATATTTTATACCCTACAACATATCCTGCTAAAATATTGAGCATAAACCATAAATTGGCCTCTAGGGCCCGAAGGCCCTAAAAACCAACCTCTGGAGCTGCTTGCACTCAACCCACATGAAACCCTCACACAATCGCTTGCCAAAAATCTCATTCACACATAGGGATGCACTAGGATATGTGTTACTCCAAATGATATGAAAATTGGTGGAGATGTTCTAGGGTTTTTCAGACATCTACCCTTAAATTTTAGATCAATCCGAGTCCGGATGAGTGAGATATGGTCAAAACAAGTTAGACAGTTTTGGCAGTCCAGCAAAAAACGTCCCTCCTCAATCCAACTTCCACTTCTTCAACAAACCCTCAAATATGTTGCATATACCTTCTATAATTATCATAATGATTAAAATTACTATCTATACCCTTAATATTATTATATGAATAGGGCCACATGTTGATTTAGAACCATTTTTTAATTTTATAGGACTACTAGTTATTAGGAACTTGTTGATTGTAAGGGTTCTAGATTAAAGATGGATTTGGAGGAATTTGGTTCTGAGAATTAGTATTTGGAGAAAAAAGTAGGATAGGAACTCCTTATTAGTATAGTCTTTTCTATAGTAGTTAATAGAATAACTAGTTAAATATAGTGGTTGGAAATACTACATGGGATGACCACCTAGTGGAAATAATAGGTTTTGTGTAGCTTGTATGATCATTTATGTTCCAAACAATGCTAGATTTTTTTAAAATTTTGAGGAGTAATTTGATTTGGTGGTAGGTTTGAGGGAGGTTGACTTGATACCCCTTGGCTAGTGTTATGGTTTCATGGATTTTGCATATTTGTTGAATTTTGGGGTTTGGTAACCCTTGAAAACTCTAGTTCATAGTAGGAATTTTTTTTATCTATTAGGTGAATCCTATGGGTAATTGATAAGGGGTAATAGAAGGAATTAAATTTTATCTTGAACCAATCTTTGATTGACTTATATTTATCTAATAACTAGAACCTACTTATAAATGATGACTTGATTGTGACACTAGTCAGTTTAGTTGTTGATTCACTAGAGTTGATGTTATTGCATTTATACTTGCTTCATAAATTATTGGAATGGACCTAGCAAGTAGAGGAATATTAACATTAGAAAATACTTGTGAAATTTTGCACACTATATGAGGAGTTAGTAATCACACTTACAATAGTTGGAAGAGTAGTGGTGCATGCTTTACCAGTGTCTGGAATAACATATTGATTATGGATTGTTGGATGATTAGGTAAGCCTACGTATTCTATAAAAAGGATGATGGAATGCTTTTTATTTCTTAGCATAATTTTCCATTATTTATTTGGTAGAATTTGTTGAAGGAAACTTCTCTAAGCCTTGAATCAAAATTACTATAGAAGGTTTCTTTCATTTCCTTCCTTTCCTTTGGTACTTAATCAACTTTACTTGCTCAACCTCTTTGCACTTATCATGTGATTTAGACCTTGTATTCATAAGAGATAACACTAATAATTATATCTAATTTATGTTTGTTATAATTGTGATAGCAAAAATCACTCTAAAACAAGTGAATTCAACTAAAATTTAAAAATTAGGATATTTCCAAAAAAATGTAATTCCTAAAAATCCCTAGAATTAGGACTTAGCACTTAGAGGAGTTGAATGATGATTGGTGACATAATTATCCATCAAGAAGAAATTTGATATATTATTGAATAAGTCAATGAATAGACAAAATTTAACTTCGAAAAAGCAAGGAAATTTTTGGAGGGGGGCAATATAAGGATGAAATAAGCTAATTTTTATGAATCATAGGCTAAGTCAATAAATTGGTAAGGTAAGGAATTAAACAAAATTTGATATGAAATGATGGATTGGAGGTCACTCAAAATATTGATAAATTGCTGAATTGTTGATAAATCATTGGAACATGAACTTGAAAAAAATCTCGAAATCTTTCAAATTTCTTTGTAGACTTATGAATCAATGGATTTGGACACAATACTAGTTTCCAAAATCTAATTTTTGATTCAAGATAGATTTCTAGGTTGGATTTTTAATGGAATTTCCATTTGAATTAGATTAATTGGATTATACAACAATATTGTCTATAGGGTTAGAATGCAAAAATAGACTAGATTTAAGTCGATCGAACATAGATTCACTAAGCTTTGTTGGGGTTTTATCAATATCAATGTATTCAATAAATCCTTTTATGGAAGTGACAAAATTTATGATAAATCAATATAGAACTAAGTGTAAAAATGAAGGTATGGTGAGGTGCATCCCACTAGAAATTCCAAAAAACGTTGATCTATGGAAGTGGCATATAACCATGAGATCACATTTCAACAATTGGAAGGAAAGGGGGAATCCTCTTCAACCTTTAGATTTAGGGTGAATCCTTACTAACATACATTAATTTAACTAATGTAAGTGTAGAAAATAAAATTTGTAGATATAAGAGTGTGATAAATGAAAATAAAGTTTAGAAAATAAAATATAGCTAAAGTCATAGCAAGGCTAGTGTACGATTAATTTTACCATCAGGGGTGGTAGAATAATGACAACTTGATCACTATTCATCCATCATGCAACTAAAGTTGGAAAGAGGACTAATAGGTAGGTGAGAAGGAAGTTTCACAAACACCATCAATTCATGCATCAAGAAGTTTGATAAGCAAGACACAATTGAAACATGAATGTCATACATAATTTTCTATTTGTATTAAAAATTAAAAATACGATCAAGAAAATCCACTCGAATATATCTCAAAATGGCTAAAATATGTTTACATTGAGCTCGAGGCTCCTTTTTTTTAGTAGGAAATAAGGGATTTGAAAGGTTCCCCAAATATTTTAACAAACTTTTACAAGAATATAAGATCAAATGCTTCTAAGAGAAACATAAATATTACAAATAAGCATCCTTCCATGGCATACAAACATAAAAATCTAGAAAACAACATACATCAAATAAAAACTATCACCTATTGAACACAAAAAAAGCTACAAAAACTTGAAGCAATAGAGGAACAAACTTCCTTTTCACCAATACTAATAAGTTGCTATCCTTATAAAAGTGTAGACAACTTTCCCATAACAAAATCCAACTAACAGTTGGAGAGGGTTTGCTCTCCCAAGCTACCATGGGAATTACTACCAAGTCATTATCAACACCACCATAAGTATCAAATATATATTTTATAGCAACTTTATTTTGGATAGTTTCTATTAGATAGTGAACCTTGAAGTCCTAGTAATTTGTTTCCATATACTCAAAGTATCTAACCCATAGGATACAATCCCAATGCGGAACATATAGTAAAATACCATTAGTGAAACACGCGGGCTTCATACCGGTCAAAACAAGGATCATTAGTTACAATCTAGATAACACAAAAGGCACATATGGATAATTTTTATGGGAAAAACTCTATGAATATGCCCCACTAGACTTCTATCCTTGGAATTGCAATATACATTAGCCACTAACATAGTCCAACTAGGGTGGAATACCTAGGTCAAAACAACTTGGAGAAGGTACTCACCTACACACAACATATTCAAACAAAATATTTTGAAAGCAAATTTTAACAAAAAGGATGCCTGAATAACCACGATGTCAAAAATGGGGAATTTTCTTTAAAATAAGTGATACAAACAGAATCCAACATCACCAAAGTTTCTTAATATGAAAACCATTCGAAAATGGGGGATACCATTGTTATAAGAGTTGTACCTTATTTTTTTTTTCAAAATTTCTTCCTAACATCAATTCATAAGACCAATCTTCATATGACTACTTCCAATATCCCACCACATATTTCTATGAAATAAACTAGACAAACTACTAAGGAATGAAAGATTAATCATTGTGAACCCCATTTCTTTTTTCATTATTAGCAATTGTAATAACTTGCTGGGAGAAGTCTCCTTTCAAAAACTAAGCCCTTCTTGCATTATTTCAAAATTAACCATATAGTCTACTCTGCTATTTCCTCCTCTATAATTATGATTAAATTCTACTACCTCCATAAGCCTTATAATATGCCGAGCTTCACCAGTTATAGAGGATAAATTCTAGTTGACTTATGTATATTTTTCATTAGATTAATCATTTTTAAGGAATCCCCTTCTATAATTACTTTACACTTGAAGATTAATCACCAAATTTATTGCCATGCACATAACATGGGCCTCCACAAAGTGGCTAGACTGGTCCCCTAGGATTTTAATATAAGCAATAAAAATATTACCATTTTTAGCTCTTATCAAACCTCCCAATCTAGTAGGTCTAGGATTTCCTTTAATTACCCCATAAAAATTCAACTTCAACATACCACCCAAAGGGGGAGTCTATTTTGTTTGCCTCCTTAAAATGTTTTTAGGAGGATCAAACATACTTATCACTGGATCAAAACCCCGATTTAACAACAATCATACCTTTATCCTTTGATTCCTAGACCTCTTCCCACTTAACTAATCTAGCATTCTCCATAATCAAAGAGAAAATCCTATTGTCTATAACAAGACTATCCTTTATTTTCATTTAAAAAAATGCAACTATTTCATTCTTTCCAAATATCCCACAAAGAATAAGAAATATTGTAGTTCTATAAATATTTAATTCTCTTACTCTTGAAAAGGGATTTCCATTGGATACAAAGGTCACAAAGGTAGTTGGGGAAGACCTAAGAAACCTGGAATCTATTAAGAACCAAATGGAGGACTTCTTGAGCAAAGGGGTAGTTCAGGTTCAAATGATTAACATCTTCCAACATACATTCACAAAGGTTGCACCTATTTGGAAGTTGAAAATATCTTTCCAGAAGGTTATCCACAATAAGGATATTATTTTGGTAGATGATCCAGAATAAGATAACTTTAGGAGTGAGATTCATTAACCAAAAAATCAAAGTTGACAACCAACAAGGAATTTTACCTTCTAGAAAATAGTAATCAAATTTGACTGAATAGGTCCCTTGATTGGATAATTTCCACCACCTAGAATCTTGAGTATTTAGGTTATTCAAGGAATAAACATGAATCATCCTATTCAATTTACTAAGAATTTGGTTCCTTCTTTTGTCCAAACATTCAAATTCAATTTGTTTCCATATAGGTCTACTCTTTCCTCTTATAATGTAATTAGTAATCATGGGCCCATAAGTATGAGAAACTTCATTCTCCAAGATAGTGAATTTCAATTATTGATTAAGGGGAATGCACTTAAGCCAAAAAAATTCTAGAAAAGAACCTTGTTATCCCTCCTTTTTTTCCATTGTAAACCTTGCTGCAAAAATGGTCTAACAGCTTGGAGATTATTCCAAAAGTTAAATCCCCTAGGAAAATATTTTTCCTCCAAAAAATTAGCATCATATCTTAGGTACTTGGATTAAAGAATCTTCACCCATATTACCTCTTCATTTATTATCAATTTCCACTCACACTTTTCCAAGAGGAATATTCTCAGTTTTATCAGTCTTCTAAAACCCAAGCCCCTTGCTTCTTTTTTCTAGAAGACCTATTCCCAAGCTGCTAATGGTAGACATATTTTATCCTCTAAACCAATCCATAGAAAATTCCTGTAAATCTATTCAATTCTATCACAGAATCTAGTCAACATCTTAAAGAGGGACATAAAATAAACTAGGATGCTTTAAAGATAGAATTTCACCAAAATATCTTTCCTTTCCTAGTTAAGAAGAGCTCCTTTCCATATTTTTAGTTTCTTGGTAAATATCTCCACAATTGGGTTTCACATATCATTTGAAGATCTACCTTTAAACATGGGTATCCCAAGGCTCGTTTTTATAGTAAAGGATTTACCCCCTTTTCTCCTAAGTAGAATATTTAACCTTTATTATTATAGTTAAAATATAAAATATCCCTTTAAAACCATTATATTCAACCCCTCCATTAGGATTTTATGAATGGTTGATTTATCTATAAATCATAAATGTTCAATGGATCATAACTTTGTTGATAAATCATTGGTTGACAACTCACAACTTTCGAGACTTGGTCATTTTTTAGGTCCCAGTATTCTATTCACTACCTAGTGATTGTTAAATTGGCTGTGTGGGTTCCTGTGCACTATAAATTTTTTGACTCTTGCCTATCTTCATTGAAGCCCTTCATATTTCTCACTTGGTACCCTTTTTTTAACTAGTTGTTTCAAATATTGGAATCAAAGATAAATCTTGTAGTTCTTTGCAAACTCCCACCTATAAGAATTTTTGCTTTTAACTACTAACTAAAGGTATGTTAAGGCCTTGAGTTATTAAACATTCTTCCAAGATAATTATATGGGAATAGAAAAATTTGATTGCTCAAAAGCCTTATATTCTAACTCGATAGATTATCCCCTATCTTTTGATAAGAGTCCAAACCAATTCATCCTTCTACATAAAAAATAAAAAATAGATCTCTCAAAGCATAATTTGAAGCTCATCTACTATTTACTAATGTTATTTATTTCAAATAGGTTGCTAATAGAAGTCCGTGATCTAGATTTTTTTTTTTGGCGAGGAACCTTTTATATACAACATATCCGCAACATGTGAGGGGAGAGATTTGAACCTAGGCCTCTCGATAACTGGAGAGTTTTAACTACCCACTTGCTCTCCAACTCCTCTACATGAGAGGATGTGATCTAGAATTTTTATTCACACTAATATAATATTTGACCTTTAAATAACTATTAGCTAAACACACCTGAGTTATTGGGTTCCATTTTAGATAAAAAAATAAGAGGGTAAGGCTTTAACCATGCATTAGATAGAAAATTTAGAATCTCCATTATTTTGTTGACCACTTCTTGATTAAGAGCAAACTCTATAATATGAAGTTTCATATTATTAAGTCCCTATATAGGGTACAATTTTTAAACAATTTCATTACATCATCATAAACTATATATTTTTTATGTAACATTTTTGTCCGCTTTTTCCTTAGTATTTAAACCATCTCCAACTAAGTCTTTCCCCTAATGCCAAAACTGTAATTTTATAGTTTTATAAGCCTTCCCCTACATATTATTTCCTTGCATATTGTATCCCACTTACAATAAAGAAACGTAATTTTTCCTAACATCCTTTCAAAAGAAAATATATTTAAATTTAATTAGATTTAGATGCTACACATATTACCTTCTTCAAAGTGACATCATATATTAATCTATATTATAATGTAGTTATTTTGATTTATAGTATTCCATACATGATTAAGAAATTTCCTCTCCAACCTATTAAAAAATATTTAATTCTATTCAAAATTGCTTTTGAGACATCTCTTCTTTATCAAACAAAGAAAATACCTAGATATTTTTATGGAAATTTTTGAACTTTGAACCCCTAAAACATACATAAGAGTTTGTTGTAAATATAAGGTGGCATTAATGAAAAATTTCATGGATAACCAACTATCCAACAACCTTAACATAGCATGATAATATTGATTTAAATTCCATAGCTTTGTTGATTGAGGGAGGACCCAAAAGAAAATCATCATACTTAAATTATAGATGACATTGGAAGGGACCATTTATTATAACATGAATGTCTTTGTTTTCTATCTATTTTTACATTTGAGATCTCTCCCTAGCGTCTCAACAAAAATAGTAAATACATAAGGAGATGGTGGGTGTAGGTGGTAATTATGACATGGCACCATCACAATTCCCACCAATACTTTGAAGTGGATTTATACACATGATGAGATACACTGATATTTTTTATTGTAAATAGTTTAATTTTATATTTGTCCATAGTTACGTCGCATGGAGTTGTGTGACAATATGTTTATGTTTCATATTTTTTGTTTGTGTATGAGGTATTTGTTATTAGTAAGTTGGTATAATATATTGGTTGTATAGTTAGATAACTATATCTTCTTGCTAAGTGATTATTTATAGACCCCTATATTTATTATTAGCATCAACAATATCATATTAGTAATTTTATTATTGATTTTGGTAGTGTTGTAATGATATTATAGATGATGCATTATGTTATTCATATTGGTAATATAAATATCTTTCTTTGATTCATTATACTATGCATATTTATGGATTATCTTGTTGCATGTGCACTAATGTTTTAATATTTATTATATCTTCAATTCGAGAATACCAAACTATAATGTTATATTTCATGTTGTTATCAAAAGTCTGGATCGAGACCTACAACAATGACATTTAAATTGAAGTAGAAGGTGGATGATTAATAATCTAATGCATATATGTGGATGTCTACATGGTTAAAAACTCACATTTACAACCTACCAAACAATATTTTATTCTATCCAAAATTGAGTTTTAGATTTATTGAAGTATGTATAATATGATCTCATTAGGTCAAGGCCAAAAGTTTGACTATGGGTATTCTTCATGTAAGACTACAAGAATCACTTATGTAAGCCTTTGGGCATCATTCTTGTAAGAATACGAGCATCTTCATGCAATACTTAGGGTACACTTAATGTATTCAACCTTAGTGATATTGCTTAATACACCTCTATAGATAACCTTTTTTTTGGTTGGATAATAAAGGGTTGTACTCGTATTCCCCACCCTTGAAAAATTACAACTGTCTTATTTAGATCTTGAGAGTTTATAAATAAATACACTTATCACCTCTATTGAGATGCTATGACTAGAAACCTACATCATGTTCATTGAATATTTGAATTCTTGATTTTCATTTTCAAGATCTTTTCAAATTTTCTATGAATACAATTATTCTAGAATTTAGCATCTTTCTTGACATTTTCCTATAGAATCCTTTACAATTCAAATAATTCACCTCTACTATCTATGCCTTGCATCTTAGTAGAGTAATATTTCTAAAATATCGCACTAACATAGTCTGCTTTACCAAATATGGATTGCTAGTTTCCTTCCTAAAAGACAAGTGCAATCACACAAATTATAATAAATAGTCTAAAAAAACACATTATTGTTACAAAATAAAGCAAATGTTACCAATGGAAAATATTAAAGTAAATATTAATAATTAATTGAATTAGACGATCAACATTTTCTTATCAACTTCAACTAAACTTACTGCTTTCTCTAACCATGGAAAGGAGAATTTAACTTCATGATCCTCAATCAAAACACCTCTATTGGCTAGATTATCTGCACATTTGTTTCCTTCCCTTAATATATGTGTAAACCTGATTTCTTCAATCTCTTTAGCAAGATCTTGAATTTCTACAATTACCTCTTGTATGTTCCATGGAGCCTTTACTTTACTCAAAATTGCATTTATTACTATGACAGAATCACCTTCCATCCATACGCTATGTCTCTATTTATAAACTTTATTAAAGGGTGTAATATATTTATTATATTATAATAACCTTCAAATCAAGTTATATTTGCTTGAGGTTAACATCTAATTGGGGATTTAGTATCACTATAAATACTCCTCAATGACTAATCCATTGCATTACTTTGTGATATATGTGAAATATTGTGGGGTGCCTATGTACATCCACCCCTTTTTCCTTTCTTGTCATTTATATTTCTCTCTTTTTTTTGTTTAACAATGTTATATTTAATCGCTCTTGTATGTTTTCTAGATATAATCATGGTGAATGTATATTTCAAAATAATTTTAGAAAGTATTGTAAATTTCAACACTGTATCAAAGCAAAAAAATCAAGTTACATCACTTGAGAACAAAATATATTATCTTCCTTAAATGTTAATAAAAAAACTCTTAAGGTAAAAAAACAAATTTTTTGCTTGTGTCTTGTATTTGATTTTTTTTCAATTGGTTATATGGGATTGAAACGGTCCCACCCGTATTACATCACTGCCACATAATGGTATTGCGACAACTTGGATATTATTCGTGTATCACTTGGCAAGATTCAAACCTAGGTCTCCTCCTTGAATGTTGAGGAATATAATAGGTTGATCTATAACTATTTGATTAATTTTTTTTGATGAAGAAAGAGTTTCTCAAAGAGATCCTAGTTCCATTTTACTAGGGTTTGAAGTTGGGTCTCTCAGAAGAAAACCCAAAGACATACCACTATGGTAAATGCATAGGTTTTTGAAAATGGGGGTTTGATTTTGGGTCTCTTAGATGATAATCCAAAGGTATACCACTATGGTATCCCTCATAGGACCAAATTTTAGGTTAACGCACTAGTTTTTGAAAGGGTCATGGTCCTCTTATATCTGGGTTTGAAATTGGGTCTCATTGATGAAAACCCAAAGACATACCACTATGGTGTTCCTCATGGGACTAATTTTTTTAGGATAAATCATGGGTTTTTGAAAGGGGCCTTAGTCCTATTTTACGAGGGTTTGAACTTGCTAGATGAAAACCTAAAGACATACCCTTATAGTATCCCTAATGGTACTTTCTTGTCTTTAAATTTTTAAAATTTCAAAATCTAAAATCAACCACCAAGCCCTTTATCTTCATGACTTTGTTTTTTCTTGTTGTCATTTTCTCTGCATGCATGTGTTTGTGCACATTGTTTTTTTTGCTCCATACTAATTTTATTGTGAATATCACACGGACCTCCATTATATTTAGATATGGAGAGCAATGGTAGGTAATATTCTTTGCTTTCTTTATATTATGAGTTTGACTTCCACTTGTGCAATAATTTTTTTGTTTTGTCATCATGGCATATTCTTGTTTGTCAATCATTTTAACTCCCACACATCTAAGAGAGCAACATGGTGGTAACATACTTTGTTGGTAGACAACATGTTGCAATATCAACTCTATGGGATAATATTTATTGAAAGGGGTGTTGCTTCTATGAAGGCATCTCCCATGGGTAATGTAAGAGTTGGTGTAAGCACCCTCCCTAACTATTGAACTAGAAAATTACCCTGACTTCTAATTAAGATTTGTGCCACAATTCTAGTTCCAACAAATTTGGAAGGGATTGCCAATTTGTTATCCCAACATCCAAATATAGGCTAGATCCCCACTATTCATCTCAAAATACTCCTACATTAACGTACACGAACTTGCATTGAAAGTAAAGTGTGGAAATAAAAATACCTAAAATATTAAAGGTGTAAGTAATTCAAACAAATATGGGTTTAAACTATAGTTACAAAATTGTACGATCAATCAACACATGAGAAGTCGAATAACATGAATGTTCATCAATTATTTAGATTATAAAATTGATAAGTGAATGACAAGATAAGAAAAAAGGACTATATCATCATAACCACACAATTAAAAAATAATAAGGATGGTTCCACTGATGGAATGTTAAAGACTTACGAATTTAGTACAATCTCATGAGGTCAAAGCACTATGTGGATTTCATAAAGTGTAGCTCTAAATTTTCTATTGGGAATTCTCCTAGATTATTTCATAGGTCAATGTTCAAGGATCATTCAAATATTACTCACAATAATATTGTATACAAAATATTATTAATCAAGTCTACTATAGTATACATGAAGCTATGCTATTTTGATATGTATTACAATACATCAAGATTTATCTCCAATATATAACTTTACATGACTCTTCAATATTATGACTATAGCTCTCCTCAAAACAATTGAGAGATGAATCCTTTCACTTTCCTCACATTATGAAAAAAATCTCATGACTCTTCACTTTAAATCATGCCACATCTCATGTGACTCTTCACTTACTCACTTGACACTTTGCATACACACTTGAATACTTATCACTAGCATACCTTGCACACTTTATTACATAACATATAAAAACTTTTCACACATTGACACATACATAAGACAAATATTTAACACACTCCCTAATCTAATAAATATTTCCCTAAACTAATCACACCCTAGACTATTGCATGACCAAATAATATAATATATCCAACACCCCTTGTGTTGTATTATTTGGTAAAAATACTATTGATTAATAAATTTTTAGTCCAAAGTTTGGAATTTAATAAAGTCCATTTTCTCTTGCATAATTTTTATTGAATCTTTTTCACTGCTCATCAAAAATTTAAAAGGCTTAACTTCCTCAATTGTAACAGGCTTTTCTAAAGTGGAACTTGCATATTCATTAGCTTGAGTCTTTTCTCTTCCAGGTCTAATCCATGATACTCTAGAAAAATATTTTGATTTTATGCAAAAATAGATCTTCTCAACACCCTCAAAAATATTTTTTGTGCTTTAATTACTGCTTCCATGAGGGCTTCTTATTGAATACATGCTTTCATACTTTTAGCATAAATTATCATTATTCATGCAATACTCATGCTATATTCATTAATATCTAATGTATTCTCATTCACCAAGTTTGAAAATGATTTACCAATTATAAAAATAAGATTACCTATTTCAAGATCTTCCACATCATTCATAAGCTGGCGGACACTCATACTTTGAATACTGTAAAGTAATCTCTTATTATCACAAATTTCTACTATGGTATATATTCTTAGTAATGTCTTCTTTTTCTTTCCACACTGTCTCAATAGATGTGCTGTACAACTACCACTTGTGACAATATAGAGATTTATAACTAATATTCAAACAACCGTTATTCCCTACATAACATTTTTCTATGATTCATTACAGTAAAAATATTATTTTAATACTTTTCAATTTGATGTTCTCTAAATTTAGTCAACCATTTTTCTTGTTATTGAATATAACAACTCCTTGTAAATAGACCATGAGGCATTTGATAACCGCAACTTCATGCATGATATTCTATTTTTGCCTAATGTGCTTCCTAGCTTCTATAGCCAAAGTCTCTTCAATTATTTGCCTTTGACGAAAAGAGGCTTCTATATGTCTAGATGCATGACCATTGGAATACGATCCACAATATGTTTCCATCATGGTTCCATAAGATAGTATACTACTACTTGAAATTGCTCCAGGATATGCATAAGATATTTTTGAAGTTGCAAAATCCTTTGCTACAAGAAAATCATCTAGCAAAACTATAACACCCCAGGTATAACTCACCTGGTTGTCCAAACATGAAGTAAATTTTTATGATAAAACTCTTAGAAAGTATAAGCAACACCCAACATTAATTAGTACATAGGCATAAGATTACTTGTTTCAAGAAAAATGACCACTGTAGATGATCCCTTAAATGGTCAAGATTAGCCAAATCGTACAAAAGGTGCCATTTTGTGAATACCTTTGTCTCCATTACTAAAGGTCTATATTCAAGATATGGGGTTATCCATATAGGGCCCATAACACCTAAATGGGTGGACGCATAATTCCCCATCCTATAACATGGTATACTTAGGGTCTTTACCATTAAATTCTTCCCGAGGCACATATGTTATTGTTTTCTTATCCATGCTAAGGTATAGTGTTAGTATGCCTAGTGCCTAGTTGAGAATCCACCTTCCTTGGATTCAACTAGGGCCCACCATTACTCTGGCTCAAGACCAGGTATCTCAGGCTATGCTACAGTTGATGAAGAGTTATCCCATACCAACTCTTCGCTGGACCTTCTAGCTTTGAGGTCAAGCTTCCCCTATAACACCTTGGTAATCTGCTAGCAATTCCCTAATTGTGCATAGAATGTGAGAACCCTCACGGTACTACTCACATATCAACCTAGAGAGGGTGTCCTCTACCACCCCTAATTACTTGTTCATGGTAATATGACCACTTGTCCAAGAAGTATTACCAAAAAATGATTGGTTATCAAATCACAACATTTGCCCTACTTGCAATTACTGGTGTTGGGTGTTTTATGATTCATAATGATTGCCATTCATACAATAACCAATAATGAGTGTAAGAATCATGAATGTCCTCGTAATTATCGGTATCCTTCGAAAGATAATTCTTCATGATCTAGGGCTTCATAAGCTAGATTCTTATTCATACAAATTAATTACTTTAATACTTTGATTTTATCTATAAATTAAAGTAGATAAAATATCATACATGTATATGCATACATAATTCAAAGAGAATATTTTAAACCTAATAAATGCAATATCATTCAAACCGTAGCGTGAGCGAGTGTGTGAGGGGGTGGGTGTGTGGTGAGTGTGTGTTAAATTTTCTATTGATAAGCATAGCTCTTGTTTTTACGAGGGGTCATGGTCGGAAGGAGACTGCTCAATCCTGTGCATTGGTCGTAGGGGTTTCTCACACTAACCAAATAAAAAAATAAATAAATACAATATCATTAAATATTTTTAATTGAAAATATAATATCATCACTAATTAATTATCCCTTAATAAAAATCTAATAATCTTATTACTTTAATTAAATAGTTATTATAAAAAAATAAATAAATATAATATCATTTAATATTTTTAATTGAAAAGATAAAATCATCACTAATTAATTATCCCTTAATAGAGACCTAATAATCTTATTACTTTAATTAAAAAAGTTATTATTAATTTCATACATTTCACTTATGGACACTTCTTGCCTTTCTAATGATTAGATTAATTAAAATAAACAACTATTTATTACCTTCTTAATGATTACATTAATTAAAATAAACAACTATTTATTAAAAATATACTAAGCACTATATTCTAGGTTTTAATCATGTAAACAATTTGTATCTACGAAAATAAGTAAGATTCCTTCGATAAAGTCAACATATTCTAGTTTAAGAAACTTTTATTAAGTTATTAACAACTATTAAAAAAAACTTTTTAATAGGTTAGTAACTTTTAAACCACTTAAAATTTTACTTAAAAGATACTCAAAGAAAATAAGTATAGCTCTTGGTTGTGTGTTAAATTTCCTATTGATAAGCATAGTTATTGGATTTACGAGGGGTCATGGTTGGAAGGAGACTGCTCAGTCCTGTGCATTGGTCATAGGGGTTTCTCACACTAACCAAATAAAAAAATAAATAAATACAATGTCATTAAATATTTTTAATTGAAAAGATAATATCATCACTAATAAATTTTCCCTTAATAAAAACCTAATAATATTATTACTTTAATTAAACAGTTATTATAAAAAAAATTAATAATAAATAAATATAATATCATTTAATATTTTTAATTGAAAAGATAAAATCATCACTAATTAATTATCCCTTAATAGAGACCTAATAATATTATTACTTTAATTAAAAAAATTATTATTAATTTCATACATTTCACTTATGGACTACTTAGAAAACTTCTTGCCTTTCTAATGATTAGATTAATTAAAATAAATAACAACTATTTTTTTTGGTAAGTAGATTAATTTATATACAAAACGGGTTTTTTAAGAGGATCCCAAAACCTTATAACATGAGAGGTCGTATTATTTACCATTAGAAGGATCCCCTTGGGCTAATACATTAGGTACCATATGAAAACTTTCCAAAAAAAACCCCATAGTGATGCCCATGAGGGCTACATCAAACCCTCCCAACGGAGGTCAAAACAACTGAAAAAAACATAAAAAAACACATAAGCATCCATTATATAGATCGCTGCCACCAGACAACAAAAAGGATCACATCCCAAGAACCTCCCTTACATGTCCGGATCCTCCTGATCCTCCTGGGCCTCACACCCCTTAAAGTGCTTGAGGATCCTCACCATTGCATTGGTAGAGGAGAGGATGTTGGCCATCATGTCTAATAGGAACTGGGGGGACAACCCCTCTGCCTCATTCTCAGTTTCAAAGTTGATTTGCTGCAGTGGAGTACCTTTCTCCTTAACCTTCTTGAGCTACAGAGACAACCGGGATGGGGTCGGGACGTCACTCTACCCTCTCTTGGCTAGCTTGCTTTGGGAAAATCTTTGGAAGGACACAGGATTAGCCAACTCAGGGGGGCTACTTCGGATAGGGCTGGAAGTCCCATCCTCTTAAACAAACATAGGACTACCCGAGGCTTTGATAGCGATAGGATGGACCGCATGGTGCGGAGGATGATTCGTAGTGACATGGCAGAAGATGACGCTCATTAACCCCTGGTGTATGGGATGGTATGACGACTTCTTACTCTTTTTGATAGTGAGGCCAAGGGAGTATACAATATAGTCAAGAATACAGACCTACTTGGCATCCCTCATATGGTTCATAAAACTAATGTAGAAACTGTGAAGAGGCTTGCCGGTATCATCGCAAGTAACATATTGTAGGATAGGGATGATGGCAAGGTTCCAAGGTTCAGGGAGGGTAGAGCGAAGGAGGGCCGACTTATCCCACCCAAGGTTTTGTCCTTTGTCTAGGAATTTCTCCAATTCCTCTTCCCAATTGTGACGATCATGTCGAATGTTACGACCTACCATCGACAACCCAGTGACCTCACTTAGAAGCTCAATGGATATTTTAAAATTTAGCCCCCTCACCACAACCTCACCCTAATTCTAAGAGTCCACAAAGTTACGGGTGATATCATCTTTAGGCCCTTGGAATTTTTGGAGGAAATGGAGCATACCCTTGGCCTTCATAAACATCATGGCTTCATCACACAGGGAAAGCTCAGTCAGCTCGACGTAAGGAGAAGCCATGGATTCAGGAAAACACACACCAGGAGCTAGGACAGGGAAGCCAGACGACTCTGCACCACACTCCAGGGGACACCTTACACCAAAAAAAACAAGGCTCACCCAAAACACCACTAAATTAAATAGATTTTCTTTGGAGATGAGCCTCACATGCATGCAAGGAGGGCCATCATTACCAAAGATAGCGTTAGATCTAGGGTGGTGGCAAGGATTGATGATGAGGTGGACACGCAATCTTCGAAGGTGCCACGCATTGTCGAAGGTAGTGGCACCTTTGGCAGTTATGTCTAGAGAGGTGGGCTGGAGCATCCTCTCAAGGTGGCCTAAGAGAGGGCCAATGGTGATCTTCACTTGGGCACACTAGACCCATCCAAATATTTGTAGGGGAGATGATAAAGCACCCACCTATATTCAAACTCTACCAAGCACGAGGGATAGGATCGAGGATTTGCTGGACCACCTTTCGAGGGCCTTTAGGAAATGATTGTTCTCATTATGCCTACCATGAACCATCATGATAGAAGTGCCAATTGGACTTGGTGGCACAAGTGTCATGGCTCTCCCCAAAACCATCTACCTAGGCTCGGTCCTTTCATCATGCTTATGTGGAGACATTAATAATGTCTTGGCTGGCGATCTTCTCAATGTCCGCTAGGAAACACTTATGCCACACCACAAGATATGTGGACTTTAAACCTTTGTTTACTAAGTGGTCAACTAGACCATTGCCCTCCCTATAGGTATGCTTGATCTGGACCTAGTTCCTCCGAAGTAGGATGCTCCTGGCCTCAATGATGATATTGTAAACCTTCCACATTGGATCCTTGGAAGTCGTCATGTAGTTGATGATGTTCAAAGAGTCCCCTTCAACAACCAAGGGATGGGGATCCTTTGTAATGAGCTTGAGTCCTCTCAGTAGTCCTCTAGCCTCTGCGACATGATTGGTTTGATATCCTATGTTTTCATAGAAAGCCATAACAAGCTTTCCATTGTGATCTCGAACTGACCCCCCCACAACGACCGCCCCTGGGTTACCATGAGACGCCCCATAAAAATTTAGCTTCAACCACCCGTGAGGAGGCCTGACACACCTGAAGTTATTCCTAGAGACCCACAGATCCTCCCACTCCTTACTCTCCTCAGATGGCTTCAAGGATTTTAATAATCCTTCTTCGAACACATGTTTGGGCCAAGGGTTGGGGATAATATTGGAATTCTCAATGGCAAAGACGATGGCCCTATGAGCAACTGAGGTAGGATCCCTGGGGGGTGATCGAAGACCCGACCATTGCATTCCAACCATACCTACCATAGAAAGTGGTGGAAGCAAGCATTCCATAGGAAATGAAGCTTAGGGTTTTTAAAAGTATTGACCCATTAGAAGAAAGCCTCCTTGATGGTCTTGGGGGAGATCCATTGGATCTAGAAGGTGGAGAGGATGACACCAAGGACCGACCTAGTGTAGCCGTAGTGCAGGAAGAGATGGTCAGAAGACTCACATGTAGACTCGCACAAGTAGCATCTATTGGCCAAAGCAAACCTCCTCTTGTGAAGATTGTCAATAGTGAGGGTTTTATTCTAAAAAGAAATCCAAGAAAAGAACTTTACCTTTGGGATCATTCCTTTCCTCCAGACCATGTTGTAAGGAAAGTTCAAATTTAGCCCTTTGCATTGAAAACCATAGGCAGTTTTGACAGAGAAGCCCCCATCATCGGTCCCCCTCCAAATCAATTTGTTTGGTCCTCTGCTAGTGGGGATGATGATGTCCTTGAGGATGGAGGACAGGAAGCCGACCTCCATCTCTAGCCCTTCTACGTTGATGAATTTCCATTGTAGAGAGCCATTTCTCCATTCAATGAAATCGGCCACCTTCTTCCCAACATTGTTATCTAGGAAACTTTTATGTTGAACTAGCCTGATCTGTTTTGATAGAGGATCCTCTAGGGCCCACCTGTCCTTCCAAAATTCTATACTTTGAGCATCCTTAAGGATCCATCTAATGCCGTTTTGGATCAACTATCTAGATTGGCCAATGGCTTTCCAAAAAGCTGACCCCTCGGTGGGAATTCCACCCTCAAGAAGGGGAGTGTTGTTGAGGTATTTCCTCCTGATAATCCTAACCCATTCAACCGATTCTTCGACTAGGATCCTCAAAGTGTGTTTGGTAATGAGCACTAGGTTCATCATGACCATTCTTCTGAGCCCTAATCCACCTTGCTTTTTGCTTCTGCACACTTTGTCCTAGGCTACTAGAGGAATCCTGGACTTATTTTCATTGCCTGACCAAAGGAAATTCCATTGAGCCTACTCGATCTTGAGAAGAATAAATAACAACTATTTATTACCTTCTTAATGATTACATTAATTAAAATACACAACTATTTATTAAAATATACTAAGCACTATATTCTAGGTTGTAATCATGTAAAAAAATTGTATCTATGAAAATAAGTAAGATTCCTTTGATAAAGGCAACATATTCTAGTTTAAGAAACTTTTATTAAGTTATTAACCACTATTAAAAAAAAAAATTAATAGGTTAGTAACTTTTAAACCACTTAAACTTTCATTTAAAATATACTCAAAGAAAATAAGTAAACAAATGAATCTTAAACAATCAATAAGACCTTTAATCAAGTAAAGATTCATCCTAACGTTTTTATTTTATTTTCATTCACATAATGCTATTAACTAAAGAAAACAAATAATCTAAATCCAACAACCCTTGAATCACCCCGAACATAAAGACAAAGTTAAAATAACATTATTATAAGAAAATGATCCTGCACCAACATTATTAATTGGATTTTGGATACTCAATTCAACTTTTTGGTAGGGTGGAGATTCAAACTTGGGACCTCCCTTGGAGGATTGCCCTCTCCTCTCCAACTCTCCTCTTCAACTCACCTACAACACTAGGGTCTTTAAATATAAATATTAAGGCTTATGGCTTATGCTTTATTTTGTAATTAGGAAACTTATCTTTATTTGTAGCTCATATTCTTAAGTTTATAAAAAGAAAACAAAGTCTAACTAAAACCAAGGTTTAAATAAATCATAAGGGTAAGTAATAATTAAACCATAAAGTCAACAAAGACAAATATTAAATAAAATGCCTAGCACAAACTCCTATAGGAGATTTCATATGATTTTATTAATATTACTTTTATTAATTAAATTATAAGTTTGTGCTAATATTCCTCTATCAATATTTTAGTGTATTAATTTAACTCTTTAAAAGTTAATTTTTCCTTTAAGCATCTACTTATATTAACAACCTCATTATAATCCCAACTTTCTATTGGTTATGAATGGGTGCAGTTCATTTCGTTTAGCTAGGACACTTTTCTATGACAAAGTCAATGTTTATCATAATAAAAAATTTATAATTTAATTGTAAAGGTTTTATTATAAAAATATTTAGAGTGTACTATAACAAACGTCATTCTTAGCTAAATATAACTTTGAACAAATATGCTAAAAAAAATATTACTTTTATTA
This sequence comes from Wollemia nobilis, assembly GCA_028583015.1. Taxonomy (NCBI): domain Eukaryota; kingdom Viridiplantae; phylum Streptophyta; class Pinopsida; order Araucariales; family Araucariaceae; genus Wollemia; species Wollemia nobilis. Next base: position 454,247 of record JAQPPZ010003279.1, read on the forward strand.
GTTCAATAAAAAATATATAAAAGTGTCTAACAGTTAAATCATTTATTACTTATTTGTTCTATGAATCCTGAAAATCATCATAGCATGCATAACGATACAAGAAGAGTATGTTGAGTATATTGTCCAGCAACAAGGGATATATATTAGTTTTTTAGCAATTAGAAACTCCAACCCATGTGTTGTAGGTAATTTAGAGAGGGTAGGAAAATCTTTCAAGGGAGGTCCTTGGTTCGAATCTCAACCACCTACCAAACATACATTGGCCAAAATCCAGTTGATAATGCTAGTGCAGTCAGGGCTGGGCATGACTCCCACGTGATTTTGACGATGTAGAACCCTTGGTCATGGTTTCTCAGACCAAAGCGACCCCGCAAGGGTTTTTTTGCTAAATAAATAAAAAAATTAGAAACTCCAGTACTTTATTATAGTTTTCAAATTGAATAATTTAATACATAATTTCATTGTATTTAAGAAATGTTCTCAGGTGAAATTACCGATGACTCCATACTAGGATAATTAACACAGAAACTATAATAGAACTCAAAATGATAAAATTCTATATATATATATATATAATTTTTATTTATTTTATAATGATGAACTCAAAGTAATTTAACTACGCAACCACTTCCTCACATGGGTAGAAAACTACCCACCCTATCGTAGTGTAGCGAACAACATCTACAAGTTTTGGCAAAGCCATAGACATTCCAAACCTTTGGTAGATATGACTATAAAAATCATCTAATATCTTATGTAAACAAGCTCTTTAAACATTTAAAGAAACAGTCAACAATACAACATAATTCATAGCTAGGTCAATTTTAATAATTTATCAACAACTTCAATCATGCAAATAACCATTTAAAAACTCATTATATAGGAATCTGATCTGGATATCTTTGCAGTAATTCAAACTCTTCGATTCAATAACTAGAATGAATATGACAACAATTTGGACTTCGAATCAATTCATCATTCTACAAACAACACTCAAAACACAGGCAAGGATCACCACCAAATTTGGATAGATGGAAAATATTTTCATCCATCATTTTGGATGCATTGACATGCAAGGCGGTCATGCATATTAGGCTGCCTTGAAATGCTAGAAGTGGCTTCTTTGATAGTGATCCCCAAATAGAGAAAAATATTTTAAAGGATATAAATTGTTACTACTTATTATTATTATATTTTTATTTTTTATTTATTTTTATTTTATATATTATTATTATTTATTTATTTTTATTATAATATTTGTACATATATATATATTAATTATATATTATTACTCTCAAGATCTTATCAAACAAAAATATCATTCAAACCATCAAACAAGCATAATACAAGAAAGTGCATCAAATAATCACATGCATTCAACAGGTAGAATGTCCTATATGATTTTGTCTTAGTGAGCTTATATGTACTCATATGCCATGGTGATTTAAATGCAACACATCATATCCCACCTTACCTTACATGAAAATTTCTATCTTTTCACCTGTAGATGGGTACCAGGTTCAACTTATCCGTTTTTTGATAAAAACCTGTTCTTGCACTCTCAAAGTTTATCAGCAGTATCTCATTCTAAAAATATAACAAACAAAAAGGTAGAAAAATGAAGGGGATGTTTCAAGCACTCCTCTACATAAGCCACTACAAATCTGGATTGCTTGAAAATTTTATTTAATAATCTCATATTTCATCGCCATACACCTCTGCTTGATTTCTTGACATATTTATTGTATGCTTTCATCATGTCTTTTAGTTTCTTCACAACTTTTCCCTCATTATTTTCATATTTTGAATCATTTTCATTTGCTTCATTAGAAGTTTATTTCTCTAGATTTAAGCCTTCTATATGTTGGCCGACATCCCATAAAAAATTATAATTGCTTTCTCCCATAACTTTTTTGCTGGATTTAGATTGATTTTTTACTTCATCATTCTTTTATTCATATCCTTCTTACCAATCCATCACAAATATTTCTTTACAAAACATAATTTTTGTTTTCCTTCAATTTCTTCTTATCACTCCAATAAATATTAATTTCAATTTTTAATCTTCTTATACCTCTCTTCACAAATTTTTCTTCCTCCAAATAATAAAAAAATATCTTTCAATCAAATTCTTTTAAATACTTTATTTTCTTATCTCTCCAAATTTATTTTTAGTCAATAAAGAAATATTCTTTTATTATTTATCTAAAGTCTTCTTTCACTTAATCCATCCAAATCTCTTCTTATTTCTCTAGCAATAATATTAATCCTTCATTCAATAAATTTCTTAATCAATTTATCAAATCAAATCTTTCTTACCTTGTAATTATTCTTCTTTGCTGGAACTTGGGCAACTTCAGCCCTTCAATATTCTTCTTCATTTTCTCTACAAAATTGGATGACTTAAACCCTTCAATATTCTTTCTTTTTTCTTTACTTCAGTTCTTTAATCTTCTTCCTTCAATATTTATGCATTTTCCAATGCTCTATTTAGTTGGCTCTCTTATCTCAATCCTTGGGTGCACTTTTCCTGTAACATCCCAATTTTTACCCTACTTTGTGTTTGCATTATATAGCTTAAGATTTTATTTCATAGAGGTGATTATGAAATAGAAATGGTTAAGTATGCTTTGCTAAATTAGGAGCATTTGTTGCTAAACATGAATTGTTAGTAGAATTTAAGGCATTTACTTGGAATATTTCTTTGTCTCCTTAGTTAGTTGGGAAATTAATTGCTAAGATTGGTTTATTTGGTTAACCAAGGTATCTAACTTGTGTTAAGCTTGATTAGTGGACACCATTGAAGAAGCATTAAATATAGTGCTATTTTGTCCCTAAAATTAGTTACAAGTTAATTGTGATTAACTAGGTTAATTAATTAGTTGCTTAGAAATGAAGTAAATATTAGTTGAAGAACTAGTATGTGTGATTGTGATTGGACCACCGTGGTTGCAAAGTCAAAGACAACTCCAATTTCTAGATAGCATTTTTAATAATAAAAAATGGTTATGGGGGAGGGTGAGTTCCATTATAAATAGAGGGATTTGGGAAGGCAAATGGAGAGTGATATTTTACGGAGTGAGATAAGGGATTATGCTCTCCAACTGAGTTGGATCAGAAATTAGAAATCTCACATTCTTTGTAAACTAGAATTGGAAATATAGAGGTTCCTAGGGAGTATGCTTTTCGAGCTTTGCTTGGATATGAAACAAGATGGGCCTTGTGATTTATCATAGTTTTTCGTTGCCTCATTTCTTTGCTAAAAAAAAAGAGTCACATATAATTCAAAGTATTGGAAGACTTTTTGGAGCTTGGATCGGAGAAAGTCTGTGAAAAATTCAGGTTAGGGTTAAGATCCCAACTATAGTATGAATGATGAGTATGCTTGTTTGGTGATTGAGTTATTGTTATAGTTAGCCTTTCTTGTTGTTAAGGTTAAAGGTTTTATTATGGAATAAAGAAAAGAAGTATGTGTAGGAAAGTTATTGATGGTTGTATGTTGGGGATTGTTGATGAATTGTTTATTATTTATGGTGGTCCATTCATATGTAGTTCATGGATTTAGATGAAGGATTTAATGCTATAGTTTATATTGTAATGTACATAGCCTGAGTATAGTAACAAGAATAATATAAATCTCCAATTTAGTAAGATATGTAAATGCATGTGTGGTAATTCAAGTGCAATATCAATAATTATATTATGTGTGGAGTTTTAGTGATATTTCAGGTGTTGTTGATTCCGGTTTTGTGTCAGAAGTGCATACCCAAAAAATGTACAACCATCAATATGCCATTGTGTGAAATAATTAAATAAAGATAAAATACGATTAATGGTTGTTACTCATTATTGGAAATGATATTTATGTGATTAAAATGCAAATGGGTATTTTTCAGGATTAAGTTATTCGGCAGAACAAGGGTTTTCACCAAACCATACAAGCAATATACCAAATTGTACAAGGGTTTGTAAATTCATATAGTTGATGAGTTTTGGCCTAATATTGCATTTTTAAACATTTGGAAGGTAGATCAATAAGTTTCCAAATGAATAGTTTCCAAGTGGTTGGAATTTAGGAATTGTACAGTTGTGAACCATATAATTGTACAGTTTGGGGTTGTACAGTCTTCAATTGTGCGTTTTAGGAATTATACTGTTGTGAATCATACAACTGTACAAATTAGATTAAGTTAAGTGCAAATAGTGGAAATTCATATTAAAATTTCTTATTCCACCCCCCTCCGGGAAAATTGCACTCCACTCCTGCTACAGGTGAAATAAAGTGTAGTGGTATTTTTCCAAATATGATAGGGTTTATGGATAAAAATTGTAGGTCTAGGATTTATGGTTTGGATTAATAGGTTATCTCACAATAACAAATTTGGGTCTTAAATTTATATTGAAATAAATATAAAAGGGTAAAAGGGTCTAAATAGTGATAGTAGATAATTATCTTAAAAAAAAACTCAGATTTAGACTTTAGCTAAAAGTTAAAGTCCCACAAAAAAAAATTGTATCTGAACCATATCCACCCATTGAATAGGGATTGAAATATTTAAGGGGTTATAAATATCCCTATCCTAGTACAATAATGTTATGACTCAAACTTGTTTAAGGGAATCTAATGCTATATGTCTCAATGAAGAAGTTAAATCTATAGTGGAAACATAGATTGACTTGTTCTAAACGGTGTAGAATATTATAGGTTTGATTATATATGTACAAGGTAAAAATAGATTAACCTATTCATAGAAGGTTTTGGTTCTTATGATGAATGCTTTTTAAAAAACTAAGTAAGATTCCAGTATCTTAAAAAGAAATAAAAGGGATCTTAAGGATTGTGGTCACACTTAAGAGGTTGAATGAAGGAATGTTCTTCTTTGATATTATGATTTTGAGCCATGCACAAGTTTGTTTTAATGCTATTTTTGGGTGCTTTTATCTTAAAGTTTTGATAACCTAGGAGAATAAAATAATAGCATATTTGCAATATTGTTATTACAAAGCATTGAACAAATAGAATCATGTATATGCAATCATGCATGCTGAAATGAGGAATGACATATTATGATGGTATAAACTAATGTGGGAGAAAGGGTAACTAGGTTGCATTTCTCAGGAACTTGTTGGGGTTTTTCATGGCAATGTCAATGGATGTAGTTAGTATAGATTTGAGAGCATGTTTCTTATGTAATGGATATGGGATGAAAGGAATAGAAAAAGTTTCATCCTTAGGAAAGTATGGGATTTCCTACTCTTGAATTGATTTGAATGCATGCTTATTTACAAATGCATAAGGTGTTTGTTAGAAAACTATTTTGCATTCTATGGATTACTGTTGCATGGGATTATGTAATTAGTTATGCATATTCATAAATTGGATTGTCCTGATCTCAAATAACCATTAACTTAGTACTGGAGGAACTGAGACAACTAGTACCTGAAGTACTTGCTGAACCTGAAAGAGAGTTGAAGATCAGAGGAAGTTTATGCTATTTGTATGAGACTATTGTTGTAACATAAAAAGATTTCTTGTAGAATAAATGATGTAATAGCTTGTAGGAGCTTATGATTTATTTATGGAAGTATCAAAAATGTAACTTCTAAGTATATGATTGTATTGGATTAAGTATATGATTGTATTGGATATGAACAATGTAATCTCTTTGAAGTTTTATGTAAAGAAAAACAAGTTGTTTACATGATCTAATATGTTACTTGAATTCTCAAGTGGATGCTTTGTTTATAAATAGCTAAATTAGATTTTTATATTCTATAAGTAAAAATGTGGAAACATAGGATGAACATAAACATATCAAAGAATATATAAATGAGATATCTAAAGTGTAGTAGTCAATGAGATATAGTGGTAGGCAACAATATGCCTATGAGAATATGTTGGACGATTCCCTTAACAAACCATATGTGGTATGGTTAGTTGGTTAAGCATTGCACCTAAAAGTATTATCTCATTGGAAAACAATGAGTAGTCAACAAGGCACATGCTTAAGGTTAGATTGAAAGACACCTATGGATGGGACTAGTTTAATGCAGGGTTAAACAATAAGGTAAATGTGCGTTCTGATTGAAATAAATTGGAAAATTATTTTTGATCATTATGGGACATTGGCCACTCCCATGCACATGGATAAACTCTAATAAAGTTGATTCCTATGTGGTGCATAGCCTTGGAAAATCATGGGACTACTTGCTCAATGGAAAACTATATAAAAAGACTCTCATATGTATGTAAGTTTTAAAAAAAATTGATGGATGTGATGGTTAGTTTTGGTTGGATAATTTGGGATTATTACATTTGGTATCAGAGCCAGGTTAGATAGGCATAAAACTCTAAATTTGATGACACAAAATTAAATACAAGCAAGTAAGGAAAGAGGAAAGGCACACATGTGGAAAGTGTGCAAGTCTTGCCCTCCATGTTGAACCCTTGATGAATCATATTGGAAGAGCTAGACAAACCCTCCACCTTTGTGGGTTTTAAGCAATGTAATTGATGCTATTATGGGGATCGTACTTGCCATTTAAAGCTCCAAGTCAAGACTCTTACTTATTTAGTCATTATGTTTGCACTCAACTGAAGTCATCATATAGAAAGGAGAAAAAAAGAAACATTTTAGAAAATTTAGTAGAACCATCAAAAACTTTAATTAGTTAGATGAGAGTAGGTGCATAGTTAGTAAAAGCCTTCGGTATAATATTGTGAACTAACGCATTTATTTAACCATGGAATATGCCATCAAAAATTGGTAGTGGAGCAAAGATGCCTCCTCGATGAACTCGACTAGCTAGTATTGATAATTTTGGAGAGGGTCATGTGGGAGAGAGTCTAGAAAACCTTGAGGGGATGGAGAATCTCACAAATTTGGTTCAAAATATGCAAGGTGAGATATCAATATACAAACGGCAGTTGGCATAACAAAATAATTTGTTGGAAGTGCTTAGGGAGGAAATTTGAAGAAATAAAAATAGGGCACTCGAAGCTCCTACTGAAGTATTTATGGAAGAACAAAATGACCCTAATCAGGTAGTTAAAGCTCATATTAATACTGAATTAGAGAAAGACTTGAAGCATGTTAAGGTTAGAAAATTTTTGAGAAAGGAAAGTGGGGATTCTACTGATTCATGGCTAAATGAACTAGCAATTTACTTTTCTATGAGAAATTACTCCTCAACCACAAAGACAGTCTTTGTCACAGGTATTTTGGCAGAAGCTGGGTTGAAATGGTGGAAAACATACTGCAAGGATAAAAATATAAACATAATTTATTATGAGTGGGAAATGTTTGAAAAGGCATTTAGAAAGAAATTCCTTACTGAGAAATACTATACCATGAAGCTAGATGAGTTTACTTAGCTAAAGCAAAGGGAGTAGTTAGTGGATGTATATTATAGGAATTTCACTAGACTTCTTAAGTACATTTTGACTTATGAAAATGATGATAAAATGAAGGTGCATAAATTATTTTCAAGGTTAGATCATCAGCTTAGGATCTCTATCAACATGTTAAAACCCACCAATTTAGAAGTTGCATATGATCTAGCTTTTCAAGTAGAGTATAATCACAAAAAGAGCAACAATCCTATCCAAGGACCCAAGAAGAACTACCAAAATCCATAGAAGATAAAGTGGAATAATGAGACAACTCAAAATAATAAATATGGGTTTAAGTTTGGTAAGAGAAATGATGGGTCGACAAAAATATTTAAGAAGTTTTAGTCTAAGGAAAGGAAATTTACTAATGTGAATAAGGTCAAACCCATGAATCAGGTAGAAACAACTTTTGCTAAAGGTAAGGAAAAATCAGTTCAAGGTTCGACTTAGAATTTGAAGGTTGTGTGCTATGAGTGTGGGTGTCCTCACTATGTAATAAATTATCCACATCGTACAGGATCTAACCATAAGACAAGCGATAAAGAACACAAGATTTATGTTGCTACTGGAAATCAGAATCTTGATGGACAAGCGAACCCTATGCTTTTATAGGGTAAGGTTTTTGATAAAAATGTTAGAGTTTTGATATAAAATGGTGCTAATTATAGTTTTATCTCTAGTAACTTGGTCAGGGACATACTAGAGAATCCAAAGTCTTTGGAAAAAGTATGGAAAGTCGAGTATGGGTCTGGACAGACCTATTACATAGACCAATATTACCCCTTGATAGAAATATCCCTACCCATAAATTCTATTATTTGGAAACTCTATGTAGCTCCATTACATGCCTTTGACATAATTTTAGGGGTTGATTGGTTGAAGTACCACAAGACCTTGATAAAATTTCAGGAGAGATGGTCAAATTCACTGATGAAAACGAGAAGAGGATTAGGTTGCATAGTGAGCAAGGGATGTTTGAACCTATATTATTATTTTCTATGCAACTTAAGAAGGTGATTAGGAAAAAAGGGATGGTATATGTGGTCAAGATGAAGGAGGTTAAAGATAATAAAAGGAGGAAATCTTTGAGAAATTTTGCATCCTTCAAGAATTCAAGGATGTATTTACATATGAAATACCAAAAATATCCCCTAAGTGAGAATTTGATTTTACTATCGATCTAATACCTGGTACATAACTTATACATAGAGCACCATATATGATGAACTCTATAGAGATGCAAGAGCTAAAAGTGCAACTACAAGAGTTGTTGGATAAAGGGTTAACTAAGTCGAGTGTGTCTCCTTGAAGTGCACCAATTTTATTTATCAAGAATAAGGATGGATCCTTGATATTATGCATCAATTATAGGATGTTGAATAAAGCAATAATTAAAAACAAATATCCTTTACCACGGATAGAGGATTTGTTTGATCAACTGAAAGGGGCTACTATTTTATCAAATATAGAATTGAAGTTTGGTTACCATCAGTTGAGAATCAAAGAAGAGGATACACATAAGACACCATTCAAAACTCGATACGAAAACTATGAGTTCACAATTTTACCATTTGGGTTAACAAATGCACCTGCAACCTTCATGAACTTAATGAATAGTGTGTTTAGAAGCAGTTGGACAAGTTTGTCTTGGTATCTTTAGATATTTTCTTGGCATATTCTTGTAGCAAGGAGGAGCATGCCAAATATTTGAGGATAATACTAAGGGTGTTGAGGGAAAATCAGTTATATGGAAAATTTTCAAAATGCGAATTCTATGTGTCACAAGTACATTACTTGGGACATGTCATCTCTACAGATGGAATTGCAATTAACCCTAAGAATATATAAGTTATTTTAGATTGGCCAACACCTACAAATGTAATAGAGGTTTAAAGATTTATGGGTCTATCTGGGTATTATAGGAGGTTTGTGAAATATTATGCCAAAATAGCTTGTCCTATAACCAATATTCAAAGAAAAGGGAAGTTGTTAAAATGGATGGATAAATGTGAAATTGTGTTCTAGATTCTAAAACAAATATTGACTACCGTTCCCATGTTAAGGATTCTAGATCCTCAAGGTGACTTTTCAATATGTATCGATGCTTTCTTAGAAGTTTTAGAAGGTTTTTTATCACGAGATGGAGCAGTGGTGGCTTATAAGTCTAGGAAACTAAAGAGACATGAAGTAAAATATGCCACACATGACTTAGAATTGGCCATAGTCATGCATGCCTTGAAATTTTGGCGACATTAATTACTAGGAAGACCCTTTGAACTAAGAACATATACAAAATTTTAAAGTATATCTTCACTCAACCATTGCTAAATGCACATCAAAGGAGGTGGATCAAATTTTAGAGTATGAATTTGGGATATAATACACAAAGGGTAAAGAGAATAAGGTGGTAGATGATGGATCCGATGTACATCAAGGTCAAGCCAGTGAAGATTCTTGAGTTCTACACTAAATAAATGAGGAAACAAAACCTGGAGCAATGTAAGGTCCAATGAGATATTTATTCTGAGAAAAATGCCACCTGGGAAAAGGTGGAAGATATTAAAAAATATTTTTTGTACTTATTTGAGGACATTATGTAGTGCCTGATTTTGGTTAAGACTTTGGTTTAGCATGATGAATACTTATGTAAACTAAGTAGACTGACAACTTTTATTATGTTATGCATGGACTAGTTAAATTTTGACGATGCTTGATGAAGTAATGATCATTATTATATAAAACTGAAACATGATTATGCAACATAAGTGCTTTATCTTTTTGAATATGGTACTGCTGATGTTTATTTACTACATTTCAGGTCCAAATATTCTCATCATATGGAAGATGTTGTTATTCTCATTTGAAAGAAGAAGTTGCTCAACCATGAGGAACGAGGAACTGGAAAAAAGAGAAAGGATGACAAAGATAATCTAGAGGGTAAAATAAATAAAGAAATTAGCCCTCACATCTCCATGACTGCACTATTGGACCGTGATGTCCTAGACTTATCTCCTAGTGGTATGGTGATAGTTGACTATCTTAAAAAAATACCAACCACAAGAAAAATAATAGTGTGGAAATGGTGTTTGCATGATCAGATTGCATAATAGATTGCATGATTTGAATATGGTTGCAAAAGATTACCTCAATGCTTGATTTTTTCTTTGTGATGAAGGGAAATACATTTGACTAACCTTGAGAATGAAACATAGAGGACTATGTTTATCCTATGGGGGGAAGTATGTAACATCTCAATTTTTACCCTACTTTGTGTTTGCATTATATAGCTTAAGGTTTGATTTCATAGAGGTGATTATGAAATAGAAATGGTTAAGTATGCTTTGCTAAATTAGGAGAATTTGTTGCTAAACATGAATTGTTAGTGGCATTTAAGGCATTTACTTGGAATGTCTCTTTGTCTCCTTAGTTGGGAAATTAATTTCTAAGATTGATTTATTTGGTTAACCAAGGTCTTTAACTTGTGTTAAGCTTGATTAGTGGACACCATTGAAGAAGATTTAAATCTAGTGCTATTTTATCCCTATATTAGTTATAAGTTAATTGTGATAGTTATAGTTAGCAAGGCCAGGCACGACTCTCGGGTGACTTTGACGATGTAGAACCCCTGGTCGTGGTGTCTCAGACCAAGGCAGCCCCGTAAGAGGTCTTTCGCTTAAAAATAATAATTTTGATCCGAATCCAAAACCATTTTGAATTTATAAAAATTATTTAATGTTGTTGTTATATGAGAATTTTATAATTTCAGATTTTACATAATTTCATATTTCGAAGGTAAATAAGATTTCAAGGTTTTGCATGTTTATATTTTTAACATTCTTGTCCATTTCCAGATTTTTATTTTTATTTTTATAACCATTCTCTTTTGCAGATTATTTTAAAACTTCGACAATTAAAATAAAAATAAAAAAAAATTAAAATACCAAAAATAAACACATGGGGAAATCCTCCATATTCTTTTTCAATACTGATCCTCTTATATAGGTCAAACTTTCTTAGATTCTTTGGTTTCAGATTGAAACTCTTCATTTAACTTATTTAGGAATTCCTCTTTCTGTGGCCCGTCTACCTCGAGGAATCTGGAATAATATTTTCGATAAATTCAGGGCTAAAGTCTCTCATTGGACTATTAAATGGCTTTATTTTGCTGGAAAAGTGTTGCTTCTTAAGTCGGTGGTTCAAGCTTCATATATTTATCGATGCATGATTCAGGTTGCTCCTGCTAGTTTTATTCATGAGTTTGAATCTATGTCAAGAAGATTTTTATGGGCTAGAAATTTGGAGTCTTTAAAATGGAGTCTGGTTAAGTGGGAGACTGTTTGTAGACCAAAATATGATGGTGGATTGGGTCTTCGGATGACTTCTCTTTATGTTCAAGCATTGGCAATCAAGTTTTACTTGAGATGGTGCATTTCTCAAGACCATGCTTGGGCTAAAATTATTTCCTTTAAGTATCTTAATGGGGTTGCAGACTCTGAGATACCTAGATACAGTTTGTATGGTAAACGTTCTTTGATCTGGAACATCCTTAAGAAGGGGGTATCTCTTTTTAAGCAAGGTTTGTTCTAGATTTGTCTTAAAGGCTCAAAGGCTATTTTTTAGCATGATTCTTGGGATGGTTTCCTTACAATTTTATCTATGTTTCCTCATCTTCAAGAGCTATGTAATTATTTATTGGCTACTGGTTGGTACAGGGTGATGGATTATAAAATTGCCAAAAGAGTTGGACAGGTGGAGGTAGTTCAGTGGAAAGATCCTAGATATTGGTTGGTAGGTGGTTCTGTTCAGGATAAAGAAGAGTTGGATCATATTTTGGCTACTAGGGAGTGCTCTTATTTATAGGATGATGATGTATTGGCTTGGGGTCTAGATACTAGAGGGGTTTTCTCGGTGGCTTCTGGTTACCATGTTTTAGATAGGCAACATTTTAGGGATGAGGAGGTTCCTTGTTAGAAACAGGTTTGGAATAAGTTTTCCTGGACCAAATGCAATTTCCATTTGTGGTTGGCTACTTGTAACAAATGTCCTACCTGGGATAATCTCTAAAAGAGAGGTTTTCAAGGTCATTCATTTTGTTTCCTTTGTGAGAAAAGTGACGAATCTATAGGGCATTTGCTCTTACGATATTCATTTGCACATGAAATTTGGCATCTTTGGTGGAGGGTGTGGAAATAGTCTTGTTCTCATACCTATTCTCTTGTTAATTTTTGGAGGATTTTAGGAAGACCTTTTGCTAAGGCTTTCTTTCTTCAAGTTGCGTGGAGTATTGGGTCCTCATGTATTATATGGTATATTTGGCATGAAAGAAATGGAAGAATTTTTCAAAGTAGAAAGTTAACTATTTATCATAATTGGAAGAGGATTATTGGTATGATCCAAGAAACTATTTCTTCTAAATGTCATATTAGTATTCCTTTGGAGCAATCTGAGATTTTGATGATGTAGGATCTTGGTTTAGTGGAGAATGACCCTCATCCTTTTGTATCAGTCAAAATGAGAGGCCTTAATAAAAAAGTGCAAAGACATGGTAGATGAAATCCTCCACATTGGGGGGTGTTTAATATTAATACTGATGGTTATTCTAGAGGGAATCCTAGGCATGCAGGTATTGGTGGTGTTGGGAGAGATAGCAGTGGTGCAACTCTTTTCATTTTTTCTTGTTATAAGGGAAAGCAGACTAATAATTATATGGAGGCCCTTGTTATTTGGTTTTCTTTAAAAAAATTTATGCTCTGGTATGGTAGAAGATAATCTATGAGTTGGAATCTTAGATTATTATTAATTTATTGAAGACTCATAATATTTCTAATGTTCATTGGCAGCTAGAAATAGTAGCTCGACAGATCTTTAAAATTTATCGACATCTAGAGTTTATTTACTTTGTTCATATTCCCAGGGAATGGAATGGTAAAATGGGCTTTTGAGTTTAAATAAGACTGGAATGTTAGGGAATGGGATCAACTTCCATTAGATTTTTCTTGACATATTGCTAATTTTCTCACTGTAGATATGCCTGCTTGATGCTGTTATTTGTTGGATATCTTTTGGTTGGGTGCTCGGTGGTATTGGGGGTTTCTTTCTTCTGGCCCTTGTAAGGGTTATTGTTATGGAATTCTCTATTTCTTGTAAAGCTTATTGATTCAATAAATTTTTACCACTTATAAAAAAAAATACATGGGTGTGAATAATGAGCTTCAATTTTTCATTCGAAATAATTTCGATCCCATTTCGAAGCCATTTCGAATTTATAAAAATTATTTAAAGTTGTTATATGAGAGTTTTATAATTTCAAATTTTACATAATTTTGCATTTAGAAGGTAAGTAAGATTTCAAGGCTTTGCATGTTTATATTTTCAGCATTCTGGTCCATTTCTAGATTTTATTTTTATTTTTCTAACCCTTTTCTTTTGCAGATTATTTTAAAACTTTGACGATTAAAATAAAAATAAAAAAATTAAAATACCAAAAATAAATGCATGGGTGTGAAGAATGATCTTCAATATTTCATTTGAAACAATTTCGATCCCATTCCAAAGCCATTTCAAATTTATAAAATTATAATTATGATGTCGTATGCTTAGGGTTTTGTGTAGGGTTTTTTTGGATGACAACACTAATCTCCATGTCGCTAGGCATTTACCACCTTGGTGGTTGGTTTCTTTTTAATATGGTCATTGGGAATTCAATGAATTTGACTCTTGTTGAAGCTATTGGACTTGGCTATGGCGTGCAACAAAGAATCAAGGAAGTTCATCCCAAAGGTCTTCCACAAGGTATGGCTCTGGTGCCCGATGTTACTATTCCATTAGACGATTTTAATCAATCTTGTAGTTGGTTAGAGAGTAATACACTTATTGGCTATTTCCTGGGTCAAATTCCCAATGAGTTGCTAATTCGTAGCTGGATTCAGCATTACTAGACTCCTCATGGCATTGAGGTTGATGGAATTCAAAACCTGACCAAAGGGTTTTTTCTATTTTGTTTCCCTACTCCTGAGCATGTGCATGCGGTTTTTAACCATGGCCCCTAGTATGTGCGTAACTATCTGTTAGTTTTATAGCCCTAGACTAAGAATTTTCTATTGAAGAGGGTGCATCCCTGGAGGTGCCAACGTGGGTTGAACTCCCTAGCCTACCACCAGCTCTTTGGCCTTTCTTAGAAACCCTTGTTGCCTCGTTAGGCCATTTTGTGTGCATTGAGAATCCGTGGTTTTTTGGTGCTCATCCCTTTCAAAGGGTTTGTGTGAAAATTGATCTTTCTAAGGATCTCAGGGATCATCTTACCATTAGTGTTGGGGATACCTCCTTTTTTTAGAAGCTGGTTCATATTAACCTACTGAATACCTACTTTTGTTATCAATTGGCAACACATATGATTAAATATTTCCCACTCATGGAGGGGAATTTCAAGAATAATAAAGTCATGGCTAGCCTTCCAAGATCTATGTCTGCAATGCCATCTATGGCCACTCCCAATGAGAAAAGAACCACACATACTGGTTTGCAAGATTCATGGACTACTGTTACCAAATGAAATCATCCCATCAAACCCTTTGTTAAACCCACTGGTCAATGGATGGCTCCTCTGGTGCATGCACCAGAGATAAGATGGCCATGCAAGTTGCTGCACCGACGTCCTTCCATAGGCTTACCACTATGGTGGAGAATGAGGATCTACATATTAATTTACAAGCTACCCTTTATAAGGCACGAGTGAGAAGGTCTCGTAGTCCCAACAGTGATAAAAAACTTTATACCATATATTTGGAAGGAAAACATGATCGATTCCTCTCAAAACTTACTCCTCACTTGGGGATTTAGGTGCTTCTGAGGTTATTGAAGGTGATATGCAGCTTGATAGTTCCTCATGATATTTTTGTCATGGAATGTCAGAGGTTTGATGGACCTAGTTTGTAAGTACTTGGTCCATAGTGAGATTGATAAGCTTTATCATCAGCATGACAGGTTTGATTTTCTTTGCTTACAAGAAGTTAAGATATCTACTTTTAACTTACAATGTGCATGTTCTTTTATTTGGCCTAGCAGCCAATTTTATTCTACTAATCATGCTATAGGTCGAGGTGGAGCTATCACATTTGTGGCTCCCACCTAGCAATCCCAAAGGTTACTTGGGGAGTGGACCCTTCTAATCAGGATGTGTGGACCCTTTTTGAAGTTGATGGACATTATTTTGGAATTATAAATGTGTATGCTTCCAATCATACCCTTGATCGATGTGCTCTCTAGCGGTGGTTGGCTTTGTATTTAACCTCCGTTGTCTAGTTTCTTTATGGTGATTTCAATATGATTGAGATAGAATTTGATAAAGTGGGCCACTCCCAATGCGATGGTGTGTTGGGGAGCAAGAAGCTTGATTTTTTCTAAAAAAAAAATTAGGGCATTTTGACCCCAATGCTTGTTGTTCCTCCAAAGACTTCTCACACTCACTCTGGTTTTCTTGGTCCAATTTCCAAAGTGGGAATGATAATATTTTAAAGCGGTTGGATAGAGCTATGCTTACGGACCACTTTGGGTTCAGTTTTTAGCCCATTGTGCCATCCACTCCTCCGATGGTGGCTCTTCCTGGATCTACGGTGTCAGATCATGTGCCCATTATATTCAATATTTCTTTGAGCATATTGCCAGCCAAGACCTTTTCTTCTTAGTTTTTCTTGAATATTTCTTTCCTTCAGCATCCTACTTCTATTGCTCATATTGTTAGGGTTTGGAACCTAGTTCCTCGACATTTCAAAAATATGGGTTGGATTGCATGGTGGAATATTTAAGCTTTCTTAGCTTGCTCACGTAAGTAGTAAAATCTGGCACTAAAGTGAGAGTTTGCCACAACATCTGTTAGGCTTGATGCTTATCCTCTCAGTGTTAATCTACAATAGTATGTTGTAATCCTTTGGTATGAGCTTAAGAAGGCTGAGCTATATGAGGCCAGAGGTGCTCAGATTTGGTCCCGTATGCACTGGATCAAAGTCGGAGACCGGGTCTCCAAGGAGTTCTTTTAGCGCCATAGACCATCTAGGCAGGAGATTCAATTCAAAGACATTGTGGATAATGATGAAAGGCTTTCAGAACTACCTAATATTTCTAAGGTATTTGCTCACCACTATCAACAGGTCTTTGCTTCTCAGGATCTCTCTACTAAGAGACAACAAGCATTGGAGGAATGTTTCTCGGTGGTTCCTAATAAGCTTTCACCCTCTCAAAATTAAGCTTGTGATAAAACTCTTTTATTAGAAGATCTTACTGAAGCTTTATCTCATATGGCTAATGACAAAGCACCATGTCTAGATGGTTTTCCATACGAATATTATAAATATTTGTAGGATATGGTTGATCCTGACCTTCTAAGAGTTTATCGGGAAGCCATAGCCTCTGGTTCTTTAGGATCACTCTTCAACAAAGGCAACATAAATTCATTTCCAAGCTTGGTGATCCTGAGGTGATCACCAACTAGAGGCCTATCACTCTACTAAATGTTAGTTATAAAATAATTTCTAAAGCTCTTACTCTTAGAATTTGGCCTCTACTTCCTCTTATTGTGATGCATGAACAAGCATGATTTATTCACAATTGCTATATTATGGATAATGTACTCACAGTTTGGGAAGGTATGGAGTGGGCACAGTAGTCTTAGTAAGCGATGTTATTTATTAAAATTGACTTTGAAAAGCATATGATAGAATCAAATGATACTTTATTCTATCAATTCTTATAGCACTTGGATTTGGTATTGGCTTTGTCCAAACTATGAAAATGTTGTTTACAGATGCTTCATTAGTTCTCACACTGAATGGTGTGAAAACATAACACATTGGTCTATTCATATCTATTCTCTAGGGGTGTCCTCTTGCCCCCCTCCCTCTATGTGCTTGCAGCTGAAGCCTTTGGGTACCTTATCACCCGTAAAGCATTGTAAGGACTAGTTAAGGATATTTCCCTACCAGGAGGGCAAGGGCAACTCATCAATGACCACTTTGCACATGATTATTTTTAATGCTCAATGAAGATGAAGTGTTTGTCACACATGCTCTTTCCAACTTGGAAGTTTTTTGCCAAGCCTCTGGTTCCAACATTCAGTGGAGGAAGATTGCTTGCTATAGACAATCCTCACATCCCCTTCCTCCTTGGATGGAGCAATACCAATGGAAGAGGATTCAATCGGGGGAGATGTTCAATTTTTTGGGCATTCCCTTTGCTTTTCAGAGCACCCCGTCTCAACTTTGGGAGTATGTAGTGTAGAGAGTGGAGAACAAACTCACTTACTGGATCACCAAGAAGTTATCCCTTGCGGGTGAATTTTAAATCTGCTCTAAAATTCATGCCAATACTCATGTTTATTACTCCTCTTGTTGGGTTCCTTCTCAAGCTTGTTATAAGAAGCTGGAAAAGCTTCTACAATATTTTTATGGGCTAATTCTTCTTAGAAACATGGCTTTCATAAGGTAGCATGGGAATTTTGTTGCCTCCCTAAAAATTCAAGCATGTTAGGGCTGTTTAATTATTTTTTTCAAGGTCTGGCTCTCAGCGCCAAATGGATCATCAAAACTCTTAAAGGTGATGAAGCATGGAAATTTTTGGTTAGGAATTGTGTGGCAACAGGGTTACCTATAGGCAAGAAATGTTGGAAGGGTTTGGATTTACCATCCATTCTTGTAGCCCCTATTTCTTATAAAATTGTTGGCTCCTTTGTGACTCAAAGTATTTGGCGAGCTTGGGAGTCAATCAAGACCTGGCTCCATTGGAAAGGAGTTGGTCACCATAGGGAGGCAGCTATTGTAGATTTGAATGTTTGGTGGTCCCCTGTGGTTTAGTATCAGGGACAACCACTTGCTCAAGTTCAATGGATTCATGCTAACATATTTTTTAAAAAGGACATTGTGTCCCTTTCTAATTTTTATTGCGGGTAGACTAAGGATTGGATCCCTTGGGAGTTTTTTTTAACAAAAATATATGTTAAAATCCACAGATAAAGACACATATGTTGTGGTTATTAACTGTACACCCTTTTCCCTATGGCCCAAGCTTGGTCAGGTTATTCAACAACCTTGGTGGAAAGAGTGGGAATGGTATAAACATGTCCCTCTGCTTAACTACATAGCTAAGTAGGGTTACAACTAGCTTTCACCCAATCTTCCCATGGTGCCCAAGCTCAATACGCATTGGGATTTGTTCTCTTCCAAATCCAAATGGAGAGCTCACTTTTAGCTCACTTGGGCACCCTATATTGAACCTAAGCAAGCCTCTTTTACCTAGAGTATGTTGTATTAGGGGCTGTCTCTTGGCCCAAGGCTTTAGGAACTTGGGAATTGACACTCCCACTTACCCTTTTTATGGGGAAGCATAATCAACCTTGCATATTTTCTAGAATTATCACATAGCAAATATGGCCTAAGAGTATATGGAATCCTTTTTTTGACCATTTTTTGCATGCTCCTTTAACTTGGCTTCATAATATGTTGGGATATTTGCCACAATTTTCTCAACCTTTGCTAGAATTTTAGAATATTTTTAGAATTAACATTCTATTTAATACATGGAAAACCAGAAATGAGATAGTTTTTATGGATAAAAATCCTTCTATTATTTTTTCTCTCTCAAATAAGCTGATGGCATTTCATGATGTTTGGTTACAAATTCAGGTGCAAGCTAATAAAGTTGCAATAGAACTCAATCATCTGTAATAGCTTATTGACTATTGGGGTAATGCAACATTTGCTGTAAGCAGAGTTCCCTCGACAAATGAACAATGTACCCATTCTAGATCTAGACAATGTCATTGCCCACCATCGAAATGCTAGGACCGACCAGATTCTAGGGCTCGCTCTCAACCGTCTGGAGATCACGCATAGAGATTGCTGCCTTCCAACTCTGCTTAGTAGGTTTTTGCTTAGGGTGATCACCCTTATCTTGATACTTTGCACTATATGGATGGTGGGGAAGCTCTCTAGGTATGGGGTACTCCCCCACATTCTTCTGGCCAGGTCGGTTCTCCAAATGGTGGTGAAGGTGACACTAGTACTGGTTGGAGCACATGCACTACTGGTGATGTAGATGGATGGAACACCCCCTTTGAGGCTCCTACTTAGCCTACACTTGATTTGTATTCCAAGGTTCTAGGGTTGGGTTAGAACATTTAATGGCTGTTGTGACCTTTTTTTCTAGTTTTTTAGTTAAGCCCGCCTAGTTGTAGTTTTTTGGTAGTGATATTTTGAACCATATCCTGAATATCTTTTCAGCTAGTCTATCGTTTGCTTGGGGTATGTTGTGTCAGTTGAACTTTATATTGGCTATCTTATCAGTCGGTTGGTTAGTGTTTGGGGTGTGACAAACTCGCTTTTGTATATTTAGGCTCTGTATTTAATATATTATTTTTTTCATTAAAAAAAAATGATAAAATTATTTAAAGTTGTCATTATATGAGAGTTTTATAATTTGAAATGTTACATAATTTTGTATTTTGAAGGTAAATCAAATTTCAAGTCTTTGCATGTTTATATTTTTTATATTTTCAACATTTTTATCCATTTCCAGATTTTTTTTTAATTTTTCTAACCCCTCTTTTGTAGATTATTTTAAAACTTCTATGATTAAAATAAAAAATATATATTAAAAAAAAAAATGCAAAAAATAAATACATTGATGTGAAGAATGAGCTTCAATATTTCATTTGAAACAATTTCGATCTCATTCTGAAGACATTTAAAATTTATAAGAATTATTTAAATTTGTTGTTATATAAGAGTTTTATAATTTTGAATTCTACATAATTTTGCATTTTGAAGGTAAATCAGATTTCAAGGCTTTGCATGTTTATATTTTTAGCACTTTGGTCCATTTTCATATTTTCTTTTTATTTTTCTAACCCTTATCTTTTGTAGATTATTTTAAAACTTCGGAAATTAAAATAGAAATAAAAAAATTAAAATACCAAAAATAAATACATGGGCGTGAAGAATGAGCTTCAATATTTCATTCGAAATAATTTTGATCCCATTCTGAAACCATTTCGAATTTATAAAAAAATATTTAAAGTTGATGTTATATGAGAGTTTTATAATTTTGAATTTTACATAATTTCGTATTTCGAAGGCAAATCAGATTTCAAGGCTTTGCATGTTTATATTTTTAACATTCTAGTCCATTTCCAAATTTTATTTTTATTTTTCTAACCCTTCTCTTTTATAGATTGTTTTAAAACTTTGGTGAATAAAATAAAAATAAAAAATATTAAAATACCAAAAAATAAATACATGGGTGTGAATAATGAGCTTCAATATTTCCTTCGAAAAAATTTTAACCCCAAACCTAGGTGTTTTAGGTGAGTTAGAGAGGAGAGGGCAATCCTCGAAGGGAGGTCCCAGGTTCAAATCTCCACCCAACAAAAATTTGAATTGGGTACCCGAAATCCAATTGATAATGTTGGTGTGGGCAGGGTCGGGTGTGACTCCCGAGTGAAAGTTTTATAATTTTGAAGTTTTAGTTATAGTTAGTAGGGTCAAGCGCGACTCTCGGGTGATTTTGATGGTATAGAACCCCTTGGTTGTGGTCTCTCAGACAAAGGCAGCCTAGTAAGAGATCTTTCACTTAAAAAAACAATTTTGATCCCATTCCAAAACCATTTTGAATTTATAAAAATTATTTAATGTTGTTATATGAGAGTTTTATAATTTTGGATTTTATATAATTTCACATTTTGAAAGTAAATCAGATTTCAAGGCTTTCGATGTTTATATTTTTAGCATTCTTGTCCATATCTAGATTTTATTTTTATTTTTCTAACCCTTCTCTTTTACAGATTATTTTAAAACTTTGACAATTAAAATAAAATAAAAAAATTAAAATACCAAAAATAAATACATGGGTGTGAAGAATGAGCTTCAATATTTCATTCGAAATAATTTCGATCTCATTCTAAAGCCATTTTGAATTTATAAAAATTATTAAAAGTTGTTATATGAGAGTTTTATAATTTTTTTTTTATTGGTAGAAAGGGTTTTGAAAGAGTTTTATAATTTCATATTTTACATAATTTTGCATTTTGAAGGCAAGTAAGATTTCAAGGCTTTGTATTTTTATATTTTTAGCATTTTGGTTAATTTTTAGATTTTATTTTTATTTTTCTAACCCTTCTCTTTTGCAAATTATTTTAAAAATTCGATGATTAAAAAAAAATTAAAATACCAAAAATAAATGCATGTGTGTGAAGAATGAGCTTCAATATTTCATTCGAAACAATTTTGATCTCATTCCAAAGCCATTTCAAATTTATAAAATTATTTAAAGTTATCATTATATAAGAGTTTTATAATTTCAAATTTTACATAATTTTGCATTTTGAAGGTAAATCAAATTTTAGGGCTTTGCGAAATCACGACAGCCCTAAAATTTGATTTACCTTCAAAATACAAAATTATGTAAAATTTGAAATTATAAAACTCTCATATAACGATTTCTCTTCGGCAGCGTTCTTACTTCTTGTAGCGATTTCGCGACCCCTTTTTGCCCGGGCACGGTCTTCTTTCATGTCACGATTTCGTGACTCTTCTTCTCGTTCGGCTCCAACCTAGCAACTTGTCGCGATATCGCAACACTTTGCAACATGTCACGATATCGCGACTTCTTCCCTTCTTCGGCTCCGATGGTGCTTCTTGTCACGATTTCGCGACTTCCTTTCTTCTATTGGCTTCAACGATGCAACTTGTCGCGATTTCGCGACATCACCAATTTGGTCGCGATTTCGTGACACCTTCTCTAGTGTGAAGGTTTGCCCGCTCTCTATTCCTTTCTTCTTGGACCACCTCGGTCAATATGGAATTCATATAATCTCTCTTGTACAAGGTTTAGGGACCTTTCAACACCCTTTCTACCAATCAAAAAAAAAAATTTAGGGCTTTGCATGTTTATATTTTTTATATTTTCAGCATTTTTGTCTATTTCTAGGTTTTTTTATTTATTTTTCTAACCCCTATTTTGTAGATTATTTTAAAATTCTATGATTAAAATAAAATAAAAAAAAAAAAAAAAAATGCAAAAAATAAATACATTGGTGTGAAGAATGAGCTTCAATATTTCATTTAAAACAATTTTGATCTCATTCTAAAGCCATTTAAAATTTATAAAAATTATTTAATTTTGTTGTTATATAAGAGTTTTATAATTTTGAATTCTACATAATTTCGCATTTTGAAGGTAAATCAGATTTCAAGGCTTTGCATATTTATATTTTCAGCACTCTCGTCCATTTCCATATTTTATTTTAATTTTTCTAACCCTTATATTTTATAGATTTTTTTAAAACTTTGGCAATTAAAATAAAAATTAAAAAAAATTAAAATGCCAAAAATAAATACATGGGCATGAAGAATGAGCTTCAATATTTCATTCGAAACAATTTTTATTCCATTCCGAAGCCATTTTGAATTTATAATAAAATTATTTAAAGTTGATGTTATATGAGAGTTTATAATTTTGAATTTTACATAATTTTGTATTTCGAAGGCAAATCAGATTTCAAGGCTTTGCATATTTATATTTTTAGCATTCTAGTCCATTTCTAAATTTTATTTTTATTTTTCTAGCCCTTCTCTTTTATAGATTGTTTTAAACATTGGCGATTAAAAAAAAAAATAAATAATATTAAAATACCAAAAATAAATACATGGGTGTGAAGAATGAGCTTCAATATTTCATTTAAAACAATTTCAACCCCAAAACCAAGTGTTTTAGGTGAGTTAGAGAGGAGAGGGTAATCCTCCAAGGGAGGTCCTAGGTTATAATATCCACCTAACAAAAAGTTGAATTGGGTACCCATAATCCAATTGATAATGTTGGTGCGGGTAGGGCCGGGTGTGACTCCTGGGTGAAAGTTTTATAATTTCAAAGTTTTAGTTATAGTTAGTAGGGCCATGCATGACTCCCGGGTGACATTGACGGTGTAGAACCCCCTGGTTGTTTATATTTTTAGCATTCTGGTTCATTTTTAGATTTTATTTTTATTTTTTTAACCCTTTTTTTTTGCAAATTATTTTAAAACTTTGACGATTAAAATAAAAATAAAAATAATTAAAATGGCAAAAATAAATGCATAGGTGTGAAGAATAAGCTTCAATATTTCATTCAAAACAATTTCAATCCCATTCCAAAGCCATTTTAAATTTATAAAATTATTTAAAGTTACTATTATATGAGAGTTTTGTAATTTCAGATTTTATATAATTTTGTATTTTGAAGGTAAATCAGATTTCAAGGCTTTGCATGTTTATATTTTTTATATTTTCAACATTCTTGTCCATTTCCAGATTTTATTTTTATTTTACTAACTCCTCTTTTGTAGATTATTTTAAAAAATTTACAATTAAAATAAAAATAAAAAAAATTAAAATGCAAAAAATAAATACATTGGTGTGAAGAGTGAGCTTCAATATTTCATTCGAAACAATTTTGATTTCATTTTGAATTCATTTTGAATTTATAAGAATTATTTAAATTTGCTATTATATAAGAGTTTTATAATTTCATATTTTACATAATTTTATATTTCGAATGCAAGTAAGATTTCAAGGCTTTGCATGTTTATATTTTCAACATTCTGGTTCATTTCTAAATTTTATTTTTATTTTTCTAACCTTTCTCTTTTGTAGATTATTTTAAAACTTTGACGATTAAAATAAAAATAAAAAAAATAAAATACCAAAAATAAATATATGGGTGTGAATAATGAGCTTCAATATTTCATTTGAAACAATTTTGATCCCATTTTGAAGCCATTTTAAATTTATAAAAAATATTTAAAGTTGTTATATGAGAGTTTTATAATTTTAGATTTTACATTTCGAAGGTAAGTAAGATTTCAAGGCTTTGCATGTTAATATTTTTAGCATTTTGGTCCATTTCCAAATTTTATTTTTAATTTTCTAACCCTTCTCTTAATACAGATTATTTTAAAACTTTGACGATTAAAATAAAAATTAAAAAAAAACCAAAAATAAATGCATGGATGTGAAGAATGAGCTTCAATATTTTATTCAAAACAATTTTGATCCCATTCCAAAGTCATTTCAAATTTATAAAATTATTTAAATTTGTTGTTATATGAGAGTTTTATAATTTTAAATTTACATAATTTTGTATTTTGAAGGTAAATTAGATTTCAAGGCTTTGCATGTTTATATTTTTTATATTTTCAATATTTTTATCTATTTCTAGATTTTATTTTTATTTTTCTAAACCCTCTTCTGCATATTACTTTAAAAATTCTACGATTAAAATAATAAAATAAAATGCAAAAAATAAATACATTGGTGTGAAGAATGAGCTTCAATATTTCATTCAAAATAATTTCAATTCCATTCTAAAGCCATTTTGAATTTATAAGAATTATTTAAAGTTGCTGAGAGTTTTATAATTTTATATTTTACATAATTTCACATTTTGAAGATAAATCAAATTTCAAGGCTTTGCATGTTTATATTTTTTA
Source organism: Wollemia nobilis (assembly GCA_028583015.1). Classification (NCBI taxonomy): domain Eukaryota; kingdom Viridiplantae; phylum Streptophyta; class Pinopsida; order Araucariales; family Araucariaceae; genus Wollemia; species Wollemia nobilis. Next base: position 479,149 of record JAQPPZ010003279.1, read on the forward strand.
TATTTTCAACATTCTTTTCCATTTCCAGATTTTATTTTTATTTTTCTAACCCCTCTTTTGCAAATTATTTTAAAACTTCTACAATTAAAAAAAAATTAAACTGCTAAAAAATAAATACATTGTTGTGAAGAATGAGCTACAATATTTCATTCGAAATAATTTTGATCCCATTCTGAAGCCATTTTGAATTTATAAAAATTATTTAAAATTGTTATTATATAAAAGTTTTATAATTTCAAATTCTACATAATTTTGCATTTTGAAGGTAAATCATATTTCAAGGTTTTACATGTTTATATTTTTAGCATTCTGGTCTATTTTTATATTATATTTTTATTTTTCTAACCCTTCTCTTTTGTAGATTATATTAAACCATTCTGAAATCATTTTGAATTTATAAAAAATTATTTAAAGTTGATGTTATATGAGAGTTTTATAATTTTAAATTTTACATAATTTCATATTTCGAAGGCAAATCAGATTTCAAGGCTTTGCATGTTTATATTTTTAGCATTCTAGTCCATTTCCAAATTTTATTTTTATTTTTCTAACCCTTCTCTTTTATAGATTGTTTTAAAACTTTGGTGGATAAAATAAAAATAAAAAATATTAAAATACCAAAAAATAAATACATGGGTGTGAATAATGAGATTCAATATTTCATTCGAAATAATTTCGATCTCATTCTGAAGCCATTTTGAATTTATAAAAATTATTTAAAGTTGTTATATGAGAGTTTTATAATTTCATATTTTACATAATTTTGCATTTCGAAGGCAAATCAGATTTCAAGGCTTTGCATTTTTATATTTTTAGCATTTTGGTTTATTTTTAGATTTTATTTTTATTTTTCTAACCCTTCTCTTTTGCAAATTATTTTAAAAATTCGATGATTAAAAAAAAAATTAAAATACCAAAAATAAATGCATGGGTGTGAAGAATGATCTTCAATCTTTCATTCGAAACAATTTTGATCTCATTCCAAAGCCATTTCAAATTTATAAAATTATTTAAAGTTATCGTTATATGAGAGTTTTATAATTTCAAATTTTACATAATTTTGCATTTTGAAGGTAAATCAAATTTTAGGGCTTTGCATATTTATATTTTTATATTTTAAGCATTTTTGTCTATTTTTAGATTTTATTTTTATTTTTTTAACCCCTCTTTTGTAGATTATTTTAAAATTCTATGATTAAAATAAAAATAAAAAAAATAAAATGCAAAAAATAAATACATTGGTGTGAAGAATGAGCTTCAATATTTCATTTAAAACAATTTTGATCTCATTCTAAAGCCATTTAAAATTTATAAAAACTATTTAATTTTGTTGTTATATAAGAGTTTTATAATTTTGAATTCTACATAATTTTGCATTTTGAAGGTAAATCATGTTTCAAGGCTTTGCATATTTATATTTTCAGCACTCTCGTCTATTTCCATATTTTATTTTTATTTTTCTAACCCTTATATTTTATAGATTTTTTTAAAACTTTGGAAATTAAAATAAAAATTAAAAAAAATTAAAATGCCAAAAATAAATACATAGGCGTGAAGAATGAGCTTCAATATTTCATTCGAAACAATTTTTATCCCATTCTGAAGCCATTTTGAATTTATAATAAAATTATTTAAAGTTGATGTTATATGAGAGTTTATAATTTTGAATTTTACATAATTTTGTATTTCGAAGGCAAATCAGATTTCAAGGATTTGCATATTTATATTTTTAGCATTCTAGTCTATTTTCAAATTTTATTTTTATTTTTCTAACCCTTCTATTTTATAGATTGTTTTAAACATTGACGATTAAAAAAATAAATAAAAAATATTAAAATACCAAAAATAAATACATGGGTGTGAAAAATGAGCTTCAATATTTCATTTAAAACAATTTCAACCCCAAAACCAAGTGTTTTAGGTGAGTTAGAGAGGAGAGGGTAATCCTCCATGGGAGGTCCTAGGTTCTAATATCCACCTAACAAAAAGTTGAATTGGGTACCCAAAATCCAATTGATAATGTTGGTGCGGGTAGGGCCGGGTGTGACTTCTGGGTGAAAGTTTTATAATTTCAAAGTTTTAGTTATAGTTAGTAGGGCCATGCATGACTCCCGGGTGACATTGACGGTGTAGAACCCCCTGGTTGTTTATATTTTCAGCATTCTGGTTCATTTTTAGATTTTATTTTTATTTTTTTAACCCTTTTTTTTTGCAAATTATTTTAAAACTTTGACGATTAAAATAAAAATACAAATAATTAAAATGGCAAAAATAAATGCATAGGTGTGAAGAATAAGCTTCAATATTTCATTCAAAACAATTTCAATCCCATTCCAAAGCCATTTTAAATTTATAAAATTATTTAAAGTTACTATTATACGAGAGATTTGTAATTTTAGATTTTATATAATTTTGTATTTTGAAGGTAAATCAGATTTCAAGGCTTTGCATGTTTATATTTTTTATATTTTCAATATTCTTGTCCATTTTTAGATTTTATTTTTATTTTACCAACCCCTCTTTTGTAGATTATTTTAAAAAATTTACAATTAAAATAAAAATTAAAAAAAATAAAATGCAAAAAATAATACATTGGTGTGAAGAGTGAGCTTCAATATTTCATTCGAAATAATTTTGATTTCATTTTGAATTTATAAGAATTATTTAAAGTTGTTATTATATAAGAGTTTTATAATTTCAGATTTTACATAATTTTATATTTCGAATGCAAGTAAGATTTCAAGGCTTTGCATTATTATATTTTCAACATTCTGGTTCATTTCTAAATTTTATTTTTATTTTTCTAACCCTTCTCTTTTGTAGATTATTTTAAAAATTTGATGATTAAAATAAAAATAAAAAAAATAAAATACCAAAAATAAATACATGGGTGTGAAGAATGAGCTTCAATATTTCATTCAAAATAATTTTGATCCCATTTCGAAGCCATTTTAAATTTATAAAAAATATTTAAAGTTGTTATATGAGAGTTTTATAATTTTAGATTTTACATTAATTTTGAATTTCGAAGGTAAGTAAGATTTCAAAGCTTTGCATGTTTATATTTTTAGCATTTTGGTCCATTTCCAAATTTTATTTTTAATTTTCTAACCCTTCTCTTAATACAGATTATTTTAAAACTTTGACGATTAAAATAAAAATAAAAATAAAAACCAAAAATAAATGCATTGGTGTGAAGAATGAGCTTCAATATTTCATTCAAAATAATTTCAATCCCATTTTGAAGCCATTTTGAATTTATAAAAATTATTTAAAGTTGCTATTATATGAGAGTTTTATAATTTTATATTTTACATAATTTCACATTTTGAAGATAAATCAAATTTCAAGGCTTTGCATGTTTATATTTTTTATATTTTCAACATTCTTGTCCATTTCCAAATTTTATTTTTATTTTTCTAACCCCTCTTTTGCAAATTATTTTAAAAATTCTACAATTAAAAAAAAATTAAAAAATATTTAAAATGCTAAAAAATAAATACATTGGTGTGAAGAATGAGCTACAATATTTCATTCAAAATAATTTTGATCCCATTCTGAAGCCATTTTCAATTTATAAAAATTATTTAAAATTATTGTTATATAAGAGTTTTATAATTTCAAATTCTACATAATTTTGCATTTTGAAGGTAAATCATATTTCAAGGCTTTACATGTTTATATTTTTAACATTCTGGTCTATTTCTAGGTTTTATTTTTATTTTTCTAACCTTTCTCTTTTGTAGATTATATTAAACCATTCTGAAATCATTTCGAATTTATAAAAAAATATTTAAAGTTGATGTTATTTGAGAGTTTTATAATTTTGAATTTTACATAATTTCGTATTTCGAAGGCAAATCAGATTTCAAGGCTTTGCATGTTTATATTTTTAGCATTCTAGTCCATTTCCAAATTTTATTTTTATTTTTCTAACCCTTCTCTTTTATAGATTGTTTTAAAACTTTGGTGAATAAAATAAAAATAAAAAATATTAAAATACCAAAAAATAAATACATGGGTGTGAATAATGAGCTTCAATCTTTCATTCGAAACAATTTTAACCCCTAACCTAGGTGTTTTAGGTGAGTTAGAGAGGAGAGGGCAATCCTCGAAGGGAGGTCCCAAGTTCAAATCTCCACCTAACAAAAAGTTGAATTGGGTACCCGAAATCCAATTGATAATGTTGGTGTGGGCAAGGTCGGGTGTGACTCCCGAGTGAAATTTTTATAATTTTGAAGTTTTAGTTATAGTTAGTAGGGTCAAGCGCGACTCCCGGGTGATTTTGACGGTATAGAACCCCCTAGTTGTGGTCTCTCAGACCAAGGCAGCCTCGTAAGAGATCTTTCACTTAAAAAAATAATTTTGATCCCATTCCAAAACCATTTTGAATTTATAAAAATTATTTAATGTTGTTGTTATATGAGAGTTTTATAATTTTGGATTTTACATAATTTCACATTTTGAAAGTAAATCAAATTTCAATGCTTTCGATGTTTATATTTTTAGCATTCTTGTCCATATCTAGATTTTATTTTTATTTTTCTAACCCTTCTCTTTTGCAGCCTATTTTAAAACTTTGACAATTAAAATAAAATAAAAAAATTAAAATACCAAAAATAAATACATGGGTGTGAAGAATGTGCTTCAATATTTCATTCGAAATAATTTCGATCTCATTCTAAAGCTATTTTGAATTTATAAAAATTATTTAAAGTTTTTATATGAGAGTTTTATAATTTCATATTTTACATAATTTTGCATTTCGAAGGCAAGTAAGATTTCAAGGCTTTGCATTTTTATATTTTTAGCATTTTGGTTAATTTTTAGATTTTATTTTTATTTTTCTAACCTTTCTTTTTTGCAAATTATTTTAAAAATTTGATGATTAAAAAAAAAATTAAAATACCAAAAATAAATGCATGGGTGTGAAGAATGAGCTTCAATATTTCATTCGAAACAATTTTGATTTTATTCCAAAGCCATTTCAAATTTATAAAATTATTTAAAGTTATCGTTATATGAGAGTTTTATAATTTCAAATTTTACATAATTTTGCATTTTGAAGGTAAATCAAATTTTAGGGCTTTGCATATTTATATTTTTTATATTTTCAGCATTTTTGTCTATTTCTAGGTTTTATTTTTATTTTTCTAACCCCTCTTTTGCAGATTATTTTAAAATTCAATGATTAAAATAAAAATAAAAAAAATAAAATGCAAAAAATAAATACATTGGTGTGAAGAATGAGCTTCAATATTTCATTTAAAACAATTTTGATCTCATTCTAAAGCCATTTAAAATTTATAAAAATTATTTAATTTTGTTGTTATATAAGAGTTTTATAATTTTGAATTCTACATAATTTTGCATTTTGAAGGTAAATAAGATTTCAAGGCTTTGCATATTTATATTTTCAGCACTCTCGTCCATTTCCATATTTTATTTTAATTTTTCTAACCCTTATATTTTATAATTTTTTTTAAAACTTTGGCAATTAAAATAAAAATTAAAAAAAATTAAAATGCCAAAAATAAATACATGGGCATGAAGAATGAGCTTCAATATTTCATTCGAAACAATTTTTATCCCATTCTGAAGCCATTTTGAATTTATAATAAAATTATTTAAAGTTGATGTTATATGAGAATTTATAATTTTGAATTTTACATAATTTTATATTTCGAAGGCAAATCAGATTTTAAGGCTTTGCATATTTATATTTTTAGCATTCTAGTCCATTTCTAAATTTTATTTTTATTTTTCAAACCCTTATATTTTATAGATTGTTTTAAACATTGGCGATTAAAAAAAAAAATAAAAAATATTAAAATACCAAAAATAAATACATGAGTGTGAAGAATGAGCTTCAATATTTCATTTAAAACAGTTTCAACCCCAAAACCAAGTGTTTTAGGTGAGTTAGAGAGGAGAGGGTAATCCTCCAAGGGAGGTCCTAAGTTCTAATATCCACCTAACAAAAAGTTGAATTGGGTACCCAAAATCCAATTAATAATGTTGGTGCGGGTAGGGTCGGGTGTGACTCCTAGGTGAAAGTTTTATAATTTCAAAGTTTTAGTTATAGTTAGTAGGGCCATGCGTGACTCCCGAGTGACATTGACGGTGTAGAACCCCTTGGTTGTTTATATTTTCATCATTCTAGTTCATTTTTAGATTTTATTTTTATTTTTTTAACCCTTCTTTTTTGCAAATTATTTTAAAATAAAAATAAAAATAATTAAAATGGCAAAAATAAATGCATAGGTGTGAAGAATAAGCTTCAATATTTCAATCAAAATAATTTCAATCCCATTCCAAAGCCATTTTAAATTTATAAAATTATTTAAAGTTACTATTATATGAGAGTTTTGTAATTTTAGATTTTATATAATTTTTTATTTTGAAGGTAAATCAGATTTCAAGGCTTTGCATGTTTATATTTTTTATATTTTCAACATTCTTGTCCATTTTCATATTTTATTTTTATTTTACTAACCCCTCTTTTGTAGATTATTTTAAAAAATTTACAATTAAAATAAAAATAAAAAAAATTAAAATGCAAAAAATAAATACATTGGTGTGAAGAGTGAGCTTCAATATTTCATTCGAAACAATTTTGATTTCATTTTGAATTCATTTTGAATTTATAAGAATTATTTAAAGTTGCTATTATATAAGAGTTTTATAATTTCATATTTTACATAATTTTATATTTCGAATGCAAGTAAGATTTCAAGGCTTTGCATGTTTATATTTTCAACATTTTGGTTCATTTCTAAATTTTATTTTTATTTTTCTAACCCTTCTCTTTTGTAGATTATTTTAAAACTTTGACGATTAAAATAAAAATAAAAAAAATAAAATACCAAAAATAAATACATGGATGTGAAGAATGAGCTTCAATATTCATTCGAAACAATTTTGATCCCATTTCGAAGCCATTTTAAATTTATAAAAAATATTTAAAGTTGTTATATGAGAGTTTTATAATTTTAGATTTTACATTAATTTTGCATTTCGAAGGTAAGTAAGATTTCAAGGCTTTGCATGTTTATATTTTTAGCATTTTGGTCCATTTCCAAATTTTATTTTTAATTTTCTAACCCTTCTCTTAATACAGATTATTTTAAAACTTTGACGATTAAAATAAAAATAAAAAAACCAAAAATAAATGCATAGGTGTGAAGAATGAGCTTCAATATTTTATTCAAAACAATTTTGATCCCATTCCAAAGTCATTTCGAATTTATAAAATTATTTAAATTTGTTGTTATATGAGAGTTTTATAATTTTAAATTTTACATAATTTTGTATTTTGAAGGTAAATTAGATTTCAAGGCTTTGCATGTTTATATTTTTTATATTTTCAATATTTTTATCTATTTCTAGATTTTATTTTTATTTTTCTAAACCCTCTTCTGCATATTACTTTAAAAATTCTCTGATTAAAATAATAAAATAAAATAAAATAAAATGCAAAAAATAAATACATTGGTGTGAAGAATGAGCTTCAATATTTCATTCAAAATAATTTCAATCCCATTTTGAAGCCGTTTTGAATTTATAAGAATTATTTAAAGTTGCTATTATATGAGAGTTTTATAATTTTATATTTTACATAATTTCACATTTTGAAAATAAATCAAATTTCAAGGCTTTGCATGTTTATACTTTTTATATTTTCAACATTCTTGTCCATTTCCAGATTTTATTTTTATTTTTCTAACCCCTCTTTTGCAAATTATTTTAAAACTTCTGCAATTAAAAAAAAATTAAAATGCTAAAAAAAATATACATTGGTGTGAAAAATAAGCTTCAATATTTCATTCGAAATAATTTCAATCTCATTATGAAGTCGTTTTGAATTTATAAGAATTATTTAAATTTTTTATATAAGTTTTATAATTTCAAATTCTACATAATTTTGCATTTTGAAGGTAAATCAGATTTTAAGGCTTTGCATGTTTATATTTTCAACATTTTGGTCCATTTCCATATTTTATTTTTATTTTTCTAACCCTTCTCTTTTGTAGATTATTTTAAAACTTCAACAATTAAAAAAAAATTAAAATTCCAAAAATAAATACATGGGTGTGAAGAATGAGCTTCAATATTTCATTCAAAACAATTTTGATTTCATTCCGAAGCCATTTCAAATTTATAAAAAATATTTAAAGTTGATGTTATATGAGGGTTTTATAATTTTGAATTTTTACATAATTTTGCATTGTGAAGGTAAATCAGATTTAACAACTTTGCATGTTTATATTTTTAATATTCTAGTCCATTTCTAGATTTTATTTTTATTTTTCTAACCCTTCTCTTTTGTAGATTGTTTTAAACTTTGGTAATTAAATAAAAAATAAAAAAATTGAAGACAATAAAACCATGTAGACACAATTTCAAAACCAAATGCATAATACCAAAGAATGCAATAGAAGCTTAAGCCAAAGCAAACGGTACAATTACCAAAGACACATCACAATCCAAAAATATTAGATCCTCTTGAGTACTAAAGCATTCTAAAACAAACCTTGCAAGATTTAATTGGGAAAATGAAGCATCTTATGAAGTGTTGTTCAGATAGATGGAGTTTGTATTTCAATAATGTGCAATTAGTAAAATAATTAACTTTAAAAATTGTTTCACAACTTGAAGAAATGGCCCTTGAAACATACAATAGCATAAAGAAGCAGGTCCCTAAATTGTGTAATAGAATTCAAGCCATATCTGAAGCTACCAAAAAGAAAGATATGAAATATTTGGGATGTAATTAAAGACCCTAAAGATAAAATATTTGCATCCATAAGAAATAAACTCTAATAAGCATCTAGACAACTATTAACACTTAGGCAATTAGAGAATTTTGACACATTGATAAAAGAGTAGAATACTTAATCACCAAGAAAATAACACTCAGGTATGTAGAAGAATTAAAACACCAAAAATAAATACATAGGTGTGAATAATGAGCTTCAATGTTTCATTTAAAATAATTTCAACCCCAAACCTAGGTGTTTTAGGTGAGTTGGAGAGGAGAGGGCAATCCTCCAAGGGAGGTCGAATCTCCATCTTAACAAAAAGTTGAATTAGGTACCCAAAATCCAATTGATAATGTTGGTGCAGGCAGCGCCGGATGTGACTCCCGAGTGAAAATTTTATAATTTCAAAGTTTTAGTTATAGTTAGTAGGGCTAGGCGTGACTCCCAGGTGACTTTGACAATGTAGAACCCCTTGGCCATGGTCTCTCAGACCAAGGCAACCCCGTAAGAGGTCTTTCGCTTAAAAAAACAATTTCGATCCCATTCCAAAGCCATTTTGAATTTATAAAAATTATTTAATGTTGTTATTATATGATAGTTTTATAATTTTGGATTTTACATAATTTTGTATCTTAAAGGTAAATCATATTTCAAGGCTTTGCATATTTATATTTTCAACATTCTTGTCCATTTCTAAATTTTATTTTTATTTTTCTAACTCTTCTCCTTTGCAAATTATTTTAAAACTTCGACGATTAAAATAAAAATAAAATTAAAAATTAAAAAGCTAATAATAAATACATGGGTGTGAAGAATGAGCTTCAATATTTCATTTGAAACAATTTCAATCCCATTTTGAAGCCATTTTGAATTTAAAATAATTATTTAAAGTTTTTATATGAGAGTTTTTTAATTTTATATTTTACTTTATTTTGTATTTCGAAGGAAAGTAAGATTTCAAGGCTTTGCATATTTATATTTTCAGTATTCTGGTCTATTTCTAGATTTTATTTTTAATTTTTTAACCCTTCTTTTTTGTATATTATTTTAAAACTTTGATAATTAAAGTAAAAATAAAAATTTTGATCTCATTCCAATGCCATTTCGAATTTATAAAATTATTTAAAGTTTTTGTTATACGAGAGTTTTATAATTTTGAATTTTACATAATTTTTTTGTATATCATATGTCTTCCTATTTATCGTTTTTCTTATTTTATTTTCTCTTGAGCTACATTAGGCACTCTCGTTGTTTTGTATATGTCCTCCTTTACAATCCTATTGACATCTTTTGGTCATTGATTGACATTAATACAAAATTCAAATTCAAATTTTGAAGGCAAATCAAATTTCAAGGCTTTGCATGTTTATATTTTTATATTTTCAAAATTCTTGTCCATTTTTAGATTTTATTTTTATTTTTCTAACCTCTCTTTTGTAGATTATTTTAAAAATTCTACGATTAAAATAAAAATTAAAATACAAAAAATAAATACAATGATGTCAAGAACGAGCTTCAATATTTTGTTCGAAATAATTTTGATCCCATTCTGAAGCCATTTCAAATTTATAAGAATTATTTAAAGTTGTTATATAAAAGTTTTATAATTTCATATTTTACATAATTTCATATTTTGAGGGTAAATCAGATTTCAAGGCTTTGCATATTTATATTTCAGCATTTTGGTCTATTTTCATATTTTATTTTTATTTTTCTAACCCTTCTCTTTTGTAGATTATTTTAAAACTTGGGCAATTAAAATAAAAATAAAAATAAAATTAAAATGCCAAAAATAAATACATGGGTGTGAAGAATGAGCTTCAATATTTCATTCAAAACAATTTTGATCCCATGTCGAAGCTATTTCAAATTTATAAAAAAAAAATTAAAGTTGATGTTATATGAGAGTTTTATAATTTTGAATTTTACATAATTTTACATTTCGAAGGTAAATCATATTTCAAGGCTTTGCATATTTATATTTTTAGCATTCTAATCCATTTTCAAATTTTATTTTTATTTTTCTAACCCTTCTTTTTTATAGATTGTTTTAAAACTTTGGCAATTAAAAAAAATTAAAAATAAAAATAAAATACCAAAAATAAATACATGGGTGTAAAGAACAAGCTTCAATAATTTATTCGAAACAATTTCAAACCCAAACCCTGGTGTTTTGGGTGAGTTGGAGAGGAGAGGGTACTTCTACAAAGGAGGTCTCAGGTTTGAATCTCCACCATAACAAAAAGTTGAATTAGGTACCCAAAAAATCTAATTGATAATGTTGTTGCGGGCAAGGCCAACTATGACTCCCAGGTGAAATTTTTATAATTTTGGAGTTTTAGTTATAGTTAGCAGGACCAGGTGCTACTCCTAGGTGATGTTGACGGTGTAGAACCCCATAGTCGTGGTCTATCAGACCAAGGCAACCTCATAATAGGTCTTTCGCTTAAAAAAATAATCTTGATCCCATTTCAAAGCCATTTTGAATTTATAAAAATTATGTAATGTTGTTATATGAGATTTTTAAAATTTTAGATTTTACATAATCTCGTATTTCAAATTTAAATTAGATTTCAAGGCTTTGCATGTTTATATTTTCACCATTCTTGTCCATTTCCATATTTTATTTTTATTTTCTAAACCTTCTCTTTTGCAGATTATTTTAAAACTTTGACGATTAAAATAAAAATTAAAAAAATAAATAAAATACCAAAAATAAATACACAGGTGTGAAAAATGAGCTTCAATATTTCATTCGAAATAATGTTGATCCCATTTTTAAGCCATTTCAAATTTTTAAAATTATTTAAAGTTGTTATATGAGATTTTTATAATTTCAAGTTTTACATAATTTTGCATTTTGAAGGCAAGTAAGATTTTTTTTTTTGATTGGTAGAAAGGGTTTTGAAAGGTCCCTGAAACTTGTACAAGAGAGATTACAATAAATCCAAATCGATCGAGGTGGTCCAAGAAGAAAGGAATAGAAAGTTGGCAAACCTCCACCCTAGGGAAGGTTTCACGAAAACGCGACCAAAATGGTGATGTCGCAAAATCGCGACAAGAAGTGCCGAAGAAGCTGAAGGAAGAAAAGAAGTCACGAAATCGTGACAAGAATCGCCATCGGAGCCGAAGAAGGGAAGAAGTCGCGATATCGAGACATGGTGCAAAGTGTCGCGATATCGCGATAAGTTACAGGGTTGGAGCCGGTCGAGAAGAAGAGTCATGAAATTGCGACAAGAAAAAGGAGTCGCGAAATCGCTACAAGAATTGAAAACGCTGCCGAAGAGAAAAGGTGTCACGAAATTGCGACAAGAATGCAGACCACAGCCGAAATAGAAAATGAGCCCTAAAATCGCGACGAAAGTGGAAGCCTGCTGCCAAGAATAAAAGGTGTCGCAAAATTGTGACAAAAAGGAAGACCGTCGTTGGAGAGAAAAACGGTCGTGATATCACGACAAAAATGAGAGTCCGTCGTTGGAGAGAAAAAAGGTCGCGATATCGCGACAACCTGGAAGCCCGCCATTGGAGAGAGAAAAAGCATCGTGAAATCGCAACAAAAATGAAGACCGCCTTGGAGAGAAAAAAATGTCGCGATATCACGACAAGTTTGCGCAAAGGCACCCGGAGAGAAAAAGTGTCGCGATATCACGACAAGTTTGCGCAGAGGCACCCGGAGAGAAAAAGTGTCACAATATCGCGACAGAATGGAAGACCACCGTTGGAGAGAAAACTCGTCGCGATATCACGATCGAATGGAAGACCGCCATTGGAGAGAGAAAGGGTGTCGCGATATCGCGACAAAAAGCAAGACCGCGCCTGAAGGCCAAAAATGTTGTGATATCGTGACAAGTTTGCGAAAAAGCACATGAAGGGAAAAGGTGTCACGGTATCATGACAAGTTTGCGAAAAAGAACCTGAAGGGAAAAGGTGTCGTGATATCGTGACAAGTTTGCAAAAAAACACCCGGAGAGAAAAGGTGTCGCGATATCGTGATAAGTTGGAAGACCACACCAGAGATAAAAGTGTCGCGATATCACGACAAAAAGAAACCTCACGGCCTGAGCAAAAAGAATAACGCAGCAAGCTGAGATTTTGCAACCAACTTAGAAAAATGACGTGAAAGTGCACCAAAGATGCCAAAACGTCGCCGAAAAACCCGAAGACCAGTAACCCACTCACATTGTGCAAACATTGGAACTTGAAGAAACTTCCCTTAGATCGATTGGAAAGGAATCTCTCCAGACCTGAATGTCTGTTGCATTAACTCCCTCATTAGCAAGCCAGTCCACAACTTTGTTTCCTTCCTGGTATTGATGTTGAATGATTAATTCTGGATAGACACCAATTAGTGTCTTGCATTCGTCGAAGATGGAAACAAGGGCCCAGGGAGGCACAGAGGTTCTTTTGAGCCAGTTGATGCAATGCAATGAGTCTCCTTCGATGATGAGTTTATTGATAGACAAGCCTTCCAAGAGAATCAAGCTTTGGAACAAGGCCCGAGCCTCGGCCATATTGTTGGACTGAATTCCTAAGTTCTGAGCAAAGGCCAAAATTATTTCTCCTCTATGATTTCTGAGAATTCCACCTCTACCAGCTGCTCCAAGGTTGCCTTTGGCTATGCCATCAAAATTGAGCTTGTGCCACCCAGAAGGAGGAAATACCCACTTGATAATAGACCTGTCAACAGAAGTGCGGGGTGTTGCAAAAAATTTGAGAAGATTGAAATGATTTGCTAGATCCAATTCAAGTCCAGGAGGGGGAGGTTTGAACGATGAGACGAGAGAGGCATTCTCCATAGCAAGGGCCAAGATTTTGGCAACAACAATCTTCTTATCCTTGGCAAGGTTTTGAAAAATTTTAGCATTTCTCTAAAGCCAAATCTACCACAGGAAAATGTGAAGGCACGCTTGCCACATGAATTTGAGTTGACTGCTTTTGAAGGGCCGAGGCCACTATTGAAAAAGGAGGGGAATGGAATGAGGGAGGGCTACAGAGATGGTGAAAGTGTTGAAAACCTGGTTGAGCACTGCAAGGGAGAAGGGACATTCCAGAAAAACATGCTTAGTAGACTCACAGGAATTTTTACACAGGATGCACCAATTGGGGATGAGAAGCCCTTTGTTTATCAGATTGTCAGTGGTGAGGATTCTATTCTAGATGGCCAACCAGCAAAAGAATTTAACCTTGGGAATGATCTTGGGAACCCAGACCAGATTGGTGGAGTCACGGCCATCACTGGGAGCTTCTTGGCTGTAGTAGGCAGATTTAACAGTGAACTGCCCAAAATCTTCAAGGTTCCAAACCATGGAGTCTTCTTTGTGAGAGCTGGGGATTATGCAGCTCCTCAGTAAGTTTTGAAGCCGTCTAAGCACCTCGATGATAAGTCTAGGCCCATTCAAAGCCAATTGTTTCCATTCGGGTCTTGTAGTACCTGGGTTGATGAAATGGCACACCTTATCTCCAAAGGTAGCTTCGATCACCATCTTGAGCATAGCAAGATGAGGATCTTGACTGAGAGGTTTGTCACGAATCCAAGGATCGTCCCAGAAATGAATGGCCGCTCCATTTCCAAGACACCACCTTAAACCTTCCATGATGATCTTCCTTGATTTAGTGACACCATTCTAGAAATGAGATCCGCCAGGAAGGTAGTGCTCTCTAAGAAAATGAACCTGATGAAGGTACTTAGCTTTGATGATGTCAATCCAGGTGGCTTTTTCATTGATGGTACGTCTCCAGGATTGTTTGGCAATGAGGGCCATGTTCATCCGCTTGATGTCCCTGAAGCCGAGACCTCCATCATTTTTCTTGGAACAAACCTTGTCCCAGGCAACAAGGGAAAAATTGTTCTTATTTTTGTTTCCCGCCCAAAGGAATCTACGTTGAATTTGCTCAATTCTTTGGTAGATGGAAGCAGGAGCTTTGAAGATAGATAGGAAAAAAATAGGAATACTTTGCAGGCAAGCCTGGACCAGAGTGGCTTTGGCTGCCTGACTGAGCAATGAACTTTTCCAGCCTGCAAGTTTCTTGTTGAGACGATCTAGAACAGGGTTCCACATAGCCGAGACCGATTTGCCATGGAAAAGCGGTAATCCGAGATAAGTAGTTGGAAGGTTCCCAATGATACACCCAAGGATCTCAGCAATCTTGTTTTGCCTATGGATGGGAGTATTGAGGAAGTATAGCTTGCTTTTGCGGTAATTGACTTTTTGGCCCACCGCCTCTTCATAAGAGTCAAGGATGTTCTTAATGATTTTTGCTTCGGGGACAGAAGCCAGAGAGGAAAGAATAGTATCATCAACAAACTACTGATGGGAAATGGCCTTAGAAGTTGAGGCAGGTTTGATCCCAGAGACGAGTCCACTGTTGCAGGCAACAGTAAGGGTTATTCCAAGAGTTTCAGCCAAAATGATGAAGAGGAAGGGTGATAGGGGGTCCCCTTGATGAATGCCTTTAAAACTTGGAAAGAAGCCGACAGGTGAACCATTGATAAGAACATAGAACCAAGCAGTAGAGATACATTCTTGAACCATCTTAACCCATTCTTTATGAAATCCAAACTTCTCAAGGACCTCAAACAAGAAATTCCATGAAACCTGATCAAAGGCCTTGTTCATGTCAAGCTTAAGGAACATACTGGGTTTTTTGTTTTTATAAGCCGAATGAGCCAACTCATGGACTATTATCACTCCATCAGCAATGAATCTACCTTTGACCGAGCTGCCTTGGCACTGGTCAATGATGGATGGAAGGATGTCTTTCAGCCTGTTTGCCATGACTTTGGTGATAAGTTTGTAGATGACACTACAGAGACTTATAGGTCTGAAGTCGGAGAGGGAAGCATGCTCATTAGACTTGGGAATTAAAACAATGAAGGTGGAATTGGCTTCTCTTGGCATATTTTTGGCTCTCTGGAAGAATTTAACCGCAACAACAACATCAGGGCCCACGACCTCCCAAAAGTGTTGAAAAAACCAGGGTGGAAAGCCATCAGGACCAGGAGCCTTGTCAGGTTCCATTGCAAACAAAGCATCTTTGATCTCCTCTTCAATGTAGGACTGGAGCAGTTTCTCATTATCATCGTTAGACACCAACATTGGAATGTTTTGAAGCAGAGAACTTGTTGTGCGGGGGTGGCAGTCAACACTTGGACCTAAGATTTCCTGGAAGTGGTGCACGGCTTCCTGTCCGATGGCATGGATATCGGAGACAATGGTACCATCAGCCTTGGTCAAATCTGAGATTTTATTAGAACCTCCGTGGCGCAGGGGTGGAAGCATGGAAAAACTTCATGTTGGTGTCTCCTTCTTTGAGCCGGAGGCTTCCGGATTTTTGTCTCAGTAGGACTCTTCCTTAGCCAAAACATTGTGAAGGTTTGAAAGGAGGCATTTTTCTTCCATGAAAGTTTCAACCCTCTGATCCCCTTCTCGAATCAAATTTTCCACCCTTTTGAGCTCATCCAGTAGAAGTTTTTTTTCACTAAAAAGGTTGCTGAAAACCTCCCTGTTCCAGCATTTTAGCTTGAGTTTGACTACTTTGAGTTTGAGGAACAGATTCAAGAGGGGGTTTGGACAAAGGTTTTGCTGCCACCATTGTCGAATACATCGACCTAAATCTGGATGAGTGAGCCACATCTTTTCAAACCTGAAAAGGGTTTTAAAGGTTTTTTGGGGTCGGGAACAATCCATTATAATAGGGTTGTGATAAGATCCAATTTTTGGGTGGCTATGCAGCCTGGCATCACCAAAAATAGGAATGAGTTCTTTGGACAAGAGAAATCTGTCAAGCCGAATTTGGATTTGATGAATGCCCGCCCATCTATTGCTCCATGTATAGTTGGATCCTTCGAGCGGTAAGTCCATAAGCTCATTGAGGTTGACAAAATCGCTGAAATATTTAATGTAGCGGCTGGTGATCGGATTGCCTCCTTGCTTATCAAACAGGTGAAGGGGAGAATTGAAGTCACCACAGAGCATCCAAGGAAATTCAGGAAAGTTGTTGCACATTGCGGTAATGTTATCCCACAAAGAATCTTCTGTTGACAGGACTATTAGGTCCATAGACATTGGTGGCAATCCATTGAAGGTTGGTGACTTTGTTAGTGAACAAAATGTTGATGGTTCAGTAAAAAACTAAAAGGACTCTCCCCTCAATAGTTGTCGGATCCCACAAACAAAGGAGACCCCCGGAGGCCCCAGAGGAGGGGCAAGAGACAAAATTGCTATTTTCCCAGATAAGTTTGCAAACTTGATTGCTGCTATTCTCATCCAGTTTTGATTCTTGAAGAAACATGATATTTGGTTTTAGGTTTTTTCTCATCGACTTGACAGTCCTCTGTTTGGCAGATCCGTTGAGGCCTCTGACATTCCAAGAGACAAACTTCATCGATTTGACTTGGGATTTGCTTTGCGACCTCTACCTCTCCCTTGAGATAGAGTAAGTTTAGGTCTAACCTCATCCAAATCTTGATGAATGGGTTGTTCGGAAGTAGGACCCAAGGAGGAAGGCACAGAACCATCAGCCGCTTCAAGCTCAGCTGCTTTGGCCAGATTTTCTACATTGGACGGTCTTCCCCTTCTCTGTTCTTTGTTGACATCAACTTTGGGGGCAGAAATGGAAGATTTTAGAGGGCTGGAAGATTGAAGAATAACGGTGGTGTTGGTCCCAGGAACAGGCCTATGGGGGGATGGAGAGCGGGGATACTAACGTAGTGCAACAGGCTCAGGGGAGAGGGTAAGAGGACGGTTTTGAGTCGGGGGAAGGGGTGGGAAGGGAAGAGGAAGGTGAGAGGGACCAAAATCTGAGGGTGAGTGCGGGGAGGTCATTGTAGCCTTACCCTTGGACAAGGGAGACTGAAATGTAGTGGGTGTGGATGAGATGATTGGATCTATGGGAGGGTCATTGGAGATGTCCTCATAGTTGGAAGATTATATAAAGGAGAAAAATGATTGGTACAAGAAGGTAGAGCACTTACGTTGTTGGGAGCAGATGATTTAGGGGGGCCTGCAGAACGGCCTCGGTCCTTGCCAGGAGCCTTTTTTTGAACATTGGGAATCTGGGAATCCTTCTTCTTTCCAGAATCACTAGGAATATCTTTTTTTCGGGAAGGGCATTGAGAAGCCAAGTGACCCTGGGAGTTGCACTCCAAACAAAAGGCAGGCTTGTTCTCATACTCGATTCCTTGACGCCTTCTGAAGCTTCCGACGTTGATGCCGATGCAGGTAGGAAAAACCAAATCCAGGTTAGCCATGACACAAACACGGGCATAGGTCATTCTGGTTCTTGCTCTGGTGGCAGGGTCAATGGCAACTAAATCTCCAATCGGTTGGGTGATGCCTTTGAGAGCATCATTATAGAAAAACTGAGGGGGAAGCCTATGGAGTTTGATCCAAATTGGGGCGATGTTGATAGACTGAGTTTCAGGGTCGAAATATTCCCCCCATCTCCACAGAAACAAGCATCGATGACCAAAAAACCAAGGTCCACCAGTGAGAATGTGTTGGGTGTCGAGGGCATTGTTTAGCCTTACCATAAAGAACCCCCTAGGAAAGGCCACAAGCTCCATGCTTCCAGACAGCCGCCTTTTGGAAAGGGCCCATTCGTGGATAGTTTCCATATTGGGTCGGGCACCAACAAATTTCCCAACCAGAGAGAGGGACTCTTGAAAGATTAGTGGCTCCATAGCCTCGCTAGGAAACGAAACTTCAGTGCCCGAAACAGAGAAAGGCAAAGGAGTTTGAAAATAGAAAGCTCCAGTCGAGGACCTGAATTTATCCGCAAAGGACAAAGACCACGGTCACGTTTTGGAGGGAGAGGAGGTTGAAACCCTACCGTTACCAAGACTTTGCATGTTTATATTTTTAGCATTTTGATATTTTTCTAGATTTTATTTTTAATTTTCTAACCCTTCTCTTTTGCAGATTATTTTAAAACTTTGATGATTAAAATAAAAATAAAAAAATTTAGAATGACAAAAATAAATGTATGGGTGTGAAGAATGAGCTTCAATATTTTATTCGAAACAATTTCAATCCCATTGTGAAGTTATTTCGAATTTATAAGAATTATTTAAAGTTGTTATATAAGAGTTTAATAATTTCATATTCTACATAATTTCACATTTTGAAGGTAAATCAGATTTCAAGGCTTTGTATGTTTATATTTTCAATATTTTGATCTATTTCTATATTTTATTTTTATTTTTCTAACAGTTCCCTTTCGTAGATTATTTTAAAAATTTGGAAATTAAAATAAAAATAAAAATAAATTAAAATGCCAAAAATAAATACATAGGTGTGAAGAATGAGCTTCAATATTTCATTTGAAACAATTTCGATCCCATTCCAAAGCCATTTCAAATTTATAAAAAAATATTTAAAGTTGATGTTATATGAGATTTTTATAATTTTAAATTTTACATAATTTCACATTTCAAAGGTAAATAAAATTTCAAGGCTTTGCATATTTATATTTTTTAGCATTTTAGTCCATTTCCAAATTTTATTTTTATTTTTTTAACCTTTCTCTTTTGTAGATTATTTTAAAACTTTGGTAATTAATATAAAAATAAAAATAAAATACCAAAAATAAATATATGGGTGTGAAGAATGAGTTTCAGTATTTCATTAAAAATAATTTCAATCCCAAACCCAGGTGTTTTAGGTGAGTTGGAGAGGAGAGAGTAATCCTCCAAAGGAGGTCCCAAGTTTGAATCTCCACCCCAACAAAAAGTTGAATTGGGTACCCAAAATCCAATTGATAATGTTGGTGTAGACAAGGCCAAACGTGACTCTTGGGTGAAAGTTTTATAATTTTGGAGTTTTAGTTATAGTTAATAGGGCCAGATATGACTCCTAGGTGAAGTTGGTGATGTAGAACCCCCTAGTAGTGGTCTCTCAGAACAAGGCAGACCCGTAAGAGATCTTTCACTTTAAAAAAAACAATTTCGATCCCATTCCAAAGCCATTTTGAATTTATAATTTCATCTTTTACATTTTTAAGGTAAATCAAATTTCAAGGCTTTGCATGTTTATATTTTCAACATTCTTATCCATTTTTAGATTTTATTTTTATTTTTTTAACCCTTTTTTTAGTAGATTATTTAAAAATAAAAAATAAAATGCCAAAAATAAATACATGGGTGTGAAGAATGAGCTTCAATATTTCATTCAAAACAAATTTGATCCTATTTTGAAGCCATTTGGAATTTATAAAAATATTTAAAGTTGTTGTTATATGAGAGTTTTATAATTTTAAATTTTACATAATTTTGTATTTTGAAGGTAAATAAGATTTCAAGGCTTTACATATTTATATTTTCAGCATTCTGGTCCATTTTCAAATTTTATTTTTATTTTTCTAACCCTTCTTTTTTGCAGATTATTTTAAAACTTTAATGATTAAAAAAAAAATTAAAAAAAAATAACATGCCAAAAAATAAATGCATAGGTGTGAAGAATGAGCTTCAATATTTTATTCGAAATAATTTCAATCCCATTCCAAAGCTATTTCAAATTTATAAAATTCTTTAAAGTTGTTATATGAGATTTTTATAATTTTAGATTTTACATAATTTCACATTTTGAAGATAAATCAGATTTCAAGGCTTTACATATTTATATTTCTTATATTTTCAACATTTTTGTTCATTTCTAGATTTTATTTTAATTGTTCTAATCCCTCTTTTGCAGATTATTTTAAAAATTTTACGATAAAAATTAAAAAAAAAAATGCAAAAAATAAATATATTGGTATGAAGAATGAACTTTAATATTTCATTCAAAATAATTTTGATCCCATTCTCAAGCCATTTCAAATTTATAAAAATTATTTAAAGTTGTTCTATAAGAGTTATAATTTCAGATTCTACAAAATTTAGCTTTTTTAAAGTAAATTAGATTTCAAGGCTTTGCATATTTTTAGCATTCAGATCCATTTCCATATTTTATTTTTGTTTTTCTAATCCTTATATTTTGTAAATTATTTTAAAACTTTAGCATTTTAAATAAAAATTAAAAAAAATAAAATGCCATAAATAAATACATGGGTGTGAATAATGAGCTTCAATCTTTCATTTGAAATAATTTTAATTCCATTTCAAAGCCATTTCGAATTTATATATATTTTTTTAAATTGATTTTATATGAGAGTTTTATAATTTCAAAATTTACATAATTTCGCATTTCAAAGGTAAATCAGATTTCAAGGCTTTGTATGTTTATATTTTTAGCATTCTAGTCCATTTCCAAATTTTATTTTTATTTTTTTAGCCCTTTTTTTTTATTATTATTTTAAAACTTTTGTGATTAAAACAATAAAAAAATTAAAATTAAAATACCAATCCATTTTTAATTTAAATTTTATTTTTCTAACTCTTCTCTCTTATTGATTGTTTTAAAACTTTAGCGATTAAAATAAAAAATAAAAATAAATACATGGGTGTGAAGAATAAGCTTCAGTATTTCATTTGAAACAAATTTAACCCTAAACCTAGGTGTTTAAGGTGAGTTGGAGGAGAGGGCAATCCTCCAAGGGAGGTCCTAGGTTCGAATCTCCACCATAAAAAAAAATTAATTGGGTACCCAAAATCCAATTGATAATGTTGGTGCGGGTAGGTTTGGGTGTGACTCCCGAGTGAAAGTTTTATAATTTCAGAGATTTAGTTATAGTTAACAGGGCTAGGTGAGATTCTTAGGTGACTTTGACGGTGTAGAACTCCCTGGTCATGGTCTCTCAAACCAAGGCAACCTCGTAAAAGGTATTTCACTTTTAAAAAAAAAAAAATTGATCCCATTCCAAAGCTATTTTTAATTTATAAAAAATATTTAATGTTGTTAAATGAGAGTTTTTTAATTTTATATTTTATATAATTTCACATTTCGAAGGTAAATCAGATTTCAAGGCTTTGCATGTTTATATTTTTTTTATTTTCAGCATTTTTGTCCATTTTCAATTTTTTATTTTTATTTTTTAACACCTTTTTTGTAGATAATTTTAAAACTTTTGTGTTTAAAATAAAAATAAATACATTGGTGTAAAGAATGAGCTTCAATATTTCATTCGAAACAATTTCGATCCCATTCTGAAGCCATTTCAAATTTATAAGAATTATTAAAAGTTGTTGCTACATAAGAGTTTTATAATTTCAAATTCTATATAATTTCCCATTTTAAAGGTAAATCAAATTTCAAGACTTTGCATGATTATATTTTTAGCATTATGGTCTATTTCCATATTTTATTTTTATTTTTCTAATCCTTCTCTTTTGTAGATTATTTTAAAATTTCAATAATAAAAATAAATTTTAAAAAAATTTAAAAAACAAAAATAAATACATGGGTGTGAAGAATTAGCTTCAATATTTCATTCAAAATAATTTTGATCCTATTTTGAAGCCATTTCAAATTTATAAAAAAATATTTCAAGTTGATGTTATATGAGAGATTTATAATTTTGAATTTTATATAATTTCACATTTCAAAGGTAAATCAGATTTCAAGGCTTTATATGTTTATATTTTCAACATTCTGGCCCATTTCCATATTTTATTTTTAATTTTCTAACCCTTCTCTTTTGCAAATTATTTTAAAACTTTGACAATTAAAATAAAAATTAAAAATTAAAATAACAAAAATAAATGCATCGGTGTGAAGAATGAGCTTCAATATTTCATTCGAAATAATTTTGATCCCATTCCAAAGCCATTTCAAATTTATAAAATTATATAAAGTTACTGTTATATGAGAGTTTTATAATTTCAGATTTTACATAATTTCGCATTTTGAAGGTAAATCAGATTTCAAGGCTTTGCATATTTATATTTTTCATATTTTTTGCATTCCTGTCCATTTCCAAATTTTATTTTTATTTTTATAATCCCTCTTTTGCAGATTATTTTAAAACTTTTACGATTAAAATAAATTTTAAAAAAATTAAAATGCAAAAAATAAATACATTGGTGTGAAGAATGAGCTTCAATATTTCATTTGAAATAATTTCGATCCCATTTTGAAGCTATTTCAAATCTATAAGAATTATTTAAAGTCGCTAAATAAGAGTTTTATAATTTCATATTCTACATAATTTCATATTTTGAAGGTAAATCAGATTTCAAGGCTTTACATATTTATATTTTCAACATTCTGGTCTATTTTCATATTTTATTTTTATTTTTCTAGTCCTTCTCTTTTGTAAATTATTTTAAAACTTTGAAAATTAAAATAAAAATTAAAAAAATTAAAATGCCAAAAATAAATACATGGATGTGAAAAATGAGCTTCAATATTTCATTCGAAATAATTTTGATCTCATTTCAAAGCGATTTCAAATTTATAAAAATTTATTTAAAGTGGATGTTATATGAGAGTTTTATAATTTTGAATTTTACATAATTTTGCATTTCAAAGGTAAATCAGATTTTAAGGCTTTGTATGTTTATATTTTTAGCATTCTAGTCCATTTTTAGATTTTATTTTTATTTTTCTAACACTTATTTTTTGCATATTGTTTTAAAACTTTGGCGATTAAAATAAAAATAAAATATGGGTGTGAAGAATGAGCTTCAATCTTTCATTCAAAATAATTTCAACCCTAACCCCAATTTTTTAGGTGAGTTGGAGAGGAGAGGGAAATCATCCAAGGGAGGTCCCAAGTTTGAATCTCCATCCTAACAAAAAGTTGAATTGGGTATCCAAAATCTAATTGATAATGTTGGTGCAAAGAGGGTCGGGTGTGACTCCTGGGTGAAAGTTTTATAATGTCAAAGTTTTAGTTTTTGTTATCAGGGCCAGACATGACTCCCGAGTGACTTTAATGGTGTATAACCCCCTGGCCGTGGTCTCTCAGACCAATGCTACCCTGTAAGAGGTCTTTCGCTTAAAAAATAATAATTTCGATCCCATTTAAAAGCCATTTTGAATTTATAAAAATTATTTAATGTTGCTATTATATAAGAGTTATAATTTTAGATTTTACATAATTTCACATTTCGAAGGTAAATCAAATTTTAAGGCTTTGCATATTTATATTTTTAGCATTCTTATCCATTTCCAGATTTTATTTTTATTTTTCTAACCCCTCTCTTTGGTAGATTATTTTAAAATTTTAACGATTAAAATAAAAATAAAAAAATAAAATAAAATACCAAAAATAAATACATGGGTGTGAAGAATGAACTTCAATATTTCATTCAAAATAATTTCGATCCCATTCTGAAGCCATTTTGAATTTATAAAAATTATTTTAAATACTTGTTAAATAAGAGTTTAATAATTTTAGATTTTACATAATTTTGTATTTCAAAGGCAAGTAAGATTTCAAGGCTTTTGTGTTTATATTTTCAACATTCTCATTCATTTTAAGATTTTGTTTTTTATTTTTCTAACCCTTCTCTTTTGTAGATTATTTTAAAACTTCGACGATTAAAATAAAAACAAAAAAATTAAAATACCAAAAATAAGCGCATGGTGTGAAGAATGAGCTTCAATTTTTTATTTGAAACAAATTCGATCTCATTCCATAGCCATTTTGATTTTATAAAAAATATTTAAAGTTATTGTTATATGATAGTTTTATAATTTTAAATTTTACATAATTTCACATTTTGAAGGTAAATCAGATTTCAAGGGTTTGCATATTTATATTTTTTATATTTTTAGTATTCTTGTCTATTTGTAGATTTTATTTTTATTTTTCTAATCCCTCTTTTATAGACTATTTTAAAACTTTTGCGATTAAAATTAAAAAAATTTAAAAATTAAAATGCAAAAAATAAATACATTGGTGTGAAGAATGAGCTTCAATATTTCATTTAAAACAATTTTGATCCCATTTTGAAGCAAATTTAAATTTATATAATTATTCCAAATTTATAAAAATTCTACATAATTGTGCATTTAGAAGGTAAATCAGAATTCAAGGCTTTGCATGTTTATATTTTTAGCATTCTGATCCATTTTCATATTTTATTTTTATTTTTCTAACCCTTCTCCTTTTTAGATTTTTTTAAAACTTCGACAACTAAAATAAAAATTAAAAAGCCAAAAATAAAAACATGGATGTCAAGAATGAGCTTCAATCATTCATTCAAAATAATTTTGATCTCATTCCAAAGCCATTTTGAAATTATAAAAATTTATTTAAAGTTGATGTTATATGAGAGTTTTATAATTTTGATTTTTACATAATTTTGCATTTCGAAGGTAAATCAGATTTCAAGGTTTTGCATGTTTATATTTTTAGCATTCTAGTCCATTTTCAAATTTTATTTTTATTTTTCTAACCCTTCTCTTTTGTAAATTTTTTAAAACATTGACGATTAAAATAAAAAAAATTAAAATACTAAAAATAAATAATGGGTGTGAAAAATGACCTTGAATATTTCATTCAAAACAATTTCAACCCCAAACCTAGGTGTTTTAAGTGAGTCAGAGAGGAGAGGGCAATCCTCCAAGAGAGATCCTAGGTTCCCCTAACAAAAATTTTAATTGGGTATCCAAAATCCAATTGATAATGTTGGTGCAAGTAGGGTCGGTTGTGACTCCTAGGTGAATGTTTTATAATGTCAAAGTTTTAGTTATAGTTAGCAGGGGCAGGCATGACTCTTGGGTGACTTTGATGATGTAAAACCCCCTGGTCATGATCTCTCAGACCAAGGTGGCCCTGTAATAGATCTTTCGTTTAAAAAAATAATATTTTTGATTCCATTCTAAAGCCATTTTGAATTTATAAAAATTATTTAATGTTGCTTTTATATGAGAGTTTTATAATTTTAAATTTTACATAATTTCACATTTCAAAGATATAAATTAGATTTCAAGGCTTTTCATGTTTATATTTTTAACATTCTGGTCTATTTCTAGATTTTATTTTTATTTTTCTAACCCTTCTCTTTTGTAGATTATTTTAAAACTTCGATGATTAAAATAAAAATAATAATAATAAAATGCCAAAAATAAATGCATGGCTATGAAAAATGAGCTTCAATATTTCATTCGAAACAATTTTGATCCCATTCCAAATCCATTTTGAATTTATAAAATTATTTAAATTTGTTATATGAGAGTTTTATAATTTCAAATTTTACATAATTTCGCATTTAGAAGGTAAATCAGATTTCAAGGCTTTGCATGTTTATATTTTATATATTTTTAGCATTTTTGTCAATATCCAAATTTTATTTTTATTTTTCTAACTTCTCTTTTGCAGATTATTTTAAAAATTCTATGATTAAAATAAAAATAAAAAATAAATAAAATGCAAAAAATAAATACATTGGTGTGAATAATAAGCTTCAATATTTCATTTAAAACAATTTTGATCCCATTTTGAAGCCGTTAAAAAATAATAAAAAATATTTAAAGTTGTTATATAAGAGTTTTATAATTTTAGATTCTACATAATTTTTACATTTTGAAGATAAATCAGATTTCAAGGCTTTGCATGTTTATATTACCAGCATTTTTTATCCATTTTCATATTTTATTTTTATTTTTCTAACCCTTGTAGATTATTTTAAAACTTTAATAATTAAAAAAAATAAAATGCAAAAAATAAATACATTGGTGTGAAAAATGAGCTTCAATATTTCATTCAAAATAATTTCGATCCCATTTCGAAGCAATTTCGAATTTATAAAAAAATATTTAAAGTTGATGTTATATGAGAGTTTTATAATTTCAAATTTTATATAATTTTGCATTTCGAAGGTAAATCAGACTTCAAGGCTTTGCATGTTTATATTTTCAGTATTCTTGTCAATTTCTAAATTTTGTTTTTATTTTTCTAACCCTTCTTTTTTGTAGGTTATTTAAAACTTCGGTAATTAAAATAAAATAAAATAAAATGCCAAAAATAAAATACATAGATGTGAAGAATGAACTTCAATCTTTCATTCGAACTAATTTTGATCACATTCTGAAGTCATATATAATTTATAAAAATTATTTAAAGTTGTTATATGAGAATTTATAATTTTATATTTTACACAATTTTACATTTCATAGATAAGTAAGATTTCAAGGCTTTACATGTTTATATTTTCAACATTTTGGTCCATTTCCAAAATTTATTTTTATTTTTCTAACCCTTCTGTTTTGTAGATATTTTAAAACTTCTATAATTATAATAAAAATAAAAAAATTAAAATGCCAAAAATAAATGCATGGGTGTGAAGAATGAGCTTCAATATTTTATTCAAAACAATTTCAATCCCATTCCAAAGCCATTTTGAATTTATAAAATGATTTAAATTTGATACTATATGAGTTTTATAATTTTGAATTTTACATAATTTCAAATTTTGAAGGTAAATCAGATTTCAAGGCTTTGCATGTTTATATTTTTCATATTTTTAGCATTATTGTCTATTTCCATATTTTATTTTTATTTTTCTAACCCCTCTTTTGTAGATTATTTTAAAACTTTTGCGATTAAAATAAAAATTAAAAAAAAAAAATACAAAAAATAAATACATTGGTGTGAAGAATAAGCTTCAATATTTCATTTGAAACAATTTTGATTCCATTTTGAAGCCGTTTCAAATTTATAGAAATTATTTAAAGTTGTTATATAAGAGTTTTATAATTTCAAATTCTACATAATTTTGTATTTTGAAGGTAAATCAGATTTCAAGGCTTTGCATATTTATATTTTTAGCATTCTGATCATTTTCAAATTTTATTTTTACTTTTCTAACCCTTATCTTTTGTAGATTATTTTAAAACTTCGGTAATTAAAATAAAAAGTAAAAAAATTAAAATGCCAAAAATAAATACATGAGTGTAAAAAATGAGCTTCAATATTTCATTCGAAACAATTTTCATCCCATTCTGAATCCATTTTGAATTTATAAAAAAATATTTAAAGTTGATGTTATATGAGAGTTTAATAATTTTAAATTTTACATAATTTCACATTTGAAAGGTAAATCAGATTTCAAGGCTTTGCATGTTTATATTTTTAGCATTCTAGTCCATTTCTAAATTTTTCTTTTTATTTTTCTAACCCTTCTCTTTTATAGATTTGTGTGAAGAATGAGCTTCAATATTTCATTCAAGATAATTTCAGCCCCAAGCCCAGGTGTTTTAGGTGAGTTGGAAAGAAGAGGACAATCCTCCAAGGGAGGTCCTAGGTTCGAATCTCCACCCTATCAAAAAGTTGAATTGGGTACCCAAAATCCAATTGATAATGTTGGTGCGGGCAAGGTCGGGCGTGACTCCTGGGTGAAAGTTTTATAATTTTAGAGTTTTAGTTATAGTTAGTAGGGCCAAACGTGACTCTCGGGTTACTTTAATGATGTATACCCCTTGGTCGTGGTCTCTCAAACAAAGGCAACTCTGTAAGAGATCTTTCGCTTAGAAAAAAACAATTTTGATACCATTCCAAAGCTATTTTGAATTTATAAAAATTATTTAATGTTGTTGTTATACGAGAGTTTAATAATTTTGAATTTTACATAATTTTACATTTCAAAGGCAAGTAAGATTTCAAGGCTTTGCATGTTTATATTTTTAACATTTTGGTCCATTTATAGATTTTATTTTTAATTTTTAATTCTTCTCTTTAGCATATTTTTTTAAAACTATGATGATTAAAATAAAAATAAAAACAATAAAATGCTAAAAATAAATGTATCGGTGTGAATAATGAGCTTCAATATTTCATTCAAAACAATTTTGATCTCATTCCGAAGCCATTTCAAATTTATAAAAATATTTAAAGTTGTTATTATATGAGAGTTTTATAATTTTGGATTTTACATAATTTCACATTTTGAAGGTAAATCAGATTTCAAGGCTTTGCATGTTTATATTTTTTATATTTTCAGCATTCTTGTTTATTTCCAGATTTTTTTTTTTTTTTTTTTCTAATCCCTATTTTGCAGATTATTTTAAAACTTTTGCGATTAAAATAAAAATTAAAATGCAAAAAATAAATACAATTGTGTGAAGAATGAGCTTCAATATTTCATTCAAAATAATTTCGATCCCATTTTGAAGCCATTTTGAATTTATAAGAATTATTTAAAGTTTTTATATATAAGAGTTTTATAATTTTAGATTCTACATAATTTTACATTTTGAAGGTAAATTAGATTTCAAGGCTTTGCATGGTTATATTTTTAGCATTCTCATCTATTTTCATTTTTCATTTTTCTAACCCTTCTCTTTTGTAGATTATTTTAAATCTTCGATAATTAAAATAAAAATTAAAAAAAATTAAAATGCCAAAAATAAATACATAGGTGTGAATAATGAGCTTCAATCTTTCATTTGAAACAATTTTGATCCTATTTCGAAGCTAGTTTGAATTTATAAAAAAAATATTTAAAGTTACTGTTATGTAAGAGTTTTATAATTTTGAATTTTACATAATTTCATGTTTAATCAAATTTCAAGGCTTTGCATGTTTATATTTTTAGCTTTCTAGTCCATTTCCAGATTTTATTTTTATTTTTCTAACCTTTCTCTTTTGTAGATTGTTTTAAAAATTTTGCGATTAAAAAAATTAAAATACCAAAAATAAATACATGGGTGTGAAGAATGGACTTCAATATTTCATTTGAAACAATTTCAACCCCAAACCTAGGTGTTTTAGGTAAGTTGAAGAGGAGAGGGCAATTCTCCAAGGGAGGTCCCAAGTTCGAATCTCCACCCTAACAAAAAGTATAATTTGGTACCCAAAATTCAATTGATAATGTTAGTGCGGGCAGGGTCGGGTGTGACTCTCGGATGAAATTTTAATAATTTTGGAGATTTTGTTATAGTTAGCAGTGCTAGGAGTGACACCCGGGTGGCTTTGACGATGTAGAACCCACTGGTCATGGTCTCTTAGACCAAGGCAACCCCATAAGAGGTCTTTCGCTTAAAAAATAATAATTTGGATTTTACATAATTTCACATTTCGAAGGTAAATCAGATTTCAAGGCTTTGCATATTTATATTTTTAGCATTCTTGTCCATTTTTAGATTTTATTTTTATTTTTTTAACCCTTATCTTTTGTAGATTATTTTAATTCTTCGGTGATTAAAATAAATAAAATAAAATCCTAAAAATAAATACATGGGTGTGAAGAATGAGCTTCAATATTTCATTTGAAACAATTTCGAGGCCATTTTGAATTTATAAAAATTATTTAAAGTTGTTGTTATATGAGAGTTTTATAATTTTAGATTTTACATAATTTTATATTTCGAAGGCAAGTAAGATTTCAAGGCTTTGCAAATTTATATTTTTAGCATTCTGGTCCATTTCCAGATTTTATTTTTATTTTTTTTATCTTTCTTTTTTGTATATTATTTTAATTCTTCGATGATTAAAATAAAAATAAAATAAAATGCCAAAACTAAATGCATGGGTGTGAAGAATGAACTCCAATATTTCATTCAAAAAATTTTGATTCCATTCCAAAGTCATTCCGAATTTATAAAATTATTTAAAGTTATTGTTATATGAGAGTTTTATAATTTCGAATTTTACATAATTTCATATTTTGAAGGTAAATCATATTTCAAGGCTTTGCATATTTATATTTTTTATATTTTCAACATTCTTGTCCATTTCTAGATTTTATTTTTATTTTTCTAACCCCTCTTTTGCAAATTATTTTAAAACTTCTATGATTAAAATAAAAATTAAAAAAAATTAAAATACAAAAAATATATATTGGTGTGAAGAATGAGCTTCAATATTTCATTCGAAACAATTTCGATCTCATTCTGAAGCCATTTCAAATTTATAAGAATTATTTAAAGTTGTTATATAAGAGTTTTATAATTTCAAATTCTAAATAATTCTAAATCAGATTTCAAGGCTTTGCATATTTATATTTTCAACATTCTGGTCCATTTCCATATTTTATTTTTATTTTTCTAACCTTCTCTTTTGTAGATTATTTTAAAACTTTGACAATTAAAATAAAAATAAAAATACAAAAAATAAATAAACTTATCACTTCTCTTATCACTTCTAAGGAGAACTCTATTTTGACTACTCCTGTTACTATCAATGAGCTTCAAAAAGTAGTTTTTGAAATGCAAAAAGGGAAAACCCCAGGTCCTGATGGTTTTCCCATTGAGTTCTACCAAGAGTTCGGGGATATCCTTCATGTTGATTTATTAGAGGTGGTGGAAGAAGCCAGGAAAGCCAAAGAAATTTTGAAGGTTATCAATAAAACTTATATTACTCTTGTTCCAAAACATCAAGAGGTTGATCATATCTCACCTTTTAGACCTATTGCTTTATGTAATGTTCTTCTCAAAATCATGGCAAAAAGGTTGAATCCTCTTTTGCATAAGATTATTTCCCCAGAGCAAGGGGATTACGTGAAAGGACGTCAAATAGTATATGAGATAGTTCTTGCTCAGGAAGCCATCCATTCCATGGATATGCAAAAATCTCCTTCCATGTACATTCGGTTAGACTTATCCAAAGCTTATGTCTTCCTAAGAATGAAGGGGGGTTAGTATTCCAGTCTTCTATTAATAAAAACAAAGCTTTAGCTACTAAATTATATTGTAGGATGTTGCATAACCCCAATGCTCTTTGGGCCAATAATATCTGTGCTAAATATACTGAGAACAAAATTCTTGAAGACCTTGTTCGCTATCAAATTCCTACCAAAGGTTCTCCCATTTTAGCAGTTCTTAAGACTGGTAAGGATTTTATAGAAAAAAAATTATTTTGGATCATTCATAATGGTCAACAGGTAAATTTTTGGACAGATTCTTGGGATGGTCACAAGCCTTTGATAACTCATTTTCCTGATTGGAGGCCTTGGATGGAGGAGCTTCATCGAGCTAACTAGATAAAGGTGGCTAATTACTATCGGTACCATACTGGTAATTCAAAGGTTGGTAGATATTAGATCCCTATTGAGGACTGGCCTATTCAAATCCCATAAAGGCAAAAAAAAGATATCCAAGGCATCCTTCATATGAGATCCCTCTCTTGGTCCCATGAAAAAGATTGTTTTGGATGGAACAACACTACTAAGGGTGAGTATTTAGTTGCTCAAGGTTATTTGACCTTATGCCATAATAATCCCAACCATTCTTCTGACATATTTTCTCAATTATGGGCTCAAAATATTTGGCCTAAGGTGAGGTTCTTTAATTGGATTTTATTGCATCGTAGGGTGATTACTAGTGAGCAACTTATGAAGCATGGTTTTCATGGCCCTTTTAGATGTGAAATGTGTGAAGAGAATGTATAAACTCTCAACCATATTTTTATTGAGTGTACTTTAGCCTTTGAGCTATGGAGGAGAATGGCCACTTTACTTGGCTTACAATGGTCTAATTTTTTTACTTTTGAACAGCTTTGGATGGATTGGCCTAATCAAGAGGGTGTTGATCATTTTATTAGGCAGTTAGTTTGGATGGGTTCGACCATTCTTCTTTGGAATATTTGGAATGAAAGGAAAAACCAAATTTTTAATCAAGATAGGAAGGATATTCACTATATTTGACAAAAGACAGCCAACTTAGTTGAATCAGTCCATCAACTCCTTAATCACACCCAAAACTCCCACCAAATATGGGATCAAGTGATGCAAATATTGAAGATTAAATCTTCTAAGGGCAATCAACTTAAAGGGAATGTGAGTATTAGTAAGATTGATAAGACAAGAAATTGGTAACCTCCTCCTAAGGATTTTGGAAAATTCAATACTGATGGAGCCTCTAGAGGGAACCCTGGAAAAGCCAGTGTGGGAGGAATTGGTAGACTTTCAAATGGCTCCCTGGTTTTTACTTTTGCTAATAATTTGGGTATTCTTTCCAATAACCTTTCTGATGGGTATGGTATCCTTAGAGGCCTTAAGGAGGCTACTAAGGTTGGATGGGAAAAGGTGTTAGTTGAGTCTGACTCTCAACTTATGATTAATCTCTTGAAGACTTGTTCTAATAATCATAAGGTGGATTGGAGAATAAAAAGAATTATTGAGAAGATTTAATTAATCCAGATGGAATTTTTGAAAGTTGATTACAATCATGTGGTCAGAGATCAAAACAAGACTGTTGATGCTTTAGCTAATTTGGCTTTGTACAAAGGTTATCTTACTTATTATGGCCACCTTCCTAGATGGTGGGCTTCTCAAATTAGGGAAGCTCTTATTTCTATTATTTCTTTGGATGGCTCCAGTTCTGAAGGTACCTGAAAGCACGAGATTCCGGAAGATTTGAAAAGAAAACTATTGCGATGCATCCAAAATCAAACAAACGCTTAAGTCCTACAATG
Organism: Wollemia nobilis; assembly: GCA_028583015.1. NCBI lineage: Eukaryota > Viridiplantae > Streptophyta > Pinopsida > Araucariales > Araucariaceae > Wollemia > Wollemia nobilis. The sequence continues at coordinate 512,148 of JAQPPZ010003279.1, forward strand.
TGAAATGCATGAAATGAAAAGTGACGAATTGAACAGAGACAAAAGAAAGTATAGAAGACATAGCCCTTTTTATTTTACTCTCTTAATCTCAGTTACAAAGATGCCTCCTCCCTTTTCATGGGCTAGGAGCATTTAAAAGAGTTTTGGTTACAATCATGACTTAGTGCTCCTCCTTCTGCATGCCCACATTTGAGATGGGTGAGCCAGTGTTGTCATCGCTGGTGTTGATGAATCCTTGATCCTTGCTACTCCTCCTACATTCAAAGAAACAAAAAAATTGTTAGTAGCACCTGTGACAAAAGATGAAGCGTTTGACCTTAAAAACCAATGGAGGATGCATGCATAAGATTAACTAAACCAGTGAATAAAATGACTCCAAGTAACCTACAATTTTGACAAAGACCAGAGAACATTACCAGAGGGCCACTACCATCAAAATAGTCGGGGAAATGCCGTCGATTTGAGTTCGACTATAATTCGTCCCTGGTCAGGACGAATTCTACTGTAATTCATCCCCGGGTAGGATGAATTCGCCTATGACAAAACGTTGAAGTAATCCTGCCCAAATGTCACGTCTCGGGATCTCCAAAAGTCCTGCAAACATAGGGGTTAGCTAATTGGGGGCATTTTGGGACGACCCAGATGGTCGGATTTCCCCAATTTGATCTCCATCAACGAGAATTTGACGTTGTTACCTGCCAGTTAGTGAGGACCACAAAAGCGACAAAACATGATAATATTTGATCAAAGTCTTATGAAATCGAAATTATAAACTATCTAAACAACATAAAATGGAATGGAATATAAACTAGTGATAAAAGAACAACTTAAAATGAAACTAAGAAGTGTGGGGCGCCCAGGCAGGCCACCCACCGTTAGAACTTGATTTTGGCACCAATCCACTTGGGATGGGCCCAAAATCTCTTGTAATGGGTTATCGGTGAATTGGTAGATCAATGTGGTCAAATGTCGGGTTTTGGGTCCGAATTCACACTTCCAATAGCCACCCAATAACCTCTCTTGCGAAAGAGATTAAGGATGTGGAAGAGGTGAATCAAAATGGTAAAAGGTGGTATTTAATTTGGCAGCACTTCATTGCTTTAAAATGCCTCCAACTTGTCTTCTTTTGGGTGGGAAAGTCCACCATTTTATAGACCCAAGGGGTATCTTTTGTAGGGGCATGCAGGGGTGCCATGTGGCGGCCATGCCTTCTCAAGAGGGAGGAGACTCCTCCCTGACTTGGGCTTCCATAACTGCCCTTGTGACAGTCCTCTAACGCCCAATCTACCCACCTACACGCGCATGCAAGGCATGAGGCATTAATTGACTGTCCTCGGCTACCACTTGGCACCATTTTTCTTTTTTCCTGTTGAACTTTGAATTCATCCTCACCCAAAGTGAATTCAGAATTTGTCCCTGGGTGAGACGGATCCCAATTTGAATTCGTCCCTAGTCAGGACGGATACTAAGCAAAGTGTCTGAATGTGCCAACTGCCTTTTGACCTTACAAAATTGTTACAAAAGTGGTTAGGACCACTATTTAACCTCTGAGGGCTGCCCTGAGGGCTGTGTGTGTCAAAGCGATCAGTTTTTGCAGTCACATAATTAGATTGGTGATGTTTTGGTGTCTACAGATGCCCCTTTTTGGGATGTGTTGTGCATGGTGCAACGTCGAGCAAAAATAGATAACCAAAGCACTAATGATTAGGGTTTCTTGGTAACCTAACCAACTTTTGATGCCCCAAGTATGGAAAGGGCATGCATTCTTGAATCCTTGCTTCTGACGAGCTAAGGAATTTGATTTCAAGTATTAACCTATTTTGGTGAGGTGTGACTTGAGCTTGGACATTGATCAGTCATAATTAGGCAAAGGGCGCAACCTTTTGTCCATAAGGGAACCTTGTGTTCATGCTTCGGGAATGCCAAGTGTTTGATCAATTTGTGATTATTGCTTGTTTACTGCCCCAAGCAGGGGCGTAATTGTCTTTGTCAATGATTCTTTGAATGCATGTCATTTTCCTTAATTGGGTGTGTGTTTGTTGATTTGTGACTAAGTGTGACTACCCCCTCAAGCGACGAATCGATGATGGAATGACCTTCATGAGAAAAGCGATGAGTCACTTGACCCAAGATGACTTGTGCAAGGGTGCCTTCGGAGATTTAGCATTAAGCATGTGCAATTTTTCTGACATTTAGACCTGTTTTTGGTGGGTGTTAACCCTTTTTGCGATGCTTTTTGGAGCTAAAATTGGCGAAAATTCGTCCTCCCATGGAGCGGTCCTGCTAAAGTAGCCTTATTAGGGAGTAGGATAGTGGCAATTTGTGACCCCAATGTCTATTTTGTATGCTCGGGATGTCAAGTGCAATAACACTCTTATTGGGCAAGTTTATTAGCTGTTTTAGTGCTTTTTTGTTCAATTTTTGATGTTTTTTGAAATTTTTGGCCTGAATTCATCCCAGGGTGGGACAAATACCAGCTTAGAATTTTTCCCATGGTGGTATGAGCGCCAACAAGAGCACTCATCCTAGGGGAAGACAAATTTAAGCTAAAAAGTCCTATTTAAAGGCAAAATCTAGGGTTTGGGCTCATTTGCATCTGATTTTTCTTGTGATTTGGAGCTCTGGGGAGGAGGTTAATTCTGTGAAAGGAAGCGCTGCCGAATTTTCCCTGCCATCATGAGTGCACAAACCGGGTCAAGCGGTGGAGCCGAAGCGAGACCAATAAGTGTTCCTAGTTTTTATTGATTTTATTTAAAACTGTAAGTGTTTTGTTTAATTATTTTTGTGATGATGTTTTTCAAAATTGTAACACTTAAACCCTGAAACTAAGCTGAAGACAACTAAGACTTAGTTGTAGTGCACAACCTAGGTGAAGAATTTTTTATTTTACTTTTAACTAAACCCTAGGATAAATGGAACGTAAAACCCTAAGACATAGTTTTTGTTGTTTTTTTTTTTTTGAATTTTTGTTCTGTTTTATTTTTTGGAATTTATCAGTTAGGATTAGGAACCCTAGAACTGAAAAATTATTATTTTTTGTTTGAATTTTGAATTTTTTTTTTGTTTTTTAAATTCATCAGTTAGGATTAAAAAACCCTAGAATTGAAAAATTATTTTTTTGAATTTTTATGTTTGTTTTTTGTTGTACATTGGTAGGCAATGTTGTATATTCATGTTATTGTTGTACAGTTCTTTTCCATGATTTTAATTTTTTTGAATTGTTTTCTTTTGCAGGTTGTTAGGAGCCGATACCATGTACCCACTGCTTTCACTGAAGCATGGGGGGGCTGACTGAGGCTGACTGGGAGTGGCTTGATGCCCTTGGGCTCAAGCAAGTGGCTCGACTAGAACCTGTGGTCGCGAATCAGGCCTATTTGATGGCCCTGATCAATATTTGGGATCTACAGACCAACACCTTCCATCTCCCAATAGGGGAGATGACTGTTACTTTGGAGGATATCTATCGGATTTTGTAGATTTTGATAGATGGACTACCAATCAGGACATCATCACATGATCAACGGATAGCTGTATTGACTAGATGCTTTGGGCATGGGGAGGAGCTGGGTGTGGAGGATCCACTATAGAGGGCAGAGGGCAACTACCATATTGGCAGGATTTTGATCTGATGGTGGCTGGAGAGGGGGGTGTTGGGCATGAGGCACGCATTCCTTATGGGCCTCATGTCCAACATGTTATTACCTGACTCATCAGGCATGAGGTTCCTATGGAACCTGCTGGATTTGGCTTGGCATTTGGTAGAGTGCCCGATAGAGGCACCGCTTATTATGAGATGGAGACAGACACTGTTGGCACAGCTCTATGGGGAGATGTATGAGGTCCACTATCGACAGCAAAATGGGATTAGTTGTAGCTACCTATCGTAGTGCTGGGCTTGGCAGCACATAGCAGTGGAGAGGCCAAGCAGGTTACCATGGATGACTCGAGCAAAGATGGAGGATAGGGAGATAGGTTATGCAGTTCTATGGTGGCGATCTGGGGAGCAGGGGCATAGTCGACGATGGGCAGGTTCCGTAGGGCAATATGTCGATACCTTCTCTCGACTTACTCTAGGGGAGGTGGTTTGGCACCCTTATCAGGACTGTCCAGCCTGGTCGAAGGCTAGAGAGTGGCTCCGACGGGTATGTAGAGAGCGATGGCTAATTGGGTAGCATAGGACCGAGCATGAGTTCTTCTCGTACAGCCGGGTGACCCGATAGTTTGGGGTGCACCAGGGGTTTCTTGGTGAGCCCATGGTCTATCGACATCGGGGGGATGAGAGGACTCTAGACCGATCGGTCATCGTGCCACTGGGTGAGGATTCAGACTCGATGATCGACGTCCTAGATATGGATGACGTTGGGACTACCGCTGAGTATGACTCATGGTGGGTACTGCAATGATGACGGGGAGAGGTGCCACTGGGAGGCGCAAAGGTGACAATGATAGGTGGGGAGGGTGCTGAGGCACCAGGGGATGATTTGGGAGCTCCTTTGGAGGATGCGGATATGGTGGAGGTAGAGGGTGAGGATGCAAATTTGGGAGCTCCGGATCAGTCGAAGATGCAGGACATTACAGAGCAGTGGGAGCCAGAGCAGGCTACTGTTCCAGAGAGTCCCACACCTCAGGTGAATGTAGAGGAGATGGAATTCGAGGTATGCACTGAGAATGCACATTTTTCAAAGCTGCTATGGAGGCGATACAAGGAGCTAAAGGATTCTCTACGAGAGAGGGATCTCCTGTAGGCTCAGCTAGCAGAGTGAGAGAGCACACGGGTGGTGTCTCACCAGTAGGAGGTCCTGTAGATCCATGCAATGAAGGAGGATTCCTTCATAGCTACGATAGTACAAAATGTCTCCTATCAAGACATACTTAGCCGCTTTCTACTTGAATGCTCGTTTTACGACATGTGTCAATCCAAGCGGGAGATTACCTAACTTGAGGTAGTCTCTAATGGGTAAATACCAGTCCTGTTGATCAAAAACCTCAACAGTATGAACAGCCAATCCCTCTTGAAGTTCATCCCTAGCAAACGTTGAGTGGGACAGAACTTATAAGAATAGCATTGTGTTGCTATTAATGGGAGTAGGGGAGAACAAGGACCCCCAGTTGGCATGTTTCAGACAATCTTGGATTCAAGAGAACTTATCCAAGGATGGTTCAATCTGGATCATGTGGATTCTTGGTGTCAAGTCAGAGCTTGCACGCTCCATCGCGGATTGCGATAGGGTTTTGACTTGAATGGTTGTCATATCACCGGAAAGGTCATGCAGGATTAGTGACCCCAAGGAGGCCATTGGGTCCATAAAATGATTCGATGACCGAGGGAGTGCCTCGATGTCGTACCACTCAAGTTTTTCTAGGAATTTGTCCATAAGGGCTTTATAAGCTTGTAGAACTGGGCATTTGCATTGGAATACCCCTTTGACTTGATTGACAATTAACAGTGAATCACCAAAGATGTTCAGTCATTTGATGTTCATGGCGATTGTTGTCTGAAGACCTATGAGCAAGGCTTCATACTCTGCATTATTATTGGTGCATGGGAAATTTAATTTAAATGACAGGGGCATTGGATTGCCCTACGGTGTGAAGAATACTATTCCCGTGCCACCACCTTGCTCACATTTAGAACCATCAAAAAATAGGGTTATGTCATCCTGTGACTCAAGCTCATCAAAATTTGGCGATTCTGAGACATGGAAGACCCCATCATCGGGTGGTTCTATGACTAGAGGCTAATCATCTTCAAGAGGAGCCTCTGCTAGTCGATCGGCTATGACTTGTCCTTTGATAGATTTATGTTCGATAAACTCTATGTCAAATTCTGTCAACAACATGATCCATTTCGTCATGCGACTACTATGATAAGTACGACTCATCATGTATCACAATGGATTCTCCTTAGACACAACATACGTAGTGTTGCTCAGCATGTAGTGGCGTAGCTTTTTGGTAGCAAATACCACTGCCAAGCAGAGTTTCTCAATGTATGCATAGTTAAGTTCATAACTAACTAGGGTGCGGCTAAGAGAATAAGTAGCCTGTTCTTTGTGAAGTTCATTCTTTTGGGCCAGCATGGCACCCAATGCCACCTCAGTAGCTGAGATGTATAAGTAGAATGGAACTCTTGGTCTAGGTGGTGCCAATACTAGCGATGAATCCAAGTATTGTTTGATGTCGTCAAAGGCTGACTGGCACTCGCCATCCCAGTGATATGTAACCCCCTTATGCAATAATTTATTCATGGGTCGGCACTTGTCAGATAACTGTGCTATGAAGCATTTGATTGACGTGACCTTTCCCTGCAAACTTTTGAGCTACTTAATGGTAGTTGTGGGAACCATTTCAAGGATTGCCTTGACTTTATTTGGGTCCACCTCGATACCTCGCTTTGAGACTATGAAACCCAAGAGTTTTCCAGATGTGATGCCAAATACGCACTTCTTGGGATTCAGTCTGACTTTATGCTCCATGAGGCGATCGAGGATCTTGCTTAAGTCATCGAGATTATTTGGGCGCAAAAGAGACTTGGCCAAAAAATCATCCATGTGATCTTCCAAAGTTTTATGCATGTAATCATGGAAGATGTACGTCATGGCACGTTGGTAGGTTGCGCCAACATTTTTAAGGCCAAAAGGCATGACCTTATAACAAAATGTCCCCCAAGGCATTGTGAACGTCATTTTTAGTTGGTCCTCGGGATTGATACAAATCTGATTGTATCTCGAGAAACCATCCATCAGGGATAGCATTTCGTGACCTGCTATAACATCTACCAACGCGTCAATGCTTGGTAAGGGGAAATCATCCTTAGGACTCGCTTTGTTTAGATCTCAAAAATTAGTGCATATGCGAATCCTCCTATTGGGATTTTTGACGAGCACCATGTTGGACAACCATGGCGGATAATCCATGCAGATGACAAACTGTGCATCCAACAACTTTTGCAATTTGTCTTTGACCATCAAGGCCATTGTTGGGTGCATCTTACGTAGTTTTTGCTTAACTGGCTTGATTGTCGGATCAAGCATCAGATTATGCGTGACTATCTACGGATCTAGCCTCGACATGTCTCTGTATGACCATGCAAAAACCTCCTTCTTCTCTTTGAGAAGGGCAATGTAGTCGGCTTGCTCTTCAGAGGATAAGCTTACCCCCAGCTTGATAATCTATGGATTCATTGGATCTAATCTGATGTCTACGTCAGTCGTCCATCTCCTTGACTGACATGTGGGATCCGTCCTCCAACTGATGTGGAGTCAGGATCAAATGGATATCGTTAGCTGAGTTTAAATCTGTGTTGGTAACCTTGGGTTCCTCTTCAGCCTAAAAGATATCCTGAGCTATCCCTGGGGTAAAATGAGGCATTTTATCGAAATTCCAGTACTCTAATGGGGATGGAGGTGAATTGACGCAATCCTAGTCGATGGCATCTATGTCTAGATGCAAGGACCATGCTGGATCAGTCGGATTGCGGATGGGTGCGGTCAAATCAATGGAGATCATGTGGATGAAGTGAATTTGGTCTCCATTACCGTGGATGTGATGACTCAAACATTCTGGATGTTCCCTATGTTTTGGATCTGGCTCTAGAAGGACAGGCACGAATGGATCGACCCTATGTGCTAATAGGAAGACAGGGTCTTCCCTCGACACTGATGTCATTATAGGGTCTCGAGGTGGACGATGCTCATCATAAACTTGGAGCCACGGATCCAACACTTGGTCCCACCCTACTGGGTCTATGTACCACTCGTGCCCTAGCATTATGCCCATCTGTGCAAATAAGTCATTAATCTCTAAGGGATGCCATTGATTAAGCATTTTTTGCCTTTGTTGCATTTGTCACATGTGGTTGAGATAGGCCATCTCAGTCTCATCTTCCGAATCGCTGTCGGAGATCCAAAAACCCTCATTGGCTTCGACAATTGCTTGCGACATCTGAGGTTCATCTTGTTCTAGCAAATTAATCTGGTCCCATTGCGGTTGTTCCACACTTGGTGGGGGGACCTGATTCTCTTAACACAGCACTGGTTCAATTGGAACCTCTAAAGGGAACAGATTTAAAAATATCTCTTGCCAGTTATTCATGGGAACCTCCTGTGAGTGATCACTATCGGATCTGAAGGGAACATATGATACTGGTTCATGTTCTACTTTATCCTTCGAAGATCCTTCTAGAAACTGTTTATGCTCTCCTTGAAGGTTAGTTCCCAAACTTTCACCTCTCTCTAGCAAAGGAGAAGGATTACTGATGTTACCAAGGGTGGTTGTTGACCATGGTAGGTAATCTCCCAATGTATAAGTTGTGTTTGGGTTGACATACGGATCTGATGGCAATCCACCCTTGTTGCCTATTCCTAGGCCTTGCATGTTTTCCACCAAGATGTCTAAGGGCAGGGGGTGGTTGAACCCTTCTCCTGACTTGTCATAAGGCATTTGGTATCTTGGATAGAAAAGGACACGCACTCCTTGCTCATACCTACCTAACCCGTATCCATGCCAATTACATTGGCCAAGATATCTCAGAGTGAAGTCCGGGTTAGACAGATAGTTGACATTTTCTGCAAAAGGCTCTTCATCCTCGTCCTTTTGCATGCATGGTTCAGCACCATGGTCAAGGCCCCCATACACAAAATTGTTCTGGTTTGGTGGGTAGCCTAAAGGAACAACTGTCCCGATGGGGAGACAAGGTCTCCCCATGTCTTGCACTGACTCTAGCGCAGGCGTTGCTACAACATTCTACACTAGATACTCCCCCAAGCCCGTACTGGCCATTTCAATAGTAATTATTGGCGATTGAGAGGGAGAGAACGGAAGTCCTTCTGGAGTCCATTCCATGTTAGGTGGACTAGGAGCCTCAGCTTCCATTGTGCTAGGTATCTCTTCTGTTGAGATGGTTTATATTGTTGGCAGCACCTCTTCTAGGGGTTGAGCTTCTTCCAGGATTTGTTTCCCTTTGTCCTTCTATTTAGCCACGACAAGTGGTTTTGGTAGTGAAGGAATGGACAATGAAGATGCACCTGGCTGGGATTTTGATGGATTAGTCACTAGTGGTGCCCACGACATCAGACCCTGTCTAGATGGATTTAACTAAAAATCCAAGTGCGTCGATGGGAGGGTCGATTGTAGCATCAACTGCACCGCATTGCAATATTTGAAGGGTTCTAAGTCCGTCGGGACTACATGTACTTCTCCTTCAAATGCATACTTCAAACACTGGTGAGCTATCAAAGGGACACACTTCATGTCCTTGATCCATGGTCGCCCTAGTAATATGTTGTACACCATATCGCCTTCCAAAATATGGCACAATGTAGGTATCATTTTTTTTCCTACCTGAACGGGTAGAACAATTGTGCCGACTATTGAGCATATCGCATCATTAAATGCTCATAGTGTCTAAGTGGAAGCGGTGATATGATAGGCTGGCAGCTTCAGATGTTTCAATGCTGCTGTAGTAATGATGTTACTAGATGAGCCAGTGTCTACCAACACCCTCTTAAATCATCAGATACTGATTTAACTTTATCTTCTCAAAAGGTGATGACTGGCTTTGCGCATTGTTTTACATGTCCCAAAAAATTATTGAAAGAATTCACTTCGTGGGGCTGCAACTCGATGGCTTTCAAAATCTCCATGGGAGCCTCTCGATGGGGCGCTGATTGCTGTATAAGCTCATATATGGAGAGCCTAGTCGATGTAGTCCACAAACTTTGTGTGAGTTTGGTCTGTATCGTGACCTCAAGTCTAGGCAGAGGCAATTGCACATGGTGTTGTTTAGGTTGCGATGTTTCTGGAACTTCTCTTGTGGCTGCCTCAGGGGCAACTCCTGGGTATTTCTTGTTCCTAGTCACTATGTTGATCATTCCCACATACCCTTGCATGGGGAAATTCTGTCGCACCTCATTGACCTAAAGGGGTTTTTCCTGTGCCTCATGTGCAGGCAAGGGATCCTTGAAGACTCTCATCTGCTAGTTATTTGATGCTATGGGGTTGTCCACTGCCAATGTTTTATTATCAATCAAGTCTTGTATCAATCCCTTGAATTTCCAGCATGCGTTCAGGTCATGTCCCCTTTGCCTATGGAACCTACAATATAAATCCTCTCTGTATCCCTTAGGCTTGGGAGCGTTAAGATCTATGGTTTGGATCTCTAGAAGGGTGATTAAATTTGTCGCTGACAAGCGGTCAAATAGGGAGTCCCTTCTGCTTAGGGCGACGCTACTGATTTTGCTCCTATTTTTTATTTTCTCTTTCATAATTATTAGGAGGCACTGCCTGATAATTAGCCTTTTGAGGCTGTATTTCTTGTGCAGGCTTAGGAACATTTATCGCAACTTGATTAACCATGACGGGTTTTGGTTGCGTAGTCCCTGTCTTTGTATTTTTGTTCCACTCTTTCTTTTTAGGTTTGGCAATTTTGCCATCCTATATTTTGATCTCTTCGATAACTCTGGCTTGCGCTAGAGCCTCTTCCAAGGTGGTGTATTGCTGCAGCTGCAACAGCCCAGATATCGATCTCAGACAACTTCATGAAAACATTTGTGTGAGGTCGGACATAGGGGGAAGGTATGGTAGCTTAGAAAGCAGAGCCCTCCATCGATTCCCATAGGTCGCCATTGTCTCTTCCTCATATTTCCTAAGGCTGGCTAGGTCACTCAGTGACACATTCTTCTTGGTGTTGAAGGTGAAGCGTTCAAGGAATGCGTCCACTAATTGATCCAAATTATTGATGTTGTGCTTCAGCAACTGGGTGAACCAATCCGAGGTAGGGCCTACGAATGTGATTATGAATGTCCTTAGCAATAGCTCATCATTATCTTGAATGCCAAAGCATTGGCTTAGGAATCTTGTCACATGCTCTTGAGCATCCTCTTCACCCTTAAAGACTACCAATTGAGGCAACTTGAAGTGTTCGGGGTAAAGAGGTGTGGGCACTGACGGATGCACTAGATGACTACGAAGTTGATGTAACATGGACTTTTGGTGCCCAGAAGCTTTGGTCTCCACAGACTCCAAACGCTCTAATAGTGCTTTGTATGCATCGAAAGATTTAATCTCTTCCTCTTTTGTTTGCTACCATTGTGAGTTGTGGGATACTGGAGGCCTATGGGGGGGTGGCCAAATGGTAGCCCTCCCGCATTTATAGGGCATTTCGGCTCGTTCTACTTCTGGTTCATACTCCTCATAAAATTCTTGAGGAGTCTCTGGGCGAGACCTATGACCCTGAGTGAGTCTCTGCTGAGGGTACTCATCGTTATTTCGAGGAGTGGACTCCCTCTCAATTCTATGGGGTCTCAGAGGTAAAGCTTGACGAGGTCGCGGAGACCTATCCTGCACCAAGGGATTATGCCTCTCATATTGTTCTACTTTTTGGGTGTGAGGGGTTGGCCCCCTCTCAGGTAGTTTATAAAGTAGATCATCCGCTTCGCGCTGCATGCGCTCTTTGTTGAGGCGGTATAATCGCTCTAACTGCTAATGATCTTGCTCAAGTCGCGTGATCTAGGCTTGGTGAGCGGCATGTCTGGCGACTACCAGGTCAATTTGGTCTGCCATCTTGGGATTAGGAGGCTTGAATGTTTCTCCTATGTATTTGCCTCGGTCTTGATGATATGAGATTTCAATGGGTCGCTTCCCTCTATCGAGGTTGGCGGTATTTACCTGAGGCTCTGGCCTCGATGTGTGACCATGGTATCTAGCAGGTGCAGAAGCGCAAGGCTCCCACACTGTATATTACTATCGAGGAATTTAATGGTCTTCCTCGTACTCCCTTTCATGGGTGTGAAAGGGGCGGGCGGAGTTAGCTCACCCTGTGTGGAGAGCCCTGCGCTCTGGGTTTTGTCTTTTAGTTCTAACAATGATGGGAGGCAAAGGAGAAATGCCATAGTCACATTGTCTCTCCTTAGGGGCACTGTGCCTCTCTAGCACTTTTTTGCACAGTGGCCACTCATATCTAGCCTCTAAAGGCGGTCTTCTATTTACGTTGAGTGCCACATGTAAATCTTCTTCCCGAAAGGGGCTATGCTGAATGGGCATGTCCCCTAGAGGGGTATCCCTATAATTCCACCTTGATATGGAATGATGTGGACTCTCTTGTGGTTCAGACCGCTAAGGCGGTATGGCCAAGTCCTCAGGGCTAAAGTGAAGGTGACTTGTGCCCGCTCCTTGTACACTTTCTGTAGCATCTACCCTTGATTGGGCTTGGCTACAGATGCACACCATGGTGGTGCTCTTCTACCAGCTAAGCAAATTTTATATTTTTTATGATTTTTTTATTTTTTTTGTTACACTAAGCAAAAATGAACACACACATACACAAACGGTGATTATATCTTTTAAAGATTAATGGTGTGTCCTAGACTGGTTTTAGTGTGTTTTGATGATTTTGTTTTGTTTTTGAAAGTTTTGAAGAACGTTTAAATGCAGAATGTTGTCTCATATAACTGCTATAAATGGTTGCTCCTTCAATATACCATTGCCCGACCGATATACCAACCTCTCTATATACCCGCCCTTACAAGAGGGAAACTATAGGTACGTGAGAGCAGATGGTACATGGTACATAGGCGATACGAAAGGGGAATTGTCCTATTAATGACACCTACCATAGAAGATTTATCCTCACATGCTGAGAATTGCCCCAGCGACACTCAATCAGCTTTCGTCAGGATTTATGCCTAACAACAGTGACAATCGAGGTAAATGGATGCAAAAATCAAGCCAAGGTGGTGATGAACCCACCGTTGGTCTTGATCAAGGGCTGGGGTCTTACGACCAGCTCCTTGGTTTAAAAATGCCACGTGATGTGTGTGTGGTTCTTTTTATTAAAAATTGAAACAAGCAGAAGCAACTACTTTCCTTAAGAAGGCAAAATTGAAAGAAAACAGAAATAGAAAAGCAAAAAATCACAAGAACAGTTTAGGACCCTTACCTTTTCTCTGCCTAAACTTGTTGTTTTTTATCCTCGGCCCTGAAAATGTACATAAAAAAATTCATCCCTGCGTGAGACAAATTACAGAACAGAATTCGTCCCTATCTGAGACGAATTAGAATTCGTCTCATGGTCAAATGAATTACAGTCAGGTATTTGCCACAGGTAGAGACGAATAACAGTCAGAGCTCGAACAATGGTACTTGTGATAAAAAAACATAAAATTTTGATCAGTTTCTTGATCTTAAAAAAATCAGGGGATAGAGTCCCACCGTGATCGCCACTGAAAGCACGAGATTTTGAAAGATTTGAAAAGAAAACTATTGTGATGCATCCAAAATCAAACAAACGCTTAAGTCCTACAATGTGAAATGCATGAAATGAAAAGTGACAAATTGAAAAGAGACAAAAGAAAGTATAGAAGACACAACCCTTTTTATTTCACTCTCTTAATCTCGGTTACAAATATGCCTCCTCCCTTTTCAGGTACTAGGAGCATTTAAAAGAGTTTTGGTTACAATCATGACTTAGTGCTCCTCCTTCCGCATGCCCACATTTGAAATGGGTGGGCCAGAGTGTTGTCGTCGTTGGTGTTGATGAATCCTTGATCCTTGCTACTCCTCCTGCATTCAAAGAAATAACAAAATTGTTAGTAGCACCTATGACAAAAGATGAACCGTTTGACCTTAAAAACCAATGGAGGATGCATGCATAAGATTAACTAAACCAGTGAATAAAATGACTCCAAGTAACCTGCAATTTTGAAAAAGACCAGATAACATTACCAGAGGGCCACTGCCATCAAAAAAGTCGATGAAATGTCACCGATTTGAGTTCGACTGTAATTCGTCCCTGGTCAGGACGAATTCTACTGTAATTCGTCCCCGGGTAGGACGAATTCGCCTATGACAAAATGTCGAAGTAATCCTGCCCAAATGTCACATCTCGAGATCTCCAAAAGTCCTGCAAACATAGGGGTTAGCTAATTGGGGGCATTTTGGGATGACCTAGATGGTCGGATTTCCCCAATTTGATCTCCATCAATGGGAATTTGACGTCGTTACCTGCAAGTTAGTGAGGACCACAAAAGCGACAAAACATGATAATATTTGATCAAAGTCTTATGAAATCGAAATTATAAACTATCTAAACAACATAAAATGGAATGGAATATAAACTAGTGATAAAATAACAACTTAAAATGAAACTAAGAAGTGCGGGGCACCCAGGCGGGCTGCCCACCCTTAGAACTTGATTTCGGCACCAATCCACTTGGGATGGGCCCAAAATATCTTGTAATGGGTTGTCGGTGAATTGGTAGATCAATGTGGTCAAATGTCGGGTTTTGGGTCCGGATTCACACTTCCAATAGCCACCCAATAACCTCTATTGCGAAAGAGATTAAGGATGTGGAAGAGGTGAATCAAAAGGGTAAAAAGTGGTATTTAATTTGGCAGCACTTCGTTGCTTGAAAATGCCTCCAACTTGTCTTCTTTTGGGTGGGAAAGTCCACCATTTTATAGACCCAAGGGGTCTCTTTTTGAGGGGCATGCAGGGGTGCCATGTGGCGGCCATGCCTTCTCAAGAGGGAGGAGACTCCTCCCTGACATGGGCTTCCATGACTACCCTTGTGACAGTCCTCTAATGCCCAATCTGCCCACCTACACGTGCATGCAAGGCAGGAGGCATTAATTGACTATCCTCGGTTGCCACTTGGTGCCATTTTTCTTTTTGTCCGTTGAACTTTGAATTCGTCCTCACCCAGAGTGAATTCAAAATTCATCCCTGGGTGAGATGGATCCCAATTCGAATTCGTCCCTGGTTGGGACAGATACTAAGCAAAGTGCCTGAATGTGCCAACTGCCTTCTGACCTTACAAAATTGCTACAAAAGTGGTTAGGACCACTGTTTAACCTTTGAGGGCTACCCTGGGGGCTGTGTGTGTCAAAGCGATCAGTGTTTGCAGTCACATAATCGGATTGGTGTTGTTTTGGTGTCTACAGATGCCCCTTTTTGGGATGCATCGTGCATGGCACAAGACCGAGCAAAAATAGATAACCAAAGCACTAATGATTAGGGTTTCTTGGTAACCTAACCAACTTTTGATGCCCCAAGTATGGAAAGGGCATGCATTCTTGAATCCTTGCTTCTGACGAGCTAAGGAATTTGATTTCAAGTATTAACCTATTTTGGTGAGGTGTGACTTGAGCTTGGACATTGATCAGTCATGATTAGGAAAAGGGCGCAACCTTTTGTCCATAGGGGAACCTTGTGTTCATGCTTTAGGAATGCCAAGTGTTTGATCAATTTGTGATTATTGCTTGTTTACTGCCCCAAGCAGGGGCGTAATTGTCTTTGTCAATGATTCTTTGAATGCATGTCATTTTCCTTAATTGGGTATGTGTTTTTTGATTGGTGACTAAGTGTGACAACTGAAAGCACGAGATTCTGAAAGATTTGAAAATAAAACTATTGCGATGCATCCAAAATCAAACAAACGCTTAAGTCCTACAATGTGAAATGCATGAAATGAAAAGTGACGAATTGAATAGAAACAAAAGAAAGTATAGAAGACACAAACCTTTTTATTTCACTCTCTTAATCTTGGTTACAAAGATGCCTCCTCCCTTTTCAGGGGCTAGGAGCGTTAAATGAATTTTGGTTACAATCATGACTTAGTATTCCTCCTTCCATGTGCCCACATTTGAAATGGGCGGGCCAAAGTGTTGTCGTTGCTTGCATTGATGAATCCTTGATTCTTGCTACTCTTCCTATGTTCAAAGACACAACAAGTCATTAGTAGCACCTGTGACAAAATATGAAGCGTTTGACCTTAAAAACCAATGGAGGATGCATGCATAAGATTAACTAAACCAGTGAATAAAATGACTCTAAATAACCTGCAAATTTGATAGAGACCAGAGAACATTACCATAGGGCCGCTACCATAGGGCCGCTGTCATCAAAATAGTCAGACAAACACCACCGGTTCGCATTCCACTGTAATTCGTCCCTAGGCAGGACGAATTCTACTGTAATTCGTCCTCCGGTAGGACGAATTCGCCTGCGACAAAGCGTCAAAGTGATGCTACCCAAATGTCGCTCCTCAAGATCTCCAAAAGATCTACAAACATAGGGGTTAGCTAATTGGGGGCATTTTGGGATGACCCAGATGGTCGGATTTTCCCAATTTGACCTCCATCAATGGGAATTTGACGTCGTTACCTGCAAGTTAGTGAGGACCACAAAAGCGACAAAACATGATAATATTTGATCAAAGTCTTATGAAATCAAAATTATAAACTATCTAAACAACATAAAATGGAATGGAATATAAACTAGTGATAAAAGAACAACTTAAAATGAAACTAAGAAGTGTGGGGTGCCCAGGCGGGCCGCCCACTATTAGAACTTGATTTCAGCCCCAATCCACTTGGGATGGGCCCAAAATCTCTTGTAATGGGTTATCGACGAATTGGTAGATCAATGTGGTCAAATGTCGGGTTTTGGGTCCGGATTCACACTTCCAATAGCCACCCAATAACCTCTCTTGCGAAAGATATTAAGGATGTGGAAGAGGTGAATCAAAAGGGTAAAAGGTGGTATTTAATTTGGCAGCACTTCGTTGCTTGAAAATGCCTCCAACTTGTCTTCTTTTGGGTGGGAAAGTCCACCATTTTATAGACCCAAGGGGTCTCTTTTGGAGGGGCATGCAAGGGTGCCATGTGGCGGCCATGCCTTCTCAAGAGGGAGGAGACTCCTCCCTGACTTGGGCTTCCATGACTGCCCTTGTGATAGTCCTCTAATGCCCAATTTGCCCACCTACACGTGCATGCAAGGCAGGAGGCATTAATTGACTGTCCTCGGCTGCCACTTGGCGCCATTTTTCTTTTTGCCCGTTGAACTTTGAATTTGTCCTCACCTAGAGCGAATTCAGAATTCGTCCTTGGGTGAGACGGATCCCAATTTGAATTCGTCCCTGGTTAGGACGGATACTAAGCAAAGTGCCTGAATGTGCCAACTGCCTTCTAACCTTACAAAATTGCTACAAAAGTTGTTAAGACCACTGTTTAACCTCTAAGGGCTACCCTGGGGGCTGTGTGTGTCAAAGAGATCAATGTTTGCAATCACATAATTAGATTGGTGATGTTTTTGTGTCTACAGTACCTAGTTTCTTCTTGCTTTTTTTTTTTTGCTTCTCTTTGGTTCATTTAGTTTTTTTTAGTTCCCTAGCTCATTCTATTCTTTCTTTTGTTTCCTCTATTGATTCTTGCCTTAATAATTCTGGTCTAGATAGGTCATTGTTATGTTCATTTTTTTTTTGTTTTTGTTTTTTTTTGTTTAGTTTTTTAATGTGGGTGGTTCTTTTGTTTTGTTTTGTTTTTATGTTCTTTGTATTGTTTTTTATTGTTCTTGTGTTTTTGTTGTTTTGTGTGTTTTTTTTATGTTTTTTGTTATTGTGTTTTTTTCGTTCTTGTTCTTGGGGTTCTCTTTGTTTGTGTTAATTCATGTTTTATGTGTCTTTTCTATGTTTTTTGTTTTTGTTTATTTTCTATTGTTGGTTGTATTTTATTTTTATTTTATTTTTTTATTTTTTTTAGGTTTTGGTTGTGTTTATTTTTCATGTTTTTTTTTGTTGTCTTTGTAGTGTTCTGTTGTTTTTGTCTTGTTTGTGTTTTGTTATGTGGTTCTTGTATTTTTCTATGTGGTTCATGTTGTGGTTTCTTTTATCTTATTGTGCGTGTTTGGTTGTACTTTTGTTTTTGACACACTCAAGGAGCATGTTTTTTATTTTATTATTTTGTTGTTATTTACTTATTTTTAAATTGGTTTTGTGTGTTTTTTTGCTCCTTGAGTATGTCAAATGTGGTATGCCAGGTCCGAGTCCTGGGTGTTTTTGCAGAATGGATACCCCTTCCTCCTTGGGTCTTACCCGAAAGTGGCATCCCTTTTGGGATGATTTCCACAAATTAAAAAAATAAAAATAAAATTAAAATTAAAATGCCAAAAATAAATACATGGGCGTGAAGAATGAGCTTCAATATTTCATTCAAAACAATTTTGATCCCATTTCGAAGCCATTTTGAATTTATAAAACATTATTTAAATTTGATGTTATATGAAAGTTTTATAATTTTGAATTTTACATAATTTCGCATTTTGAAGGTAAATCATATATCAAGGCTTTGCATGTTTATATTTTTAGCATTCTAATCCATTTCGAGATTTTATTTTTATTTTACTAACCCTTATCTTTTGTATATTGTTTTAAAACTTTGGCGATTAAAAAAAAAATAAAATACCAAAAATAAATACTTGGGTGTCGAGAATGAGCTTCATTATTTCATTCAAAACAATTTCAACCCCAAACCCATGTGTTTTAGGTGAGTTGGAGAGAAGAGGTCCTCCAAGGGAGGTCCTAGGTTTGAATCTCCACCCTAACAAAAAGTTGAATTGGGTACCCAAAATCCAATTGATAATGTTGGTGCGGGCAGGGTCGAGCGTGACTCTCAAGTGAAAGTTTTATAATTTTAGAGATTTAGCTATAGTTAGCAGGGCCGGGCATGACTCCCGGGTGACTTTGACGATGTAGAACCCCCTGGTCATGGTCTCTCAGACCAAGGCAACCCCGTAAGAGGTATTTCGCTTAAAAAATAATAATTTCGATCCCATTCCAAATCCATTTTGAATTTGTAAAAAATATTTAATGTTGTTATATGAGAGTTTTATAATTTTGGATTTTACATAATTTTGCATTTCAAAGGTAAATCATATTTCAAGGCTTTGCATATTTATATTTTCAACATTCTTGTCTATTTCCAGATTTTATTTTTATTTTTCTAACCCTTCTCTTTTGTAGATTATTTTAAAACTTTTGTGATTAAAATAAAAATAAAATGCCAAAAATAAATACATGAGTGTGAAGAATGAACTTCATTCATTCACTAACACTTTGCACATTCACACTTGCAAACTTCTCACTAGCACACCTTGCACACTTTATTATATAACACATTGACACAAATATAAGACAAATATTTAACCACTCCCTAAACTAATCACACCCTAAAATATTGCATGACCAAATAATATAATGTATCCAACATTCTCATGGACAAAAGATAAGGGCCCTAGGCCCCTATTTATAGTAATATGTTACCCCTAAATTACCTAGGGTGAGAAACAATTACTCTTAGTAATAGAAAATATTTGAGGTTCTTTTACATACCCATTATTATTCCTTTAGTAGACCTAGAAGGATTCCAAAATGATTTAGTGTGCCACTACATTCTAAAATATCACTTTCTAGAATATTTGCCTTGGGATCCATGCATTTAAATTTATCCCTATGGCCATCCAAGTGGTTCATTCCAATTGGTGAGGAAATCACTTACTTTTACAAGTGGATTGATATATTTTACTAAGATAATCACTCCCTAGAGCCAATAATTTTTTTTTATTAGTGAATTACTCCTTGGATCCAACTGGCATCTTTTGCAAGCGAATTGACATCTACTTCATAGCCAAATTTTAAGAGTGTTTGGAGGTGTTTGTTGTGTAATTTCTCTATTTCATGCTCCTTTAAAATTTATAAATCCCAATGTAGTCCTATATTTATGGAAAGTCCATAGGGCATCAAACTTGATTGGTGTAAAATACCAAATCCTATATTTATCCTTGGGAATGGAGTCTACAAAATTTGGACCTTTATGATAAAACTGTCAAAATTTTAGCTCTCATTGTTTAGTCTTCTATGAAATAAATACCAACAACTTTTTCCATTCTATATAACTTAGAAATTAGATTGAGTCTAGGTATTTTACGTCCATAATTAGGTCTTCAAAAGAATTTTATGAAATCTTCTTCTATTTTCCAACTAGCTCCTATAGCTTGATATACATTGGCTCCAATTTCTCATAGGTTTCAGTTACATCCCCTTGGTAGAATTGGCTTTTCTTCTCCTTGAATATAGCATTATAGATTTGAAAAGTCTTTGTACAACTTGAATTTGAAAAGAGAGGTTACCATTTGATACATCATCTTCTCTTGTTGTGCTTGAAAATGCTAGTTATTTATTGAAATCCATGCATTTCTTATAGAAATAACATATTCCAAAGGATTATGACTAGCATTACTCTTAAGGCACCATAAGGTATTTGTTTCTAAATTAGTTTTGAGACCTATTTTATGCTTTTGCACTAGTTGGTCTAGGTATTTTCTCTTTGGTAAGGTAAGGAGGCTATTGTTGCTTCTAAATACCTAAATATTTCCATACACCACCTTGATTATGCCTCTTCTCCAAATTTTCTTGATTCATTAATATTTTTATTATTTCCCTCAATTCATTAACTTGGACTTGGATTCTGTCATTCTAATTTTGAAGTATAGAAGTGGTACTAATATTAGATGATTGAGGTAGAGTGGGTAAGAATGGTAGTTGGGGCTAGGGGGCATTAACATTAGGGGTGCTCTAGTCTAGAAAAGTCACCATATATGGAGTGTTAGTTTGGGAATATCTATTTTTGTTGGATGAGTCCTAAGTGGGTTGGTTTTGGGTATTTTAAATGGGAATTTTGATAGGATATTCTCCTAGTATTCTAGAATTTAGAAATTAATTTACATATGTAGCATAAGCCATAGGTAGAGTAAGGGATAATTTTCCAACTCTAATTAACACATATTCTACTTGTGCTGCTTTCTCAAAGGCTTTGGCTAAGGTAACATGATTGGAATTATAGACCATAAAGGCTTAGATTTGATTATAGACCTTTTGTATGAAAAGGTAGAGCTTACTCATCTGATGTTCAAAGGTATTAGGTATACAATCCTCATAAACCTCCTATTATAATCATGGACTATTCTCTTGGGGATGTATTTACATGACATTAAGCTTGAAGAGGATGGAATATTTATTCCTTAGATTTCCAAATATCCTCATGAAAGGTTTGACTATAGAAGCCCAATAATGTATTAAAGGATTCAATACCATGTAGTAACATTATCTCTTAATGAATATATCAACAATTAGACCATAATATCTTCTTGCTAAATGTGATGCACAAATTCTAACATTTATAGTCTATACAAGTGGTCAAAATTTGAAAAGTATTTTATAGTAGCTATAGGTATGGGAGAATAAACCATCAAGTCTAGTGGTCCTTAGTAAGTCTAGTCAATCATCTATTATTGAGGCCTTACTGGTATTTGATAACTCTAAGGTATTTGATATTGGGGTATACTATATACCCTTGTGATTATTATATGAATAGATCCATATGTTGATTTAGAACCATTTGTTGATTTTATAGGACTACTAGTTATTAGGAACTTATTATTGATTGTAAGGGTTCTAGATTAAATATGGATTTGGAGGAATTTAGTTCTGAGAATTAGTATTTGGAGAAACAAGTAGGATAGGCACTCCTTATTAGTATAGTATTTTCTATAGTAGTTAAGAGAATAACTAGTTGAATATAGTGGTTGGAAATACTACATGGGATGACCACCTAGTGGAAATAAAAGGTTTTTATTAGCTTGTACGATCATTTATGTTCCCAAAAATGTTAGATTTTTTTAAAATTTTGAGGAGTAATTTGATTTGGTGGTAGGTTTGAGGGAGGTTGACTTGATACCCCTTGGCTAGTGTTATGGTTTTATGGATATTGTATATTTGTTGAATTTTGGGGTTTGATAACCCTTGAAACTCTAGTTCATAGTAGGAATTTTTTTATCATTGATAAGGGGTACTAGAAGGAACTTACTTTTATCTTGAACCAACCTTTGGTTGACTTATATTTATCTAATAACTAGAGTCTACTTATAAACGATGACTTGATTGTGACACTAGTCAATTTAGTTGTTGATTCACTAGAGTTGATGTTATTGCATTTATACTTGCTTCATAAATTATTGGAATGGACCTAGCAAGTAGAGGACTATTAACATTAGAAAATACTTGTGAGATTTTGCACACTATATGAGGAGTTAGTAATCACACTTACAATAGTTGGAAGAGTAGTGGTGCATGCTTTACCAATGTCTGGAATAACATATTGATTATGGATTGTTGGATGATTAGGTAAGCCTATGTCTTCTATAAAAAGGATGATGGAATGATTTTTTTTTCTTAGCAGAATTTGCCATTGTTTATTTGGTAGAAGTTGTTTAAGGAAGTTTCTCTAAGCCTTGAATCAAAATTACTATAGAAGGTTTCTTTCCTTTCCTTCCTTTCCTTCCTTTCCTTTGGTACTTAATCAACTTTACTTGCTTAACCTCTTTGCACTTATCATGTGATTTAGACCATGTATTCATAAGATATAACACTAATAATTATATCTAATTGATGTTTGTTATATTTGTGATAGCAAAAATCACTCAAAAACAAGTGAATTCAACAAAAATTTAAAAATTAGGATATTTCCAAAAAAAATATAATTCTTGAAAATCCCTAAAATTAGGACTTAGCACTTAGAGGATTTGAACGATGATTGGTGACATTATTATCCATCAAGAAGGAATTAGATAGATTATTGAATAAGTCAATGAATAGATAAAATTTAACGTGGAAAAAGCAAGGAAATTTTTGGAGGGGGGCAACATAAGGATGAAATAAACTAATTTTGATGAATCATTGGCTAAGTCAATAAATTGGTAAGGTAAGAAATTAAACAAAATTTTATATGAAATTATGGGTTGGAGGTCACTCAAAATGTTAAAAATTTGTTGAATTTTTGATAAATCATTGGAACATGAACTTGCAAAAATTCTCGAAATCTTTCAAATTTCTTTGTAGACTTATGAATCAATGGATTTGGACGCAATACTAGTTTCCAAAATCTAATTTTTGATTCAATATAGATTTCTAGGTTGGATTTTTAATGGAATTTCCATTTGCATTAGATTCATTGGATTATACAACAATGTTGTCTACAGGGTTAGAATGAAAAAATAGATCATATTTGAGTTGATCGAACATAGATTCACTAAGATTTTTTTGGATTTTATCAATATCAATGTATTCAATAAATCTTTTTATGGATATGATGAAATTTATGATAAATCAATATAGAACTAAGTGTAAAAATGAAGGTATATAACGTTGATCTATGGAAGTGGCATATAACCATGAGATCATATTTCAACAATTGGAAGGAAAGCGGGAATCCTCTTCAACCTTTAGATTTAGGGTGAATCCTTACTAACCTACATTAATTTAACTAATCTAAGTATAGAGAATAAAATTTGTAGATATAAGAGTGTAATAGATGAAAATAAAGTTTAGAAAATAAAATATAGCTAAAGCCATATCAAGGCTAGTGTATGATTAATTGTACCATCAAGGGATGGTAGAATAATGACAACTTGATCACTATTCATCCATAATGCAACTAAATTTGGAAATATGACTAATAGGTAGGTGAGAAGGAAGTTTCACAAACACCAACAATTCATGCATAAAGAAGTTTGAAAAGAAAGACACAATTGAAACATGAATATCATACATAATTTTCTATTTGTGTTAAAAAATAAAAATACGATCAAGAAGATCTGCTCTAATATTTCTCAAAATGGTCAAAATATGTTTACATTGAGATCGAGGCTCCTTTTTTTTAGTAGGGAATAAGGGATTTGAAAGGTTCCCCAAATATTTTAACAAACTTTTACAAGAAGATAAGCCCAAATTCTTCTAAGAGAAACATAAATATTACAAACAAGCATCATTCCATGCCATACAAACATAAAAATCTAGACAACCTACATCAAATAAAAGCTATCACCTATTGAAAACAACAAAAGCTACAACAACTTGAAGCAATAGAGGAACAAAATTCCTTTTCCTATCTTGAGTTTTTATCCCACTATCTTCACACCTGATTGAGCTTTATGGATAACAAACTTTGCACCAATTCTAATAACTTGCTATCCTCATAAAAGTGTAGAAAATTTCCCCATAACCAAATCTAACTATCCAACTATCCAATAACCTTCTCATAGCATGATAATATTGATTTAAATTCCATAGCCTTGCTGATTGAGGAAGGACCCAAAAGAAAAGCATCATCCTTAAATTAGAGATGACATTGGAAAGGACCATTTATTATAACATGAATGTCTTTATTTTCTATCTATTTTTATGTTTGAGATCTCTCCCTAGCATCTCAACAAAAATAGTAAAGTCATAAGGAGATGGTGGGTGTAGGCGTTAATTATGACATGGCACCATCATAATTGCCACCAATACTCTAAAATGGATTTATACACATGATGAGCACACACTGATATTTTTATTGTAAATATTTTGATTTTATATTTTTCCATAGTTACATCACATGGAGTTGTGTGACGATATGTTTATGTTTCATATTTTGTGTTTGTGTATGAGGTATTTGTTATTAGTAAGTTGGTATAAGATGTTGGTTGTATAGTTAGATAACTATATATTCTTGCTAAGTGATTATTTATAGACCCCTATATTTATTATTTAGAATCAACAATATCATATTAGTCATTGTATTATTTATGTTGGTAGTGTTGTAATGATATTATATATGATGCATTATGTTATTCTTATTGGTAATATAAATATCTTTCTTTTATTCATTCTACTATGCATATTTATGGATTATCTTGTTGCATGTGCACTAATGTTTTGATATTTATTATATCTTCAATTTGAAAATACCAAACTATAATGTTATATTTCATGTTGTTGTCACAAGTCTGGATCGAGACCTACAACAATGACATTTAAATTGAAGTAGAAGGTGGATGTGTACATGGTTAAGAACTCACCTTTCCAACCTACCAAACAATATTTCATTCTAAATAAAATTGAGTTTTAGAGTTGTTGAAGTATGTATAATATGATCTCATTAGGTCAAGGATAAAATTTTGACTATGGATATTCTTCATGTAAGACTACAAGAATCACTTATGTAAGCCTTTGGGAATTATTCTTGTAAGAATAAAAGCATCTTCATGCAATCCTAAGGGCACACTTAATATATTCAAACTTAGTGATATTGCTTAATACACCTCTATAGATAACCTTTTTTTTGCTAGTTAAAAAAGGGTTGTACTCGTATTCCCCACCCTTGAACAATTACAACTGTCTTCTTTAGATCTTGAGAGTTTATAAATAAATACACTTATCATCTCAATTGAGATGCTCCAACTAGAAAAATACATCATTTTCATTGAATATTTGATTTTTTTATTTTCATTTTCAAGATCTTTTCAATTTTTCTATGAATACAATTATTCTAGAATTTAGCATCTTTCTTGAAATTTTCCTATAGCAGCCTTTACCATTCCAAAACTTCACCTCTACTATCTATGCCTTACATCTTAGTAGAGTAATATTTATAAAATATCGCACTAACATAGCCCGCTTTACCAAATATGGATTGCTAGTTTCCTTCCTAAAACACAAATGCAACCACAAAAATTATAATAAATAGTCTAAAAAAGACATTATTGTTACAAAATAAAGCAAATATTACCAATATAAAATATTAAAGTAAATCTTAATAATTAATTGAATCAGGTGATCAACATTTTCTTATCAGCTTCAACTAAACTTACTACTTTCTCTAACCATGGAAAGGAGAATTTAACTTCATGATCCTCAATAAAAACCCCTCTATTGGCTAGCTTATCTGCACATTTGTTTCATTCCCTTAATATATGTGTAAACCTAATTTATTCAAACTCTTTAGAAAGATCTTGAATTTCCATAATTATCTCTTGTATGTTCCATGGAGCCTTTACTTTCCTCAAAATTTCATTTATTACTATGAGAAAATCACCTTCCATCCATACTCTATATCTCTATATATAACCTTGATTAAAGGGTGTAATATATTTATTATATTATAATAACCTTCAAATCAAGTTATATATGCTTGAGGTTAACATCTAATTGGGGATTTAATATCACTACAAATACTCCTAAATAACTAATCCATTGCATTACTTTGTGATATATGTGAAATATTGTGGGATGCCTATGTACATCCACCCCTTTTCCCTTTCTTGTCATTTATCTTTCTCTTTGTTTTGTTTGACAATGCTATCTTTAATCTCTCTTGTATGTTTTCTAGATATGATCATGGTGAATGTATATTTCAAAATGTTTTTAGAAAGTATTGTAAATTCCAACATTGTATCAAAGAAAAAAATCAATTTTTGTAGATGAATTTGAGAGGAGAGGGAAATCCTCCAAGAGATGTCCTAGGTTCAAATCTCCACCCTACCAAAAATCTGAATTGGGTATCCAAAATCCAATTGATAATGTTGGTGCGGGAAGGGTCGGGTGCGACTCTCGGGTGATTTGACGGTGTAGAACCCCCTATTCATGGTCTCTCATACCAAGGCGGCCCCGCGAGGGGTTTTTCGCTTAAAAAATAAATAAAAATAAAAAATAAAAATAAAAATAAAAAAGCTCTTAAGGTAAAAAAGCAGTTTTTTTGCTTGTGCCTTGTCTTTTATTTTTTCAATTGGTTATATGGGATTGAAATGGTCCCACTCGTATTACATCATTGCCATATAATGGTATTGCAACAACTTGGATATTATTCATGTATAACTTGGAAAGATTCGAACATAGGTCTCCTCCTTGAATGTTGAGGAATATAACAGGTTGATCTATCACTATTTGATTAAAAAAAAATTGATGAAGCATGGGTTTCTCAAAGAGGTCCTAGCTCCCTTATACTAGGGTTTGAAATTGGGTCTCTCAGAAGAAAACCCAAAGATATACCACTATGATAAAATCATTTTGAACTTGGGTCTCTTAGAGGATAATCCAAAGGTATACCACTACGGTATCCCTTATAGGACCAAATTTTAGGTTAAAGCACTAGTTTTTGAAAGGATTTTGATCCTCTTATATCTAGGTTTGAAATTGGATCTCATTGATGAAAACCCAAAGACATACCACTATGGTGTCCCTCATGGGACTAAATTTCTTTAGGGTAAATCATGGGTTTTTGAAATGAACCTTACTCCCATTGTACTAGGGTTTGAACTTGGGTATTCTAGATGAAAACCTAAAGACATACCATTATGGTATCCCTAATGGTACTTTCTTGTCTTTAAATTTTTAAAATTTCAAAATTTAAAATCAACCACCAAGCCCTTTCTCTTCATGAATTTGTTTTTCCTTGTTGCCATTTTTCTCTGTGTGCATGTGTTTGTGCACATTGTATTTTTTGCTCCATACTAACCTTATTGTGAATCTCATATGGACCTCCATTATATTTAGAGATGGAGAGCAAAGGTAGGTACTATTATTTGCTTCCTTTATATTATGAGTTTGACTTCCACTTTTGAAATTATTATTTTTTTTTTGTCATCATGGCATATTCTTGTTTTTCAATCAAGTTTAACTCCCACACATCTAAGAGAGCAACATGGTGGTAACGTACTTTGTTGATAGATAATATGTTGCAAGATTAATTCTATGGAATAATATTTATTGATAGGGGTGTTTCTTCTATGAAGGCATCTCCTATGTGTAATTTAAGAGTTGGTGTAAACACCCTCCCTAAATATTGAACTAGAAAATTGCCCTGACTTCTAATTAAAATTTGTGCCACAATTCTAGTTCCAACAAAGTTGGAAGGGATTGCCAATTTTTTCTCCTAACATTCAAATTTAGGCTAGATCCCCACTATTCCTCTCAAAATAATCCTACATTAACGTACACAAACTTGCATTGAAAGTAAAGTGTGGAAATAAAAATACCTAAAATATTAAAGGTGTAAGTAATTCAAACAAATATGGTTTTAAACTATAGTTACAAAATTGTACGATCAGTCAACACATGAGAAGTTGAATAACATAAATGTGCATCAATTCATTAGATTAAAAATTTGATAAGTGAATGACCAGATAAGAAAAAATGACTATATAATCATAACCACACAATTAACAAATAAGAAGGATGGTTCCATTGATGGAATGCTAAATAATTGCCAATTTATTACAATCTCATGATGTCAAAGCACAATGTGGGTTTCATAAAGTGTAGCTCTAAATTCTCTGTTGGGAATTCTCCTAGATTATTTCATAGTTCAATGTTCAAGGATCATACAAATATTACTCACAATAATATTGTATACAAAATATTATTAATCAAGTCTACTATAGCATAAATGAAGCTATGCTATTTTGATACGTATTATAATGCATCAAGATTTGTCTCCAATATATAACTTTACATGACTCTTCAATATTATGACTATTGATCTCCTCAAAACAATTGAGAGATGCAACTTTCCTCACATTATGATAAAAATATTATGACTCTTCACTTTACATCATGCCACATCTCATGTGACTTTTCACTTACTCACTTGACACTTTGCACACACACTTGAACACTTCTCACTAGTATACCTTGCACACTTTATTACATAACACATGGACACTTTTCACACATTGACACATACATAAGACAAATATTTAACACACTCCCTAATCTAATAAATCATTCCCTAAAATAATCACACCCTAGATTATTTCATGACGAAATAACGTAATATATCCAACATCCCTCGTATTGCATTATTTGGTAAAATTACTTTTGAATAATAAATTCTTAGTCCAAAGTTTGGACTTTAATAAAGTCAATTTTCTCTTGCATAATTTTTATTGAACCTTTTTTCATTGCTTATCAAAAGTTTAAAAGGCTTAACTTCCTCAATTGTAATAGGCTTTTCTAAAGTGGAACTTGCATCTTCATTAGCTTGAGTTTTTTCTCTTCCAACTATTCTCTTCCACGTCTAACCCATGATACTTTAGAAAAATCTTTTGACTTGATACCAAAATAGATCTTCTCAACACCCTCAAAAATATTTTTTGTGCTTTAATTACTGCTTCCATGAGGGCTTCTTATTGAATACATGCTTTCATACTTTTAGCATAAATTATCACTATTCATGCAATACTCATGATATATTCATTGATCTCTGATGTATTCTCATTCACCAAGTTTGAAAATGATTTACCAATTCTAAAAAAAATATTACCTATTTCAAGATCTTCCACGTCATCATAAGTTGGCGAGCACTCATACTTAGAATATTGTCAAGTAATCTCTTATTATCACAAATTGCTACTACGGTATATATTCTTAGTAATGTTTGAATTTGATTTTTCATGTTTTATTTTTCTTTCCACACTATCTAAATAGATGTGTTGCACAACTACCACTTGTGACATTATAGAGATTTATAACTAATATTCAAACAACCGTTATTCTCTACATAACATTTTGTTATGATTCATTACAGTAAAAATATTATTTTAATACCTTTCAATTTGATGTTCTCTAAATTTAGTCAACCATTCTTCTTGTTCTTGAATATAACAAATCCTTATAAATAGTCCATGAGCATTTGATAACCGCAACTTCATGCATGATATTCTATTTTTTCCTAATGTGCTTCCTAGCTTCTATAGCCAAAGTCTCTTCAATTATTTTCCTTTAAAGAAAAGAGGCTTCTATATGTATAGATGCATGACCATTGGAATAAGATCCACAATATGTTTTTATCACGATTCCATTAGATAGCGTACTACTACTTGAAATTGCTCTAGGATATGCACAAGATGTTTTTGAAGTTGCAAAATCCTTTGCTACAAGCAAATCATCTAGCAAATCTGTAACACCCCAGGTCTAACTCACCTGGTTGTCCAAACATGAACTAAATTTTTATGATCAAACTCCTAGAAAGTATAAGCAACACCCAATATTAATTAGTACATAGGCATAAGATTGCTTGTTTCAAGAAAACTGACCACTGCAGATGATCCCTTAAATGGTCGAGATTGGCCAAATCCTGTAAAAGGTGTCATTTTATGAATACCTTTGTCTCCATTACTAAAGGCCTATATTCACGGTATGGGGTTATCCATCTAGGGTCCATAACACCTAAATAGGTGAACGAATTAATTCCCCATCCCATAGCATGGTATACTTAGGTTCTTTACCCTAAAATTCTACATGAAGCACATATGTTATTATTTTCTTCTCAATGCTAACGTATAGTGTTAGTATACCTATATGAGAATCCACCTTCCTTGGATTCAACTAGGGCCCACCGTTACTTTGGCTCGAGACCAGGTATCTCAAGCTATGCTATGATTTATGAAAAGTTGTCTCATACCAACTCTTCGCTAAAAATTCTAGCTCCGAGGTTAAGCTTCCCCTATAACACCTCAGTAATCTGCTAGCAATTCCCCAATTGAGCATAGAACATGAGATCCCTCACGGAACTACTCACATATCAACCTAGAGAGGGTTTTCCCTACCACCCCTCATTACTTGTTCATGGTAATAGGACCACTTATCCAGATAGGATTACCATAAAATGATTGGTTATCAAATCATAACATTTGCCCTACTTGCAAATACCGGTATTGGGTTTTTTATGATTCATAATGATTGCCATTCCTACAATCACCAATAATGAGTGTAAGAATGATGAATGTCATCGTAATTATCAGTACCCTTCAATGGATAATTCTTCATGATAAAATGGTTTAAGGATAAGGTCTACTAGGGCTTCATAAGCTAGATTATTATTCATACAAAATAATTACTTTAATACTTTGATTTTATCTATAAATTAAAGTAGATAAAATATAATACATGTATATGCATAGATAAGTTAAAGAGAATATTTTAAACCTAATAAATATAATATCATTCAAACCGTAGCGTGAGCGAGTGTGTGAGAGGGTGGATGTGTGTTAAATTTCCTATTGATAATCAAAGCTCTCGGCTTTACAAGGGGTCATGGTTGGAAGGAGACTACTCAACCCTATGCGTTGGTCGTAGGGGTTTCTCACACTAACCAAATCAAAAAAAGAAATAAATACAATATCATTAAATATTTTTAATTGAAAATATAATATCATCATTAATTAATTATCCCTTAATAAAAACATAATAATCGTATTGTTTTAATTAAAAATTATTAAAAAAGTAAATCATCAATAAAAATTAAAAATAAATACAATATCATTAAATATTTTTAATTGAAAAGATAAAATCATCACTAATTAATTATCCCTTAATAGAGACCTAATAATCTTATTACTTTAATTAAAAAGTTATTATTAATTTCATACATTTCACTTATGGACTACTTAGAAAACTTCTTGCCTTCCTAATGATTAGATTAATTAAAATAAAAAACTATTTATTACCTTCCTAATGGTTACATTAATTAAAATAAACAATTATTTATTAAAAATATACTAAGCACTATATTCTAGGTTGTAATCATGCAAATAATTTGTATCTACAAAAATAAGTAAGATTCCTTCGATAAAGTCAACATATTCTAGTTTAAGAAGCTTTTATTAAGTTATTAACAACTATTAAAAAAAACTTTTTAATAGATTAGTAACTTTTAAAGAAAACATATAAAGAAAACATACAATCTAAAGCCAACAACCCTTGAATCAACCCGAACATAAAAATAAAGTTAAAAAAACATTATTATAAGAAAATGATCCCGCACCAACATTATTAATTGGATTTTGGATACTCAATTCAACTTTTTGGTAGGGTGGATATTTGAACTTGGGACCTCCCTTGGAGGTCTACCCTCTCCTCTCCAAGTCACCTACAACACCTAGGTCTTTAAATATAAAGATTAAGGCTTATGTCTTATACTTTATTTTGTAATTAGGAAACTTATCTTTATTTGTAGCTCATCTTCCTAAGTTTATAAAAAGAAAACAAAGGCTAACTAAAACCAAGGTTTAAATAAGTCATAAGGGTAAATAATCATTAAACCATAAAGTCAACAAAGACAAAGCTTAAATAAAAAGTTTAGCACAAACTCCTATAGGAGATTTCATATGATTTTATTAATATTATTTTTATTAATTAAATTATATGTGTGTGAAGATGGAGAGGGAAGAAAGTAGAGAGGGGAGGGCTCTGGTCCCTCCCCTGCTCCCCCTACCATGGCTCCTGGTTCCTGCCCAGTCCCTGGCTCAATCCAGGTCATCCCTCCCGGGGAGTGGTTGTTTGCAGATGATCTCCTGGGGGGAGATCCTTCTTCACTATCTGCGCCCCTCCCGGCCGGCTAGGGTTTCCTTGGTTGTTTTTTCAGATTGGTGCTTCCCAGGGATCCCTGTTTGGTTGGGGATCCCTTCCCTTTTTCCCTCAGGCTTCCCCCTGGGGTTTTTTGCAGGTTATTCGCGTGGATCTGGTCCCCTACGTTTCTCGGTGCGGTGGAGGTGACGGTTTAGGGTTTGGACAACTTCCCCCTTTTCTTGCGAATCCTCGGTGGGCTCTGTGCTTGGACGGGATTCTTGGTCCCTGCTGCTGGGATCCTCTTCTATTTTCTCGGGGCGGGTTCCTTGTGGTGCAACTCTCTGGTCACTTCCTGATGGGCTGGATCCTCTCTGTGCTGGCTGTCGGCTTCCTGCAGGATGGCTCTCGCTGAACGAAATGTTTTCCCGGTGGGCGGGATGGTTTCTCCACAGGGCGGGATCCGCCAAATCCGTCGGTTTTCCCGCGAGGTGGGATCCTTTCTTTTCTGCTGGTTTCCCGGATGGCGGGATTTCCCCGTTGCTTCCCGCTAGGCGGGACCGTTTGTGGTGGTTTTGACTACTTCCCGTGAGGCGGGATTTTATTGTAACGGTTTTTCTTTGCTTCCCGTCGGGCGGGATCTTCTCGATGGTGGTTTTTGGCTACTCCCCACTGGGCGGGATCTCCAAAACTACTTTCTTTCTTATTTGTTTGTTTCCCGCCGAGAGGGATTGTTTCATGCTTACTCGTTACCGCTGGACGGGATTTCTGTTTTGGTGTTCAGTTTCAAGGGATTGATGCCCTAGGCCCATTTCTTATGTAATCAGGTTTTGGGATCCTTGTTAAAACCCGCTATAAATACAAACACTATAATTAACAAAAAAAAAAATTATATGTTTGTGATAATACTCTATCAATATTTTAGTGTATTAATTTAACTCTTTAAAGTTAAATTTTCCTTTAAGCATCTACTTCTATTAACAACCTCATTATAATCCCACCTCTCTATTGGTTACGAATGGGTGTAGTTCATTTCATTTAGCTAGGATGCTTTTCTATGACAAAGTCAATGTTTATCATAATAAAAAAATCATAATTTAACTATAAAGGTTTTATTATAAAAATATTTAGAGTGTGCTACAACATAGGTCATTCTTAGCTAAATATAAATTTGAACAAAGATGCTAAAAAAAAAAAAAACAAATAATATTACTTTTACAAGTTCAATAAAACATATATAAAAGTGTCTAACAATTAAATCATTTATTACTTCTTTGTTCTATGAATCATGAGAATCATCATAGCACACATAATGATATAGGAAGAGTTTGTTGAGTATATTGTCTAGCAAAAAGGGATATATATTAGTTTTTTAACAATTAGAAACTCCAACCCATGTGTTGTAGGTGAGTTGGAGAGGGTAGGGCAATTTTTCAAGTGAGGTCCTGGTTCGAATCTCTACCACCTACCAAAAACACATTCGCTAAAATCCAGTTGATAATGTTGGTGTGGTTAGGGCCAGGCATGACTCCCATGTGATTTTGACAGTGTAGAACCCCTGGTTGTGGTTTCTCATACCAAAGCGGCCCCGCAAGGTATTTTTTCCTAAATAAAAAAAACAATTAGAAACTCCAATACTTTATTATAGTTTTCAAATTGAATACTTTAATACATAATTTCATTGTCTTTAAGAAATGTTCTCAGGTGAAATTACCGCTGACTCCATACTAGGAGAATTAACACAGAAACTATAATAGAAATAAAAATGATAAAATTCTATATATATATATATAATTTTTATTTATTTTATAATGACGAACTCAAAGTAATTTAACTACCTAGCCACTTCCTCACATGGGTAGAAAACTGCCCACCCTATCGTAGTGTAGTGAACAACATCTACAGGTTTTGGCAAAGCCATAGACATTCCAAACCTTCGGCAGATATGATTATAAAAATTATCTAATATCTTATGTAAACAAGCTCTTTAAATATTTAAAAAAATAGTCAACAATAAAACATAATTCATAGCTAGGTCAATTTTAATCATTTATCAACAACTTCAATCATGCAAACAACCATTTGAAAATTCACAATATAGGAATCTGATCTAGATATCTTAGCAAAAATTTATACTCTTCGATTCAATCTCTAGAATGAATATGACAACAATTTGGACTTTGACTCAATTCATCATTCTACAAACAACTCTCAAAACACAGGCAAGGATCACCACCAAATTTGGATAGATGAAAAATATTTTCATCCATCGTTTTGGATGCATTGACACACAAGGCAGTCATGCATATTAGGCCACCTTGAAAGGTTGTAGGTGGCTTCTTTGATAGTGATCCCCAAATAAGGAAAAAATATTTTAAAGGATATAAATTGTTACTAATTATTATTATTATTATAATTTTATTTTTTATTTATTTTTATTTTATATATTATTATTATTTATTTATTTTTATTATAATATTTATACATATATTTTAATTATATATTATTACACTCAAGACCTTATCAAACAAAAATATCATTCAAACCATCAAACATGCATAATACAAGAAAGTGCATCAAACAATCACATGCATTCAACAGGTAGAATGTCCTATATGATTTTGTCTCAGTGAGCTTCTATGTACTCATATGCCATGGTGCTTTAAATGCAACACATCATATCCCACCTTACCTTACACAAAAAAATCCTATATTTTCCCCTGTAGATGGGTACCAGGTTCAACTGATCCGTTTTTGATGAAAACCTGTTCTTGCACTCATAGAGTTTATCAGCAATATCTCATTATAAAAATAATAGCAAACAAAAAGTTAGAAAAATGAAGGGATGTTTCAAACACTCCTCTACGTAAGCCACTGCAAATCTAAATTGCTTGAAAAAATTATTTAATAATCTCATATTTCATCTCCATACACCTCTGCTTGATTTCTTGACATATTTACTGTATGCTTTCATCATGTCTTTCAGTTTCTTCACAAATTTTCCCTCATTCTTTTCATATTTTGAATAATTTTCATTTGCTTCATTAGAAGTTTCTTTTTCTAAATTTAAGCCTTCTATATGTTGGTCGACATCCCATAAAAAATTATAATTGCTTTCTCCCATAACTTTGTTGCTGGATTTAGATTGATTTTTTACTTCATTCATATCCTTCTTACCAATCCATCACAAATATTTCTTTACAAAACATAATTTTTTTTTCCTTCAATTTCTTCTTATCACTCCAATAAATATTAATTTCAAATTTTAATCTTCTTATACCTCTCTTCACAAATTTTTATTCCTCCAAATAATAAAAAAATATCTTTCAATAAAATTCTTTTAAATACTTTATTTTCTTCTCTCCAAATTTCCTTTTAGTCAATAAAGATAATTTTATTTTCTTATTTATCCAAAGTCTTCTTTCACTTAATACATCTAAATCTCTTCTTATTTCTCTAGCAATAATATTAATCCTTCATTCAAATAATTTCTTAATCAATTTATCAAATCAAATCTTTCTTACCTTGTAATTATTCTTCTTTGCTGGAACTTGGGCAACTTCAGCCCTTCAATGTTCTTCAATTTCTCCACAAAATTGGATGCTTCAACCCTTCAATATTCTTTCTTTCTTATTTACTTCAGTTCTTTAATATTCTTCCTTCAATATTTATGCATTTTCCAATGCTCTATTTAGTTAGCTCTCCTATCTCAATCCTTGGGTGCACTTTTTCTATAACATCCCAAATTTTACCCTACTTTGTGTTTGCATTATATAACTTAAGGTTTGATTTCATAGAGGTGATTATGAAATAGAAATGGTTAAGTATGCTTTGCTAAATTAGGAGAATTTGTTGCTAAACATGAATTGTTAGTGGCATTTAAGGCATTTACTTGGAATTTTTCTTTGTCTCCTTAGTTAGTTGGGAAATTAATTGCTAAGATTTGTTTATTTGGTTAACCTAGGTCTTTAACTTGTGTTAAGCTTGATTAGTGGACACCATTGAAGAAGCAATAAATCTAGTGCTATTTTATCCCTATATTAGTTACAAGTTAATTGTGATTTTATAGGTTAATTAATTAGTTTCTTAGAAATGAAGTAAATATTAGTTGAAGAACTGGTATGTGTTTGAATGTGATTGGACCACCTCGGTTGCAAAGTCGAAGATAACTCCAATTTATAGATAGCATTTATGATGGGTTCATCCCCAACAATTTTTAATAATAAAAAAATGGTTATGGGGGGAGGGTGAGTTCCATTATAAATAGAGGTATTTGGGAAGGCAAAGGGAGAGCGATATTTTGTGGAGTGAGATCAAGGATTATGCTCTCCAACTAAGTTGGGTCAGAGACCAGAAATATCGTATTCTTCGCAAGCTGGCATTGGAAATCTAGAGGTTCCTAGGGAGTATGCTCTTTGAGCTTTGCTTGGATAAGAAATTATATGGGCCTTGTGATTTGCCATAGTTTTTCCTCACCTCATTGATTTGCTAAAAAAAGAATAATCACGTATAAGTTGAAGTATTGGAAGACTTTTCAGAGCTTGGATCGGAGAAAGTTTGTAAAAAATTAATTTTAGGGTTAGTATCCCAACTATAGTATGAATGATGAGTATGCTTATTTGGTGATTGAGTTATTATTACAGTCAACCTTTCTTGTTGTTAAGGTTAAAGGTTTTATTATGGAATAAATAAAAGGGGTATGTGTAGAAAAGTTATTGATGGTTGTGTGTTGGGGATTGTTGATGAATTATTTGTTATTTATGGTGGTCCATTCATATGCAGTTTGTGGATTTAGAAGGATTTAATGCTATTTTTTATGTTGTAACATACATTTTTTTTTTTATTGGTAGAAAGGGTTTTGAAAGGTCCCTGAACCTTGTACAAGAAAGATTACAATAAATCCATATCGACCGAAGAGGTCCAAGAAGAAAGGAAAAGAAAGCTAGCCAACCTCCACACTAGGGAAGGTGTCACGAAATCACGACCAAAATGGTGATGTCGCAAAATCGTGACAAGAAGTGTCGTTGAAGCCAAAGAAAGAAAGGAAGTCACGAAATTGCGACAAGAAACGCCATCGGAGCCGAAGGAGGGAAGAAGTCACGATATCGCAACATGTTGCAAAGTGTCGCGATATCGCGACAAGTTGCAAGGTTGGAGCTGATCGAGAAGAAGAGTCGTGAAATCACGACAAGAAGAAGGAGTCGCAAAATTGCTACGAGAAGTGAGAACACTTTCAAAGAGAAAAGGTGTCACGAAATCGCGACGAGAATGAAGACCGCAGCCAAAATAGAAAATAAGCCCTAAATCGTGACGAAAGTGGAAGCCTGCTGCCAAGAAGAAAAAGTGTCCCAATATCGCGGCAGACTTGAAGACCGCCAGTGAAGAGAGAAAAAATGTCGCGATATCGTGACAAAAATGAAGACCGCATTTGGAGAGAAAAAGTGTCGCGATATCGCGACAAGTTTGCGCAAAGGCACCCAAAGAGAAAAAGTGTCGCGATATCGCGACAAAAATGAAGATTGCCTTTGGAGAGAAAAAGTGTCGCAATATCGCAACAAGTTTGGGCAAAGGTAGCCGAAGAGAAAAAATGTCGCGATATCACGACAGAAAGGAAGACCACTGTTGGAGAGAAAAATTGTCGCGATATCGCGATCGAATGGAAGACCGCCATTGGAGAGAGAAAAAGTGTCACGATATCGTGACAAAAAAGGAGACCGCCAATGGAGAGAGAAAAGGCGTCGCGATATCGTGACAAAAATGAAGACCGCCTTTGGAGATAAAAAATGTCGCGATATCATGACAAGTTTGCGCAAAGGCACCCGGAGAGAAAAAGTGTCGCGATGTCACGACAGAATGGAAGACCACCGTTGGAGAGAGAACTTGTCGCGATATCGCGATCGAAAGGAAGACCGCTGTTGGAGAGAGAAAACTTGTCGCGATATCGCGATAAGTTTGCGAAAGAGCACCCGGAGGGAAAAAGTGTCGTGATATCGTGACAAGTTTGCAAAAAAGCCCCCGGAGAGAAAAAGTGTCGCGATATCGTGACAAGTTGGAAGACCGTATCGGAGGAAGAGAAAGGTGTCACGATATCACGACAAAAAACAACCTCACGGCATGAGTGAAAAGGGAAGTTCGTGATAACGCAACAAGCTAAGATTTTGCAACCATCTTAGAAAAATGACGCAAAGACGCTCCAAGATGCCAACACGTAGCCGAAAAGCCCGAAGATCAGTAACCCACTCACATTGTGCAAACATTGGAACTTGAAGAAACGTCCCTTAGGTCGATTGGGAAGGAGTCTCTCCAAACCTGAAAGTCTGTTGCGTCAACTCCCTTATTAGCAAGCCAGTCCGTAGCTTTGTTTCCTTCCCGATATTGATGTTGAATGATTAATTTTGGATAAGCACCAATAAGTGTCTTGCATTCATCGAAGATGGAAACAAGGTCCCAGGGAGGCACAGAGGTTCCTTTGAGCCAGTTGATGAAGTGCAATGAGTCTCCTTCTATGATGAGTCTATTGATAGTCAGGCCTTCCAAGAGAATCAAGCTTTGGAACAAGGCCTGAGCCTCGGCCATATTGTTAGACAGAATTCCTAAGTTCTGAGCAAAGGCCAAAATTATTTCTCCTCTGTCATTTCTGAGAATTCCACCTTTTCCAGCCGCTCCAGGGTTGCCTTTGGCTATGCCATCGAAGTTAATCTTGTGCCACCCAGGAGGAGGTAAGACCCACTTGATAGCAAACCTGTCAACAAAAATGTGGGGTGTTGCAGAAAAATTGAGAAGATTGAAATGATTTGCAAGATCCAATTCAAGTCCAGGAGGGGGGGTTTGGATGAAGAGACGAGAGAGGCATTCTCTGCAGCAAGGGCCAAGATTTTGGCAACAACAATATTCTTATCCTTGGCAAGGTTTTGAAAAATTCTCGCATTCCTCTCAAGCCAAATCTGCCACAGGAAAATGTGAAGGCAAGCTTGCCACATAAATTTGAGTTGACTGCTTTTGAAAGGTCGGGGCCACTATTGAAAAAAGGAGGGGAATGGAATGAGGGAGGGCTACAGAGATAGCGAAAGTGTTGAAAACCTGGTTGAGAACTGCAAGGGAGAAGGGACAATCCAGAAACACATGCTCAGTAGATTCGTAGGCATTTTTACACAGGATGCACCAATTGGGGATGAGAAGCCCTCTGTTGATCAGATTGTCAGTGGTGAGGATTCTATTTTGGATGGCCAACCAGTAGAAGAATTTGACCTTAGGAATGATCTTGGGAACCCAGACCAGATTAGAGGAGTCACGGCTATTACTGGGAGCTTCTTGGCTGTAGTAGGCAGACTTAACAGTGAACTGCCCAGAATCTTCAAGGTTCCAAACCATGGAGTCTTCTTTGTGAGAGCTGGGGATAATGCAACACCTCAGTAAGTTTTGAAGTTGTTTAAGCACCTCGGTGAAATGTCTCAACCCATTCAGATTCAAATTTTTCCATTCGGGTCTTGTAGTACCTGGGTTAATGAAATGACACACCCTATCTCCAATGATAGCTTTGGTCACCGGCTTGAGCATAGCAAGATGAGGATCTTGACTGAGAGGTTTGTCATGGATCCAAGGATTGTCCCAAAAATGAATGGTTAATCCATTTCCAAGACACCACCTTAAACCTTCCATGATGATCTTCCTTGTTTTAGTGACACCGTTCCAGAAATGAGATCTGCTAGGAAGGTTATGCTCTCCAAGAAAAGGAACCTGATGAAGGTATTTAACTTTGATTATGTCAATCCAGGTGGCTTTTTCATTGATGGTAAGTCTCCAGGACTGCTTAGCAATGAGAGCCATGTTCATCCGCTTGATGTCCCTGAAGCCAAGACCTCCATCCTTTTTCTTGGAACAAACCTTGTCCCAGGCAACAAGGGGAATTTTGTTCTTGTTTTCGTTTCCTGCCCAAAGAAATTGACGTTGAATTTGTTCAATTATTTGGCAGATGGAAGCGGGAGCTTTGAAGATAGACAAGAAAAAAATAGGAATACTTTGCAGGCAAGCCTGAACCAGAGTGGCTTTGGCTACCTGATTGAGCAATGAACTTTTCCAGCCTGCAAGTTTCTTGTTGAGATGATCTAGAATAGGATTCCACATAGCCGAGACCGATTTGCCATGGAAAAGCGGTAATCCGAGATAAGTAGTTGGAAGGCTCCCAATGATACACCCAAGGATCTCAACTATCCTGATTTTCCTGTGGATGGGAGTATTGAGGAAGTATAGCTTGCTTTTGCGGTAATTGACTTTCTGGCCAGCCGCCTCTTCATAAGAGTCTAGGATGCTTTTAATGATTTTTGCTTCGGGAACAGAAGCATGAGAGGAAAGAATAGTATCATCCACAAACTGTTGGTGGGAAATGGCCATGGTAGTTGAAGCAGGTTTGATCCCAGAGATGAGTCCGCTGTTGCAGGTAGCTGTAAGGGTTCTTTCGAGAGTTTCGGCCAAGATGATGAAGAGGAAGGGTGACAAGGGGTCCCCTTGGCGAATGCCTTTAAAACTTGGAAAGAAGCCAGCAGGTGAACCATTGATAAGAACAGAGAACCAAGCAGTAGAGATACATTCTCGAACCATCTTAACCCATTCTTTGTGAAATCCAAACTTCTCAAGGACCTCAAACAAGAATTTCCAAGAAACCCTATCAAAAGCCTTGTTTATGTCAAGCTTAAGGAACATACTGGGTTTTTTGTTTTTATATGCCGAATGAGCCAACTCGTGGATGGTTATCACTCCATCAGCAATGAATCTGCCTTTGACCGAGCTGCATTGGCATTGGTCGATGATGGAGGGAAGGATGTCTTTCAGCTTGTTTGCCATAACTTTGGTGATAAGTTTGTAGATGACACTACAGAGGCTTATAGGTCTGAAGTCGGAGAGGGAAGCACGCTCATTAGACTTGGGAATTAAAACAATGAAGGTGGAATTGGCTTCTCTTGGCATATTTTTGGCTCTCTGAAAGAATTTAACCGTAGCAACAACATCAGGGCCCACGATATCCCAAAAGTGTTGGAAAAATCGAGGTGGAAAGCCATCAAGACCAGGAGCCTTGTCAGGTTCCATTGCAAACAGAGCATCTTTGATCTCCTCTTAAGTGTAGGATTGGAGCAGTTTCTCATTATCATCGTTAGACACCAAAATTGGAATGTTCTGAAGCAAAGAACTTGTTGTGCGAGGGTGACAGTCAACACTTGGACCTAAGATTTCCTAGAAGTGGTGCACAGCTTCCTGTCTGATGGCATGGATATCAAAGATAATAGTACCATTAGCCTTGGTCAACTCTGAGATTTTATTTGAACCTCTGTGGCGCAATGTGGAGGCATGGAAAAACTTCATGTTGGTATCTCCTTCTTTGAGCCAGAGGCTTCTGGATTTTTGTCTCCAGTAGGACTCTTCCTTAGCCAAAACATTGTGAAGGTTTGAAAGGAGGCATTTTTCTTCCATGAAAGTTTCAACCCTCTGATCCCCTTCCTGAATCATATTTTCCACCCTTTTGAGCTCATCCAGCAAAAGGATTTTTTCACTAAAAAGGTTTTCGAAAACCTCCCTGTTCTAGCATTTCAGCTTGAGTTTGGCTGCTTGAGTTTGAGGAATAGATTCAAAAGAGGATTTGGACAAAGGTTTTGTTGCCACCATTGTCAAATACACCGACCTAAATCTGGATGAGTGAGCCACATATTTTCAAACCTGAAAGGGGTTTTAAAGGTTTGCTGGGGTCGGGAGCAATCCATAATTATAGGGTTATGATCAGATCTAATTTTTGGATGACTATGTAGCCTGGCATCACCAAAAACAGGAATGAGTTCTTTGGACAAGAGAAATCTGTCAAGCCGAATTTGGATGTGATGAATGCCCGCCTATCTATTGCTCCAAGTATAGTTGGAACCTTGGAGCGGTAAGTCCATAAGCTCATTGAGGTTGACAAAGTCACTGAAATATTCAATACAGTGGCTAGTGATCAGATTGCCTCCTTGCTTGTCAAACAGGTGGAGGGGAGTATTGAAGTCACCATAGAGCATCCAAGGAAAGTTAGGAAAGTTGTTACGCATTGCGGTAATGTTATCCCACAACAATATTCTGTTGACAGGACTGTTTGGTCCATAGACATTGGTGGCAATCCATTGAAGGCTGGTGACTTTGTTAGTGAACAAAATGTTGATGGTTCTGTCAGAGACTGAAAGGACTCTCCCCTCAATAGTTGTCAGATTCCACAAACAAAGGAGACCCTTGGAGGCCCCAGATGAGGGGCAAGAGGTGAAATTGCTATTTTTCCAGATTAGCTTGCAAACTTGATTGCTGCTGTTCTCATCCAGTTTGGATTCTTGAAGAAACATGATATTTGGTTTTAGGTTTTTTCTCACTGACTTGACAGTCCTCTATTTGGCAGTTCCATTGAGGCCTCTGACATTCGAGGGGATAAAATTCATCGATTTGACTTGGGATTTTCTTTGCGTCCTCTGCCTCTCCCTTGAGACGGAGTAGGTTTAGGTCTAACCTCATCCAAATCTTGATGAATGGGTTGTTTAGAAGTAGGGCCCAAGGAGGTAGGCCCAAATCCATCAATCGCTTCAAGCTCAGCAGCTTTGGCAAGCTTTTCTGCATTGGACGGTCTTCCCCTTTTTTGCTCTTTGTTGAAGAATGACAGTGGTGTTGGTCCCAGGAACAGGCCTATGGGGGGATGGAGAGCGGGGAGACTAGTGCAGGATGACAGAATCAGGGGAGAGGGTAAGAGGACAATTTTGAGTCGGGGAAAGGGGAGGTGAGAGGGACCAGAATATTAGGGTGAGTGTGGGGATGTCATTGCAACCTTACCCTTGGATAAAGGAGACTGAAAAACAGTGGGTGTGGATGAGATGACTGGATCTATTGGAAGTTCATCGGAGATGTCCTCGTTAGTTGGAAGATTATTTAGAGGAGAAAAATTATTGGTAAGAGAATGCAGAGCACTTACGTTGTTGGGAGCAGATGTTTTAGGGGGGCCTGCAGAACAACCACGACCCCTTCCAGGAGCCTTTTTTTGAATGTTGGGAATCTGAGAATCCTTCTTCCTGCCAGAATCACTGGGAATATCTTTTTTTCGGGAAGGGCATTGAGAAGCCAAGTGACCCTGAGTGTTCCACTCCAAAAAAAAGGCAGGATTATTCTCGTACTCAACTCCTTGACACATTTTGAAGCTTTTGACATTGATGTCGATGTAGGTAGGCAGAACCGAATCCAGATTATCCATGACACAGACACGAGCATAGGTCATTTTGGTTCTTGCTCTGGTAGCATGATCGATGGCAACTAAATCTCCAATCGATTGAGTGATACCTTTGAGAGCATCATTATAGAAAAACTATGGATGAAGCCCATGGAGTTTGATCCAAATCGGAGCGATGTTGATAGACTGAGTTTCAGGGTCGAAATCTTCTCCCAATCTCCGCAGAAATAGACTTTGACAACCAAAAAACCAAGGTC
This sequence comes from Wollemia nobilis, assembly GCA_028583015.1. Taxonomy (NCBI): domain Eukaryota; kingdom Viridiplantae; phylum Streptophyta; class Pinopsida; order Araucariales; family Araucariaceae; genus Wollemia; species Wollemia nobilis. The sequence goes on from JAQPPZ010003279.1 coordinate 555,623, forward strand.
CACCAGTGAGAATGTGTTGGGAGTCAAGGGCATTGGTTAGCCTTATCATGAAGAACCCCCTAGGAAAGGCCACAAGCTCCATGCTTCCAGACAACCTCCATTTGGAAAGAGCCCATTTGCGGATAGTTTCCATATCAGGTCGGGCACCAACAAATTTCCCAATCAGAGAGAGGGACTCTTGAAAGATTAATGGCTCCATAGCCTCGCTAGGAAACGAAACTTCAGTGCCTGAAATAGAGAAAGGCAAAGGAGTTTGAAAATAGAAATCTCCAGATGAGGACCTAAATTTATCCGTAAAGGACAAATACCAAGGTCACGCTTTGGAGGGAGAGGAGTTTGAAACCCTACCGTTACCAGACACTGTTTTCACAACGCCGTTAGGGTCTTCACCGTGACAAAAGCTGAGTGGGCCTACAGTAGGCCCAACACCAGCTGTAGGCCCTGAGGACAAAGTTGCCTCACCAGCAAACTCCGACGACCCACCATTCCTATCATCGCCATCGCCATCGTCCATAGACCCTCCCGCTCCCGTTCCCGCTCCCATTCTCGCTCGTGACATTTTCCATGTTGTAACATACATTGCTTGAGTATAGTAATAAGAATAATATAAATCTCCAATTTGGTCAGATCTATGCATGCATGTATGGGAATCCAAGTGCAATATCAATAATTATATTATGTGTGGAGTTTTAGTGATATTGCAGGTGTTGTTGATTTCGGTTCTGTGTTAGAAGTGCATACCCAAAAAACGTACAACCATCCATATGCCATTGTGTGAAATAGATAAATAAAGAGAAAATATGATTAATGGTTGTTACCCATTATTGGAAATGATATTTGTGTGATTAATATGCAAATGGGTATTTTCTAGGATTAAGTTATTGGGCAAAAAAAGGGTTTTCACCAAACTATACAAGCAATGTACCAAACTGTACAAGGATTTGTAAATTTGTATGGTTTATGAGTTTTGGCCTGAGATTGCATTTTTAAAAATTTTGAAGGTAGATCAATGAGTTTCCAAATGAATAGTTGCCAAGTTGTTGGGATGTAGGAATTGTACAGTTGTGAACCGTACAATTATACATTTTGGGGTTGTACAGTCTTCAATTGTACATTTTAGGAATTGTACTATTGTGAATCATACAACTATACAAATTATATTAAGTTAAGTGCAAACAGTGGGAATTCATCTTAAAATTTCTCATTCCACCCTCCTCCAGGAAAATTGCATTCCACTCGTGCTATAGGTGAAATAGAGTGTAGTGGTATTTTTCCAAATATGATAGGGTTTATGGATAAAAATCGTAGATCTAGGATTTATGGTTTGGATTAATAGGTTATCTCACAATAATAACTTTGGGTCTTAAATTTATATTGAAATAAATATAAAAGGGTCTAAATAGCGATATTAGATAATTATCTTTAAAAAAATAAGATTTAGAATTTAGCTAAAAGTTAAAGTCCCACAAAGGAAACTTTGTATCTGAACCATATCCACCTATTGAATAGGGCTAGAAATATTTAAGGGGTTATAAATATCTCTAGCCTAGTACAATAATAGTATGACTCAAACTTGTTTAAGGGAATCTAATGCTATATGTCTCAATGAAGAAGTTAAATCTATAGTGGAAACTTAGATTAACTTGTTCTAAACAATGTAGAATATTATAGGTTTGATTATATGTGTACAAGGCAAAAATAGATTAACCTATTCATAGAAGGTTTTGGTTGTTATGATGAGTGCTCTTTAACAAACTAAGTAAGATGTCAGTATCTTAAAAAGAAAAAAAAGGGCTCTTAAGGATTGTGGTCACACTTAAGGGGTTGAATGAAGGAATGTTCTTCTTTGATATTGTTATTTTGAGTTGTGCACAAGTTTGTTTGAATGTTATTTATGGGTGCTTTTATCTTAAAGTTTTGATAACCTAGGAGAATAAAATAATAGCATATTTACAATATTGTTATTACAATGCATTGAACAAATAGAATCATGTATATGCAATCATGCATGCTAAAATGAGGAATGAAATATTATGACATAAACTAATGTGGGAGAAAGGGTAACTAGGTTGCATTTCTCAGGAACTTATGGGGGTTTCTCCATGGCTATGTCAATGGATGCAGTTAGTATAGATTTGAGAGCACGTTTCCTATGTAATGGGATATGGGATGAAAGAAATGGGAAAAGTTTCATCCTTAGGAAAGTATGGGATTTCCTACTCTTGAATTGAGTTGAATGCATGTTTATTTATAAATGTGTAAGAAATTTGTTAGAAAATTATTTTGCATTCTATGGATTACTACTACATGGCATTATGTAATTAGTTATGCATGTTCATAAATTGGATTGTCCTAATCCCGAGTAACCATTCACTTAGTACTGGTGGAACTGAGACAACTAGTACCTGAAGTACTTGTTGAACCTAAAAGAGAGTTGAAGATCATAGGAAGTTGATGCTATATTCATCTGTATGAGACAATTGTTGTAACATAAAAAAAAATTCTTGCAAAAGAAATTATGTAATAGATTATAAGAGCTTATGATTTATTGATGGAAGTATAAAAAATGTAACTTCCAAGTATTTGATTTTATTGGATATGAACAATGTAATCTCTTTGAAGTTTTATGTTCAAAAAAATAAGTTGTTTACATGATCTAATATGTTACTTGAATTCTCAAGTGGATGCTTTGTTTATAAATATCTAAATTAAATATTTACATTCTATAAGTAAAAATACGGAAACATAGGATGAACATAAACATATCAAAGAATATATAAATGAGATATATAAAGAGTAGTAGTCAATGAGATATAGTGGTACGCAACAATATGCCTATGAGAATATTTTGGATGATTCTCTTAATAAACCATATGTGGTATGGTTATTTGGTTAAGCATTGCACCTAAAAATATTATCTCATTGGAAAACAATGAGTAGTCAAAAGGCACATGCTTAAGGTTAGGTTGAAAGACACCTATGGTTGGAACTAGTTTAACATGGGGTTAAGCAATAAGGGAAATGCACGTTCTAGTTGAAACAAACTAGAAAATTCTCATTGATCATTATGGGACATTAGCCACTTCCATGCACATGGATAAAATATGATCAAGTTCATTTCTATGTGGTGCATAGCCTTGGAAACTCATGGGACTACTTGCTTAATGGAAAACTATATAAAAAGACTCTCATATGTTTTTAAAAAAATTTGATGTATGTGATGGTTAGTTTTGGTTGGATAATTTGGGATTATTATATTTGGTATCAGAGCCAGGTTAGATAGGCATAAAACTCAAAATTTGATGACTCTAAAGAAAATACAAACAAGTAAGGAAAGAGGAAAGGTACATATGTGAAAAGTGTGCAAGTCTTGCCCTCCATGTTGAACCCCTGGTGAATCATATTGGAAGAGGTATACGAACCCTCCACCTTTGTGGGTTTTAAGCGATGTACTTGATGCTCTTTTGGGGATCGTAATTTCCATTTGAAGATCCAAGTAAAGACTCTTCTTTATTTAGTCATTGTGTTTACACTCAACTAAAGTCATCATATAGAAAGGAGAAAAAAAAAAACATTTTAGAAAATTTAGTAGAACCATCAAAAACTTTAGTTAGTTAGATGAGAGTAGGTGCAAAGTTAGTAAAAGCCTTTGGTATAAGATTGTGAACTAACACATTTCTTTAACTAGGGAATATGCCACCAAAAATTAGTAGTGGGGCAAAGATGCCTCTTCGAAGAACTTGGCTAGCTAGTATTGATAATTTTGGAGAGGGTCATGTGGGAGAGAGTTCAAGAAACCTTGAGGGGATGGAGAATCTCACAATTTTGATTCAAAATATTCAAGGTAATATGTCAACCTAAAAGGAGCAGTTGACACAATAAAATAATTTATTGGAAGCTCTTAGTGAGGAAATTCGATGAAATAACAATAGGGTACTCGAAGCTCCTGTTGAAGTAGTTATGAAAGAACCAAATGACCCTGATCAAGCAATTAAAGCTCATATTAATACTGAAGTAGAGAAATACTTGAAGCATATTAAGGTTAGAAAATTTTCAAGAAAGGAAAGTGGGGATTCTATCGAATCATGGCTAAATGAACTAGCAATTTACTTCTCTATGAGAAATTACTCCTCAACCACAAAGATAGTCTTTGTCACAGGTCTTTTGACAAATGATGGGTTGGAATGGTGGGAAACTTACTGTAAGGATAAAAAGATAAAAATAATTCATTGTGAGTGGGACGTGTCTAAAAAGGCATTTAGAAAGAGATTCCTTACTGAGCAATACTATGTCAGGAAGCTAGATGAGTTTACTCAACTAAAACAAAGGGAGCAGTCAGTGGATGTATACTATAGGAATTTCACTAGACTTCTTAAGTACATTATGACTTATGAAAATGATGATAAAATGAAGGTGCATCAATTCCTTTCAAGGTTAGATCATCAACTCAGGATCTCTGTCAACATGTTCAAACCCACCAATTTAGAAGTTACATATGATCTAGCTTGTCAAGCAGAGTATAATAACAAAAAGAGCAACAATCCTATATAAGGACCCAAGAAGAACTACCAAAATCCACAAAAGAGAAAATGGAATAATGAGCCAAATCAAAATAATAAATATGGGTTTAAGTTTGGTAAGATAAATTATAGGATCGACAAAAATATGTAAGAATTTTCAATCTAAGGAAAGGAAAAATCAGTTCAAGGTTTGACTCAAAATTTGAAGGTTGGGTGCTATGAGTGTGGGGATACTCACTATGCAAGAAATTGTCCACGTCGTATAGGAGATAACTAGAAGACAAGAAATAAAGAATAAAATATTTATGCTGCTACTAGAAATAAGAATCTTGATGGACAAGCGACCCCTATGCTTTTACAGGGTAAGGTTTTTGACAAAAATGTTAGATTTTTGATAGAAAATGGTGCTACTAATAGTTTTATCTCTAGTAGCTTGGTCAGGGACATGCTAGAGAATCCAAAGGCTTTTGAAAAAAGGTGAAAAGTTGAGTATGGGTTTGGAAAGACCTACTACGTAGACCAATATTACCCCTTGGTAGAAATCTCCCTTCCCACAAATTCTATTACTTGGCAAATCTATGTAGCTCCATCACATGCCTTTGATATAATTTTAGGGGTTGATTGATTGAAGGACCACAAGACCTTGATTAACTTTTAGGAGATATGGGTCAAATTCACTAATGAAAACAAGAAGATGATTAGGTTGTATAGTGAGCAAGGGATGTTCGAATCTATATTAATCTCTGCTATGAAACTTAAGAAGGTGATTAGTAAAAAGGGATGGTATATGTGGTCAATATGAAGGAGGTTAAAGATGATAAAAGGAAGAACTATTTGAGAAATTTCCCATCCTTCAAGAATTCAAGGATGTATTTACATCTGAAATACTAAAAATATCCCCTACGTGAGAATTCGATTTTACTATCGATGGACGAAACTTATACATAGAGCACCATATAGGATGAACTCTATAGAGATGCAAGAGCTGAAAGTGCAACTACAAGAGTTGTTGGATAAAGGGCTAATTAAGTCGAGTGTATCTCCTTGGGGTGCACCAATTTTATTTATCAAGAAGAAGGATGGATCCTTGAGATTATGCATCGATTATAGGATGTTGAATAAAGCAACAATTAAAAATAGATATCCTTTACCATAAAATAAAGGATTTTTTTGATCAACTGAAAGGGGCTACTATTTTCTCAAAGATAGACTTGAAGTATGGTTACCATAAGTTGATAATCAAAGAAGAGGATACACATAAGACATCATTCAAAACTCGATACAAAAACTATGAGTTCAAATTTTTATCGTTTGTGTTAACAAATACACCTGCAACCTTCATGAACTTAATAAATAGTGTGTTTAGAAAGCAGTTGGACAAGTTTATCTTGGTATTTTTAGATGTTTTCTTGGTCTATTCTCATAGAAAGGAGGAGCATGACAAACATCTGATGATAGTACTAAGGGTGTTGAGGTAAAATTAGTTATATGGGAATTTTTCAAAATGTGAATTCTATGTGTCACAAGTACATTAATGGGACATGTCATCTCTATAGATGGAATTGTAGTTGATCCTAAGAAGATAGAAGCTATTTTAGATTGGACAAACCCTACAAATGTAACAAATGTTCAAAGAGTTATGGGTCTATCTAGGTATTATAGGAGGCTTGTGAAATATTATGCCAAAATAGCTTGTCTTATAACCAATCTTCAAAGAAAAGGGAAGTTGTTCAAATGGACGGACAAATGTGAAACTATGTTCCAGATACTAAAAAAAATATTGACTATCATTCTCATGTTAAGGATTCTAGATCCTCAAGGTGACTTTTAATTCTGTACCGATGCTTCCTTAGAAGGTTTGAGAGGTTTTTTGTCACAATATGGAGTAGTGGTGGCTTATGAGTCCAGGAAACTAAAGAGGCATAAAGTATACTATGCCACACATGACTTAGAATTGGCCATAGTCGTGCATGCCTTGAAATTTTGGCGACATTACTTGTTAGGAAGACCCTTTGAACTAATAACAGATCACCAAAGTTTGAAGTATATCTTCACTCAACCATTGCTAAATGCACATAAAAGGAGGTGGATCAAATTTTTAGAGTATGAATTTGGGATAGAATACACAAAGGGTAAAGAGAATAAGGTGGTAAATGATAGATCCGATGTACATTGAGGTCAAGCCAGTGAAGATTATTGAGTTTTGCACTAAAAAAATGAAGAAACTAAACCTGGAGTAATGTAAGGTCCAATGGGATCTTTATTCTAAGAAAAATACCACTTGGGAAAAGGTGGAAGATATTAAAAAATGTTTTTTGTACTTATTTAAGGACACTATGTAGTGCATGATTTTGGTTAAGACTTTAGTTCAGCATGATGGATACTTATGCAAACTAAGTAGACTGATGGATTTTATTATGTTATGCATGGACTAGTTAAATTTTGATGATGCTTGATGAAGTAATGATCATTATTATATAAAACTAAAACATGATTATGTAGCATAAGTGCTTTATATTTTTGAATATGGTACTGCTGATGTTTATTTACTACTTTTCAGGTCCAAATATTCTCATTATATGAAAGAGGTTGTTCTTATCATTTGAAAGAAGAAGTTGCTCAACCACGAGGAATAGGGAACTGGAAAAAAGATAAAGGATGACAAAGACAATCCAAAGGGTAAAAAAATAGAGAAATTTGCCCTCACATCTCCATGACTGCACTATTGGATTGTGATGTCCTAGACTAGTCTCCTGGTGGGATGGTGATAGTTGACTATCTTAAAAAAATGCCAACCACAGGAAAAACAATAGTGTGGAAATGGGGTTTGCATGATCATATTGCATAATAGATTGCATGATTTGAATATTGTTACAAAATATTAGCTCAATGCTTGATTTGTTCTTTGTGATGAAGGGAAATGCATTTGACTAACCTTGAGAATGAAACATAGGGGACTGTGTTTAGCCTATGGAGGGAAGTATGTAACATCCCAAATTTTACCCTACTTTGTGTTTGCATTATATAGCTTAAGGTTTAATTTCATAGAGGTTATTATGAAATAGAAATGGTTAAGTATGCTTTGCTAAATTAGGAGAATTTGTTGCTAAACATGAATTGTTAGTGGCATTTAAGGCATTTACTTGGAATATTTTTGTCTCCTTAGTTAGTTGGGAAATTAATTGCTAAGATTGGTTTATTTGGTTAACCAAGGTCTTTAACTTGTGTTAAGCTTGATTAGTGGACATCATTGAAGAAGCATTAAATATAGTGCTATTTTATCCCTATATTAGTTACAAGTTAATTATGATAGTTATAATTAGTAGGGCCAGGCATGACTCCCGGGTGAATTTGATGGTGTAGAACCCCATGGTCATGGTCTCTTAGACCAAAGCAACCTCGTAAGAGGTCTTTCACTTAAAAAAATAATTTTGATCCCATTCCAAAGCCATTTTGAATTTATAAAAATTATTTAATGTTGTTGTTATATGAGAGTTTTATAATTTTGAATTTTACATAATTTCGCATTTCGAAGGTAAATCAAATTTCAAGGCTTTGCATGTTTATATTTTTAGCATTCTTCAGATTTTATTTTTATTTTTCTAACCCTTCTCTTTTGTAAATTATTTTAAAACTTCGGTGATTAAAAAAAAAATTAAAATACCAAAAATAAATACATGGGGAAATCCTCCATCTTCTTTTTCAATACTAATCCTCTTATACAGGCCAAAATTGCTTAGATTCTTCAGTTTTAGATTGAAGCTCTTCCTTTAACTTATTTGGGAATTCCTCTTTCTGTGGGTCATCTACCTCGAGGCATCTGGAATAATATTTTGGATAAATTCAGGGCTAAAGTCTCTCATTGGACTATTAAATGGCTTTATTTTGTTGGTAGAGTGTTACTTCTTAAGTCGATGGTTCAAGCTTCATATATTTATTGGTGCATGATTCAGGTTGCTCCTGCTAGTTTTATTCATGAGTTTGAATCTATGTCAAGAATATTTTTATGGGTTAGAAATTTGGAGTCTTTAAAATGGAATTTGGTTAAGTGGAGGTCTTCGGTTCACTTCTCTTTCTGGTCAGGCATTGATGACTAAGTTTTATTGGAGATGGTGCATTTCTGAAGACCATGCTTGGGCTAAAATTATTTCCTTTAAGTATATTAATGGGGTTGCAGACTCTGAGATACCTAGATACAGTTTGTCTGGTAAAGGTTCTTTGATATGGAACACCCTTAAGAAGGGGGCGTCTCTTGTTAAGCAAGGTTTGTTCTAGATTTATCTCAAAGGCTCGAAGGCTCTTTTCTAGCATGATTCTTGGGATGGTTTCCCTATAATTTTATCTATGTTTCCTCATCTTCAGGAGCTATGTAATTATTTCTTGGTTGATGGTTGGTATAGGGTGATGGATTATAAAGTTGCCAAAATAGTTGGACATGTGGAGGTAGTTCAGTGGAAATATCCTAAAGATTAGTCGACAGGTGGTTCTATTCAGGATAGAGAAGAGTTGGCTTGTATTATGGCTACTAGGGAGTTCTCTTATTTATAGGATGATGATGTCTTGGCTTGGGGTCCGAATACTAGAGGGGTTTTCTTGGTGGCTTCTAGTTACCATGTTTTAGATAGGCAACATTTTAGGGATGAGGAGGTTCCTTGGTGGAAATAGGTTTGGAATAAGTTTTCTTAGCCCATATGCAATTTCTATTTGTGGTTGGCTACTTGAAATAGATGTCCTACCTAGGATAATCTCCAAAAGAGAGGTTTTCAAGGTCCTTCATTTTGTTTCCTTTGTGAGAAAAGTGACAAATCTATAGGGCATTTGCTCTTACAATGTTCATTTGCATGAGAAATTTGGCATCTTTGGTGGAGGGTGTGGAAATAGTCTTATTCTCATACCTCTTCTCTTGTTGAGTTCTAGAAGAGTTTAGGAAGACCTACTACTAAGGATTTCTTTCTTCAAGCTGCGTGGAGTATTAGGCCCTAAAGTATTATATGGTAGATTTGGCTTGAAAGAAATCAAAGAATTATTCAAAGTAGAAAGTTAACTATTTATCAAACTTGGTAGAGGATTATTGGTATGATCCAAGAAATTGTTTCTTCTAAATATCAAATCAATATTCCTTTGGAGAAGTCTGAGATTATGATGATGTAGGATCTAGGTTTAGTGGAGACTAACCCTCGTCCTTTTGTATCAATCAAGAGGATAAGCCTTAATCAAAAATTACAGAGAGATGTCAGATGGCATCCTCCATCTTAAGGGGTGTTTAAGATTAATACTGATGGTTCTTCAAATGGAATCCTTGGCATGCATGCATTGGTGGTGTTGGGAGAGATAGAAGTGGTGTAGCTCTTTTCATTTTTTCTTGTTATAAGAAAAAGCAAACTAATAATTATATGGAGGCCCTTGCTATTTGGTTTGCTTCAAAAAAAAGTTATGCTCTAGGATGGCGAAATATAATCTGAGTCAAACTCTTAGATTATTATTAATTTATTGAAGACTCATAATCTTTCTAATGTTCATTGGCAACTAGTAATAGTAGCTCGATAGATCTTTCAAATCTATCGGTATTTGGAGTTTATTTCTTTTGTTCATATTCCCAGGGAATGGAATGGTGTGGCTGATTGCTTGGAAAAATGAGCTTCTAAGTTTTAGTAAGACTGGAATGTTAGGGAATGAGATCAACTTCCATTGGATTGTTCTTGACATCTTACTAATATGCTAACTATGGATATGCCTGCTTGAGGCTGTTATTTGTTGGATATATTTTAGTTAGGTGCTCGATGGTATTGGGGGTTTCTTTCTTCTGGCCCTTGTAAGGGTTATTGTTATGGGATTCTATGTTTCTTGTAAAGCTTATTGATTCAATAAATTTTTACCATTTATATAAAAAAAATACATAGGTGTAAAGAATGAGCTTCAATCTTTCATTCAAAACAATTTTGATCCCATTTCAAAGCCATTTCAAATCTATAAAAATTACTTAAAGTTGTTATATGAGAGTTTTATAATTTTAGATTTTACATAATTTTACATTTCGAAGGCAAATAAGATTTCAAGGCTTTGCATGTTTATATTTTTAGCATTCTGGTCTATTTCCAGATTTTATTTTTATTTTTCTAACCCTTCTCTTTTGCAGATTATTTTAAAACTTCGATGATTAAAATAAAAAAATAAAATAAAATAAAATGCCAAAAATAAATGCATGGGTGTGAAGAATGAGCTTCAATATTTTATTTGAAACAATTTTAATCCCATTCCAAAGCCATTTTGAATTTATAAAATTATTTAAAGTTGTTATATGAGAGTTTTATAATTTCAAATTTTACATAATTTCACATTTTGAAGTTAAATCAGATTTCAAGGCTTTGCATGCTTATATTTTATATATTTTTAGCATTTTTGTCTATTTCCAGATTTTATTTTTATTTTTCTAACCCCTCTTTTGCAGATTATTTTTAAACTTCTACGATTAAAATAAAAATTAAAAAATTAAAATGCAAAAAATAAATACATTGGTGTGAAAAATGAGCTTCAATATTTCATTTGAAACAATTTCGATCCCATTCTGAAGCCATTTTGAATTTATAAGAATTATTTAAAGTTATTGTTATATAAGAGTTCTATAATTTCGGATTCTACATAATTTTATTTTTTGAAGGTAAATCATATTTCAAGGCTTTGCATGTTTATATTTTTAGCATTCTAGTCCATTTCTAGATTTTATTTTTATTTTTCTAACCCTTCTCTTTTGTAGATTATTTTAAAAATTCGGTAATTAAAATAAAATAAAAATAAATAAAATGGCAAAAATAAATGCATGAGTGTGAAGAATGAGCTTCAATCTTTCATTTGAAATAATTTCGATCCCATTCCAAAGATATTTCAAATTTATAAAAAAATATTTAAAGTTGTTATATGAGAGTTTTATAATTTCATATTTTACATAATTTCGTATTTTGAAGGCAAATCAAATTTCAAGGCTTTGCATGTTTATATTTTTAGCATTCTAGTCTAATTCCAGATTTTATTTTTATTTTTCCAACCCTTCTCTTTTGTAGATTGTTTTAAATCTTTGGCAATAAAAATAAAAATAAAAATAATTAAAATACCAAAAATAAATACATGGGTGTGAAGAATGAGCTTCAATATTTCATTCAAAACAATTTCAACCCCAAACCTAGGTATTTTAGGTGAGTTGGAGAGGAGAGGGAAATCCTCCAAGGGAGGTCCTAGGTTTGAATCTCCACCTAACAAAAAGTTGAATTGGGTACCCAAAATTCAATTGATAATGTTGGTGCACGTGGGATTGGGCATAACTCTCGGGTGAAAGTTTTATAATTTTGGAATTTTAGTTATAGTTAGCAGGGCCAGGTGCGACTCCTGGGTGACTTTGACAGTGTAGAACCCCCTGGTCGTGGTATCTCAGACCAAGGCATCCCCGTAAGAGATATTTCGCTTAAAAAATAAATAATTTCGATCTCATTTCGAAGTCATTTCAAATTTAAAAAAATTATTTAAAGTTATTGTTATATAAGAGTTTTATAATTTTAGATTTTACATAATTTTGCATTTCGAAGGCAAGTAATATTTCAAGGCTTTGTGGAATCTTGAGGATTTTTGAAATGTCTCGAGCGGGAATGGGAGCGGGTGCGTCTATGGACGATGGTGATGGAGATGACGGGAATGGAGGGTCGACGGGGTTTGCTGGTCTGGCAACTTTGTCCTCGAGCCCTGCAGCTGGTGTTGGGCCTACTGCAAGCCCACTCAGCTTTTGTCACGGTGAAGACCCTAACGGTGTGGCGAAAACGGTGTCTGGTAACGATAGGTTTTCAACCTCCTCTCCCTCCAAAATGCGACCCTGGTCTTTGTCCTTTGTAGATAAAGTCAAGTCCTCGACTGGAGATTTCTCTTTTCAAACTCCTTTGCCTTTCTCTGTTTCGGGCACTGAAGTTTTGTTTCCTAGCGAGGCTATGGAGCCACTAATCTTTCAAGAGTCCCTCTCTCTGGTTGGGAAATTTGTTGGTGCCTGACCCGATATGGAAACTATCCATGAATGGGCCCTTTCCAAATGGCGGCTGTCTGGTAGCATGGAGCTTGTGGCCTTTCCTAAGGGGTTCTTTATGGTAAGGCTAAACAATGCCCTCGACACCCAACGCATTCTCACTGGTGGACCTTGGTTTTTTGGTCGTCGATGCTTGTTTCTGCGGAGATGGGGGGAAGATTTCGACCTTGAAACTCAGTCTATCAACATCGCCCCAATTTAGATCAAACTCCATGGGCTTCCCCCTTAGTTTTTCTATAATGATGCTCTCAAAGGCATCACCCAACCGATTGGAGATTTAGTTGCCATCGACCCTGCCACCAGAGCAAGAACCAGAATGACCTATGCCCATGTCTATGTCATGGCTAACCTGGATTCGGTTCTGCCTACCTGCATCGACATCAATGTCGAAAGCTTCAGAAGGCATCAAGGAATTGAGTATGAGAACAATCCTGCCTTTTGTTTGGAGTGCAACTCCCAGGGTCACTTGGCTTCTCAATGCCCTTCCCGAAAAAAAGATATTCCCAGTGATTCGCGTAGGAAGAAGGATTCCTAGATTCCCAATGTTCAAAAAAAGGCTCCTGGCAGGGGCCAAGGCCATTCTGCAGGCCCCCCTAAATCATCTGCTCCCAACAACGTAAGTGCTCTGCCTTCTTGTACCAATAATTTTGCTCCTTTAGATAATCTTCCAACTAATGAGGACATCTCCAATGACCCTCCCATAGATCCAATCATCTCATCCACACCCACTACGTTTCAGTCTCCCTTGTCCAAGGGTAAGGCTACAATGACCTCCTCGCACTCACCCTCAGATTCTGGTCCCTCTCACCTTCCTCTTCCCTTCCCACCCCTTCCCCGACCTCAAAACCATCCTCTTACCCTCTCCCCTGAGCCTGTTGCACTGTGCTAGTCTCCCCGCTCTCCATCCCCCCATAGGCTTGTTCCTGGGACCAACACCACCGTTATTCTTCAATCTTCCAGCCCTCTAAAATCTCCCATTTTTGCCCCCAAATCTGATTTCAACAAAGAATAGAGAAGGGGAAGACCGTCCAATGCAGAAAAGCTGGCCAAAGTAGCTGAGCTTGAAGCGGCTGATGGTTCTGTGCCTTCCTCCTTGGGTCCTACTTCCGAACAACCCATTCATCAAGATTTGGATGAGGTTAGACCTAAACTTACTCTGTCTCAAGGGAGAGGCAGAGGTTGCAAAGAAAATCCCAAGTCAAATCGATGAATTTTGTCTCCTAGAATGTCAGAGGCCTCAACGGATCTGCCAAACAAAGGACTGTCAAGTCGGTGAGAAAAAACCTAAAACCAAATATCATGTTTCTTCAAGAATCAAAACTGGATGAGAACAACAGCAATCAAGTTTGCAAACTTATCTAGGAAAATAGCAATTTTGTCTCTTGCCCCTCCTCTGGGGCCTCCGGGGGTCTCCTTTGTTTGTGGGATTCGACAACTATTGAGGGGAGAGTCCTTTCAGTCTTTGATAGAACCATCAACATTTTGTTCACTAACAAAGTCACCAACCTTCAATGGATTGCCACCAATGTCTATGGACCTAACAGTCCTGTCAATAGAAGATTGTTGTGGGATAACATTACCGCAATGCACAACAACTTTCCTGACTTTCCTTGGATGCTCTGTGGCGACTTCAATTCTCCCCTTCACCTATTTGATAAGCAAGGAGGCAATCCGATCACCAGCCACTGCATTGAAGATTTCAGCGATTTTGTCAACCTCAATGAGCTTATGGACTTACCGCTCCAAGGATCCAACTATACATGGAGCAACAAACGGGTGGGCATTCATCACATCCAAATTTAGCTTGACAGATTTCTCTTGTCCAAAGAACTCATTCCTATTTTTGGTGATGCCAAGCTGCATAGCCACCCAAAAATTGGATCTGATCACAACCCTATTATTATGGATTGTTCTCGACCCCATAAAACCTTTAAAGCCCCTTTCAGGTTTGAAAAGATGTGGCTCACTCATCCAAATTTAGGTCAGTGTATTCGACAATGGTGGCAACAAAACCTTTGTCCAAACCCCCTCTTGAATTTGTTCCTCAAACTCAAAGTAGTCAAACTTAAGCTAAAATGCTGGAACATGGAGGTTTTCGGCAACCTTTTTAGTGAAAAAAAACTTCTGTTGGATGAGCTCAAAAGGGTGGAAAATCTGATTCAAGAAGGGGATCAGAGGGTTGAAACTTTCATGGAAGAAAAATGCCTCCTTTCAAACCTTCACAATGTTTTGGCTAAGGAAGAGTCCTACTGGAGACAAAAATCCAGAAGCCTCTGGCTCAAAGAAGGAGACACCAACACGAAGTTTTTCCATGCTTCCACCCTGCACCATAGAGGTTCTAATAAAATCTCAGAGTTGACCAAGGCTGATGGTACCATTATCTCTGATATCCATGCCATCAGATAGGAAGTTGTGCACCACTTCCAGGAAATCTTAGGTCCAAGTGTTGACTCCCACCCCTGCACAGCAAGTTCTATGCTTCAGAACATTCCAATGTTGGTGTCTAACGATGTTAATGAGAAACTGCTCCAATCCTACACTGAAGAGGAGATCAAAGATGCTCTGTTTGCAATGGAACCTGACAAGGCTCTGGGTCCTGATGGTTTTCCACCCCAATTTTTTCAACACTTTTGGGATGTCGTGGGCCCTGATGTTGTTGCTACGGTTAAATTCTTCCAGAGAGCCAAAAATATGTCGAGAGAAGCCAATTCCACCTTCATTGTTTTAATTCCCAAGTCTAATGAGCATGCTTCCCTCTCCGACTTCAGACCTATAAGTCTCTGTAGTGTCATCTACAAACTTATCACCAAAGTCATGGCAAATAGGCTGAAAGACATCCTTCCATCCATCATTGACCAGTGCCAAGGCAGCTCGGTCAAAGGCAGATTCATTTCTGATGGAGTGATAACAGTCCATGAGTTGGCTCATTCGGCTTTTAAAAACAAAAAACCCAATATGTTCCTTAAGCTTGACATGAACAAGGCCTTTGATCGGGTTTCATGGAAATTCCTGTTTGAGGTCCTTGAGAAGTTTGGATTTCACAAAGAATGGGTTAAGATGGTTCAAGAATGTATCTCTATTGCTTGGTTCTCTGTTCTTATCAATGGTTCACCTTTCGACTTATTTCCAAGTTTTAAAGGCATTCATCAAGGGGACCCCCTGTCACCCTTCCTCTTCATCATTTTGGTTGAAACTCTTGGAAGAACCCTTACTGCTGCCTACAATAGTGGACTTGTCTCTGGGATCAAACCTGCCTCAACTACCAAGGCCATTTCCCATCAGCAGTTTGTAGATGATACTATTCTTTCCTCTCTTGCTTTTGTCCCCGAAGCAAAAATCATTAAGAACATCCTTGACTCTTATGAAGAGGCGACGGTCCAGAAAGTCAATTACCACAAAAGTAAGCTATACTTCCTCAATACTCCCATCCACAGGCAAAACAAGATTGCTGAGATCCTTGGGTGTATCATTGGGAACCTTCCAACTATTTATCTCGGATTACCGCTTTTCCATGGCAAATCGGTCTCGGATATGTGGAACCCTATTCTAGATCGTCTCAACAAGAAAATTGTAGGCTAGAAAAGTTCGATGCTCAGTCAGGCAGCCAAAGCCACTCTGGTCCAGGCTTGCCTGCAAAGTATTCATATTTTTTTCCTATCTATCTTCAAAGCTCTAGCTTCCATCTGCCAAAGAATTGAGCAAATTCAACGTAGATTCCTTTGGGTGGGAAACAAAAACAAGAACAAATTTTCCCTTGTTTCCTGGGACAAGGTTTGTTCCAAGAAAAAGGATGGAGGTCTCGACTTCAGGGACATCAAGCGGATGAACATGGCTCTCATTGCCAAAAAATCCTGGAGACTTACCATCAATGAAAAAGCCACCTGGATTGACATCATCAAAGCTAAGTACCTTCATCAGGTTCCCTTTCTTGGAGAGCACTACCTTCCTGGTGGATCTCATTTCTGGAATGGTGTCACTAAATAAAGGAATATCATCATGGAAGGTTTAAGGTGGTGTCTTGGAAATGGAGTGACCATTCATTTCTGGGACGATCCTTGGATTCGTGACAAACCTCTCAGTCAAGATCCTCATCTTGCTATGCTCAAGACAGTGATCGAAGCTACCTTTGGAGATAAGGTGTGCCATTTCATCAACCCAGGTACTACAAGACCCAAATGGAAACAATTAGCTTTGAATGGGCCTAGAATTATCACCGAGGCGCTTAGACAACTTCAAAACTTACTGAGGAGTTGCATAATCCCCAGATCTCACAAAGAAGACTCCATGGTTTGGAACCTTGAAGATTCTGGGCAGTTCACTATTAAATCTGCCTACTACAGCCAAGAAGCTCCCAGTGATGGCCGTGACTCCACCAATCTGGTCTGGGTTCCCAAGATCATTCCCAAGGTTAAATTCTTCTATTGGTTGGCCATCCAAAATAGAATCCTCACCACTGACAATATGATAAACAAAGGGCTTCTCATCCCCAATTGGTGCATCTTGTGTAAAAATGCCTGTGGGTCTACTGTGCATGT
The DNA here is from genome assembly GCA_028583015.1 of Wollemia nobilis. NCBI lineage: Eukaryota > Viridiplantae > Streptophyta > Pinopsida > Araucariales > Araucariaceae > Wollemia > Wollemia nobilis. The sequence goes on from JAQPPZ010003279.1 coordinate 572,740, forward strand.
TTTTCTAGAATGTCCCTTCTCCCTTGCAGTGCTCAACTAGGTTTTCAACACTTTCGCCATCTTCGTAGCCCTCCCTCATTCCATTCCCCTCCTTTTTCAACAGTGGCCCCGACCCTTCAAAAGCAGTCAACTCAAATTCATGTGGCAAGCGTGCCTTCACATTTTCCTGTGGCATATTTGGCTTGAGAGAAATGCTAGAATTTTTCAAAACCTTGCCAAGGATAAGAATATTGTTGTTGCCAAAATCTTGGCCCTTGCTGCGGAGAATGCCTCTCTCGTCTCATCGTCCAAACGTCCCCCTCCTGGACTTGAATTGGATCTAGCAAATCATTTCAATCTTCTCAATTTTTCTGCAACACCCCGCACTTCTGTTGACAGGTCTATTATCAAGTGGGTCTTTCCTCCTTTTGGGTGGCACAAGCTCAATTTCGATGGCGCAGCCAAAGGCAACCCTGGAGCGGTGGGCGAAGGTGGAATTCTTAGAAATCATTGAGGATAAATAATTTTGGCCTTTGCTCAGAACTTAGGAATTCAGTCCAACAATATGGCTGAGGCTTGGGCCTTGTTCCAAAGCTTGATTCTCTTGGAAGGCTTGTCTATCAATAAACTCATCATAGAAGGAGACTCATTACATTGCATCAATCGGCTCAAAGGAACCTCTCGTGCCTCCCTGGGCCCTTGTTTCCATCTTCGACGAATGCAAGACATTAATTGGGGCCTATCCAGAGTTAATCATTCAACATCAATATCGAGAAGGAAACAAAGCTGTGGACCGGCTTGCTAATAAAGGAGTTGACGCAACAGACATATCTGGGTCCTGGAGATATTCCTTTCCTATCGGTCTAAGGGACGTTTCTTCAAGTTCCAATGTTTGCACAATGTGAGTGGGTTACTGGTCTTCGGGTTTTTCGACGGCGTTTTGGCATCTTTGGAGCGCTTTTGTGTCATTTTTCTAAGTTGGTTGCAAAATATTAGCTTGCTGCGTTATCCTTTTTGCTCAGGCCGCAAGGTTGCTTTTTGTCGCGATATCGCGACACTTTTCTCTCCCTATGGCGAGGACTTCAAACTTGTCGCGATATCGCGATACCTTTTCTCTCCTGATGCTTTTTTGCAAACTTGTCATGATATCATGACACCTTTTCCCTTCGGGTTCTTTTTCACAAACTTGTCGCGATATCACGACACCTTTTCCCTTTGGGTGCTTTTTCGCAAACTTGTCGCGATATCGCGACACTTTTTTTTGGTAATTATTATAATAGATTAACAGTGGGTTTTTATAGAGGATCCCAAAACCTTATATACAAAATCAGCCTTGCTAAATAGTGCTTCATGCCTCTTGGCTGGAAGAATAAACCTGGAAGAATAAACCTGTATGCAAAAAAAAAAAAAAAACAAAAAGCTGCTAATTGCCCGAGGGCTACAAGTAAGGCATTTTTGCCTAATTATCCTAGAAACCATGGCCATTATAACTGGGAAAACAAAAACTAGCTGGAGAAGCTGGACCATCGAAAAGCAGAAGAAGACAACCAAGAAAACTACAAAAAATTCTCCCATACCTGGGAAATAACTTTCCACATTTTTGCTTTCCCGGAGGCAGAATTCGAAGCATACATGTTGGATAGGATCCAAGAAAAATTACTGGACTGAAACAAACCGTTGAAAATCCTGTTGGAAAATTTTACCCTGGCCCAAATGGCCACTCCGTTTAGTCTTCTCACATCCAGGATTTCATCCGTACGATTTGAGGTTCTTCTTACTTCCCTTTCCTTGCTGGAAGGGAGGTTTTGGGATAAGCGCGTCACCCATCAAAGAATCGGAGTCATCCTAAAATAGCAACCGTTGGGTTCCATTTACAACATCAACCGCAGTTTCTTTGTCTCTCTTTTCCTTGTTGGGGGGACGACCCTGCTTCCTTTCACTACCAAAATCCACCCCTCACTTTTGACTCCTCGTAATTCGAGGGCTGATATTACCAGGCTGGTAACCTCTTCTTCCCAGCAAGTAGTCTTCCAATATTTTTTGTGCCTCGGGAGAGTTTCGGTCATAAATTTTGGGTGAATCTGCCTGTGTGGTGATAAGGGGGGGGCTTGTTCATTTTCCTCCTGTGGTCCTAGTTGGGGGCGCCCACCACACTGCTTAGAGTCCGGATGGGTGGTGATTTCCTCTTCTGGTAAGGAGGATTCGAGATGGTCCTTGGATGGACCTGGAGATTCATGGCCTTTCGCAAAAGGGTGCTTCATCTGACCTTCATCGTGCTCTAGAGGGTTGCAGGGATCCCGCTCCTTCTTCCTCGACTTTTGGAGAGGAAAATTGGACTGAAGATGCCCTTGAGAACTACATTGAGGGCAGAAAGCTGGCCTGTTCTCATAAACAATAGCTTGCTTGTGTAGAAAAGTACCCCCAGACCGCAGAGTAATGGAGGATGGGAGGTCCTTATCCAAGTCCGCCAAAACACAGAATCGATCTTGGACAAATCTAGTTCGATCTCTGGTGGGAGGGTCTAAAGTGATCAGCTCCTCGATGGACCGAGCAATACCTCTGATTACATTTTCATGCCAGCCGAAAAGGGGAAGACTCGGGAGCCTAACCCATATTGGAGCAATGTTGATATTCTGGGTATCGGGGTTAAAGTCCAAACCCCACTTCCTTAGAAAGAGACTCCTACGGCCCAAGAACCAAGGCCCTCCAACCAGGATTTTATAGTAGTCCTCCTTGTTGCTCAGCATAATCGCGAAAAAACCTCGGGTTAGGCCAGCCAGCTCTAAGTGACCAGAGGTCCGCCATTTGCCAGACGCCCACTTGCGAATGGTCTCCATGTCGGGACGACCACCAATAAACTTACCGATGAGGGTAAATTTTTTGAAATCCACAAAGCTTGAGAGAATTTCCATCGGGATGTCCAACTCGTCCCCGGACGAAAATAACTCCTTGGAGAAGAGCCCGCTTAGGGTTTCAGAGGCCGTTGCCAAAGCATATGACTTCCGAGGTCCATCTCCCCGTTTGTCTGGCGGATCCTTGCCGTGACTTGGCAAGGACTCCTCGGCGTCCCCAGACTCTGTTTGCCCTCCCTCCACCCTATCGAGCCCCTGATTCGACCTGCCGACTCTCCCGTGCTCTCCCAGAACAGCCTTCTCGCCCACCATCATCCCCACCCTCCCAAGAAACCCCGATATCGTGACACTTTTGGCCTTCAAGCGCGGTCTTGCTTTTTGTCACGATATCGCAACACCTTTTCTCTCTCCAACGGCGGTCTTCCATTCGATCGTGATTTCGTGACGGGTTTTCTCTCCAACGACGGTCTTCCATTCTGTCACGATATCGTGACACTTTTTCTCTCCGGGTGCCTTTGCGCAAAGGTGTCGCGATATCGCGACACCTTTTCTCTTCGGGTGCCTTTGCGCAAACTTGTCGCGATATCGCGACATTTTTTTCTCTCCAAGGCGGTCTTCATTTTTGTCGCGATTTCGCGACGCTTTTTCTCTCTCCAACGGCGGGCTTCCAGGTTGTCGCGATATCGCGACCTTTTTTCTCTCCAACGGCGGACTCTCATCCTTGTCGCGATATCGCGACCATTTTTCTCTCCAACGGCGGTCTTCCTTTTTGTCGCGATTTCGTGACACCTTTTATTCTTGGCAGCAGGCTTCCACTTTCGTCACGATTTCGGGGCTCATTTTCTATTTCTGCTGTGGTCTGCATTCTTGTCGTGATTTCGTGACACCTTTTCTCTTCGACAACGTTTTCAATTCTTGTAGCGATTTTACGACTCCTTTTTCTTGTCGTGATTTCGCGACTCTTCTTCTCAACCGGCTCCAACCCTACAACTTGTCGTGATATCGCAACACTTTGCAACATGTCACGATATCATGACTTCTTCCCTTCTTCGGCTCTGATGGCGATTCTTGTCACGATTTCGTGACTTCTTTTCTTCCTTCGGCTTCTACGGCGCTTCTTGTCGTGATTTCGCGACATCACCATTTTGGTCGCGATTTCGCGACACCTTCCCTAGGGTGGAGGTTTGCCAAATTTCTATTCTTTTCTTCTTGGACCACCTTGGTCGATTTGGATTTATTGTAATCTCTCTTGTTCAAGGTTCAGGGACCTTTCAAAACCCTTTCTACCAATCAAAAAAAAAATATTTCAAGGCTTTGCATGTTTATAATTTCAACATTCTAGTCCATTTACATATTTTATTTTTAATTTTCTAATCCATCTCTTTTGTAGATTATTTTAAAACTTTGATAATTAAATTAAAAATTAAAAAATTAAAAAGCCAAAATTAAATACATGGGTGTGAAGAATGAGCTTCAATATTTCATTTGAAACAATTTCGATCCCATTCAGAAGCCATTTGGAATTTATAAAAATTATTTAAAGTTGTTATATTAGAGTTTTATAATTGTAGATTTTACATAATTTTGCATTTCGAAGGCAAGTAAGATTTCAAGGCTTTGCATGTTTATATTTTCAGCATTCTGGTGCATTTCCAAATTTTATTTTATTTTTCTAACCCTTCTCTTTTGCAAATTATTTTAAAACTTCGATGATTAAAAAAAATGCCAAAAAATAAATGCATGGGTGTGAAGAATGAGCTTGAATATTTCATTCGAAACAATTTCGATCCCATTCCAAAGCCATTTTAAATTTATAAAATTATTTAAATTTATAAAATTATTTAAATTTGTTGTTATATGAGAGTTTTATAATTTCATATTTTACATAATTTCATATTTTGAAGGTAAATCAGATTTCAAGGCTTTGCATATTTATATTTCATATATTTTTAGCATTCTTATTTATTTCCAGATTTTATTTTTATTTTTCTAACCCCTCTTTTGTAAATTATTTTAAAAATTCTGTGATTAAAATAAAAATAAAAAAAATAATAAAATGTAAAAAATAAATACATTGGTGTGAAGAATGAGCTTCAATATTTTATTCGAAACAATTTTGACCCCATTCTGAAGCCATTTTGAATTTATTAGAATTATTTAAAGTTGTTATATAAGATTTTTATAATTTTGGATTCTACATAATTTCACTTTTTGAAAGTAAATTAGATTTCAAGGCTTTGCATGTTTATATTTTCAGCATTCTGGTCTATTTCCATATTTTATTTTTATTTTCTAACCCTTCTCTTTTGTAGATTATTTTAAAACTTCAAAAATTAAAACAAAAAATAAAATAAAATAAAATGCCAAAAATAAATACATGGGTGTGAAGAATGAACTTCAATATTTTATTCGAAACAATTTCGATTCCATTCTGAAGCTATTTCAAATTTATAAAAATTTTATTTAAATTTGATGTTATATGAGAGTATTATAATTTCGAATTTTACATAATTTTGCATTTCGAAGGTAAATCAGATTTCAAGGCTTTGTATGTTTATATTTTTAGCATTCTAGTCCATTTCCAAATTTTATTTTTATTTTTCTAGCCCTTCTCTTTTTTTGATTATTTTAAAACTTTTGCGATTAAAACAATAAAAAAATTAAAATTAAAATACCAAAAATAAATACATGGGTGTGAAGAATGAGCTTCAATATTTCATTCGAAACAATTTCAACCTCAGAGCCAGGTGGTTTAGGTAAGTTGGAGAGGAGAGGGCAATCCTCCAAGGGAGGTCCTAGGTTTGAATCTCCACCCTAACAAAAAGTTGAATTGGGTACCCAAAATCCAATTGATAATGTTGGTGTGGGCAGGATCGGGCATGAATCCCAGGTGAAAGTTTTATAATTTCAGAGTTTTAGTTATAGTTAGCAGGGCCAGACACGACTCTTGGGTGACTTTGACAGTGTAGAAACCCCTGGTCATGGTCTCTCAAACCAAGGTAGCCTTGTAAGAGGTATTTCGCTTAAAAAAATAATAATTTCGACCCCATTCCAAAACCATTTTGAATTTATAAAAAATATTTAATGTTGTTATATGAGAGTTTTATAATTTTGGATTTTACATAATTTCGTATTTCTAAGGTAAATCAGATTTCAAGGCTTTGCATGTTTATATTTTTAGCATTCTTGTCCATTTCCAGATTTTACTTTTATTTTTTTAACCCTTCTCTTTTGCATATTAAAAATAAAATAAAAATAAAATGCTAAAAATAAATGCATGGGTGTGAAGAATGAGCTTCAATATTTCATTCAAAATAATTTTTATCCCATTCCAAAGCCATTTCGAATTTATAATATTATTTAAATTTTTTGTTATATGAGAGTTTTATAATTTCAAATTTTACATAATTTTGCATTTTGAAGGTAAATATGATTTTAAGGCTTTGTTAGAATAAGTAATTATTCTCTTAAGTTCTACTAGGATAGACTTACTTGAGTTTCCACTCCTTCATGAGTCAGGTGAACTCTCAGTTATAGTCTAGATCAGATTTGATGAGTTGTTGTAATCCAATGACTCTCAATGATCAACTTTGTTATTTATACAAAGTTGATCCATGGAATAATCAATCAGTTCTATTTTGTTTCTTCAAATATTGTAATGCTTTGTAGTTCTACTCTTGGGAATTCTAACATGGTACCAGAGCAGGATAGATTCTGCTAGGCATTCTCTCTTGAAGGCAATTTCATGAACTGGTTCACATCTCTTATCTTTTGTTTTTTTTGAAAAAGAGAAGAGGTTTTTTAGATTGCTCATTTTTTTAAATCTGCAATTTTTATTTGAGATATTGTTTATGGTAATCTCTAAATAGTTACACTTGATGTATTTTACCATATTATGCAGAATTCTCAAACCTTTTTTTCAAATAATATAGATATTTGAAATTTTTTTTACCTGTACTTTTTATTGTTCTCCTCGAAGGCCTATTTCAATCTCCATCTCTCTTCTCGGACGCAACTCATTGGCCCAACAACCATCACTACATTTCAATTTTTTAGTGAATGCATACTTGCGTTGGCAGCATTATTACCATCGCATCATACGTTCACTAGTGGAGACAAAGCACATAGGCATTTCATTTTTTTAAGACAATAAAATCGTGGGTATCGTTTTGGTTGTTAGATATTTTTTTTGAATCTCTTTAGTAAAGAAATGCTCCATTTTTGATGTCAATATTGATGGCCATTTGGTAAAAATAAGGCCCATTGATATTATTTAAAAATCGTGGCATCTCTACCTACGTTTTTTAAATTTGACATCCGAAATTATCTCTTGAAATCGTCGGGTGGACATTTGGTAAACCAAAGTCCATTTTGGCATATTTGCCAATGTATCTTCCCGATGCACGATGATTAGCATTAACGGGCATTTCAAAACTCTTCTCATATTTCGAAAAATATATCTTCTCCAACATTCAGTTTCACTGAAGACTCTCCATAATTATCGTCCTTCGGTGCTTCGTTGGAGAGCTTCTGTTTTGTTATATATTCATCTAAATGAATGAAATTTACATCATATGCATTCTCTCAAGTTTTAACAGTGTTCTCTCCTGATTGCATTGTGATCTTCAAATTTTATTGAGAAATTTGGGTGTTTAGTTCTTTCAAGGTGCCTCACTAGAGCTTCCTCATCCGTCATTGCGCTTATAGCAGATTCATGGATTTTTTGGTGAAGAATCCCTCAGTTTGGTGGGCCTTCAATCTGAAAAATCATCTGTGAAGTCGTCTCCTCCATAGGAGCCCCTCCCTCTCTTCTTCTATGGATGATTTACTACGTCTTACGTAACGTTGAGGTGGTATTTAAGCTTACTTAATTTAGCAGAGTACAATGGTAGTGGATCCAAAATATTGTTAGTGGTTTTTTAATAATATTTTTGGTTTTTTTCACTAATCTCCTCTTTTTTCAGTGAGTTCGAAGCATTTCTCAGCTTTCAAATCACATTCGCTACCCATTGATGTAGCTTTGGTGAATTCGGATTCGTCCTGCTCGTAGATCTAAAAACATATATATTATTTATTTTATGATTTTTTTGGACTAATCTCCTCTTTTTTAGTGAAGATCGAAATGTTCTCAGCTTTCAAATCTGGATTCGTCACTGCCTCTTGATGTAGCCTTGGAGAAATCAGATTCACCGTTGTCTCTTGACGTCTCCTGTGCGACTTTTCACTCACAGATCTTCTAGTTCTTTAATTTTTTTCCTCTATATGTAAAAAATATATATTTAGATCTTCCCTCATATTATCTTCTATCTTTTTCTTTAAGGGCCATTTTAGTGGCCACAAAGATAAAGAAGAAGTTGTAATCTCAATAAAATTCAAATTTTTTGGGGGGGTTGATAGGTGCCTTTTTATTTTGCACCTATATATCGCTTTAGGGGGTTTGTTATTGCATCATTTTTGCCTCATTTATTTTGCATTATTACCTTTATTATAAGTCTTTTGTTTATATATCTTGGTAATATAATATAGGTGAGGTATTTGATTTCATTTAACAATCCTTTATATATTAAAGATCTAAATAAAATAACTCTATTTTATTTATTCTCTAAAATCTTCTAAAGCTAATCTCTATATTAAAAATCTTACTTTGTTCAAATTGTTTTTTTTTTCAAAAAGTTCTTTAATATAATATAAAGATATCTTAATAAATGAAAGTGAGAACATATCATTATATATATTATTTTCCTTTCTTATCTCTCTATTAAGAACTTATTTTGATTAATTTTTTTTACAAAGTAACTTAAAATTAAAATTCAAGTACGAAAATTTTTTAATCTATTTATCCTTTCTTAAATATTTCTAAAGGACAAATACATTATATCACCAATACACCATATTGCACATCTTAAATAACTTATAGTTTCCCTCAAGTAAGGGCGGGTTATTAAGATAACCAATATAGGTCTAAATGATATAAAGCCTATGTTCCAAGTATCAAATCTAATCAATACTTATAGTTTCCCTCTCGTCAGGGCGGGTATTTGAAGAGAAAAGATATATAGGCCTGGCATATTTGTTCTCTTTAAGCCTAAAAATTAATATCAAATCTCCTCAAATTACTTATAGTTTCCCTCTCATTAGGGTGGGTATTTTGAGATATTTGGTGTTTCTTACAAGCATTCCTAAAATAATATCCATTGCATTCTCTAAATTAAAGTTAAAGGGGGGAACTTTGGGTTAACTTCAAAATGAATTCAATGAATACAATTGATCCTCTTACTCCTCATAACTACCATACATGGAAACCCAAAATTTTAAATCTCATTTCTCAAAAAGGGCTCACACACCTATTAGAAGAAAAGCAACCTGAGTTTGAAAAAGAATATGAAATATTTGTTCATAAAGGAAAGATGTATGAAACAATGGGTATTATAAGCTCTAATGTAAATGAAAGCTTGTGGTTTCACATTACAGATTGTAAAACTCCTCATGAAATTTGGGAGAAACTAAAGAACTTGTTTGGGAAAGTAGATCAAATGAGGTCAATGCAGCTTGAGGTAGAATTAACAGCTTTATCTCCTGATGACTTCAACAATATTGTTGACTTTCTCACAAAATTCAAAGAAGTCCTTACTCAATTTAAAGGTAGTGGCAAGGATAAAAAATATGAAGAATGCATCTATCTAATTATTTCTAAATTAAATGGTGTATTTCAGATATTCGCAACCACCTTTCTATCTACAAAATATGCTCTTGGTGCAAGTTTCAAAATGCCCTCCTTAGAAGAATTATGTGAGAGACTAACTAGAGAAGAAACAAAACTTGCAAAGTATGAGATCTCTTCCTCTTCCTCTAAAGCCTTAGTAGCATCCACCTCCACTAAAGAAAAATTCAAAAAGAAAGAAAGAAGTCCCATAACTTGTACTCACTGCAAAAAGAATGGTCATTCTGCAAACAAATGCTGGAAAATATTACAACAACTAGAGGCAGCTATAAAGGATCAAAATATAGACAATAAAAAGAAAATAGGAAAAGCCCTAAATGTCCAAGGGAAGACCACCAATACTTCATCTAATTACTGGGTCCTAGATTCTGGAGCAACTCATCACATGATTGCTTTAGATGAGTCATTCTCTTCTATCTCCTCAAGTTCAACATGTAGCATAGAAGTTGGTGACTCCTCCTTTATCCCAATCAAAGGAAAGGGTGACATATCCATTGATGGTGGCTCTATCAATAATGTTCTCTATGTTCCAAACATTGCAACAAATCTCCTCTCCATCTATCATATTTGCACTTCTAGAAAGGGGAAAATTGTTCTCTTCTCTCCAACAGGAGTTGAGATAAGAGACTTACAAGACCCCCACTCTCTTGTAGCCAAAGGAGATATTGATCACAACACTCACCTATTTCACTTCAAAGGATTCAAAAATCTAGAAGGGGCCTCCTATTTTGTGGCTCATGGAGATCTTGAAAGTAAAATTTGGCATGAAAGGTTTGGTCATCTCAGTTATAACTACCTAAAAGAATTGAGCACCCATGAAATGGTAACAGGGTTTACCTTAAGTCACTTCTATTGATGGAGTATGTCCTGGATGTGCTCTTGGAAAGCAACATCAAGATCCTTTCCCATCAAGTGGTTCTCTAAAAGCCTCATCCCCTCTAGAGTTAATCCATAGTGACTTGATGTTTTTTCCAGAACCTTCTTTCAAAGGAGAAAAATATGCTCTAACCTTCATTGATGAATTTTCTAGAAGAACTTGGGTCTACTTCCTAAAATATAAAAGTGATGTTCTGTCCCACTTCAAAGTCTTCAAAGCCTTAGTTGAAAATTAGGCCTCTTGCAACATCAAGCAAATTTGCACAGATAATGGGAGGGAATACTGCAGTAATGAGTTCTCCATATTTCTATCAAGTCATGGCATCATTCATCAACATTTTGTCTCCCATAATCCATAGAAAAATGGCATTGTAGAGAGGAAAAACTGAACATTGAAGGAAATGGCAAACTGCATGCTCCATTCAAGAGATCTTCCAAAAGATTTTGGGTAGAAGCTATAAACTGTGCAAACTATATTCAAAACTGCACACCTCATAAAGCTCTTGACCATTTAACTCCTGAAGAAGCATGGAATGGCTCAAAATTGGATGTCTCCTTCTTCAATATTTTTGGGTGTACTGCTTGGGTGCACATCCCAAAGAAGAAAAGGAAGACTCTAGATAAGAAAAGCAAAAAGCTCATCTTTGTTGGTTATTGTGAGGAAATGAAAGCATACAGGCTCCTTGATCCCACAACTCATGAGGTATTTTTTCATAGGAATGTCCAATTTGATGAAACATTCCCTCAGAAATATCCTCAACCATCCTCTTCTCCTATTGAGCCTTCTCCTATAGTAGAACCTCAATATAATGAAGAACCAACTTTAGAGATTAATTTAGAGATTGATGATCAAGATGAGGAACCTATAACTCCAACTCAAAGTCTTTCCACTCCTTCAACTCCTTCCACTATGCCAAAATGGGCCCACACCATTGTTAAAGAAGCTACTCCTTACATTCAAAATCTTCCATCATCCAGAGGCACTGGTCTTGTCTGTCAGTCTATTTCCTCTGATCCTCAATCCTTCAAAGAGGTAACTGGTATTAAAGAATGGGATGATGCCATGGAGAATGAATTCTCTTCCTTAATAAAAAATGAAACTTGGGATTTAGTTCCCCTACCTAAAGGAAGGAAATTAGTTCATTGTAAATGGATTTACAGAACAAAATATGGGCCTAATGGAGAAATTGACAAACATAAAGCTCGCCTAGTAGCCAAAGGTTTCTCTCAAATTGAAGGAATTGATTATGCTGAAACCTTTGCACCAGTTGCCAAAATGGATTCTATTAGACTGGTTCTTGCTCTGGATGCTTCCCAAAAGTGGCATGTCTTTCAAATGGATGTAAAAAGTGCTTTCTTACATGGGGACTTAAAGGAAGATATATTCATGGAACAACCTGCTGGTTTCACTCAAGACTCCTCTCTTGTTTGTAGGCTAAAGAAGTCTCTCTATGGCCTCAAACAAGCTCCTAGAGCTTGGTATGAAAAAATGGACTCCTTCCTTCTTTCCTCAGGTTTTTCTCATTATGAGTCTGATAACATAGTCTACATTTGGAGAGATGAAGGAAAAATCACCATACTTGTTCTATATGTTGATGATCTGCTACTCACTAGTAGTGACTTCGCTCACATTCAGACTATAAAAGACTCCCTCTCTGAAAAAATTGATATGGCTGATCTGGGTCTAGCACATTACTTCCTTGGGATCCAAATAAATCAAACAAATGCAGGAATTTCATTGTGTCAACAAAAATACACTCTAGATCTTCTTCAAAGGTTTAAAATGATAGATTGCAAACTATCTCCTACACCTTTCCAGTCTGGAGTCAATCTAAGTACTTCTTGCACATCCCCTCTATGTGATGCAACTCTATACCATCAACTTGTAGGGAGTCTGTTATACCTTACTCATACCCATCCAGATATCTCATATGTTGTTGGCTTAATATCCAGATTCTCTCATCAACCTCATTTTAGTCACTAGCAAGCAACAAAAAGGATCCTCCACTACTTGCAAGGAACTACTCACTTTGGGCTCTTATATGAGAGAAAATCCATGGATATCATTGGCTACATGGATTCATATTGGGCAGGTTCAGTAGAAGATAAATGTTCAACTTATGGCTATGTTTTTTGTCTTGGTTCTTCACCAATTGCTTGGTTATGCAAAAAACAACAAGCAATGGCCTTATCATCTACAAAGGCAGAATATAAGGCAAAAGTTTTAGCAAGTCAGGAAGCTCTTTGGCTTCGTCAGATTCTAAAAGAATTTGGGTTTTCCAATGAAAAACCTATTACTATTTGGTGTGACAATTAGAGCATAATTCATATTGCACACAATCCAGTTGAACATCAATGCACCAAGCACATTGAGATACACATGCACTTCATTCGACAACATATTCAGAATGGGGACATATACTTGGACTATATTCCAACTGAAAATCAGGTTGCAGACATCTTCACCAAGTCATTTCCTTCTCCGCGTTACATACAATTGTGAGAGAAACTTGGAGTATTACAACTACATTGAAACAGAGGTCTTTACACCTCTCCTTTTATTATTGTATTCTTTGGAGGATGGTTTTTTCCCATGTGGTTTTTTTATCATCTCTCCCTTACATATTGTACATGAGTACCTCATCAGGCCATGTTGTCGGGACTCATTATTATTTTTTGTTATTAAGGACAATCTTCGCCATCCGAAGACATGCCTATTTATTTCATAGTAGATGGTTTTTCCCATGTGGTTTTTTCACCATCTCTCATATATATTGTAAATGAGTACCTCATCAGGCCATGTTGTCGGGACTCATCCTTTTTTAAGAGGACAATCTTCACAAACCGAAGACATGCCTCTTCCTTTTTTCCTTTTGATAGATGGTTTTTCCCATTGGGTTTTTACCATCTACTCAAAATGAAACCATTGTACATGAGTACCTCATCAAGCTCTATTTCTTAAACTCATTTGTACAATACACCCCTAGTATCACTTAAGGGGGGTGTTAGAATAAGTAATTATTCTCTTAAGTTCTACTAGGATAGACTTACTTGAGTTTCCACTCCTTCATGAGTGAGGTGAACTCTCAGTTATAGTCTAGATCATATTTGATGAGTTGTTGTAATCCAACGACTCTCAATGATCAACTTTGTTATTTGCATGTTTATATTTTTTATATTTTCAGCATTCTTGTCCATTTCTAGATTTTATTTTTATTTTTCTAACCTCTCTTTTGTAGATTATTTTAAAACTTTTGCAATTAAAATAAAAACTAAAAAAAAAAAAAATGCAAAAAAATAAATACATTGGTGTGAAGAATGAGCTTCAATATTTCATTTGAAATAATTTCTATCACATTATGAAGCCATTTCAAATTTATAAGAATTATTTAAAGTTGTTATATAAGAGTTTTATAATTTCAGATTCTACATAATTTCGCATTTTGAAGGTAAATCAAATTTCAAGGCTTTGCATGTTTATATTTTCAGTATTTGGGTCCATTTCCATATTTTATTTTTATTTTTCTAATCCTTCTCTTTTATAGATTATTTTAAAACTTCGACAATTAAAATAAAAATTAAAATACCAAAAATAAATACATGGGTGTGAAGAATGAGCTTCAATATTTCATTTGAAACAATTTCAATCTCATTTCAAAGCCATTTCAAATTTATAAAAAAATATTTAAAGTTGATTTTATATGAGAGTTTTTTAATTTCAAATTTTACATAATTTTGTATTTTGAAGACAAATTAAATTTCAAAGCTTTGGATGTTTATATTTTTAGCATTCTAGTCAATTTCTAGATTTTATTTTTATTTTTCTAACCCTTCTCTTTTGTAGATTATTTTAAAACTTTAGCAATTAAAATAAAAATTAAAAAAAATTAAAATACCAAAAATAAATATAAGGGTGTGAAGAATGAGCTTCAATATTTCATTCGAAATACTTTCAACCCCAAACCTAGGTGTTTTAGGTGAGTTGGAGAGGAGAGGGTAATACTCCAAGGGATGTCCAAAGTTGGAATCTACACCCTAACAAAAAGTTGAATTGGGTACCCAAAATCCAATTGATAATGTTGGTGCGGGCAGGGCCGGGTGTGACTCCCAGGTAAAAGTTTTATAATTTTGGAGTTTTAGTTATGGTTAGCAGGGCCAGACTTGATTCCCAGGTGACTCTGACAGTGTAGCACCCCCAGGTTGTGGTCTCTCATACCAAGCAGACCCGTAAGGGATATTTCGCTTAAAAAAACAATTTCTATCTCATTCCAAAGCCATTTTGAATTTATAAAAATTATTTAATGTTGTCATTATATGAGAGTTTTAAAATTTTGGATTTTATATAATTTTGTATTTTAAAGGTAAATTATATTTCAAGGCAAAAGTAGAGAGGGGAGGGCTCTGGTCCCTCCCCTGCTCCCCCTCCCATGGCTCTTGGTTCCTGCCCAGTCCCTGGCTCAACCCAGGTCATCCCTCCCGGGGAGTGGTTGTTTGCAGATGATCTCCTGGGGTGAGATCCTTCTCCACTATCTGCGCCCCTCCCGGCCGGCTAGGGTTTCCTTGGTTGGTTTTTCGGACTGGTGCTTCCCAGGGATCCCTGTTTGGTTGGGGATCCCTTCCCTTTTTCCCTCAGGCTTCCCCCTGGGGTTTTTTGCAGGTTATTCGCGTGGATCTGGTCCCTTGCGTTTCTCGATGCGGTGGAGGTGACGGTTTAGGGTTTGGATAGCTTCCCCCTTTTTCTTGTGAATCCTTGGCGGGCTTTGTGCTTGGACGGGATTCTTGGTCCCTGCTGCTGGGATCCTCTTCTATTTTCCCGGGGCGGGTTCCTTGTGGTACAACTCTTTGGTCACTTCCTGATGGGCTGGATCCTCTCTGTGCTGGCTGTCGGCTTCCTACAGGATGGCTCTCGCTGAACGAAATGTTTTCTCGGTGGGCGGCTGGTTTCTCCACAGGGCGGGATCCACCAAATCCGCCGGTTTTCCCGCGAGGCGGGATCCTTTCTTTTCTGCTGGTTTCCCGGATGGCGGGATTTCCCTGTTGCTTCCCGCTAGGCGGGACTGTTTGTGGTGGTTTTGACTGCTTCCCGCGAGGCAAGATTTTATTGTAACGGTTTTTCTTTGCTTCCTGCTGGGCGGGATCTTCTCGATGGTGGTTTTTGGCTACTCCCCGCTGGGCGGGATCTCCAAAACTACTTTCTTTCTTATTTGTTTGTTTTCCGTTGAGAGGGATTGTTTCATGCTTCTTTGTTACCGTGGCGGGATTTCTGTTTTGGTGTTCAGTTTCAAGGGATTGATGCCCTAGGCCCATTGCTTATGTAATCAGGTTTTGGGATCCTTGTTAAAACCCACTGTAAATACAAACACTACTTACCAAAAAAAAAAAATTATATTTCAAGGCAATGTTTATATTTTTAGCATTCTTGTCCATTTCCAGATTTTATTTTTATTTTTCTAACCCTTCTCTTTTGCATATTATTTTAAAACTTCGACAATTAAAATAAAAATAAAAATAAATAAAATTCCAAAAATAAATACACGGGTGTAAAGAATGAGCTTCAATCTTTCATTTGAAACAATTTCGATCCCATTCCAAAGCCATTTTGAATTTATAAAAATTATTTAAAGTTGTTATATGAGAGTTTTATAATTTTATATTTTACATAATTTTACATTTCAAAGGCAAGTAAGATTTCAAGGCTTTGCATGTTTATATTTTTAGCATTCTAGTCCATTTTTAGATTTTATTTTTAATTCTCTTACCCTTCTATTTTGCAGATTATTTTAAAACTTCGATGATTAAAATAAAAATAAAAAAATTAAAATGACAAAAATAAATGCATGGATGTGAAGAATGAGCTTCAATATTTCATTTGAAATAATTTCGATCCCATTCCAAAGCCGTTTCGAATTTATGAAATTATTTAAAATTTTTATTATATGAGAGTTTTATAATTTTAGATTTTATATAATTTCACATTTTGAAAGTAAATCAGATTTTAAGGCTTTGCATGTTTATATTTTTTATATATTCGACATTCTTGTCTATTTCCATATTTTATTTTTATTTTTCTAACCCCTCTTTTACAGATTATTTTAAAACTTCTACGATTAAAATAAAAATTAAAGAAATAAAAATAAAAATAAAAAAATACATCGGTGTGAATAATGAGCTTCAATATTTCATTCAAAATAATTATGATCCCATTCTAAAGCGATTTCGAATTTATAAAAATTATTTAAAGTTGTTGTTATATAAGAGTTTTATAATTTTAGATTCTACATAATTTCACATTTTGAAGGTAAATCAGATTTCAAGGCTTTGCATTTTTATATTTTCAACAATTTGGTTTTCTTTCATATTTTATTTTTATTTTTCTAACCCTTCTCTTTTGTAGATTATTTTAAAACTTCGACAATTAAAATAGAAATTAAAAAATAAAAATAAAATGCCAAAAGTAAATATATGGGTGTGAAGAATGAACTTCAATATTTCATTCAAAATAATTTTGATCTCATTCCGAAGCCATTTTAAATTTATAAAAAATTATTTAAAGTTGATGTTATATGAAAGTTTTAAATTTTTGAATTTTACATAATTTCGTATTTCGAAGGCAATCAAATTTCAAGGCTTTGCATTTTTATATTTTTAAAATTCTAGTTTATTTCCATATTTTATTTTTATTTTTCTAACCCTTCTCTTTCGTAGATTATTTTAAAACTTTGGCAATTTAAAGAAAAATTAAAATACCAAAAATAAATATATGGGTGTGAAGAATGAACTTCAATATTTTATTTGAAATAATTTCAATCTCAAACCCAGGTGTTTTAGGTGAGTTGGAGAGAAGAGGGCAATCCTCCAAGGGAGGTCCCAGGTTTGAATCTCCACCTTAACAAAAATTTGAATTGGGTACCCAAAATCCAATTGATAATGTTGGTGCGGGCAAGGTCGGGCGTGACTCCTGGGTGAGAGTTTTATAATTTCAGAGTTTTAGTTATAGTTAGTAGGGCCAAGCGTGACTTCTAGGTGACTTTGACGGTGTAGAACCCCCTGGTCATAGTCTCTTAGACCAAGGTAGCCCCGTAAGAGGTATTTCACTTAAAAAATATATATTGATCTCGTTCCAAATCTATTTTGAATTTATAAAAATTATTTAGTGTTGTTATATGAGAGTTTTATAATTTCAAATTTTACATAATTTCGTATTTCAAAGTAAATTAGATTTCAAGGCTTTGCATGTTTATATTTTCAACATTCTTGTCTATTTCTAGATTTTTTTTTTTTTTTTCTTACCCTTCTCTTTTGCAAATTATTTTAAAACTTCGACAATTAAAATAAAAATATAAATAATTAAAATACCAAAAATAAATACATGGATGTGAAGAATGAACTTCAATATTTCATTAAAAATCATTTTGATCCCATTCTGAAGCCATTTTGAATTTATAAAAATTATTTAAAGTTGTTATATGAGAGTTTTATAATTTCATATTTTACATAATTTTACATTTTGAAGGTAAGTAAGATTTCAAAGCTTTGCATGTTTATATTTTCAGCATTTTGGTCTATTTTCGGATTTTATTTTTTATTTTTCTAACCCTTTTCTTTTGCAAATTATTTTAAAACTTCGATGATTAAAATAAAAATTAAAAAAAAAATAAAATGCCATAAATAAATGCAGGGTGTGAAGAATGAGCTTCAATATTTCATTTGAAACAATTTCGATAAATTCAAAATATTATTAATCAAGTCTACTATAACATGCATGAAGCTATACTATTTTGATATGTGTTACAATGCATGAAGCTTTATCTCCAATATATAACTTCACATGACTCTTCAATATTATGACTATTGCTCTTGTCAAACACCCAAGAGATAAGTCCTTTCACATTCCTCACATTATAATAAAACCCATAAAACCCTCACGACTCTTCACTTTACATCATGCCATATTTCATGTAACTCTTCATTCATTCACTTGACACTTTACACACTCACACTTGCACACTTCGCACTAACACACCTTGCACACTTTATTATATAACACATTAACACATACATAAGTCAAATATTTAACACACTCCCTAATCTGATAAATCACTCCCTAAACTAATCACACCCTAAACTATTGTATGACCAAATAATGTAATATATCCAACATTCTCATGGCCAAAAGATAAGGGCCCTAGGTCCCTATTTATAGTAAGACATTACCCCTAAGTTACCTAGGGTGAGAAACAATTACTCTTAGTAATAGCAAATATTTGAAGTCATATTTTATATACCTATTATTATTCCTTTAGTAGACCTAGAAGGATTCCAAAATGATTTAGTGTGCCACTACATTCTAAAATATCACTTTCTAAAATATTTGCCTTGGGATCCATGCATTCAAATTTATCCTTATGGCCATCCGAGTGGTTCATTCCAATTGGTGAGGAAATCACTTACTTTTACAGGTGGATTGATAAATTTTACTAAGATAATCACTCCCTAGATCCAATAAAAATATTTTACTAGTGAATTGCTCCTTGGAGCCAACTAGCCTTTTTTGCAAGCGAATTGACATCTACTTCATAACCAAATTTTAAGAGTGTTTGGAGGTGTTTGTTGTGTAATTTCTCTATTTCATGCTCCTTTAAACTTTATAAATCCTAAGGTAGTCCCATATTTATGGAAAATTCATAGCGCACCAAACTTGATTGGTGTAAAATCCCAAATCCTATATTTATCCTTGGGCATGGAGTCTACAAATGTGGACCTCTATGACAAAACTATCAACATTTTAGCTCTCATTGTTTAGTCTTCTATGAAATAAATCCCAACAAATTTTTCCATTCTGTATAACTTAGAAATTAGATTGAGGCTAGGTATTTGATTTCCATAATTAGGTCTTCAAAAGGATTTTCTAAAAGCTTCTTCTATTTTCCAACTAGCTCCTATAGATTGATATACATTGGCTCAAATTTCTCATAGGTTTTAGTTACATCCCCTTGGTAGAATTGGCTTTTCTTATCCTTGAATATAGCATTATAGATTTGAAAAGTCTTTGTACTGCTTGAATTTGAAAGCATAGATTTGGTTGATTAATCCAATGAAGTATTAATATGACTAGTAATATTAATACTTGAGATATTAATATCAATGATAATAATTAATATTAACAATTGATATCAATTATCTTATTGTTAAAGGTAATAATATTTTTGAATAAGCATAATGAGTTGCTAATGTTTGGTAAGCCTTTTCTAAATTATAATTATAACATTAATTATTGGAACCTTAATTCAAAAGAATTAAAAGGTGGTAATTTAGGAAACATAATCTTGAGAAGCATTACCCTTTATATGTTACTCTTGTCATGAAATAGGGTCACACTAAATATTATTTGTAGGTCTGCTTGGATGAGTTTTTGAGGGGATTTTATTTGGTAGCATTTGAGGCTAGAGGAAAGGAGCACTCAAGCATGGATCCAAGAGCTGGAGTCTTTGGAAATAGCATTGGAAAGGTAACTAAACTCCAATTTATTGGATGATTGTACTATTGAATGTAATCACTTTTTGGATTGATGCTTGGTTTTAGCTCTAAGTGGTTGGCTTTTGTTAAAACCAACTCTATGATCTTACTTATTTTTACCTTGCTCTTGATCATTGAGTTTTCTACATTAGAGTATTTTTTTACATGTTTATCTATGTACCTCTAGTTGATTTTGTGTCGTACGTTTGATGCTTAATATTTTGGTTTCTTGTTGTGAGAGCACCCTATAGAACCCATCTCAGGCACTTTGTGAGGATCTTGTTATTGTCGTGGAAGGTAGACGTAGGATTTTGAGCACCTTGAGTTGTTATTTACCTATTTTATATTTACTAGTTATGTCATGTGCATGGGTGTTGAGTCTTTAGGCATCCACCCACGCTAGTTTTGTTTTAATAGAGCTTTGGTTCCTTGCATTCTCAAGACTAATTTGGACCTCGGTTCATCTCGTCTATATTGTTGTGCTATCTCTAGTATGGAGGTGAAGGTGGATCCTTTGTGCTAGCAATTTTTAGTCTATAGATGTTTTATGTTTCAGAGTAGTGGTCAATTTAAGCTCTATGGTGGTTCATTTTTAAGTGTTTGATCTTTTTGGTGTTTAATATTCTCTTTTTTATGTTCAACTTTATACCTTGATAAGCATAGAGAAGAAATATAATGTTTTGATTAACGTTTTCTTGAGTAGAGATTTCATTACTTCTTTGAAATGGAAAAGTAATATATTTATTTAAGAACTCTCAATCGGTTTAAACATTGAGTTTTGATTTTTAAAGGTAACACTAGGATGTTCCTTTAATGATGTTATAAGAATGCGTTCCTTTTTATTTTTATGATTGGTATCCTAGAATAGATTGTGTATTTAATTTATTTCTCTTTTGTATAAGTTTCCTATATTTAGGTATGATTTTGGAAAATAAATATTATTAAGTTATAAGGAATTTAGGTATTTTTTTGTAAGAAAGGAATTAGTTGAAGATTATTTATAATGGTCACTTAGACTTTTATTATTTAATCAATATAGTTGGAAAATAAAAAATAGAGCTTGATTATGTTTGATGTTCTTTTATTTTCAAAGGAAAGGATAGAGACTTTTTATGTAATGATGTCCTTTTTAATTGTAAAAGAAAATATGGGCTATTTATGTTGGTGATCTTCCAAAGAAAATAATAGTGCTTTATTATGTTAAGGAAATTTAATGATATTCAATTTTGTTTATTGTTTGATAATTTGGTTAAGGGGTTTATCTTGGTAAAGAAAGAAAGGAGTTTTGATTTTGAAAATTAATTATAATAGTTTCCTGAGACTTGAGTAGGTAAGGAAACCATTATAGAGATAAGTATGGGATTCTTTCCTTAATTTTTTGAAATATATTTTGCATGGTTGCTTGCATTTATACACAAAGCATGTTAAGTTACATTTCATAAAGAGTTGTCCTGATCCCCCAATTTTCTTAAAGTTCATGGGATTTTTCTTTCACGAAGAGGATTGTGAAAAGAAGGTGGTGCAAAGGCCACTTGGGTGGACTTGCTCTAATGTATTTGGGAATGAAAAGTTGTTATGTAAATGAAAGTTTTGTTATGTAACACTTGGTTATTTTTATTCCTGAATTAATAAGGCTTGGAATTCTTTATGTAAATGTATGGAATGCTTGGTTTTTGAGTGAACAAACAAAAGACAAATTATATGTTAGTAACTTAGTATTATGATCTATTTTTAAACTTGTTTTTCTATATTTAATTAAATAGATATTTTATGCTAGAATTATCTATGGATGTTAGCATTATGATTAGTTTAATCATTATTTAAATTAGAGAGATGTTTCTTTCATGCTCGTATTATGTTGGAATTTTTACTTTATTTAAGTATGGGTTGAAAGTGTTCTATTTAAATCCAAGATCTAGTATTGTGTGATAACTAAGCATGGTATTTTTGTTATACCACTTTAATTCTTTTCATGAAGGAGTTGTTATATTGTTTTTATGTAATTCTTGGATTTGGTGGAGGTTCTTGGGTATGGATGTAGAACCTTATTAGGACCCTTGAGTCAAATAGTCAACCTAATATTTGGAGTGTGTAGGGATGCAATAACCAGATATTTGTGAGTCCTATAAGGAGTTACAATGATGCAATAGTCAGACACTCACAAATCTAGGAGTTATGGTGATGCAGTAGTTAGATTCTTGTGATTGGTACACCTTGAATGGTGAGATTTAGATGACCATGTTCATTTTTAGGTGAGTGGTAATGACCTTGATTATCCCACAAAGGTGTGGTAACTAAGCACCAAGGCTTACGCCTGAATAACCTATATGGATAGACTTATGGAAAGAATAGGGAAAATAATGTTGGACATTTTGAGTCCTCTAAGTCAAAGTTGTCATTGATGTCACCTGATAGAGTTATCACTCATCACAAAGAATTCGGCAAGAAATAAAGTCATTCAAGGTTGTCACATTCATCCAGGAAAAAGCTTCATTAGTGCAAAAGTGAAAGGAAAAAGGCTCCATAATATTTTAATATTAATGGGAGCACAAGTTAAGTGATTGGTCCATAAAAACCCAATATGGGTTATTGCAAAAGTTAAAAAGGAGGTTTAATAATTATTTATAAATTATTTAAATTCACAAGGAATTTAAATTTTATAAATAATATTTTATTTCGCCAAGGTTGTGCATTAAGACAAGGCTCCAAGGTTTATTTAAACTAAAACCTAAGGTTGGTTTGTTTTAATTTATAATATTTAAATTTTAATTTAAATTTAAATATATTATAAATTAAAACCACGCCAACGTCGAATTTATTCGAAGCGTCGACGTGATTGCATAAGAAGACAAGGGCATTATATATAATGCCATCAAAGACATTAATCACTTACCCTTGCATTTTTGTTGAGCGCATGCAAAAAGGCTTGTGATTCTTAAAGGCTTGACGATTTATGAAAAGTGGAAGCAGAGAACGTGCGGAGTTGTTGAGCACATAGGCCAGCGTGGCTTAGTGGTGTGTTGGCTTGGCAAGAGAGAGGAGGTCCCACGTTCGATTCGCTTGAGGTTTTCTTGCAAGGACAAAGCACTCAAAGCATGTTTTGATTATTTTGAAAAGCGCTGGTTTGTGAGGTATTTGATGTTGGTCATGCCTTTTTAGGCACGTGAGGGCGCATGGCCCAACGGTGGCTTGGCTATGGCTAAGGCATTGGGAAGGAGGACGTCGGGGGATCGAATCCCTCCGAGAGGCAAAGGCAAGTTAATTTTTTATGTTTTAATTTTTGTTAAATAGCCTTAAGGAGAAATAAGGGTTATGCTATGCCCTAGAAAATTGGGAAATTTTTGATGGTTTTATTTTTGGAAGGGTAGCATATTATATATCGTTGGAAAGCATTTTTCAAGGGCTATTTGATTAACTTTCTTAGAAGGAGAAATAAGGTGTGTGTAAAGAGATATTTCTAGTTTTGTAAAAGAGGTTCAAAAGTGAGTTTGATTTATTCTTTTTCAAAGGGGATTATTTCTTTCATGAGAGGACATGGTGAATTTTATTGAGTAGGAGTAATAAGGTGTTATTGGGATATTATTTTTATTGTTGTGATATTACTCAAGTCCTCTAACCTCCTTGTGGTTGATAAGGAAATATTTGAAAGTGTGTTGAGTTTGACAGATTTTGTGGACAACTACTTGGCATCAAAAAGGTATGGGCAATATTCTCCATTGACTTGTTTGGGTGATTGATTTATGAAAATATCATTGGAGATAAAAGGATTGATTATGGTTTCCTTTTTGAAAGTGGTTGGTTTAATGCTTCAAGGTTTTTTGGATTGAGAGTTGTGATTAAACCTTGTTTTATAAGCATTGTTGTTGAAGCCAATTGGTTATGCAAAGAACTTGAACTTGAGTTAGAAAAGAACATGAGTATCATTGTTATGTGAGATTTGTGGTTGAGCATTGTTGGAAATATTTTGAGTTGGTTGATACATGCTTGGACTAGGGTTTGTGAGAAAGGGTTGTTCCTTGAGGTGATTGGTTGAGTAGAGTTGATTGAGCCTAGTCAAGTG
Source organism: Wollemia nobilis (assembly GCA_028583015.1). Classification (NCBI taxonomy): domain Eukaryota; kingdom Viridiplantae; phylum Streptophyta; class Pinopsida; order Araucariales; family Araucariaceae; genus Wollemia; species Wollemia nobilis. The sequence goes on from JAQPPZ010003279.1 coordinate 596,744, forward strand.
TTTGTGTGAAGTGGTTGTTCAAGTTCCATGAAACAAACTTTTCTATATTCTAAGTTGAGATTGAGATTTGAGTATAGAACATATTGAGTCTCTAACAATTCTCTTTATGCTTCTATGAGATTGATTTGAGTTGAGATTGAGCTTTGAGTATAGAACATATTGAGTCTCTAAAAATTCTATTTATGCTTCTATGAGATTGAGTTGAGAAAAGTATTGAGCATTGAGTATAGAACATATTGAGTCTCTAACAATTCTCTTTATGATTCTATGAGATTGGACAAGTTCTGTGTGGACTTGTTAAGTAGATTTGAGGCAAGTATTTGAGAAGGCTTGTGGACTGATTTTATGTGAGCTTTTGTGGAAGCTTGCAATGCAGATTTGAGCAAGTCCTAGAGAGGACTTATTGAGAAAATTTGGACAATTTTTTAGTGAGATTATTGAGCAGATTTGAGTAGGTTCTATGAGGATATATTGAGCATATTTGAGCAGGTTCTATGTGGACTTGTTGAGTAGATTTGAGTAGGTTTTGTGTGGACTTATTGAGCAGATTTGAGCAGGTTCTATGTGGACCTATTGAGCAGATTTGAGCAGGTTCTAAGTGGACCTATTGAGAAAATTTAAGAAGGTTCTGAGTGAACCTATTGATAGAGCTTTGGAGGTGATAGAGTATAGAGGACAAAGTCTTAGTGGATAGAGATCCAACAGCCAAGATAATTGAAGATAGATCTTCTAAGTGAGGAGTCTTCAAGTGGAGAGAGATCCATCAATCAGTGCAGTAGAGATACAGAGTCTTCTAGAAGATCACTAGCTAGAGTTGAAGGGGAAAGAGTTCTCCTATGGAAGAGATCCATGAACTTGAGATTTAGGGGATCAACATCTCCTTTGGATAGAGGTCCATAAACATTGTAATTGGGAAGGATTCCCAAAAGATTATTTGAGAAATATTTAGAAGAAATATTTTCTCTATGGAGGTAGCCCACATTGGGTGAACCACATTAAAATCTGTGTCTCTATTGTGTATGGTGTTTTGTGCATTACTTTGATTATTGCTATTGATACTGCTATCTATACACTACATAATATTGAATTGAAAATAAAAGTAAAAAGTGGTCTTATACTGTTCACCCCCCCTCTCAGTATAAGCTTGTGTTCTTCAATTGGTATCAGAGTGGGTTCCTTCAGAAGAGTTTGATAACTTGAAGGAAAAGTGGTCTAAGAACACAATGGATCAAAAGGATAAAAAATATGGGTCCTTCAATAATGTAGTACCAGTATTTGATGGAAGTGACTTCTTGTATTGGTGTGTGTTGATGAGATTTCACCTGATGGCACTTGGCAATGAAGTTTGGGATGCAGTGGAATTTGGATATGATTCAGTAGCCAATCCTCCTACAGATAAGGAAGGTAAGCTTCTAATGCATGCAAATTCAAGAGCTATGAATGCAATTATAAAAGGGTTGCGTAGATCAGAATCTATGAAGGTTATGGAATGTACAACAACAAAAGACATGTGGGAACTATTGCATACCATATATGAAGGTGATAAAAGTGTCAAGAAAGCTAAGATCAAAAATCTCAAAGGAGAATTTAAGAACCTAAGAATGAGGGATGATGAAAACATTCATGACTATCTCAACAAGGTTGACGAACTTATACATGAGATGAAAGGTCTTGGAATGAAGGTTGATGAATCTGATGCTTGTGATAAGATCTTGAGAACTCTTCCAAAAAGGTACAGTGAAAAGGTTTTTTGCTATAGAAACATCAATTGATAGTGATTCTTTGACAAGGAATTCTTTGCTTGGCATGCTTACTACTTTTGAGATAAGAACAAAATATCCTATTCCTCCGAAAGAAGTTGCATTCAAAGTGGACAAAAATAAAAAGGGTAAGAAGACAGAATCAAGCAGTGGGTCATCTAGTGATGAAGAAGCAAATTATGGTAGAAGAGATAAAGGTTCCAGAAGACCTATAGATCTAAGATCTATTAAGTGTTTCAATTGTGGAAAGTATGGACATTATGCAACAGAGTGCAAAGAACCAAAGAGCAACAATGATGAAGAAAAATAGGATCACAGGTACAGGGAATCAGAAAGACACAAGTACTAAAAGAAAAGCAAGGATGGACAAAACAGACAAGGGAAGAAGTTCTTCCAAAGGCAAAAGAGAAGCTACTATGCGGATAATGCAAGTAAGTACTCAATTGATAGTGATGCTAGTTTTTTAGACAATGATAGAGATGAAGTCCTATTTATGGTTGAAGAGAAAGAACCAGTTAAGAGAAAGACTCCAGTTATTCTCAAGTGTTTTAGATGTGGTAGATTTGGACATCTTGAAGATGATTGCACAAGGGATGGTTATAGTTTCAGTGATGATGATTTTGAAGATGCACTTGATAGACCAGATGAAAATATTCTAATGGCATTAGAAGATGAAGTGAGTGATCCTATAGAAGACAAGCCAAAAGAAAGAAATGATATGGACAAAGGTAAAAAAATAGAGGATTATTCAGCGAGAGAATGGCTATGATCTCAAGGGAAAACTTATCTATTCCCTTGACACAGTAAAGAAGGTAAGAAAGCAAAACTCTAAGCTTGAAAGTCGGTTTCAAGAATGTGATGAAGAAATATTATTGCTCATAGAGGATCTAGAAAAGTCAAAGGCTAAGGCAAGCAAGTTCAAAGATAAGTTAGAAGCAAAGATCTTGGAATGTGAAAAGTTAACACAAGAAGTGGCCCTACTAAAGGAAGATTTAGAGGATTCCAAGAATAAGCTATACAAGTATGTAAATAGTGCAAAGAGTGTGGATAAAATAGTCAAGATACAAAGAAGAGCAACAAACAAGACAGGTCTTGGAAGCAAACAAGTTCAAGAAGATAAGTTAACTACCAGTTCCGAAGACACTTCAGAAGAAGAGGATACTTCAGAAGAGGGTTTCTCAGATGAGAGTGGAAGTGAAAGTGAAACTCCTAAGGATGAGTCAGATTGTAGTGAGTCCAACAGGAACAGGGACAATGGGCAAAGAAGATTCAGATGGAACAACAATCATAACAGGTCAAGAGGAACTAGAAGACCAATGGGGTCTAGGCAAGGTTTCTTCAATGGAAGATGTTTTTCATGTCATAGGTTTGGGCACATGGCTTCATAGTGCAGGACACATGAAAGACAAGATTATGGGAAAGGATAGCTTTTCCAAGGATATTGCTACTCATGCAATGAGTTTGGTCACAAGGCAATGAATTGCAGGGTTCATGATA